>CM071641.1:2547010-3200571 GCA_036419045.1 Scirpophaga incertulas | reverse complement strand
ATCGACAATATTATTTATGTTAATTTTACTTTATCATCATAAATTACTGTTCGAACAGTACATATCGTTTTGGTCCTTCGAGTCGTATTTGGACCAACATAACGAATGGGAGTAAAGTTGAGATGAGATCGATTACGAACAATTGTATGAAAGGCTTGTGGATTTAATATAAAGGAAACTACCGCTAACACGAATGATATAGGAGTGGTGTCAGGGTCAAAGCGTACATTAATGTATATCAGTCGTTCAGTCGCACAGTAATAAATAGTGCGGCGGCGGGCGTATCCGTAATAGAAAGGAATAAGCAACAAAGGGCCGGATGGGCCGGTGCGCAGGGAGCAGCGCGAGCGCGAGGAGCGGTCGCGGCGCGCGCGCGAGCGGCAGGCGGCGCTGCTGCGCGAGTTCGCGCGGCGGCAGCAGCAGTTCATGGCGGCCACGGCGGGCGCCGAGCGCATGGAGCTGGACCCGCCCGCGGCGCAGCAGCCGCAGCCGCCGCCGCAGCCGCTGCCGCGCTACGACTGCGTCATCTGCGGCGCCGCCGCCGCGCCCGACCTCGCCGACCCCATCGGGCAGGTCGTGCTGCTGCAGGTGCGCCGCCGTTCTCTTTCTCGAGAGAGAGACACAAATATTACCGCCATATATTAGGCTGTAGGAAAAATTCAATCTCGAAATCCCAAAATATACAGTAACATTCAGTACTCTCTCGGTGCTTTCATACGAGGCCCATATATATTGCGCCCAGTGCGTTTTTTTCGTAGTTATGGAGAATCAATCAATCCTCCAAGAATAAATCCTCCAAGACATCGCACGACCACACATCGCCAAAAATTGTAAATTAAAACTAAACTTTAATAAGGAAAATTAATACAAAACATTTTTGTTCCTAATTTTTCGACGAACTTTTCTTACTACCTAATATTTAATGGAACGATATCGACAGCCCTACAACCAGTCGACTATGCGAAATACCACGCAGCAATTTAATTGAACCCTATTGCGTATACAATTAGCTAGCATTTCCTTTGTATTGACAGCTGAGTGGAGCTGTTTTCTGGAAGTTTTTATGAATATTTAATTTATTAAAGACTAGCTTTCTGCCCGCGGCTTCGCCCGCGTGGATTTCGGGATTGGGTGTATAGAGGGTTAAGGGTCATAGCTTTTGCCCACGGCTACATATACGCGGAAGTCGGTTTATGGTGCGAAAGATTTTATCGCGCTTCCCGTGGGACTATCCGTTTTTCCGAGATAAAAAATGCCGCAAAACTCCTCAAGAATCACTCTATCTATTGATGAAAACCGCATAAAAATCTGTGCAGTAGTTTTTGAGCGAAGCCTTTATTGCGCATCCCGTGGGATCTGTCGATTTTTCCGGGATAAAAAGTAGCCTATGTTACTCGGGGAGAATGTAGCTTTCCAAAGGTGAAAGAATTTTTGAAAATCGGTCCAGTAGTTTAAGCGTGAAGAGGTAACAAACAAACAAACAAATAAACAAACAAACAAACAAACACACTTTCGCATTTATAATATTAGTTGGGATGTTAGTCTGTGTTACAGGCTTCGAATATGTAGTAACTAGTGTTCATTTTCAATAAATGAAAAATAAAAAACTTAATACCTTTACTTAAATCTATATTGAAAAGTGACTCTATTTCGATTATAAGTTATTTTGCACCAAATTACTGGCTTTTTTCAAAAAAAGAGCTTACTCTTATTTAAAAAGGTGAAAGCACACTTGTGAGACTGGAAGGCCTACTCGTCTGCCCCCTATTACGAAAAAATAATGTGTTGTCGGAAGAGCAGAGCAGTGTGTGGTCGTGGTGCGCTAGGAGCAAGTAAGTGCGGGTGCGGGTGATGAGTCGGCTGCTGATGGTGTCCGCATGTCCGCAGGCGACGTCGGTGCTGGGCCACCGGCGGCGGCACGGCGCCGGCGAGGCGCGGCTGGCGCTGTGCGAGGCGGAGCGCGCGCGGCTGCAGGCGCTGCGCGACGCCAACGCCGCCGCGCACTACGCGCGCGTGCACGACGACCTGCACGCGCACTTCGACCAGGTGCCCGCTCTACTCGTGTGCCGGATACCGATCTTAACTTTTTTACACAATCTTGAGTTGAAACATGTTTCGACTTGTTAATGTGACATTGGGCAGCATAAATAACGCTTGTGTTTGGTATTGGTACATGATTTTTTTAGAATGTCTTACAAAGTAGCTTTGTAGTGCAATATGGAATCATTTACTAAGAGAACATCTTCAAGTATGTGAATTATTCTTTAAAGAAGAGTCTGCTAAATAGATACGTAAAATATTAGTCAAAAGTAACGGATACGGATATCCGGCACATCACTAGTGTCAACGTTCTCTTCATGTCGTTTCATTAATGCAATGAGGTTTGCGTCGCGCGGCAGGAGTCGTGGCTGCTGAGCGTGAACGTGGGGTGGGAGGGCGGCGTGCACGTGCAGTCGTGCGGGCACCACCTGCACCTGCGCTGCCTGCAGCGGTACCTGCGCTCGCTGGCGGCGCCGCGGCCGCTGGCGCTGAGCGTGGAGCGCGGCGAGTTCCTGTGCCCCGTGTGCCGGCAGCTGGCCAACACGGTGCTGCCGCGCGCGCCGCCGCCGCCGCCGCCCGCTGAGCCCGCGCCCGCGGAGCCCTGCCTGCGGCAGCTGCTGCGCGCGCCGCGTCCGCCGCCGGTCACTATGCTACATTCTACAATATGTACAATATTTGTTCAGTTCTTTGTATGTCACCGAACACCGCCACTGACGTCACTCGCTTGACTGTCGCCGACGGCGTGCATATTTCATCGAGTGCATTCGCGATCATCAGCGCAACCGGGTGCATTCTAAGCAATTATTGTTATCATAAAATTCGTTATCATTTATCAGTTAAGTTTAATATATCATTATCAAATTATCAGTTGTTTTTATGTTCCTAACCCGAACATAAATTGGTCCTTCGAGCCGGATTAATTAAAAATAACAGCGACAGTCAAGCGAGTGACGTCAGTGGCGGTGTTCGGTGACATACAAAGAACGGAATAGAAAGGATTAATGAATAGAAAGAAAACAAAACAATACAATAATGATATGTACCGCTGCATGATACCATCATTGTGGCAAGCTTAGTATAAGCAGCAGACGCGGTCTGCTGCACTGGTACTCTGCCAGACACAGTAGTGACATCAGACACGAAAACAACACAACAAGAAAATTACAAGGACAATATGGACCTGTATTGCAATTTCGAAAAACCTATTCTTTAAAATTGTAATATGTTTGGTCGATTTGAACAAACTTGTCGAATATATAGATGCGTCAGTCCTTAATTGGTTGATACGAACATGAACGTTAACGTGTACGCAGGCGGCGAGCAAGCTGTCGGAGGCGATGGGCAAGGCCATGGAGGACATGACGCACACGGCGGGCAGCAAGGCGCGCGGCCGCGGCGGCACCTCGCCGGCCGCCATCTTCACGTTCGTGGCGTCGCTGCTGCGCACCAACCTGGAGTGCGAGCTGGTGCAGCGGGGCGGCGCGCTGCACCGGCTGCCCGCGCCGCGCTACAAGCCGCGCAACGACTGCATCGGTGAGTGGCTGCACTGCACTGCGCACCAACCTGGAGTGCGAGCTGGTGCAGCGGGGCGGCGCGCTGCACCGGCTGCCCGCGCCGCGCTACAAGCCGCGCAACGACTGCATCGGTGAGTGGCTGCACTGCACTGCGCACCAACCTGGAGTGCGAGCTGGTGCAGCGGGGCGGCGCGCTGCACCGGCTGCCCGCGCCGCGCTACAAGCCGCGCAACGACTGCATCGGTGAGTGGCTGCACTGCACTGCACCAACCTGGAGTGCGAGCTGGTGCAGCGGGGCGGCGCGCTGCACCGGCTGCCCGCGCCGCGCTACAAGCCGCGCAACGACTGCATCGGTGAGTGGCTGCACTGCGCTGCACTGCGCACCAACCTGGAGTGCGAGCTGGTGCAGCGGGGCGGCGCGCTGCACGGCTGCCCGCGCCGCGCTACAAGCCGCGCAACGACTGCATCGGTGAGTGGCTGCACTGCACTGCGCACCAACCTGGAGTGCGAGCTGGTGCAGCGGGGCGGCGCGCTGCACCGGCTGCCCGCGCCGCGCTACAAAGCCGCGCAACGACTGCATCGGTGAGTGGCTGCACTGCACTGCACTGCGTACCAACCTGGAGTGCGAGCTGGTGCAGCGGGGCGGCGCGCTGCACCGGCTGCCCGCGCCGCGCTACAAGCCGCGCAACGACTGCATCGGTGAGTGGCTGCACTGCACTGCGCACCAACCTGGAGTGCGAGCTGGTGCAGCGGGGCGCGCGCTGCACCGGCTGCCCGCGCCGCGCTACAAGCCGCGCAACGACTGCATCGGTGAGTGGCTGCACTGCACTGCGCACCAACCTGGAGTGCGAGCTGGTGCAGCGGGGCGGCGCGCTGCACCGGCTGCCCGCGCCGCGCTACAAGCCGCGCAACGACTGCATCGGTGAGTGGCTGCACTGCACTGCGCACCAACCTGGAGTGCGAGCTGGTGCAGCGGGGCGGCGCGCTGCACCGGCTGCCCGCGCCGCGCTACAAGCCGCGCAAACGACTGCATCGGTGAGTGGCTGCACTGCACTGCACTGCGCACCAACCTGGAGTGCGAGCTGGTGCAGCGGGGCGGCGCGCTGCACCGGCTGCCCGCCGCCGCGCTACAAGCCGCGCAACGACTGCATCGGTGAGTGGCTGCACTGCACTGCACTGCGTACCAACCTGGAGTGCGAGCTGGTGCAGCGGCGGCGGCGCGCTGCACCGCTGCCCGCGCCGCGCTACAAGCCGCGCAACGACTGCATCGGTGAGTGGCTGCACTGCACTGCGCACCAACCTGGAGTGCGAGCTGGTGCAGCGGGGCGGCGCGCTGCACCGGCTGCCCGCGCCGCGCTACAAGCCGCGCAACGACTGCATCGGTGAGTGGCTGCACTGCGCTGCACTGCGCACCAACCTGGAGTGCGAGCTGGTGCAGCGGGGCGGCGCGCTGCACCGGCTGCCCGCGCCGCGCTACAAGCCGCGCAACGACTGCATCGCGTGAGTGGCTGCACTGCACTGCGCACCAACCTGGAGTGCGAGCTGGTGCAGCGGGGCGGCGCGCTGCACCGGCTGCCCGCGCCGCGCTACAAGCCGCGCAACGACTGCATCGGGAGTGGCTGCACTGCACTGCACTGCGCACCAACCTGGAGTGCGAGCTGGTGCAGCGGGGCGGCGCGCTGCACCGGCTGCCCGCGCCGCGCTACAAGCCGCGCAACGACTGCATCGGTGAGTGGCTGCACTGCACTGCGCACCAACCTGGAGTGCGAGCTGGTGCAGCGGGCGGCGCGCTGCACCGGCTGCCCGCGCCGCGCTACAAGCCGCGCAACGACTGCATCGGTGAGTGGCTGCACTGCACTGCGCACCAACCTGGAGTGCGAGCTGGTGCAGCGGGGCGGCGCGCTGCACCGGCTGCCCGCGCCGCGCTACAAAGCCGCGCAACGACTGCATCGGTGAGTGGCTGCACTGCACTGCGCACCAACCTGGGAGTGCGAGCTGGTGCAGCGGGGCGGCGCCGCTGCACCGGCTGCCGCGCCGCGCTACAAGCCGCGCAACGACTGCATCGGTGAGTGGCTGCACTGCACTGCACTGCGCACCAACCTGGAGTGCGAGCTGGTGCAGCGGGCGGGCGCGCTGCACCGGCTGCCCGCGCCGCGCTACAAGCCGCGCAACGACTGCATCGGTGAGTGGCTGCACTGCACTGCGCACCAACCTGGGAGTGCGAGCTGGTGCAGCGGGGCGGCGCGCTGCACCGGCTGCCCGCGCCGCGCTACAAGCCGCGCAATGACTGCATCGGTGAGTGGGCTGCGCTGCACTGCGCTGCACTGCGCTGCGCTGCACTGCTAGCTCGCGACAAAACACGTTGTCAACGTTAAATACACTACAAAAAATAGTGAACGTTGTATATAATAAATTATAGTTTAAAGCGCTTTTAAAATTGATTCAATGAAACAAAATAAAAATAAAACTGTAGTAATCAATTGAAAAATTGATGCTATTGAACAAAACATGCGAGGTGTTTATGTTATTATTGTATGTATGTTATGTTATTATACATAAAAAAGCTTCCCTTCAATCATTCTATCTATTAAAAACCAAACCAAATTCGTTGCGTAGTTTTAAAGATTTCAGCACTTATTAACGTAATTCTATAAAAAAAAACAAAAATGTGGCTGTGTTATGGACACGGCCGTTTGTTGTACGTGAATACTTCTCGTAACGGGTAATAGTACGCAGCAAAATGACCTTCAAATTGCGGGGCTCCCCCTCCACCGCGCGCGATGTGTTCAGTCTTTACTGGGCGTAATAAATTCTTTGATCCTTTAGCTATCCAGTGGTGTAATTGGAATTTGGATGGGGATGATAGATATGTAGCTACAACACTAAACTGTATCCCCCGATTTTGTTTCCATTCGATTTTTTGATTTGCGTCCCTATGGAAGCAATTTTTAAAGACGTATTCACGTCAAAATATTAAACATTTAAAATTACATAGTTTTTATACAAATGCGTCTTTTAGATATATAAATTAGTATAATGTAATAAAGAGGCATATAGTGTATTGACATGTCGCGTGTCGCGGGCAGTGCCGCTGATGTCGGTGGTGGCGGCGCACGTGCGCGCACTGGAGGCGGCCGGCGCCGAGCTGCGCGCCGCCGACGTGTGGGACGAGCTGAGCCCGCCCGAGCCGGACGCCGGTGACGGCGCCGAGCGCGCCGAGCGCACCGAGCGCACCGAGGGCGCGTGCGTGCCCGCCGCGCCGGCGGCCGCCGCGCGCCGCGTGCCGCTGCTGCTGCGCGAGCCGGCCGCGCTGCTGCTGCACCTGCTGCTGCTCACGCCGCACCCCGCGCACCTCGACCCGCGTGAGTGCCCTCCCACATCTTTTCTTCATTACAGTTCACGTATCCGGCATCGAAACTTACCAGCTTCTTATAATCAACTGAAATTTTCATATAAGTATTTAGGTTGCCGCACTATATATTCCTCGGTTAAATGTCAGAGAATCTCGCTACCTCTCATGAAGGGTGGTTCTATTCTTTTTTTTTTTTTGATGGATCTATGCAAGAGGAAAGCGCACGAACAAAAGGTTCGTCACCTTACCTGCTAACGACGCTGGCGACCGTTTAGGGCCGTTATGGTCGAAACAAGAGAGTCGACGCAACTCGAGTACGCCGTCTAATGGCTAGGACGCTCAATTTCGCCGTGTAGTGGGGGGTGAAAATCTACCCGGTACATGACGATACCGGGTATATGTTTGACGGAGGTTGTGTAGCCCGGGTCGTCGCGCTCGCCGATGAGCGCGGTGAGTGGGCGAGAGACGTGGGTGTGTGGCGTGAGGGACGACGCGGTTGGTGGGCGGTGGAAGGGAATCGTTTGCGCGAGTGATTGGGTCGGGCGATTTGGATAAGGGTGGTTTCGCTCATGGTTAGCCTATCAAGGCTGTGTTCAGTCGGCAGTTCACGTGGTCAGACCGCTCCAACCGGCGTGAAGTCCGACATAATCACTGTGACATTTGCCGTTGCGGTCCTAAGCACGTTTTGTGCTTCTTGTAAGAATTCTCAATCTCTCTTACTATTCTGTAATTATATACTAATATTATAAAGAAGTAAAGTTTGTGCGTTTGTATATTTGTTAAATTGTAAGGGGTAATCTCGGGATCTACTGAACCGATTTTAAAACTTCTTTCACCAATAGAAAGCCACATTATTGCTGAGTGTCATAGGTTATATAAAAACCGAAAAATAAAAGGCTTTTATGTGGTAGTCCGTTTTGCAAAGTGAATCGGAGAAAAACCGGTCGAATGAAAGCGTTTCTTGCGAACGCTGTCTTAACTATGAAAGATATATTTTTGAGTTCTAGAGAAAAAATGTGGAGCTTGAAAATGCCTACAAAAAAGTCAACGACAGCGTTGTCTAAACTTTTATATTTAAATGACAAAAGTATATTTTTAACATTAGCATAGACAATTTAATTTTTTATATTAATAAAATAATTCAAATCATTAGGTCATATTTATTAGTCATATATTCCGAAAAATTATGAATCTATGAAAACAAGTAAACTCATCGTCATAAGTGTGAAGGCCAAAGCAGCGGACGGCGCGCGATGGCTTCGGGTTTAATTCGGATCGCGTTCGTGCTCGCTTCGGGGATTATTAATATTATCCATCTTTAAGATGGTTTTCATCATATATAACAAATAGATCTCAGGCAGTAGCAATAAATAATTACATTTCCGGTTGGATTGCTGTCCCCAGTGGCGTCCCGCAAGGCTCTCTCCTGGGTCCACTTTTGTTTTTGATATTTGTTAATGATATCGATGCATGCTTTCACCATTCAAAGCTCCTTTGTTTTGCGGATGATATGAAAATTTTTAAGGCTATTGCTTCTCAGTCTGATGTAAAAGACCTTCAATCTGATCTGGCCCGTCTGGATGACTACTGTAATAGAAATAGGCTCGACTTGAATCCATTGAAGTGCTCAGTATCTACTTATTCAAGAAAGAGTTTTAATTTTCCCTCTTCATATGCCTTAAGATACCATACCTTGGAAAGGAGTTATGTAGCTCGGGACCTAGGGGTTGTACATGATTCGAAGCTTCTCTTTGGCGATCACGTTGAGAGTTAGTAAAAAAGGCGTTCAAAGCTTTGGGGTTTCTGATGCGAAGCAGCAGCAGTTTCAAAGAAATTAAAACTATTAAAATTTTATATTGCGCGTTTGTGAGAAGCATCCTGGAATATTGCTCTGAAATCTGGAATTCCGCGATATATAAAGTACATCCAGCGCACTTGAACGACTTCAAATGAAATTTGTAAAGTTTTTATGTTATCGTCTTGGAATTGGCTATGACTCCGAAAATTACCGAAATTTGTGCTCTCGCTTTCACCTGCTTTCTTTAGTCAAAAGACGGGAAGTAGCAGATGTAATATACCTTTTGAAAATTCTACAAGGAAAAATTGACTCTCCTGAATTGTTATCAAAATTGAAATTCAACGTACCATCTAGGTCTACCAGGCACTATACCCCCCTTTACATCTCAGTGGCCGCGTCGAACTATCGGCAAAACTCTTTCTTGTTGCGAGCTAGTAAGACTTTAAATGATTTGTGTAAATGTAAAAACATTGATATATATAATTGTAGCTTGGCGACAGTGAGGCGTGTACTTAGTAAGGATTTTTAAGATGATTAGTTCGGATCTTAAATATTTATTAGTAATTGTTCACACCTAATCTTATTTCAATGTATGTTTTTCCATACGTGAAGACCCAATATTGGCCAACTGTTATATAAAAAAAAAAAAATCTTATGTTTATGTGCTGTCGGTCTTCCAAAACAATAATAAATAAATAAATAATAAATAAATAAATTAAATTATGCCCAACGAAGTGGGCACGGGTCAGCTAGTATTAAATATAATTTATGTGTAAATCCTGCAAAGGTCTTAGACAATATAATTTGTTATATTATTTTATGCTAGTTACACTTACATTTGTAGAACAAATATTAATAGGTTGACCGATTGGCGTATAGCTAAGCCGTGTCGTCCGGTCCCGCAGGTCTGTTCACGGAGATAGTGTCGGCGCTGTACACGCTGACGTACTACCAGATCGTGTGCCAGTTCCTGGCCAGCACCACGGCGGCGGGGCGCGCGGCGCTGGTGGCCGGCGGCTGCGGCTGCGACGGGTACGGCGAGCTGTGCGGCACGGGCGCCGGCACCGGCACCGGCGGCTGCCCGTGCGGCGCCGCGCACTGCGGCTGCGGGCTGCGCGCCGCCGCGCGCCTCATGATGGACGCGCTGGCCGGCTCCGACCTGTTCACCGAGGACGGCGTGCCCGACGACGAGCCGCAGCCCGCCGTCGACATCCCCAGCCTGGAGGCACAGGTATTGTTACATTCCAAGGGGAACTTTGTAGAATTCCAAAAGAGCGTGTTGTTTGATCACCTTTATTATGTTATTTAAGTACAATTGGAAGCGTGTTAACGAGTACGTGTTGCTAAGGCAGATATTTGCATGACGAATGCGAGTATTTGTACCATAGACACGGTTGTTGTAATATGTTTCTGTTAAATTTATTATATATGTATAATATATGTATGTCTATCCGTTACCCTAGATTCCGTAGCACAAGCTTTATGGAGCTTATTTTGGGCTAGGCTGAAACGGGGAATTCACTACACGGATATGCCCGCAGACAGTCTGTCCGAACAAGTCTGTCGTTGCAATACACTACATAGGCCATCAGTTTGCTTTATAACGGCTTCGCGATTAGTTGTGCACAATAATATGGCAATGTAAAGGTGAAAAATTGCTTTATTTACTGGTACTGCGTTAATACTTTTTTTAACATAGTTTAAATCAGTTTCGTATTTTTCAATTAAATTTTTATAGGCTGTATTGCGCATTTCAGTGTTCATGAATTCTTTACTTTTAACCTTCCACAAACATGGATAAGTTTTGTATAGAGATATAAACTCTTCCCGGAATGTTTTATTTTTAATTAAAATTCGTTTTACCAATAAAATATCTAATGGCAAACAATGAACGTCTGCATGGCTCGCTCTCGCTTTGACGTATACGTCTGCGCACAGGCAGCCCGCGGTGAGCAGGCACGTACGGACGTGTCTGTGTCTGCGCAGACGAAATGAGATCTCACGGACTTGCCTCAGGCAGTCTGCCGGACGGCCCGCGACGATAATACACTACACAAACCTAATTTTATTTTATTTTATTTTTTTTATTTATTTATTGACAACCAACAAGACATACACTAACACAATGTTCATGGACACTATACTTAAAACTATACTAAGTGCTATCTTAATTAAAGGTTGCCACGGCATGCACTAACTACGAGCAAATGTAATTAAAAATAAATAAAAATCGAAATGGAACACAAAACAAAAAATTATATAAATTTATAGGAAACTACATGTACACAGGCGGATCAAAGGCGCGCGAAAGATTCAACTACGTTTTTTTTGTAACTGTACAGACTATCACAAAAGATATCAATGTCGGAGTCGCTACTCTGAAACAAGGCATTATACTGATATTGCAATCTATTTATGGGTGAAAAATGCTGAGCGTTAGTCCTAGATAAGTGTGGTTGAAAAGGCTTATATCTAGATGACCGAGGCATATTGTAGGGTACAGTAAAGTTTATTTCTTGTAATATCTGAGGGCAATCCAGACAACCATTGAGCAATTCGTATAAGAACACCTGATCTAGTAGTAGTCTTCTGTTTTGAAGACTATGTAATTTGAAAAAAGATAGGCGCTCTTCATACGTGGTGAGTGTTTTAGCTTTATTACACTGGAATGTTAAGTGCCGCACAAATCTCTTCTGTATGCGCTCTAGTCTTATAATGTGGACATTATAGAAAGGTGACCAAACCTGACTACAATACTCTAATTGGGAGCGAACAAGTGTCGAGTACAATAATAGTTTTGTGGATGGTTTTCTGAAATCTCTACTATTCCTCAAAACAAAACCCAGCATTTTAAAACCCTTATTAGCTATATTATCGATATGCTGATGAAAACGAAGTGTTTTGTCCAGATAGACGCCCAGATCGCGTATGCTGTCCACTTCTTCTAGCAGTTGCCCATCTATAAAGTATTGAGCTGCTGCGTTAGCTCTATTTCTAGTAAATCGTATAAATTTACATTTATTAATATTTAGCGACATGCGATTTGTGATACACCATTCAGCAACCCGATCGAGGTCCTCCTGAAGCAGAGCACAATCAATACTATTCTTGATGGGCATTGAAATTTTCAAATCATCAGCATAAAGAAAACACCGGGCGTGTTTGAAACATGTGACTATATCATTGATGAATATATTGAATAATAAAGGCGCCAGATGAGAGCCCTGCGGTACACCAGAGAGAGCCCCAAAAGTCCGAGAAGCACATCCACCCACAACAACCCTCGACACTCGAGAAGAAAGGTACGAATCAAACCATTTTAGTAAGTTGCCGGCAATACCACATAGTGATAGCTTTCTCATCAAAATTTCATGGTTGACAGTATCAAAAGCTTTGCTGAAGTCAGTATATATAGTGTCCACCGGGGTACGGCTATCCATTACTTTGCTGACATAAGAGGTAAACAAAATAAGGTTAGTTGTTGTTGACCGACCAGACATAAAACCAGACTGTGCGTGACAGATTTGATGTTTAACGTGCCATAAAAGAAATGGTTGAATCAACGATTCAAAAATTTTGGCAAACACTGATAAGATAGATATAGGTCTATAGTTCGAAATCGCCGATACGTCACCCGACTTAAAAACAGGAACAATTCTTGCTTCTTTCCATGCTGATGGATAAGTTCCAGAACTCAAAGATTTATTATAAATAATAGTTAGTGGAAGTGCAAGCGCATCCTGGGACCTCGACGCATACAGCGCTGGTATTCCATCACTACCCGCACTTTTGTCACAGTTAAGTCCCTTAAGTTTCTTACGTACTTCATCAACAGTGACATATATCTCACTAAGTGAATAAGAGTTTTCTTGCTTAGTGAAGTTGCTGTTTGGGGCACGGTGGAGCCTAGATGTACCCTCATATACAGAGGTAAAATGGGTGGCAAAAAGGTTGCTGATATCCTCACCATTAGTGGCTTTTAAGTCATTTAGTGTCATTGATGATGGGTATGAGCATCCTCCACGTCTTTTAGCTTTAAGGAAAGACCAGAAAAGTTTAGGAGATTTATATAAAGATCTTTCAATATTCTGTATATAATTGTGATAGGCCTCCTTTATCGAATCAGTACAGCGTTTCTTAATTAATTTATAAGAGATTTCATCTAAAGGATTCTTATACTTAGCAAATTTTCTTCGAAACTTTAGTTTTTCACGTAACAGTTTAATAAGATCCTTGGAAAACCATTTAGGGTATTTGTGAGAGATATGTCTCTTCAGAGGTACGTACCTTGTTATAGTTTCTCCTAGTATCCTATAAAATCTCGATACCATATCATTTACAGATGGTAGAGCGGAGAGTTCTGTTTCCCAGGAAATACTATCCAAGTGGGCTATGATATTATCATAATCTGCCTTATGGAAGATAAATTTTGTGTTTTGGTGTCGGTACAAGCAGTTTATCTGGAAAATACGAAAGCGAAAATTCTATGGGAGGATGGTACGGGTCTACTACACTTAAAATATTTGAGCCTGGCCCCAGGTTTTCGACACTGATATTTGATAAAACAAGATCTAAAATTTTATCATGAGAGTTAAGAATGCGGTTGTATTGTGATAAAGCATTAAGAGCTACAAAATCCAGAATGGCATTAACCAGCCTTCCACTCGACTGAACGTGTGCAGTGCCAATCGTGTCCGAAAATTGCCACGATATATTGCCGAGATTAAAATCTCCCAATATAACGACGTTTTTTTGTGATTCCAAAATACTGTTAACATTATCTATGTAGTGCTCTAACACCTGAATCTGGGGGGGAGGCGGTAAATAGACTGCACACAGATAAACCTTCTTCGAGCCGCGACTGCTATCGCTAATTTCGACCCAGATATCCTCGCACATACTCTCGAAATTATACCTTCTTTGAGAATGTAAACGTCTCGAAACAGCGATGAGGACACCTCCGCCCAATTTACTTGATTGGAATCCAGTCGTCTCTCGATCACGCCTGTACACAACATAGCGTTCACAAAATATTTCACCATCACCAATCGTACTATTTAGCCAGGTTTCGGTTAAAACTATTACATCATAATCACAGGATAAAACATTTTTATAAAACTGGGTAGTTTTTGTTCGAAGGCCTCGAACATTTTGGTAGTAAATACGTATATACATTTTTTTGTTACAAAATATGCCATATCTATAAAAACACAAAATAAACAAAACACCATTAAGCAAAGAATAAAGTCAAAAACAATAATACTAAGTAAGTCGTGTTAAAGTGTCCGTATTTTTCACAAAAGTATAATTAGCAGATTCATCTTTGCGCATGAAGATCTTGCCCCCACGAATCCATACGAATTAATATCCCAACTCCTTTCCTCGCTTCCTAGCAGCAGCATGAAGTTCTTTATTTTCTGGTGACAAGTTTTCCACGACGTAGATAGGGCAAGAGGTTTTGCCACCGATCCCTAGGTCACATGATTGAAGCTTCTTTTGATTGTGAGTTTGGTTGTATTTGATAACGGATGCGAGTAGGGTATCACGCAGCCGTGGGCTGCTAAGCTTCACCAAAATCGATCTAGGCCGTGTATTGTTAGGTGTCATTTTAGCAACACGCGAGCAATACAATATATCCTGTTCCTTGATAGGACACTTCACAGTGCGCCCCAGTTGTTCAACTAATTTTATCACATTTTCAGAATTAGACTCTGGTACACATTGGATTTCCAAGTTGTTTGCTCTAGACAATTGATCTAACCTGCTGAGACGTTCTGACATAGTCTGTATAGTACTATGCAGCGCAGTATTCTCTTGCGTTAATTTTTGCACAACAGAAAACTGCTCAGCACAATTCGATTTGAGCTCTTCAAACTTCTCATTTATAAACGACATAGAATCATGAATAGATCTTATTTCGTTTTTCAATTCCCTTATCGGGCCATCGACGTGCTTCTTCAAACTTTCCCCAAGGATGTGAGCTACCTCCTGTCTAATAATGCTGCGTAATGTCTCCTCGGAAATATGAGAGTGAGGCGATAACGAAGTGTTTGGTGTTTCCCTTGATTTCGCACGCAACGTGACATTGTCATAATCAGATTGACTAGGTGGACTTAAATGGACGTTATTACGAACCGGAGTTTCTGAGTTATTTCCAGGTTTGCGCTGCTTACAGATGCAAGACGTGCAAATCCATTTCTTTTTAAAGTCAATGTCGAGTCGTTTATAGGAATCAGCCACGTAGCCAACACATTGAAAGTGGTAATATTCATTACAACGTGAACATCTTAATTCACATTTGTTCTTAACCTCGAACAAACAAGCTGCACATAAAGTTGCCATCGCTGCAAAACCAATCAGGACAAGACTATTTTATGCTTTAACTAGGTGAATCTTGAGTACTTCTAAATTAATAACAATATAAAAAACAACCATATAAAAAAAACAATAAGTAAAAAAAAATCTGTTGTAGCAGCTGAGGATTGAACTCGAGACCCTCTGATTGTTCTCTGTTGAATCGCGGTGCAAGGTTACGGTCCACCTTCTTGAAATGACGAAATAATGTCTCTGGTTAGAAAATTTGTCAAATTGTAGTCGATTGTGCGTCCATGAGTGGGCAAAAAATTTGCGATACAATTCAACAACCACCGCCCACGTAGCAAAAAAAAAGAAATCTCCAATGTACCGGCACTTATTCAGATTAAATTCCACTTTATGCACTATATTTCAAGATCCATTAGCTCATCAATAGTAAGTTATATTCTTTGAACATTCGCAAACACTTCTTACATTAATTTTAAGTGAATTAACCACTGTAACCACTCTGCAGAATATTCTACTATTGCGCTCCGTTTGATGCGACTATACTCGTACTTGCGTAGATTCAGTGTGTGTGTAATAGTAGCGAAGCCTGTCGGACATGCCCGCAAGCTTGTCTATGGCCATGTCCGTCTAGTGAATTCCCCGCTTAATTGGTGTAATATATATAATGTTGATAAGTTCCGATAGATCCATTTATGTGAGCGCTATTTGTAGCGAGTTGTGCCTCTGATGGAAGTGTAATGCGAGAGCGGTCCGCAGCTGGAGCAGCTGATGCTGGGCGTGGTGCGCGTGGCGGCGCTGCTGCGGCACCACATGTACGGCGCGCCGCTGCCCGACATCCGCGGCGCCGCGCGCGAGCTGCCCGAGCTGTGCGCGTACCTGGGCGTGCGCGCGGGCCCGCCGCCGCGCCGCGCCGCCCGCCCCGCGCGCGCCTGGGCGCGCCACCTGGGCGCCGCCGCCGCCCGCGGCCAGCTTGTGGTGAGTCTGCTCGGTGCTCGATGCTGAGCGTGCGCGCAGGCCCGCCGCCGCGCCGCGCCGCCCGCCCGCGCGCGCGCCTGGGCGCGCCACCTGGGCGCCGCCGCCGCCCGCGGCCAGCTCGTGGTGAGTCTGCTGCTGCCTGCCACTCACTACTCGGTGCTCGATGCTGGGCGTGCGCGCGGGCCCGCCGCCGCGCCGCGCCGCCCGCCCCGCGCGCGCCTGGGCGCGCCACCTGGGCGCCGCCGCCGCCCGCGGCCAGCTCGTGGTGAGTCTGCTGCTGCCTGCCACTCACTACTCGGTGCTCGATGCTGGGCGTGCGCGCGGGCCCGCCGCCGCGCCGCGCCGCCCGCCCCGCGCGCGCCTGGGCGCGCCACCTGGGCGCCGCCGCCGCCCGCGGCCAGCTCGTGGTGAGTCTGCTGCTGCCTGCCACTCACTACTCGGTGCTCGATGCTGGGCGTGCGCGCGGGCCGCCGCCGCGCCGCGCCGCCCGCCCCGCGCGCGCCTGGGCGCGCCACCTGGGCGCCGCCGCCGCCCGCGGCCAGCTCGTGGTGAGTCTGCTGCTGCCTGCCACTCACTACTCGGTGCTCGATGCTGGGCGTGCGCGCGGGCCGCCGCCGCGCCGCGCGCCCCCGCCCCGCGCGCGCCTGGGCGCGCCACCTGGGCGCCGCCGCCGCCCGCGGCCAGCTCGTGGTGAGTCTGCTGCTGCCTGCCACTCACTACTCGGTGCTCGATGCTGGGCGTGCGCGCGGCCCGCCGCCGCGCCGCGCCGCCCGCCCCGGCGCGCGCCTGGCGCGCGCCACCTGGGCGCCGCCGCCGCCCGCGGCCAGCTCGTGGTGAGTCTGCTGCTGCCTGCCACTCACTACTCGGTGCTCGATGCTGGGCGTGCGCGCGGCGCCGCCGCGCCGCGCCGCCCGCCCCGCGCGCGCCTGGGCGCGCCACCTGGGCGCCGCCGCCGCCCGCGGCCAGCTCGTGGTGAGTCTGCTGCTGCCTGCCACTCACTACTCGGTGCTCGATGCTGGGCGTGCGCGCGGGCCCGCCGCCGCGCCGCGCCGCCCCCGCGCGCGCCTGGGCGCGCCACCTGGGCGCCGCCGCCGCCCGCGGCCAGCTCGTGGTGAGTCTGCTGCTGCCTGCCACTCACTACTCGGTGCTCGATGCTGGGCGTGCGCGCGGGCCCGCCGCCGCGCCGCGCCGCCCGCCCCGCGCGCGCCTGGGCGCGCCACCTGGGCGCCGCCGCCGCCCGCGGCCAGCTCGTGGTGAGTCTGCTGCTGCCTGCCACTCACTACTCGGTGCTCGATGCTGGGCGTGCGCGCGGGCCCGCCTCCGCGCCGCGCCGCCCGCCCCGCGCGCGCCTGGGCGCGCCACCTGGGCGCCGCCGCCGCCCGCGGCCAGCTCGTGTGAGTCTGCTGCTGCCTGCCACTCACTACTCGGTGCTCGATGCTGGGCGTGCGCGCGGGCCCGCCGCCGCGCCGCGCCGCCCGCCCCGCGCGCGCCTGGGCGCGCCACCTGGGCGCCGCCGCCGCCCGCGGCCAGCTCGTGGTGAGTCTGCTGCTGCCTGCCACTCACTACTCGGTGCTCGATGCTGGGCGTGCGCGCGGGCCCGCCGCCGCGCCGCGCCGCCCGCCCCGCGCGCGCCTGGGCGCGCCACCTGGGCGCCGCCGCCGCCCGCGGCCAGCTCGTGGTGAGTCTGCTGCTGCCTGCCACTCACTACTCGGTGCTCGATGCTGGGCGTGCGCGCGGGCCCGCCGCCGCGCCGCGCCGCCCGCCCCGCGCGCGCCTGGGCGCGCCACCTGGGCGCCGCCGCCGCCCGCGGCCAGCTCGTGGTGAGTCTGCTGCTGCCTGCCACTACTCACTACTCGGTGCTCGATGCTGGGCGTGCGCGCGGGCCCGCCGCCGCGCCGCGCCGCCCGCCCCGCGCGCGCCTGGGCGCGCCACCTGGGCGCCGCCGCCGCCCGCGGCCAGCTCGTGGTGAGTCTGCTGCTGCCTGCCACTCACTACTCGGTGCTCGATGCTGGGCGTGCGCGCGGGCCCGCCGCCGCGCCGCGCCGCCCGCCCGCGCGCGCCTGGGCGCGCCACCTGGGCGCCGCCGCCGCCCGCGGCCAGCTCGTGGTGAGTCTGCTGCTGCCTGCCACTCACTACTCGGTGCTCGATGCTGGGCGTGCGCGCGGGCCCGCCGCCGCGCCGCGCCGCCCGCCCGCGCGCGCCTGGGCGCGCCACCTGGGCGCCGCGCGCCGCCCGCGGCCAGCTCGTGGTGAGTCTGCTGCTGCCTCCCACTCACTACTCGGTGCTCGATGCTGGGCGTGCGCGCGGCCCGCCGCCGCGCCGCGCCGCCCGCCCCGCGCGCGCCTGGGCGCGCCACCTGGGCGCCGCCGCCGCCCGCGGCCAGCTCGTGGTGAGTCTGCTGCTGCCTGCCACTACTCACTACTCGGTGCTCGATGCTGGGCGTGCGCGCGGCCCGCCGCCGCGCCGCGCCGCCCGCCCCGCGCGCGCCTGGGCGCGCCACCTGGGCGCCGCCGCCGCCCGCGGCCAGCTCGTGGTGAGTCTGCTGCTGCCTGCCACTCACTACTCGGTGCTCGATGCTGGGCGTGCGCGCGGGCCCGCCGCCGCGCCGCGCCGCCCGCCCCGCGCGCGCCTGGGCGCGCCACCTGGGCGCCGCCGCCGCCCGCGGCCAGCTCGTGGTGAGTCTGCTGCTGCCTGCCACTCACTACTCGGTGCTCGATGCTGGGCGTGCGCGGGGCCCGCCGCCGCGCCGCGCCGCCCGCCCCGCGCGCGCCTGGGCGCGCCACCTGGGCGCCGCCGCCGCCCGCGGCCAGCTCGTGGTGAGTCTGCTGCTGCCTGCCACTACTCGCTGCTCGGTGCTCGATGCTGGGCGTGCGCGCGGGCCCGCCGCCGCGCCGCGCCGCCCGCCCCGCGCGCGCCTGGGCGCGCCACCTGGGCGCCGCCGCCGCCCGCGGCCAGCTCGTGGTGAGTCTGCTGCTGCCTGCCACTGCTCGGTGCTCGATGCTGGGCGTGCGCGCGGGCCCGCCGCCGCGCCGCGCCGCCCGCCCCGCGCGCGCCTGGGCGCGCCACCTGGGCGCCGCCGCCGCCCGCGGCCAGCTCGTGGTGAGTCTGCTGCTGCCTGCCACTCACTACTCGGTGCTCGATGCTGGGCGTGCGCGCGGCCCGCCGCCGCGCCGCGCCGCCCGCCCCGCGCGCCGCCTGGGCGCGCCACCTGGGCGCCGCCGCCGCCCGCGGCCAGCTCGTGGTGAGTCTGCTGCTGCCTGCCACTGCTCGGTGCTCGGTGCTCGATGCTGGGCGTGCGCGCGGGCCCGCCGCCGCGCCGCGCCGCCCGCCCCGCGCGCGCCTGGGCGCGCCACCTGGGCGCCGCCGCCGCCCGCGGCCAGCTCGTGGTGAGTCTGCTGCTGCCTGCCACTGCTCGGTGCTCGATGCTGGGCGTGCGCGCGGGCCCGCCGCCGCGCCGCGCCGCCCGCCCCGCGCGCGCCTGGGCGCGCCACCTGGGCGCCGCCGCCGCCCGCGGCCAGCTCGTGGTGAGTCTGCTGCTGCCTGCCACTGCTCGGTGCTCGATGCTGGGCGTGCGCGCGGGCCCGCCGCCGCGCCGCGCCGCCCGCCCCGCGCGCGCCTGGGCGCGCCACCTGGGCGCCGCCGCCGCCCGCGGCCAGCTCGTGGTGAGTCTGCTGCTGCCTGCCACTACTCACTACTCGGTGCTCGATGCTGGGCGTGCGCGCGGGCCCGCCGCCGCGCCGCGCCGCCCGCCCCGCGCGCGCCTGGGCGCGCCACCTGGGCGCCGCCGCCGCCCGCGGCCAGCTCGTGGTGAGTCTGCTGCTGCCTGCCACTACTCGGTGCTCGCTGCTGGGCGTGCGCGCGGGCCCGCCGCCGCGCCGCGCCGCCCGCCCCGCGCGCGCCTGGGCGCGCCACCTGGGCGCCGCCGCCGCCCGCGGCCAGCTCGTGGTGAGTCTGCTGCTGCCTGCCACTACTCGGTGCTCGATGCTGGGCGTGGTGCGCGCGGGTCCATTTATATCATACGGACCGGCGGACCCGATAGACTTCGTCTTGTCAAAAAATTGGTGACAATTTTTTGATTCTACTTATTTTATAGTTCTCTTCTGTACAGAACCGTCACTCTGTTGGTAGGGCGGTGCGAATAAAAATAATTAAATAAAACATTAAATCGTCCGACAATGTGCTATTTGCTCCAACACACACACGCACACTGTTTTAATATATACATATAAATACGAATGGTTTGTTTTTTTTTTATTCTAGGCCCGACAGATGGCTTCCTCCTGCCTAACGTTAAATGGTGAAAGAGGCCAAATTGAGATGACTCATAGAATAGTATGCCATACGCTTGGAAAAAAGAGTCTTGTGCCATACTTTATCGAAAGCTTTAGTAATGTCGAGGCTAATAGCCACAAACTCACCGCGCTTGTCGATAGATTCCCCCATCTGTGCAAAAGGAACGCTAGAAGGTCACCTATATACTGATTAAGACGAAATCCATACTGACGGTCATTAAGTAGCGAGTGACCTTCTAGGTGTCGAATCAGCTGGGCATTCAGTATCCTCTCCATGATTGGCACAGGAGGTGACGGTTATAGGGCGATAGCCGGATTGGAACAGTCTCCCTTTTTGGAGACCGGCTGCACATTGGCTTCTTTCCAAAATTTCGGTACATAACCAGTAAAGAGCGACAAGCGGTATAAACGCATCAGGACTGGAGTCAACTCCGCTGCACACTTCTTAAGCACGATCACTTGAATGCCATCTGCACCACTCGCCTTCCGAGTATCGATCGAATGAAGCGAATCCCGGGCATGGAAACGCCACAATGGGGGAGTATCGGATTTTGTCGACACAAAAATAAGCCGCGAACAGTTTCGCCAGGAGGTCGGCTTTCTCCTGCGGTTGATGAGCGAGAGAACCATCGGCACGTCTCGGCGGTGACAGCGAGGGTTGGCAGAAGTTTGATTGCACAGCTAGTTAGGCGCCAGAAAGAACGGCTACCCATAGAGTAAGCTAGCAATTCCTGAGCATCCGCTCTAATGAAAGCCCTTTTGCAAGACTTGGTGGCATTATTGTAGGCTGCTTTCAGTAGGTTCGTGTTGGGATCCCCGGTTGCTCGACCTCTTATCCAAAGCATACAAGCTGTTTATTTTCAACAGCACATTCGCAGTTGAACCAGAGGTTTCGTCTGCCTCTGCTGATGAGATTGGAATACGAAATGTAGTATTCCATTCCTAGTAGGATCTCGTCAGCAACAGAATAAGTATAGGAGTTCGGATCCATCCCACTGAAACAGCGCTGCCGCCAAGGGACAGATGCAAAGTAGTCCCGCATGCCGTCCCAATGTGACAGTGGTCCGAGGATCCTAGTGGAACCCGAACCACTACCTGATACCCGTCGGGGCGATTTGTCAACAAAAGGTCCAACAAAGAGAGCGCTTGACCGGTAGTGTCTGGTACCCTGATGGGTTGGGTAACCAATTGTGTCAGGTTATGCGTGAGAGCGAATGCGTGAGCAGTCCTCCCAGCGAGGCTAGTTTTAGAGGAACTTAACCATAACTCGTGGTGAGCATTGAAATCTCCAAAAGGAAGGCTCGGCGGAAGCAAAATCGCTCCTGCCCGTCATTTGCCACCCGACTAAGATGTTCAAACTTGCGACCTTGATTTGTAATAATAAATTTTATTAATATTTTTTTTATACTAAGTGTGCGATTAACAGCCACAGAGGAAGCATTAGTTTGCACGGTCCTTCGAGCCGGGTGCGTCAGGGGTAGGGAGGCGGGGAGAGGAGAGAGAGAGGAAGTAACAGCTAGCGTGGCTTGTGGTGCAGGTGCGGCGGCTGCTGCAGGCGCTGCACGTGCGCTGGGCGCCGCCGGCGCTGCTGGCGCTGCCGGCGATGTACGAGCGCGTGTTCTCGCACTACCACGAGCGCGTGTGCGCGCAGTGCGGCGCCGCGCCCAAGGAGGCGGCCGTGTGCCTGGCGTGCGGCGCGCTCGTGTGCCTCAAGGCCGCGTGCTGCCGCCGCCACCAGGCCGCCGAGGCCGTGCGCCACGCGCGCGACTGCGGCGCCGGCACCGCGCTCTTCCTGGTCGTCACCTCCACCTACATCGTGGCCGTGCGCGGCCGCCGCGCCTGCCTCTGGGGCTCGCTCTACCTGGACGCCTACGACGAGGAGGACCGCGACCTCAAGTCAGTACTTACCTACCGCGCCTAGCACTACACTACCACCGCACTACCACTACCTGCAACTCCAACACGAATACGGATGCAACATTATTGCATACTGCTTACAATTTTATACATTTTGACGTGAATACGTCTTTAAAATTGCTTCCATAGGGACGTGTAAAAAGAGGCGTAATTATTTTTTATTAAGTAAAAACGCACTTTTTAACTATATTTTTGGTTTAATGGTTATTGAGCACGCGCGGTCACAATGGTAGCGATTTACGTACTAAGTTAATAAACAACAAAACGGCGTAAACATAAAGTGCTGAATTGTTCGTTTGCGTAGCACCGAACATACTCCCGGCCTTAAGATAACAAGATAAAATGGTATAGTAGTTAATCTTAAACTTAAGTATTATAAAATAATCGTAATATAAATCAAATAAAAATTATTTAGGCGACAGAGTCATTTACAATATATATACTAGATTTTTCTAGCTACTGGTGACGTTTTAGCGTCTTTTTTCACTTTGGTTACTTTGACACTTGGCCAGCGATTGCTAAGACCTCGAAGAAGCGAATGTTTACCACTACTTTCACCCACATCACTAGCACTCAGCTGACGATTAGCTGTTGTCGCCTTTCGCGAATTCACGACACCGTACACTGGTTCTGAGTTCATCCTTCTTAATGGAATCGGGTCTTCTGGTTCTGGAACAGCAGTGGATCGCCTATTCTGGTCACGATGGCTCCGCCTCCTTTGGCAACATTTACTATATTTCCACATCCATAATAAGATGCCACATACTATGGCTATCGTAAGAATCGAAGTTATCGTGTAGTGACTTATATCATGAGATGATATGTCATCAAGTTCTGGTTTGCTTGATTTTAATCAATTATTTGTCTTTCTAATTTAGTTATAGAATCTCTGAAATTTATATCGGTCAGTTCGGTGGAGTTTTCAATAGGTATTTTTATTTTTACAATATGGTTAATTTGGTCAATTTCTGGTAGGTAAATCTTTGGAGAATAATTAATTTGATTTGAGTTTGGATGTGGAAAATATAATGTTAGGTCTTTACTTTTAATTAAACAGTTTTCATTCATGTTTCCAATGAATCCCGCACCTCTTATGTTACGAACATTTACTTTATTATCGCAGATAATTTTTATAGAGTATGTACCGCAGCAGAAATATAGGTACTGATGAATTGAATGTAATTCGATGAATGTATTAGTACACGTGGAATTTGTAAACACGTGTTGTTTTAAACACATCATGGTTAAAAATGGGGCTGGTTTTGTGCCGTAAGTAATGGTAGTTAATTGAAATATTGAAATTGGTTGGTTTTGGTTTTCCCGCCACAATATTTTCTGGTAAGCTTGATCTTCGTCTTGTACCCTTACCTGTCGGTACATTTTTTCTATGTCGGCAGTAAAAACATAGCGATATTGCCTCCATTTTATAATTAATTCCTGTAGGTCTTTCTGTAAGTTTGGTCCCCTATTCAAAATATCATTTAAACTGTAACCTGACGAAGATTTAGAAGATGCATTGAAAACAACTCGTAGCTTCGTGGTGGTGGAGTCAATTCGAGTTACAGCATGGTGCGGTAAAAAACATTCAGGTGATGACGAACTCGATGGTTTCATATGGTTTTAAACTATAATATTCATTAATAAAGGCATGGTAATCTTGTTTAAAGCATTCATTTTTCTCTAACTTCCTTTCTAAGTGTTTAAATTGTGCGAGAGCTTTGTTTTTCGTTAAACCTAATTTTTTCTTTTAACTCTGACTTAAAAGGTAGTCGAACTTCGTATTTCCCGTTTTCGAGTCTCTTAGTGGTTTCTAAAAAAATAGTTTAAGCATTCTTGGTCTTCTGTGGACATTTCAGCTGGCTGACCAATATCCTCAACTTCCAGTACTTTGATAAATCTTCCGTATTATGTAAAACGACGTTACATTGGAAATATGGTTTCATCGTGCCACACAACAACCAGCCGAACTGTGTTTGTTGAGCTATTGGTTGGTCATCTGTTTCTCCTCTTAGAATTCCGCCCAACATAATTTTACTATAAACTTCAGCGCTCAAAAGTAAGTCAACTGGTCTACTTGTATTGAAATCAGGATCGGCTAATCTAATATTTTGAATATGTTGCCAGGTTGGTTTATCGACCGTTTTATTAGGTAAATTTTTTATCAAGCTATTCATAATAAGTACATTTGTGTTTATAGAAAAATTGTTGTATGTTGATTGAATTGAAATGTTAAACATTCCTTTGCAGTTATTTTCTCTTTCACCTACTCCAAAAATAGTACCCTTGCAGTACTGTCGCTTTAATCCTAAAATCTGTGCTGCATGTTCACTTATTAAAGATATCTGGGACCCCTGATCGATCAATGCTCTCATGTTATATTGTTGTCCATTATGGCCGGTAATTTTGACCATTGCGGTAGATAAAAGAACTACTGAAAAATCATCTCCGGACGCATGATTTGAAGTTGAAATCTGCTTTTTAGTTATCGTATTAGAAGAACTTGGCCTTAACGGTGAGCTTGACCTTAAATTCTGTTTTGGTGACGTATTAGTACGTTGTTGTTTTGATAGAGCCTCGTGTAATATCGTGTTATGATTACTTAAGCATTTGCGGCAGCGCTTGGTAGAGTAACATGATTTATTAAAATGGTTAATTAAGCAATTATGACAACAATTGAGTTGGTTAACTGATTTTAATTTTTGTTCGTCCGCTAATTGCATAAATTTGCTGCACTGCCATAATCCGTGGTTAGCGTTACACAATGGACAGGAATGTGACTGTGACTCACTTACATATTTCCTTGGTATTGCTATTGAAGTATTATTTGGTCTATATTTCTGATTGTTGTTAATTACATTTGATTGATAAAATGGTCTGATATTAGATGAAGTATGGTGCATTTGCGTGGGTTTATGGTTATGAGTGTCTTGTTTTCGTCGTGAAGCTTCTAAAGTCATGAATTTGCATTCTAAATAATTAAGAAATTCTTGAAGAATTGGTAATTCTCGCGGTTTTTTGATAGATTCCATGTATTCTGCGAACGATTCGCTGTCCAGTTTTTGAGCCAATAAATGTACAAGTAAGGGATCCCAGCTGGTTATATCAACCCCTAAATTTTCGATAGAATGTAAACATTCTTTAGTTATGTCGTGAAGTTTTTTAATCATATTAAGAGACGGTTGTTGCATAGAAGGAGTTCCTAGCAACATGTTGATATACGAAGTAAATAACAGACGTTTATTTCCGTATCGATGGTTTATCCATAGGTCGCTGGTTCAAATCCGGCTCGAAGGACCATGTAAAAAGAGGCGTAATTATTTTTTATTAAGTAAAAACGCACTTTTTAACTATATTTTTGGTTTAATGGTTATTGAGCACGCGCGGTCACAATGGTAGCGATTTACGTACTAAGTTAATAAACAACAAAACGGCGTAAACATAAAGTGCTGAATTGTTCGTTTGCGTAGCACCGAACAGGACGCAAATCAAAAAATTGAATGATAACAAAATCGGGGGATACAGTTTAGTGTTGTAGCTACATATCTATCATCCCCATCCAAATTCCAATTACACCACTGGATAGCTAAAGGATCAAAGGATTTATTACGCCCAGTAAAGACTGTAACACATCGCACGCGATGGAGGGGGAGCCCCGCCAATTTGAAGGCTATTTTACTGTGTACTATTACCCGTTACGAGACGTATTCACGTACAAAAAAAGGGGGTGTGGCTGTGTTATGGACACGGCCGTCCATAACACAGCCACACCCCCTTTTTTTTAATCACTCGTGTTCAGTGTTGTCATTAAAAACAAATTCTTAATTAAATTCCGTTTCACGTAGAAAAATTCAAAATCACAACAACAAATACAAAATACCGGCGATGACCCACACGTGAAACGGATCACTGTCAACGTCACTTCAGCATTGGATATTCTACTAGAAGAAATCAAAAACGAGTGGGTTAAACCACTCGTTGCACAACGCACGGAATGAAAGTTCTGAAATAGTGAATTCGGTAATTCGGATACGAATCTCACGATTTCGAATACGAATTAGTTTTCTGTTGTTTCAAAAATCCGTCTCCTGGAGAACATCAATTGACGCAAATCAACCGGCAATACCACTTTCGTCACGACCACGCAACAATTAGTCTTCTCCCATTGTCAAAATTAATTCATTTCAAAATTAACCCATTGTTAAAAAGATTACACTTGAAATATTACTTTCGTCTTTACTCCAAAACTCTCGCATAACACTCGGCCACAGGGTAATGATTGCAATACGGCATTATTAGTACTAGTAGAATATCCAACGCTGACGTGAAGTTGACAGTGATCCGTTTCACGTGTGGGTACACTGGTTTTTTGTGTTTGTTGTTGTGATTGTTAATTTTTCTGCATGAAACGGAATTTAATTAAAAATTTGTTCTTAATGGCAACACTGAATTCGAGTGATTCAAAAATATATAAAATTGTAAGCAATAGAAAATAATTTCGTGCACGATTTGTATTCGTATTCGAAATCCAAACGCACGTGTAATAATTCAAAAATGTGTCTCCTGCTAATAATAATATAATGAATGAGGTGAGGTTGAGGGTATGGTGTGAATGAGTAGCGGTTTGTGGGCAGGCGCGGCAAGCCGCTGTACCTGAGCCAGGACCGGCTGGAGCTGCTGCAGGCGCAGTGGCTGGCGCACCGCTTCGACCACACCAAGCGCACCTGGGTCTGGCACCGCGACTCGCTGTAGCCTGACTCGCCGCTCACCACCACCACCACCACCAGCTCCAGCTCCACGAACCGATCTCGCTCCCGCCATCGACTGTCGATAATCATTAACTACTCCTCCAACTAATTCTCCTCGATCGATATTCCAATTTAATTCATTACCTTCCAACAACCAGACTACGTCCGTATTGCGTAGAATTTAAGCGCGTCTAAATCTCGATGTTTTAACGTAAAAAATTCAGCTGAACCTAGATGACAAATATGTTATATGTTAACTCTACTAACTACTAAAATGGTTAGTTTTTGAACTGTTTTGAAAAGTTGATTCGTTTATTTACTATGGTTGTCTAATTTATTGACAAATATATAATACTCAATAAAACTCGAGGTTACCCAAAGTCGCACCTCTATATCGATCGAAAGGTATTAGTTTCAAGAGTTCAGTTAAGAGTTAGGTAAAATTGGTGACTGGAATCCAGTTGTCAGAATAAGCCGAGTCAATCTGCAAACTTATGTCCCGGTCGCGTTCCGTCGTGTGTGCCGTGTGGTAGAACTTCTACATTGCTCTTGTAGAAATCTAACAAAAGAAAAATTGTCCCTGTGATTTTCAGACAGCGCAATGTTGAAACATCACTAAATAAAAATGAAAAATAATCATGTTGAATTTAGTAGTAGTCGCTCGGATCTCGCTACTTGCGTTTCGTAACCGGTTACCAACTTCCAAGTAACTGTTTCGAAGTTACAAAATTATGTTACGTAGTCACTTGACTACTCGTAAATTATTGCCAATTGGCTACGTAACCGGTTGCGAAATTTACTAGTTTCATAGTATCGTAGTACGTTAACATAGCCGAGTCGTATTAAAAATTATAAGCAATATAATTATATTAATGCAGATATATTTTTTTAGTGCTATATACGCTACAGAATCCCATTCGACTGTTATCCGAGTACATTATGTATCGAAATTTGAATTTATATATATATATAAATATAAAGAAATGGATATTATTTTAATACTGGTGTTATATCTTGAATATTTAATCGCTAAATGAAGTTTATCGATGTTGTTGTTGGCCAAAAACTTACTATATATTCATAGTAATAAAGTATACTCCAATTTGTAGGTCCAAGAATTTAAATTGTTAACAAAATATAGGGCATGTTTTAACGAATGTTTATTGTAATTTAAAGTCGATGGATCTAAAAAGGTGACAGGTTACATGTGATTCGATTCGATATTTATTATGTTGCGCCAACATCGCCAGCGGTTGTTCATCCTATATTAATTAGTGACAATAAATAAAGTACATTGTTAGTTTGTGTCGTTATTATGATCGACAAGTTTTGTGTTTATTATTTGAAGTATTAATATACAAGTTTATACATTTGTCGCCGACTCTAAATATTTTTAGAAAAAGCGATCACCGTGTGCCTCGACATCGTCGACAACCGATGCTAGCCAGACTTAGGATTAGGTGCGTCGTTTATGGACACGATTATAATTTCATTATGACAAAAATGATCATTGTATAAATTCATAATTATATTTCAACATTATCTCGTCCTCGAGCGGACGGTGCCTTATGATTTCTCGTGGTGCAGAAGACGTGTTAATTTCGCAATATTTCTCGGTTTCGAGTGAAAACCGTTTTGTAGTTAAGTTGTTCTGTTTTTATTGGATATTTTTCAAGACGGAACTGTTCTAGGTATGTACATAGAGTGACTCGTCAATTGTACAGGCGTGGGTGTCGTTAGGCTGTGAATAAAATGTACGTTTGTGACGCAGTTGGCGGCGCGACATAGATTAACTATATTAAATTATTATTTGACTTTTTCATGTGTTATTAGATAGTGCCTCCGATAGAATATATGATATTGGAACTTGTGTGTTTAGTTGAGGTTATATTTTGATCGGTCTGTGTTTAGTCGATCGCTTTTCGCTGTTCTCGCAGTTTGCTTGCCTTTTTCGTTGACGCTACTGTGGCGGGCATCGCGTATCCCGTCGGTACTGATTTACCGTTCGCGTTGTATAGGTTAATTTGCGTGGCCTACGTGTCGTTGCAGTGGGGCTTCTGTAATGTAGCAGTCGTGCGTTAGATTTAGTTGTTATATTATAAATTGTTGTTCCGTCTCGAGAGAGCCGCGACGACATTTAGTCGCGAGCCAAACAACGAATGGGGATTCATTCAATGATTTATTTATGTTGCTATATATCACGCTTCAGACATGTAAACAATATTTGTTTTTACGCGTTTTTTATGATATAGTTTTTAGCTTTCGATAATTTTCCGGTGGCAATGGATTGTTCCGAAACCCGGCTACCACACCGAGCGCTCGCGTCATCCGAGAAATATTTGTTAACACTAGTAACTATGATTGTTCTTGTATATATCCGATCATTAAATGTTGTTGATATTTCATGATTCGTTTTATTTTAAAATATTCCCCAGTTCTATTATATATAGAAATATAATTTATGCTAAATTGAATCCTTATTGATGTTATCATGCAAAATTAACTGTCTGTGTTTTGCTTTCACGCCTATACTATTGAACCACTTTAAATAAATCAATATTTCTTACAGTTAGCCTTTTTTTTTCGGGGGTAATGCTCCTTATGCACCATGACGCCGCGCTGGCCGTGGTGGGTGGGGTGGGGGGGGGCTACCCACTAAACCCCCCGGTGTTCTCTGGGCCCATGGCAAAATCCGCTTCGGGACTCCACTGCCATGACTTCAACTAACCTAGCCCAAAGTAAACTATATACGGCTTGTCTTATGGAATCTAGGGTAACGGATAGACATACGTATATTATACATATATAAATGTATATTTTGACAACCATGACTATGGTACAAATGCATTCATTCATCACACAAATATCTGCCCGCACTCGGGACCTCAGAGATCCTAATCCAAATCGGCCCTAATCATTCGATTCATCGACCAGTGCAGACCACAGCGCCACTGACGCTCATACACAGAAATCCTGAGAAACTATAAAGAAATATAGGCTAGTATTTGATGTGAAATAAAGATTGAAAGGGGATATGAAGATTGTATGGAAATATCACCGTTGTACGCGACACAACATTCATCTTCATCATCTGGACGCTTGGCAGTCCACCATAGTGCGCTTTTTCAGGAATTTCATGCCACGTACTACTGTGAAATGAATTGTCGCCCGCAGTATTTACGAACCGATGCGATATCGCAACCTTAAAAATACAGAGAATATTCCGTTTTAAAAGGTCGGCTAAAGGGTGTCTATGGGGCAGCGGTTATCGCTTACCATTAATGATCCGTTTGCTGCCCTATCCTATAAAAAAAATGTAGTTTTTGAAGCCAGAAGCTAATGTATTATGTCTCTTGTTTAAAAAAAATTACTACCTCCGTTCAAAAAAGATTGTCCATTTTGGTGAAAATTTTTGTTCAAAAATGATTGTCTCGTTAGTTCAATTTCGCTTAGACAGCTTTTTTATTTATGAAATAATTATTTTATTACAAACTGTGTTCTTATATTATTTTAAATACAGTGGTACCTCGACATACGAGTGCCCCAAGATACGAGTTTTTCGAGATACGAGCCGAGCAAGTGATTTTATGCTTTTAGTTACGAGCGAAATTCGAAATACGAGTCCGGTTCGGTTCGGTAGTAACACGCAGTCGCGCTATCACGATCAGTTAGCAGCGTGCTTTTGTGAAAACGTGAAAAAAAAACACCCAGAAAAAGTTAGAACAGGTCGTGCATCTGACCTTTTTAATGACACTTGCTAACTCATTTCTGGAACATTCTGAGAGGGAGGAAGAAACAAACCAAACAAACAAGAAACAAAACATGTCCTTGGACATGTTTTTTTCTAAACGGCCTACAGGTGAAAGCGAGAATAATGTAACGAAAAAGGCAAAGACCAGTGAGGATATCTAATTTATTTCTTTACATTCTCTTTTTTGTTTTTGTCCAATAAATATTTGATATTTATAAATACGTTTTTATTATTCAAAACTGGGGAGACATTTTGGAGGTTCGAACGGATTAATGGTAGTTCAATTGTTTTGTATGGGGAAATTTGCTTCGAGATACGAGTAATTGAAGATACGAGCAAGATTGCGGAACGAATTAAACTCGTATGTCGAGGTAGCACTGTACCTCGTAATACATTGCGAGCAGTTTCAATTGCTTCCAAATTACATGTTAATGTTTCTGGAAATTGATTCTTTCTGCGCAATGCTTCTTTCCCAATATGTGCTAGTTGGTAGTTATTGTTAGATCGCACTAGAAGTGTTTGCAAAATGGCATTTCTCTTCTCGTTACTTAAATTTTTTGACTTTACTCCAGAATGTTGGATATCCATAATTTAAGGCTATTTGGTCCGCGTAGAAAATAGCAGCGGCTTATTTTTGTATAGCGTCAAAAATTACCAATTTCAGACACTGATGGTTATTGGTGAAATTATTATAAACTGAATTTTTACTTTTAAAAAATTATTCTATGATTCTACTCTGCGTACGGTTCATACACAAATGTCAAATTGACAGCTTATATTGTTAAGTTGGCAAAATGTTTCAAATGATACAATCATTTTTGAACGGAGGTAGTACATTATATAAGTTTGTATGGAAATTCGTCATTTTGAAGCTAAAAAACAATGAAACTTTTTACTTCAGCAGTGGGCGTCTCTTGGAGCATGCGAATGGTAAGTTTCACATGTAACTCCGAATTTCGGGGGATCGAAAGAGAAACATCGACTTCGACGTATGTAAAGGGTACGATGTATCGTAAAGGGATCATTAAATAAAAACAAAACAGTTTTGTTAAAAGTTTATATTGTACATCAACTATGCTTTGTTTAGAGGTAGAACATCCTACTCTTAAATTAAACGGCTAACGTGATTATAATTAATTAATAAAATAGTTAATTTCGTTTGAATCGCCGAGTTAATATCATTTGTAGGCGGAGTGAGTAACCGAACTAACGTGAACACACAATCGTTGCGATGGTCGAGCTGTGCGGTGCGGTGCTGTGCTGTGCTGTGCTGAGCTGAGCTGTGCTGAGCTGTGCTGAGCTGAGCTGAGCTGAGCTGAGCTGAGCTGAGCGGTGCACGCGGCGCTCCGACACGATCGCAGACAGTGCATAATTTCTCATAAAATGTAATTTAAAATAAACATTATCACAGAAAAATAAATACTACCAAACAATAAAAGATGGCAACTTATTATGCACCACTATAAAATAAAAATATTTCTATAAATTTTATATTTCCATCGATTACTTAACATAACCTATAGTGCAAATTTAAAATACACATGTGAAATACAGTATGTAAATATTGAATTTGTATCTATAACTGTATAAAAATACGTCAAAAACTTAGAATATACTTTAATTTCAACTAACCGAATAAGGAATGTAATTGAACCAATAACGAATACTTTAAGAAACTATACATAATTTCTCGCGAATTACATCTTAACACATTAGCAATATTTTAAGGACGAGCTTCGTCTACCGTCGCTGCGGTACATAAGGACACCGGCCCACACGAGTGATTCACGTGTGTGCTTTTATAATTCTTTGTATATATATATATTAAATAGTGTTAATAAATGTAGTTTTGTACTGTGTAGTAACTTAAGTACACAACATTATGTAATCAAAAGTTAATCATCATTAATCAACAATTATTTACATGATACACCTTGCTTAGGTTACGTTTGAAAGTGATAATGAATGGAAATACATGTTCCATTGTTTATATTTTTTACAAATAGACACATTTAGTTATATACATTTAACAGTGATAAAATCAACAAGGTGCATCACGGAAACATGCAGCCACCCGACCAGAGCATCGCTTAACCTCACAAACTGTGAATAGTAGAAAAATCGTTCACAATTACAATACTAATATATCCAGTGTATAAACCTGCACATCAAAAATCTATAAAAAAATGTCATACATCGCAGACATCCCAAGAAACCGGTCGTATTAAAATAACACCTCACAACTCACGTACAAATATACACAATGCACGTAGGTATAACTTCTAAAAAATTTCTGAACACATTTTCAATGAGATATGGGACACATTGTATTTGTCTAAGTCTAACTCCCGGCCGTCCTCGGGCCCGCACTCTGCTATGGCACAAGTCGGTGACACACTGTGTTGTGCACCTCCGACGAAACGCACAATCCGACGAAACGCACAATCCGACGAAACGCACAATCCGACGAAACGCACAATCCGTCGAAACGCACAATCCGACGAAACGCACAATCCGTCGAAACGCACAATCCGACGAAACGCACAATCCGACGAAACGCACAATCCGACGAAACGCACAATCCGTCGAAACGCACAATCCGACGAAACGCACAATCCGTCGAAACGCACAATCCGACGAAACGCACAATCGATAGGCAAGCTCAATCAAACCGCTTCATATATAGATATATAGGCCAACGCTCGTCTATTCACTAAAAAGCAATATTACGTATATAGGTGAGAGGGCTCTTTCCATATGACAATACATGCTTTAGTTAAATTATAAATTCGTATCGACTAATTCATATTTATAATATAATAGCTAATAATTATATCATTTAAAACTAAACAAACTGAACGCTAAACGTATGCACAACTAACTTACAAAATCATTTGCATAATAATAGCATTACTCTTTAACTTTATACTGGTCGTTCTGAGATCTGGTTCGTCACCAATCTGGCTCCAATACTGTAATATCGTTCTCTATTAGGTAATGCGCACGAGGGCCCTGAGAAGATATAATGGAAAGTTTTGTATATTTTCTATTATATTTATACATTTGTATAAATATATACTAAATATATTTAAATATTTGTGGCAAGAAGTTACGTTGCTAAATATGGCACGAAATTTATGTAACATAGCAAACAATGTTTAACCCCGACGGTGGCCCACGAGCTACAAGAGCCACAAGGCCCACACGAGCCACAAGAGCCACACGACCCCTCAGAGCCCCCGCGGGCTTCGCTTACTTAAACATCGACCGTCACACGCAAGGGTAACTACATCTAGACTATATTAATTTAGTTGGCAGATATGTTACCGATTCTGATATAGATCTCGAGGTATTACGATAAAGTTAATTTTTCATAGAAAACCTTCGCTTCGTACGCCGCCAGGGGGCGACACCTCGTATTGTTTCACATACAAATACGTCCATCGTTACACTATTTATTGCATATTCATGATGAACTGCAAAAGTTAGGAAACATTTATATCTTTAAACGGAAATATTGTAGTATTGAAACTGTGCATTAAGTATTTAAGTTAGCAGATGCAAACCGACAGTTTTATGTTACTTCAAGCATATCCATAAAAAAGTTGAATTGGAATCCTTCAGAGTTGCACCACAGCCAATCAAAGCCATTTTTTGAAGGAACCTCGTTTAACTTAAGTAGCCGAATCTTTTGTACCATTTCTTGGTATCAATTCACCCATTTGCCAATCAATCAATTGCCAAATCTTGAAACAGTAATCAGTAAAAATAATACCATATTGCAGTCTTTCTTAAAGTTAAAACGTACATCAAATTCCACTCGAGTCAAATAGGGACTTTCCTCAAAAACAAGGTGGAGCTCAATATGTATTATGTTTCGATTGGCTGAGTTCTCATCTCCACTTGAGGAAATCTTAACTTCGTACTTTCTTAAGGTTTTGAACTTTTCATCTACATCGCTTTCTACAACAGACTTTTCTCAGCTATAGAGTGTTGCATCGACACTACAGTGATTTTCATCCTTTTTATATGCTAAAAGTTATAAGACAAGCGAAGGGCATTATTTGAAATATAGATGGAAAGGTCTTCAGTTAGTTACTATCACATGATCCGTTCACTATAGAAAAAAATTAAAAAATAATTTTTAATAAATTTATGATTATATTTCGAGGACGTTTTTTGGTTTGCCCATCGCCGCAAATATTACTATCAATATTGCCCAGAAAGTAGTGACATCTAGTGAACAATAGAGCTGATACCAGCTTTGACCGTTCGACTCGATGACCTGACCTCACCCCGCTCAGTTGAGACCCAATATTTGCTGAAGAAGTTACCTCTTCGTTTGTGCTCCATGTTTTATCATCACATCGACACAACATTCTGTAACTGGAAAGGTTTCTCGTTGAAAGTGATGTGAATGAAGTCGAAACGCCCGTTGTGGAGTCTACTGAGAAGATAGAAATAAACGAGTGTTATGGACAAGCTGCTCTTCGGAGAACGTTTGTGGAATTCGTTTCGAGGAGTTACAGGAGGATCGCCCTCGGAGGCGGTGGAGAGAGGCGGCGGGCGGGTGCGTTATAAGACGTCGGGCCGCCAGTGCGGGGCGGCGTAGGGCGGCGGCGTGGGCGGCGCGGGCTGAGCGAGGGCGGGCGCGGGCTGGGGCAGCGCCAGGGCGGGCGCGGGCGTGGGCGGCGCGCAGTCGCAGTCGTCCAGCCGCTGCGCCAGGAAGTTGCCGTAGTCGTCGGTGAGCGCGCGGTGCCGCACCACGCACACGTGCCGCCCGCCCTCCTCGCTCCACAGCCGATCTGGACACACATCATCCTCATTTCATTTCATCATCATTTCACATTGCTGCCTACTCAGTACAGTCGACCACTTTCATTTCCAGTACTTAACCTCCAAGCTACAAAATAACAGCACGTCTATAGAAAATGTTATTAATGTTATGCATTGAAATAATCAATGACTACGAAATAACTGAGTTAGGAAAAATAGTGTAACAGCAGAACGCATAACTCTTTGTGGTCCATGCATCATGATCTGACAAAAAGGAGCGTTCAAGTATGTTCCTCCTGGTACAGAGTCTGGTACAGAGGTACTCCTGGTACAGAGTCTACCTAGGAGGTAGACTCTGTACCAGGGTCGTCTGCATGGGTACCTCCGTCTTACCTATTTCCGCCGCCAAACAGCAGGGTTCGCTTTGCTGTGTTCCGGCGTGAAGGGTAAGATAGGCAGTGAAATTACTGGGTACTGTGACTTTACATCTTATGTCACAAGTTGGCAACGTACACTGTGGTTCTTATGAGGTTTGCAGATTTGCTGCGAATCTCGTGGAAACCACATGTACTATAGGCGACTGTTACCAACTTAACCATCAGGTGGGCAGCCTGCTTGTTTGTCAACATTAGCAATAAAAAAAAAAAAAAAAAAAGTATTACGTAACGCAATTTTTGACCCCCCTCCTCCCTTTGTAACGCAACCGTAACGTTTTCTGTAAACCCCCCCCCCCCCCACCTGTAAACGTTACGTAACATTGATGTGATAATTTAACCCTAGTCACAAAACAGTTATGTTATAATTGTTATACTACAATCCAGGGATTGTATAATAACGTACAATACAATCTAGGGAATCCCCGTGAAATATAAACGAAAAGATTTGCTAACTTGCGGGAACACATTAAAAATGACGACCAGATTAATACAATCGAAGGATTGCCCGTAAAAGGTAAACGAAAAGTGTTGCCAACTTCGAATTTATATTTTTTTATTAAAAAAAATGTTACGTAATGTCTTGTAAGAAAGACGAGATCCCCTCCCCCAAATTGCGTTACGTAATACTTGAACGCCCCCAAATATAAATATTCATAGTGTTAATAAATATTCATAATTAACCGATTCATTGCGGATGACGCCATGGAGCGTCATTGATATCTTTTGCGTATGGCGTCTGACGCCAAATGGCGTCATAAATAATTCCTATGTTATTTTATAGAATTACCATTTAGAGAGTTCTAATTAACAGAACATTTATTATTTAGCACTTAAGTTATGCCTGTGTCAATAGTTTTAGGATATAGTACAAGTTTAAACATTTCAGAAGTGGCAAACCTTTGGCTCCCAATTTCGAAATCTTTTGTGTATGGCGTTTGACGCCATATTGCGTCATAAAGAATAATCCTCTGAAAATTTAGAATTACTTATAAATAACTTTAAGAATTACTTCATAAAGTAATTTCTACAGAGTTGAAATTAGCAGAACTTTCATTATATTGTGGATTTGCTTGAAGTCATAAACAATTCGATTTGTAATTTTCTATGATAGCTACTGATGTCGGACGATAAACGATAATATACAACAAGCAATTGTTTTCTTCGTCTCAATGTTTTCTTCCACTAAATTTTTTCAAGAGTTTTTCCTTCCATAGTTTGGTTTTCCATATTTTTTTTTACTTTCCGTACCAATTTGGGATTCTTTACCTCTGGCCACCCTTCTGTATCAAAGAGGTTGGGCGATGCGCTCCTTTTACCTGAAATAAAAATTGATAGCTTCCTGAGATACCTACACGTGCTTTAAAGTTTAGTTATCGCCATCCATGAAGACGTTCCCCTCCACATCTTATTTGAAAGATGTATATATCGGTATAACTTTAAAAAGGAAGAGAGTAGACGCCACAAAATGTTAGACCTTTCCAAATAATTGGAATTTCTTCTGGTGCCAGCATGGAATCCGCCAGTTTTAAGACTACAGATACTCTATGGATTTCCGACTAGATACGACCTGGCGTCAAGAAAAGAGCGTATTCCCTCCTTATAGGCCTCTGGTGTTGCAAATATATAAATTTACAATAGGTACTGGATTTGAAGTTAACTACACATTTATTTAACCCACACGAACATACTCAAGTGGATGTATTCTTATTTATATATAGGTATATACTATATTAGGTAATTTACGATACCAGAAATATTAAAATTGAATTCTGCATATGAAAGTATATGTAAAATATATATTCCGATCAATATATCTGTTAGTGTACACAGATCCAAATTAATGACCTATATAAAGATACTTTTTTCAGAAAACTGTACTTAAAATACACAAAAGGTTTCCAACAACTGATCTAAATAAATCACTTACCAGCCATTCCAGCTAAATCTCGTAGCGAAGTCACTTTAAAACGCACCAAACAATTTAATAAGCCCTTCACGTTAGACATTCGATGCCAATTGAATGTAATTACGAGTAAACAAGCCAAAATCGTACCATGAAGCAAAATGTGTTCGCTCATGGCTGAAGACGCGTAAAGGCGTCACTTTAACGGGTGGCGGCTGACGCACGGAGGCGTCACAGAAGATTTGTTAGCCGCCATGCGCGAAAGTCTTAAAAAGTGTGGTACGCAATGAATCGGTTAAAACTATCCTGCCAATTGCCAATGTTAGAGTGGTGAGCAGAGCGTGGCCAGTACCTCTACTGATATCCACGTCGGTCATCAGCTCCTCGTCCATGAGCTCCGACAGCGCGTCGTCAGTGTGGCTTGTATCGGGCACCACTGAAACATTCGTCTGCTATTAGGCCACCAGCAAGGAAATACACTTGTCATATTCCAAAAGGATGACACAATAATAACACAACAAGCATAAAAATAATTAATACCATCAATATATATTGCTTAAAAAATATATCCTATCTCACATTTTATGGTTAATAGAGATATATTCCTAGGGTGAACACAATCTTCACTTTTTTTTTACCGTTCGAGAGCCATGCATGGCACGAATTGGGCCGGCTCGACCGGAGTGATACCACGGCCTCACAGAAAACCGGCATGAAATAGCGCTTGCGCTGTGTTTCGCCGAGTGAGTGAGGGTACTGGAGTCCCAGCCCCCTTTATTCCCTTTTAAAAGGCCGACAACGCATCTGTGACTCTGGTGTTGCAGGTGTCCATGGGCAACGGTTATCGCTTACCATCCGGTGATCCGTTTGCTTGTTTGCTGCCCTATCCTATATAAAAAAACTTATTTACATTTCTATGTCACAATATATCCTATGTACAATATTTATTTACTTAATCTAGTCATAAATACTGAATTTGGAATTCACCTTAACTTAGAGAGTCTGCTCTTTTACATTTTAGATTTCATTATTTAATTATTAATTTAATATGACTTTTTTGTGTTGAACTAAATAGACCTCTTTGAGCATACATAAAGGGCCCATTATAAGTAGGCAGGTTTCAATTCCATATATTTTATCACAGGCTACATGCATGACTTGAAGATGCCCTGAAAATCCTGAGGCACTGCAGATAGATAGGCTGAGAAGTATGTTACTCGGCTTGCTGTAACAAGAGAGCAGAGGCGGGAGCGACGTACCGGCGGCGGCGGTGGCGGCGGTGGCGGTGGCGGCGGCGTCGGGCGCGGCGCTGGGCGCGCCGGGCGTCGTGGGCGTCGTGGGCGTGGCCGGCGGCGTGGGCACGGCCGCCTCGCCGCTGCTGTTGGAGCTGCACTCCGGGCTGTACGGCGCCATCTGACACCATACCACAAGCTTCAAGTCACTGTAGTTTCTGAACAGTCCCGGATAAAGATTGAATAACATGAGAATTCAGATTGCTGACTAACTGCTGTCTCATGTTTGCATTTTTACCACCATTGGCCTGATTGGAAACCATTAAAACATTCTATACAGGCCACCGATGGTCATCTTAGTTGTCTTCTAAAGTAGGCCATCACAACTACCTCAAAATAGATATCTTTTAGGCCAATAAATGGTAGTGTTGGCATACAGATATATGTATGCTGTCACCTAGTTAGGTGCAAAGACAAAATGCAAAATAATTGGACAGGATGAAATAACTTTTTTCTTTGTATTATGCTAATATACACTACTAGTTCTAATTTTAAAACTAATACTAGTTTCTCACCCTCAGACTTCTGCGTCGCCGAGGTGCAACTTCTGCAATCTTTTGAGTGGTGTCCATAGCCCAATATGAGCCCTTGCCTGGGTCGTCTTTACTACGTGCCACTTTCATAAAGCATTTATTTAAAGAGAGATTGTGTCGTATTGAATTCTGTAAATAGATTAAAAAACATCCATTATCTATCTCCATATACAAATATATTTAATAATTTGATCAACCTTTTTAATATTAAGAATAACTAATTTCTTTTTAGTGTTGTTATTGTGTATCACCTATCACGAACCTAAGGACCTTCAGCTATGTAGGAATATATATTCATTACAAAAGCCATTTTAGCAAATTTGATATAAATGTATGTGAAATGTACCAACTGGACCTAATCTCAACCAACTATTACACAATAGACAGTAGACATTAGGCCCCAGTTAATAATTAAATACAATAATAAATAGCAAATATTTTAATGTACACTAACAAATCATTAATGCAAAACAGTAACAAATGGAACTTACCATCCAACCTTTTCCAGCTTCTTTATAGTAAGGAAATGCATTACATATATAGTTATATATCTCATTCAATGTCATCTTGCCATTTGGAGAACTGCTAATTGCTAGTCGGATCATACTGGCATAACTGTAAACAAGAAAATAATGTTGGAATATAATGTTATAATATAGGTAGGTAATTAAAGATCCTCACAATGTTTTCCTTCACCGTAGGAGAGTTGGATATCTACGTACATCTGCGAAGCGATTCAAAGGTGTATGTAGTCAACCAACCCGCACTGGGCCAGCGTGGTTGACTAAGGCCTAATAGCCCTAATGTAGTTAGGGTAGGCTTGAGCCCCTCTGTGGGGACGTATATGAGCTGTGATGATGTGATGATAATGAATTAAAGATCTGTATAATTGTGAGAATTGTGCATACATATATAATACATTAATGTATTATAATTCCTGGTCTGATAGCAGAAACCTTATAAATTGGAATAGAAAATTGTCTATGAATCTGATTTACATTTGTGGAAAAGCCTGATGAGCCAAAGCCGAAAAAGACTACAACACAAATTTAAAACAAAGAAGTTTTGTACTATCATTTATCCTACTAAAATAATATTACCAAGAAAAATTTATGAGTTATTAGTATCAGATATAAATTATCTTTTAAAAAACTAAAACTGGTCAAAGTCAATGTTACTACAACTTTACAAATGCTGAGCAACAACATAATTTAAATATAATTAATAGATGAGTGGTCTTACACACTACAAAAACTCTGAATGCTTCCTATCAATGAGGGCACCTTCCCGACACCTTTGCTGCACAACTCCTTTACCCTCTATTACAATTTGACCGTAACCTAGTAATCTATTTAGTCATAGTCATACATAAACCCTCTATTAAGCAAATGGATATGTCAATGTATTATTCTCTACCATAGGCCTTTTCATCCGAATAAGACTGTTTAATCAAAATAATGAACATCTGAGGTCTTACTGGAATCCTATGCTTTCTTGCAACATAAGTTCAAAAATTTGGGCCAGCAATTGAACAACAAAATCATTATATTTTATTATACTCTTTTGAAGCTTGACTCAATTGACAATGACTGACAAATACTGCAAAATATTACATTAGAATAAAAAAAATTCAAGCACCATATCAAGCTTTACATTCAAACTAAAAAACCACTATCATTAGAGCAACATAAAATCTGTCTCAAGGTCAATAAGTCTGATTCAATATACACTACTATTTTATAGCAAAATATTAAAAAAAGCTATTTTTTTTGTATCTCATGAGATTTTGTCTCAAAGTTCTGCATTACTCATATTTCACTATTGCACAATATTTACCAATGTAAAAAATTGTTGTTTACATACAAACTTATTAAATGTTTTGGACTCAAATCTGACAGATATGATAATAGAAGCACAATTTTATGGTTAGTCAGCAGCAAAAGGTGACCTACAGAGATGACTCATAATACTTGTTTAGTTTTTATTGGGTTTAGTTTTGAGGATAAATTATTATTTACCTGTACGCGGGCTTGGCATGCTTTATTTTATTGGCATTCTCTTTCTGGTCGCCTTCTCTATTGTTGTTTTCCTGTTGTAGGGATAGAGGTTGCACATCCTCGTACAAAAATCGAGGTATAGGTCCCAAAGGACTATGACGAGGTGGTCCCGGACTGTAGGCAGGGAGCCATTCCACTCCAGGCGAATCGCTCATTGTTCCATCAACTGAGAAAATCTCGCCCAAAGAAGTTAATTTCCTCTACTATACGCTTTCGCTAGTGCTTATCTCAAATAAATTCATAGTGCGTTCTATATATTATTATGATATCACAATACTAGTGGGCGTCTTTCTACTACCTTTTATGAAGATGATCCTCTGTGAAGAACATTAAGAATCCTTGAAATGACGACTAAATCAACCTTATAATAGTCAACTGATTCAAAACGAGTCTGCACACAACAAACAAAAAGGGTGGAACTATATATAAAGCAGTTGGAAACAAATCACTTCTACAACAAAAATGCCAAAAGAAAATACATATTTTTACTAAGAAATGAAAATTATTATTATGACATTTGATGCACCTACAACAAGGAAAATGGCGTCGCGGTAGCTACTGGCAGAGTTACAAGATTAAAAAAATTAAATAAAGTCGGCATATATTTCTTAGCTTAGCTAGCTAGTCACAGATAATTTCACGCGCGCTGAATGACGCATTCAAAACGGCATTGCTAGCACTTACAAGTTTAATGTATTTATAATGTATTGCGTCAAGCTATAGAAGTTGTAAAGGTGTTTTTCAATAGACATGTGTGCGTAATATCAAAAATTAAATATAATTCAAACGCGTGAGCTTACATTATGAATAACTCCGAAAAATCAAGTATTAATTCAAAACATTACCTCGAGTATAAAAGATATGGAGCACCCAACCAAAAGGAAAAAACCACCTGCACATAAGAGATAGAAATGAGATTTAACAAGTGCCAGATTAACAAGTTTTCCAAGACTGTTCTTAAATAGCGTTGTTATTTTTTTTTTCTCAGAAGAAGACAGGCAGAAAACCTTTATACAATGGTTTGGAAAATTCACTCAGGATTGCCGTCGAGCAAAATGCTGTCGAGATTATGTTAAACTTAATTTAGACCGAGACACTAGTTAATAGTGAGAACGCCAGCTCATATATTACGCACTACGCAGGACATATATTTTGATTTATATGAAAATCTTGCTTAATTACACTCCGGATTATAGAGGTATTGCTATAAGAATAAAATATATGTTTTGACATCAAAGAGGACTAAAAAATTATTATTTCGTGACAAACCAAAATAATTTTGACTATCTATTTACCAAATTTCGTTTAGCAGTTTTTGTGTGAAAACGCGTCAGACAGGCAGACATAATTACACTCACATTTATGAAATTAATAAGGAGTAAGTTGACTAAACTTATTTAAAAAAAACAAAATTCAATATCAAATGTAAGATTTTAGATGTATGATTTTTTCCTCTTGCCTGGTCTTATTATAATTTTTCACAGTTTTTTTGATAGAATCAAACATAGAAATCAAACGTCAAGTCAGTTTTGAATGAAATGTTGTGGAGAGTGGTAGTGTCGCATGGTTTTAAAAAAATAACGGTTAACATTCTTTCGAAGTGCATTTTATTGTAAACTTTAGGTGTTTACGAGTATTATTTTGTTACAATTAAGTGATCTAGTGATAATGGCGACTCAACCAGAAGTCGGCGTGTCCGATTTTGTTCTTTTGGACAACCTAACGACCGAAAAGTTTATTGAGAATTTGCATACAAGGTAAGGTTTTTGTAACTGTTTCTTGTAATGAAAGTATCTTTTCGTATTTTAATTAGTAATCTTTTGATAATTATTTAGGGTTGAAATTACAAAAAAAATTAAAATACTTGTTCAGAGGTTCGCCTGGAATACATTTATGAACATTTATTCAATTGAACTAACAAATAATACAACGTAAAATGTATTGTTGTCTAGTAGTTGTTGAATATTTTATAATTGCATATATCATATATATCAACTTAAACCGATAAATCATAATTTATAGACAGTTGGTCAGTCTATTTTTAGATTTATTATGTTTTTATTATTATTCACTGGGTTGATTGATCAGACAGTGCAAATGCGAGTAATATGGTCATTTTAGCCACTAGATAAGGGATTCTCAAGGTCTTTGTGATCACTCCTAACATAAGCATACATTCAATTGACTGAGGCTTTCTATGATCCATAATGATTATTAAATATTTAATAAGGCCTTTAAACCCAAAAAAAGGAAATATGTCTACATATTTATGAACACAAAAATGTTACTTTTCAGCTGTTATATTAATATTAATATTTAGGATTATGACATTTATTTAATGGTACAAACAACATCAATCATTACATCAAAATGTTCACATTTGTCCTTTTGTCATTGCTGTTTCTTAAGTAAGCATAAAATGTGTGATCTTTATGTATGCACATGATTTGCTTTAGACGACTTTGGAAAATAGGTGAACTATCTCAAATGACTGAAAATGACTTAGAAATTGGAAAAACTAAAGAAAATAAAAATATTTAAGTGGCCCAGTAATAAAATGCTTGGTTGTTTCTTTCCTTCTGTTTGAAAACATTTTCTAGACAGTTTTATGTGTCATATTTATATAAATTAATGTTGTGATATTGATAGGTGGTGCAACTGTAACAAGTCTATAAAAGCACAATTGTAAACAGTTTTTCTGATCATTTCTTAAGTTCTGATGACAAATTCAGAAAAAATTAAAATTAATTCACTTCTTGAATATTTCTATTGGGGCTATGATATTGTTGGGAATTCTGTCTTTGAGTGAAGAGAAGATGAATTTGTTACACTTTGCAATTTATTTGCTGTTAGCGAGGTGTGAAAGACTGCTGTCATGTGTTCAGGACATGTAGCTTTTACTCTTTTATTTTTTGTATTTAGTTATTTACTATACATCCTTAGTATAGTTGTTAACTAAATGCAATAATAATCAGATGTATGAAAAGTATTTCATTTTCATGAAAAGTAGTTTAACAGTATATACATTTACTTTGGTGGGTAGTATAACTCACTATAAAGTTCCTTATTGTTATCATTAATCAACTGTAATCTTGTCAAAACCTGTGTTATTTAATAAAAATTTTAACTGTGTCGAAAACCTTTTTATAAAATCTTTAGATGTATATTAATAAACGTTTGGTGAATATGGTCTTAAATATATGCTTCATAAATTTGGTGCATTAATAGAGAGACCTATCTTGCTATAATTATCATATATACCGCAAAGTATTTGTGAATGTAAATTACTGAAAACTTTTCAACACCACATTAGAGAACGCCATTTTCAATCAATTAATAACACTGATAGTTTATAATTAAGAATAGTTTATTATAATAGTTATAGTTTGTACCCTAATGCTGTATCATATATTGTTTCCTATTGTAGGTGTGCTGGTAGAAATTTCTTTAGAAATAAGCAGAACCAGTATCACTTTATTAATATTACCAGATGATGCCTGCAATTTCATCTGTGCAGTAATAGTAATATGTGATAATTTTGAATGTCAATTTTAGTTCCTTTCTACGCCACACTGATATAAGTTACTTGAAATAATATCCCTGCTCAGACAAAGATGTGGGCATGAGGTTGTATCTTTATAAATTGTAGCCTATATGTTATTCTAATGTATATGCTCTATTATTGTAAAGTTTCATTAAAATCTATTCCGTAGTTTTTATGTGAAATAGTAACAAACATTTATACTTATTTTTTTTACAATCTTTTGCCTTTAACATATAAGTAGATTTTTTTTTAAATATGTCGGATTGATGTGTACATAAATAAAATATTTTAAGCTATCATGACAGGCTGTTTGCGTCTGTGATTGGGTACAAACATTAGTATTTGCTATCAATATTTTAATCTAATAATGTACTAATATTCATAATCGAAAATGGAGAGAAGGGTGGTGGTGCATGCTTCTAGTGAAGGAAAATACCCTGAGGCAATACACCTGGAAAGATATCTAAGATGTACATGAAGTCAATATTTTTGCACTCTGCTGTGACACTGTGAGTTGTGATGATATCATTAGTGGTATCAATTGTTTATTTAGAGTAATTCCATTGTAAGCATCAATACTATTAGTATATTGTTGTCTAATATTACATAAACTATTAATAGTGACATAATATTTATGATATATTGATATAATACTAAATAAATAATAAATACTTATTATATATATATAAATGCTCGCATTCATCACGCAAATAAAACAGTATTATAAAACAAAAAAGCCTTGACAGTATTTACAAGTGTAAACAATCTTGATATATTAACAGATCTGTGAATGAAAATTTTTTAATAATAAATAACATAAATCATGTATAGCCTTATTATATTATATAGGTAGTGTACAAGATGAGATCAAAGATAATAAAATACTGTGTAAGATTAGATAACTCTTAATATTTAATGTTTGAGAAATTTTAACTTGCATTATGTTAACAAAACAATTTTGTTTCTAAATATTCCTATATTTTTAATCTTACTTTTATAGTCCTATCGATACTATTGCTTTTGTCTGTCTGTTCATATCGATAGTGGAGTATGGAGCCGCAACACTAGTCTGAGATATCATTTTACAATGATAGCATAATTCGTCACTATACACAATTATTCAGGTACAGAAAATAGATAAGTTGTGAGTAAACACATGACTGCATTTACATGACGTAATCGCGACGGACGCATGCAGACTTGCGGCCAATTATGATGTCATCGGTATCCTCAAGGTGCTCCGAGACTGCGGCTGTGCCCTTACGACATGTTTTCCTTATGTTAGTTGGGAATGTTCAAGTACTTTTGTAACATGTGTTTATTTTTTTGATCGGCAGCTAGACTCCCTAATTCAATATCATAGTTTGCGATATACAGGGCCCGATCTAAGGGGGGGGGCAAGCCGGGCATTTGCCCAGAGTGGGAAAAAATGCAGGGCGGTAAAATTTACGTATTCCTATCTTCCAACCTAGCCATTAGCCATCTACCACCCAAGTTTGAGAATTTTATGCGCCACCTTTCAACTACTTCAGGTTGGATAGTTAGTTAGTTTGGCTGGGCTCCACCGCACTTAGCCTCATGATTGGGCCATTGTGCGTCCTTCTCCTGCGTCTGCCTCCTTCCTACTCCATCCATCCCAGGTCCTCCCAGAACGCCAGCAGCCTCCGTGGGCTGCTGCATGCTTCTGGCAGAGACGCCGGGGAATGGAGAAGTTTCTCCCGTTGGTCGGTCACACTTGCACATCCGTGCTGTGGCTTCAGGTTGGATTGTGGAAATATTGAAGTTTTATTTAACTGAATTATTTTAGTTCGAAATAAAGAAAGAATGAGTAGGGATCCGCAAAAAGTACATTCTAATAAATCGAGTTTAATATAAATAATCTACTTAAATCCGGGTATTTTCAACAGGTTATGGACCTACAATCTCTTTTCTACGAGTATCGACGACTTTCAGGGTCGAGTAGTGTGTACACCAGTTTTCATGGGTACGCCACTAGGTCGATGATGATGATATAGTGAAAGGTACATTGTACAACGGTACTTGTACAACTATGTCGATAAAAAAATATATCACTCCATCCATTTAGTAGTTCCTGTGAAATTCTTGAAAAGACATACATCGTATCCTTATAGTAACACTAGCTGGCCCAACAGACGTTGTCCTGTCAAATGTCTCAAATGTCAAATGTCTCAAATGTCACGTTGTCTCACGTTGTCTCAAATGTTTTTAAATAAATAATTTAGCTGCAAAACAATATCTATATGACCGTATTGTGAATCTAAACCATCCTCAAGCCCCCTGGAATACACACAAATTTCATCAAAATTGGTCCAGTCGTTTAGGAGGAGTTCAGTCACATACACACGCACACAAGAAATATATATATTAAGATAGAAACACTCATAGGTTACTTCTTCAGAAAGCCCAAAATACTGACGTGAATATTGTAGGTAGGTATAATCCTAACAGTATTTTATGTGGGTACTTGTATACTTAGCATCCCCCAACAAAACTAGCTCATGACTTATATGATTTTCTGTATGTAAAGGGCGGCGAAAAGGATCTTTGCCGTGAGCGACTAAATAGCTAGATCGGGCACTGACGATATGACCTTTGTCAGACATAATGACGGAACGTTGTCTGATAGTCAGAACGATCAATATGCTTAAACGCAGTTTTCCTCTCTCAAAGAGTACAAACGAGCACAGGATACTCCTGCAGCCAAGTGCCACGGAGATATTTATGTTAGCCAGGACATCCTGACCGACGTGACTTATCGACTCAGTCTTAAAGCCTTAGTAATATGATCTTTTGGCTAGGAATCAAGGGATCTCTGCTCTGGAAAGGGCGTAGGGCAGTATAGGCACAGATTTGAGATTTGAACAACTGAATTTGAATTTTTTTTGCAGCGGAGTCAGGCAGCAGGGTATGCTGCTGTCCAATTGCAATCAAACGAAACTGACACCTATCAATTGTTTTGTTCACTATGTAACATTATATGAAGTGTATTCTTTTATACATACTCGTAATAACCCACGGAATACTTTTTTTACATATGGTCACTATTCATTTTGGGATACGTACCTTTCGCAATTTGTTTATAGTTTATTGTACCTACAATCAATAGTAATGGACACGGACAGCACAAGCCGGCCTTTTAAACGTTTTTGCCATATCTAAATATATATTTTACGGTAAAGATTTATTGCTAAACAAATAAATTCTGCAAAGTAAATAAAATGTTATATTTGCGTAATCTCTTGATCGATTAAAGACGGTTATTTAGATTGCGGTGGTGGAAAATAAAAAAGTTATTTGCTTTATCGAAGTAATGGCGGCCAACATTCAATTAATAGTTCGAAATCTTTCTAGACAAGATAGTTTTTATAGCAGTGGCACCTTGACTTTCTGTAGTTATAGGTTTGCTAGATGATAATAATAAAAAATCGGGAGTTTGAGTATTAAATAAAAATATAATCAAAATGATTTTTTTAAACGTCGCCCCACACTGTGTCGTGGGTGCAGTCACAAACATAGAAGTCTCACATGCACAAACACCTAGAGCGGAACAATTTTTTATATTTATACAAAATATCTGTCCTGCGCGGGAATTGAACCCGCGACCCGTTGCGTAGAAGTCGATTACTCGACCACTGCGGTAAACGTGTTTTTAGCATTAAAATTATTATTATTATTTTCTTACCTGGCTACATCTTAATTTGGTTGGGTTTTACCGCACTTAGATAGATAGATAGATAAACTCTTTATTTACATATCTTCATCACACACAAACATAGTTACACGGACAAACTTAAATTAGACTAAGCTAAAACTTAACAATAACTAAATAAATGCAAACTATAAACTAAGTTGTGTGTACTGCAGAAGTGTAAATAGGTCGTAGCTCAGTGACTGGGATTGCCCACATACGGATGTGAGCAAAGCACTGGTATTCTGCTACAACCTGAGGGTTTCATGCGCACAAAATTAAAGAATGTAAAAGAAAATACATGAATTTATATAAGGATGTATATATTATATAAGTGTGTGGATATAAATATATCTAACATAAATAAACAATTAACATTGTCATAGTACATAAGTAAATAAGATTAAAAGAAAAAAAGTAGTAAAAATATATAATGTTGTTTCATTGGAATGATTTGGTGATTATAACTATATATTCTTATGTTCAAATGGCAAAATCCGTCACCAAGTATCTCCTTGGAATACCCAAATGCTGTTTGTTTAAAAGATACAATTTTATATGCTTCTTAAACAAAGATCTCGAAGTCAGTTGTCTCAAGGGTGGAGGTAAATTGTTCCAGCATTTGGTAGCTAGGTTTCCAGCATTTGGTAACTTGGCTTCATAACTGGGCCATCGTGTTAGTCTGCCATGTATTTGAAGTTTGATTTTTCGTCTAATAATTTAGATCCTTTAGTTGAAAAAGTTTTGACCTTGACCTTGAGTTCGTATGATATTTCGTTAACTGTTAGAGAATTTTGACTACTGACATAAGTATACCAAGTTATTCGTATATTCTGTTTCGGTCTATTTTCCCGACAACGGTGAACCCAAAAGGAAGCATAATAAAATGAAGTTTGACCTTTGGTCGTTTCACCTAGGGTTGCTAGATGGCGCAGAAATTCGGGATTGCATTGAAATAATGTGTCTTCCTTAGTGTCCTGGAATTACATGTTTGAAAATATTATATATATACCACTTGTTATTTTTTATTATGATACGAGGTTTGGTTTGGTTTGAGTTCAATAAATAATATATGTATATAGATAAAAAGCTACAAAAGTATAATAATTGCTCTAATAAATTACATTTTAAAGTTATCAGATGCATCTTTAATCTTTTTGGTGTCTCGTGGACGAGATAGTATTGAATTGTCCAAAAAGAATGAAAATCAATACAAATGTGTTACATACAATAAAAACAGACAAGTCAGAGTGACTAAATTAGTTTTTAACTTAATTAGCGAATACCTTAATTATGCGGCAGAAATTGGTAAGACGGAAGAACTTGAGAAGACGATCCTGGAGACACATTAAGAATATTTATAATAATGTCGGTAGTTTCCCCACCAGGTTTAGTTCCATGTTACACACGTATCTTTTACTAGCTGTGCCCTTGGCTTCGTCTGCATGAAACATAAGCTTATAGTGAGGCAATCTGAAAAAATAGACATACGTTGTCGCGGAGTTTTTTGGACCTTTTACAATTCCATTATACATAGTTTTTATGTGACTTGAAACCGTTTACGCAGCGCTCGCAACGTAAGCTCTCAGATAGAAATCATTTATCTGCTTTTGCACAGTTTCTATTGGTATTCTGCTTCCAATAACTGCGTGATGTTATATAGCTTTGGATGGATAATCCAACATAAAGCGTCAAACATATATCCGGTACCGTCACGTACCACGACACGGCGATCTTGAGCGTTCGAGCCATTAGACGGCGCGCTCAAGTTGCGTCGTCACCCTTTATTTCGATCCTAAAGACTACGGAACGGTCGCCGCTGAGGCATCAGCATAGGTCCGTCCAAAAAAAAATCCAACACGAAGTGAATTTTTCAATTCGAATCAGTAGTTTCTGAGATTAGCGCATTCAACAATACGAACAGACAAACTTTTTAGCTTTATAATTATACTAGCTTTCTGCCCGCGGCTTCGCCTGCGTGGATTTCGGGATTGGGTCTATAGAGGGTTAATGGTCATAGCTTTGGCCACGGCTACATATGCGCGGAAGTCGGTTTATGGCGCGAAGATTTTATCGCGCTTCCCGTGGGACTATCTGTTCTTCCGAGACACAAAATACCGCAAAACCTTGCTCAAGAATCCCTCTATCTATTGATGAATACCGCATGAAAATCTGTGCAGTAGTTTTTGAGCGAAGCCTTTATTGCGCATCCCGTGGGATCTGTCGTTTTTTCCAGGATAAAAAGTAGCCTATGTTACTCGGGGATAATGTAGCTTTCCAAAGGTGAAAGAATTTTTGAAATCGGTCCAGTAGTTTCGGAGCCTATTCATTACAAACAAACAAACAAACAAATCTTTCCTCTTTATAATATTAGTATAGATTAGTATAGATTGTTAACAAATTTAACACTATACTGCCTACGTACGGTTGTTTAATATAGGAACGCTATATATAGGTAATAGCTGTTTGGTAGTTTCACCAGCCGTCGGAGTCATCACCGCAAACCGACCGCAAAGCCCGATGGCGGCAAACTCTGATTAAGCTATGAACCTACGAACAATGCACTTAATGATTGCTCGCCGAGATTTTATCTCTCGACGCATTCTCTGCGGTCAGACAATGTAAGGTGAATGGTGAACGGTTCCTGCACTTCAGTTATGTTGCCAACTTTGTTTGATAATAAATACGGCTGTGAACTCTACTGTCGTGTCTGTGGCTCTTCTTTTTCGAGCCCTGTTCCCAGTTTTATTTGGGGTCGTCGGAACACTTCTTTCTCTTCCACTCAGTGGCGTAACTATAGGGTGGCAAGTCGGCAAAATGCCGCGGGCCCCCAGCCCGAAGGGGCCCCCGATCAGGAAAGTCTCAACTCCCTAAGTACATTTATTATTACACTTCAGTAAAAAAAAATTGTCTTTAATTTATTTGTCACCTCCTTAGTTGCTTACACAAGTAAAAAAAAGAATACGGGTAGGTATTATAATTTTTCAATAAATTAGTAAAAAAAGATTTAACCCAGTTTTAGAATGAATGGGTAAAATCCAATTAATAATTTCGGAAACATGCATGGACAAACATTCCAAAATGTGTATATTAAGTAATTATAATTTTAAAGTTTGTTTGAACCTACTTCACGTAGTGATTTATTAGTTACCTCTTACAAATAAAAGTGTATAAATGAATAGGTATTATAAAATAAAAAAATGCTATTATTGTTGGTTCAGCTTTTTTTTTTAAATTGGGGAGATGGGAGGGCCCCTCCGATGAATTTGCCACGGGCCTCGAACGGTATAGTTACGCCACTGCTTCCACTCTCCTCTGTCACTCGCTATTTCCACACTCATTCTCTTCTTCAACAAATCAACATTCATACAGTCCATCCATCTTTTTTCGGTCCTCCTCTCCTCATCCATCCACACGACCATCCACTTTTGATCATTTCCTTTTCTTAAGGAGAGTCTCCTTTCTCTCAATTTTTCAACAATAAAGGCTACATTTAGCCTTCCTCTGATATATTCATTCCACGCTCTATCCTATCTTGTCAATTTTTGTTCATCCATCCGCTTGTGTCGTGTCTGACTCGTCAAATTTTATAGGTTGGCTACGAGTCCATCCTTATGTTGGTGTTGCCCGCTTTACACAGCTACTCAGTCTTATAACAATTGTCCATGTAAATTTATTACTATCCTGCTATTTCTATCATGGAAAAGTAAGATTTGTATAACGTTTTACCCTTTTATAAATGAGGCGGTTGGTGTTAAGCCTCCAACCTCGGTGAAGACAATGGAACAAAACGATGGTAGTAGGGTACTAGGGTTTATTTTGTACCGCGCCTTTGGCTTACCCCGGTACTGTGTCTCGGTACGCACCCGTGTCGCTGTCGCCTTTTGTTTACCGATTTTATTGTTATACATTTTTTTTGTTAAGACTCAAGTTATTTTCCCTTATGTCGTTCTTATATATTCCTTTCTTGTTGCTGCATACACATCCATTACTACTGGACTTGTACTTGTACTTCAGGTAATACGTATGAATGTACGTGTTGTAACAAATACATTCATTATCCATACTAATATTATAAATGGGAATGTGTGTCTGTCTGTTTGTCCGTCTTTCACGGCAAAACGGAGCGACGAATTGACGTGATTTTTTACGTGGAGATAGTTGAAGGGATGAAGAGTAACATAGGCTACTTTTTATCCCGGAAAAATCGTCAGATCCCACGGGATGCACAATAAAGGCTTCGCTCAAAAACTACTGCACAGATTTTCATGCGGTTTTCATCAATAAATAGAGTGATTCTTGAGCAAGGTTTTGCGGTATTTTTTTATCTCTGAAAAACGGATAGTCGCACCAAAACCTTCGCGCCATAAACCGACTTCCGCGCATATGTAGCCGTGGACAAAAGCTATGACCCTTAACCTTCTATAGACCCAATCCTGAAATCCACGCGGGCGAAGCCGCGGGCAGAAAGCTAGTCTACCTATATGATGAAGCGAAAGTCCGAGCTGGTTTGAAGTCCATTAGCTGGAATTTCGTACCACACAAAAGCATAGCATCTCCTTGGTAATTCCATAGTTTTTTGATAATGTAGTACGCTGTTAAATGTCACACATTCCTTTGGGAATCGATAGTGTCTACTTTTTGCACGCGGTATTGTCTACTGGGTTGAGCTTAAAGGTCGTTCGATCTGTGGCGCTTTATGTACCTGACATTCCATTCAATGCTTCACCATTTTGTTTGGGTTAGAAAGTCCATTCGGCCTTCATCACAATTGGATCAATGGGTTGGAAGCATGCAGGAAGCAGAAGACAAACACATATTAGTTTTTATTTAATAGCTGTGATGTGACAGGAGTATGTAACAAGTATTTATTGTAAGACCTGACTGATCTACTCTGATCACAGTAGCCTATTTGCGACGCCTTGACGTCCCTTTCAAATCCATTTACTCCTTTCTTGAAGAACCTCATGATGTACATATGTCAGCCTAACCATCGGCGAAAGCCTCGGCAGGGAGCCATTCCAAAATATGGAGAAAATACCTCTTGAAATCGCCCTCTGCGTAACTACTTATTTTTCAGCTTGTAAGTGCATCCTGCTGATGGCGAGCGATGCCATGATAGACTGTGGCTATTGGCATCGTATTAAACAATTCTTTGGGACAAAATACGTTGTACCAGCTGTAGTAAACATGAAGATGCAGTCTTTCCTTCGGACTTAATAGCTCATCTTTGGACCGAATCAAAAGGTTCAAGCTGGTATCGAAATATTTTCACTTTTTAACAGGTGAGCCGGAAAATAAATGGTCTAGTATTAAATGATGATGGCGTAGCTTTTCGACTTTCACAAGTGCTTGTAACAGCACTGAATAAATGATTTTGAATTTGAAATGTACCGCAGTGGCACAGAATTACAGGACAGACTTTAGCCGTAAAGAAATTTGTGGAAACAGCTACGTTGTGATGTGTTATCTTCATAACGGCTCGCGCCGTTAGTAAACAAGTACAGGATAATTTGACATAAGTGGTGGTTGGCGGCGGCACGACGGCGCGTCGCATGCGCATCTTGCCGTCAGGCCGCAGCGGGACTCACGAGGTACAGTTCGGCCGACTAATATTGTTTCTAATTGTTAGCTTTAAGAGGAAACCGCGCGGCAAATGTAGTCTCATGTTTTCTTAGAAAATTACTTTAAAGCAAATTTTTTTCATAAAAATCTATGACGTCCATCATCATAAATAAATCAATATTTCTTATATTATACATAAAAAGTGCTCGTATTTGTCACACAAATCTGCTCACGCCAGGACTTTTTTTCTTACGAGAGGAAGGTTGAGAATCGATCAGAAAGAGCAGGAAACGTGCCCAGGATACCCCCGCAACGGCAACTGTCACGGAGGTTATGTCGGACTCCACGCGGCCAGAGCGGCCTGACCACGTGACCTGCCGACTAAACTCAGCCTGTGCCTAAGAACCATATAGGCAAATCGTGAGGGCGACCGCCCCTTCCAATTCGAACCAGTGGGTTTGGTTCTGTCTTTTTTCTGACAGGCGTTTATTTTAAAATAGTTACTAACTATTGTAATATGAATGCCTGTCTATTTCATCAGTATTGTAGTTTTCAATACGACAAACGCCAGTCACGTTTTCCCGATAAGATCAGTAATAAATATATATGTTTGCCAATTGACTTCGATATCTATCGCTCAACCTACCTGTTGTATTCTATTTATCAGTCGCTCATCATCATAACTATGCGCTCCAATTAACGCTAAGGAGTCGTGGGATCACCTCAGTGTTTAATGTTGCCAACCAATTTATAATACACACGGGGTAGGTATTGTACAAGTGCGTCGAAACTATGCTGTTCAAATTCAGTCAGTTGGTGTAATTTTAGTTAGTCGCACAATAATACTGAGTGAGTGAAGACGTCGTCATCTATCGCTCCGATTTTGTTTGGCTGGCGCAACGCTATCTCTTTCCCTCCCCTATTTACCCGCAAAGCGGGGTAGGTTTTTAAACGTTGCTTGAGAATTTATCAACGATTGTGGCTATAATTGTTTAGATCATAATAGTCTTCCTTTGATTCCAGTGATCCCAGTTTTATAATTTCTTAATGCATATGCATAATAAATACTGAAAGATATCGAACTTAACTTTTGCGGATTCTTCTAGTTGTTTTTTTAATACCTTAGTATCATCAAATCTCTTCTTCGTCCATACAAGTAGATATCACAGTATGTACCACTATATAACACTTCATTGCACAATAGGGTAGACGACTAGAACTGATTATGGCCGTTTATATACTATAATAATCTGATTTGAGCAATTTATATCTCATGAAAGTATGTCAATATAGAAATTTCAGTAATTTTTTTTATTTATATTGTTTTTAGATTTCAAAAAAATGTGCAATTATTATTTACATAATTCTAGACACGAACACATTTCTAGCATTCTCAGATTAAATGTAACATTTTTTTTTATATAGAAAGTATACCTATAAACGTACAAATAACAAAGTTATTAGATATTTGTTTATACGCTGGCTCATACAAATTAGGCGAGTTGACTTAATTATGACGTCACGATTGCAGTGCTTTTAGTATGGAGCGTTTTTGAGCAAACCGCGAAAGCGCCGCAAACATGTCGATGTATCTTCAAAAGTAATAGGCGCAGGTATACCATTGGTTCTCTTAGAGTTTCTTGCCTGTTCTTCTCGAGAAGGCTCTCCCAATTTCCGAACAGGTGTCGAGTCAATTTTTTTATTTTTTTCTTTTTTTTCCTTATTCGTACGTACGGAGAAGGTTTTTGATTTTATTTTTTTAGCTTTGTTTTTTTGTTTTGTCTGTTGACGTCAATAAGTGCCTGTATAGGTCTATGTTGAATAAAGATTATTTTGATTTTGTTCTACAATATTTCTCAGTTGAAGGAGTACTCTTATTATATATAGAATTTAAAAAATTGTCGTCTACTCAATTAGATATTATGTAAAATCTACAAGAAAGAATATGTACAATGGTGGACTTATCTGTTAATAGAGATCTCTTCCAGCCAACCAAATGGACGTCGTGAAAGGAATGTGCGGGATAGCTTATGTGCAACTTTTGTTATAATTTAATAATATTTTACTTATAAAATAATAAATACATAATAACAGTGCTATACATGCTTTTAATTAATAATTTCAGAGCCCCCTAGCGGCGATTTTTAATTAATAATTTCAGAGCCCCCTAGCGGCGATTTTTAATTAATAATTTCAGAGCCCCCTAGCGGCGATTTTTGTCGTTAACTTTTTCTAAAACTTGTATAATCGTGATCAGCTCGTCAAGGAGAACATTACTATCGAAAATTCGGAGTCGATCGCCGCTCGCCAAACTGCCATATTAACTGTGCCATGAACTTTGCAAGAGAATATTTGTGTTGGCACATTGGTTAAATGTGAATTTTGTAATAACGGATCGTTTGTGCTGTCGTATTTGTTCAAGTGTCCACTGATGCATTGTAATGCATTGCTATGTCACGGTACTGTCTGCCATGTTTTGTTTATGTGCTCTAATGAACAATAAGCGGTGAAGACATTAGCGGGTCGCCGACCGCAGACGGCGCTATTTGGCTGCGTCAAGGCGTTGCGCAGCTTCTGATGGGTACTACGTTACTGTCCAAGATCCGGATCCGTGGTACTCTCTGAGCCTGTCAAGCCTGTCTTGTCTGTAATGATAATAACATTGTTTCTGTCATGAAATATCGCTTCTATTCGTGTAATATCGCCATATCTAGTAAAATTATATTTCCTTTAATGCTGCGTTATGAAAATAATTGTCAAATTAAATCTTAATGGATAATAAATACATTTTTAGATCAGTTTATAGAATTCATTTTGCTTGTAATAGCGGCAGTTTTCAACGTGTATTTAATTATCTATACTTCTATACTAATATTATAAAGAGGAAAGATTTGTTTTTTGTTTGTGTGTAATGAATAGGCTCCGAAACTACTGGACCGATTTCAAAAATTCTTTTACTTTTGGAAAGCTACATTATCCCCGAGTAACATAGGCTACTTTTTATCCGGAAAAATCTACAGATCCCACAGGATGCGCAATAAAGGCTTCGCTCAGAAACTACTGCACAGATTTTCATGCGGTTTTCATCAATAGATAAAGTGATTCTTGAGCAAGGTTTTGCGTTATTTTTTATCTCGGATAAACGGATAGTCCCACGGGAAGCGCGATAAAACCTTCGCGCCATAAACCGACTTCCGCGCATATGTAGCCGTGGGCAAAAGCTATGACCCTTAACCCTCTATAGACCCAATCCCGAATTCACGCAGGCGAAGCCGCGGGCAGAAAGCTAGTTAGAAATAATTTCCATCTGGGTGTGTCGTCGTTTGTACAAATTTAATATGTACCTTGTGACAGTTCTTATGTTGGTTGTACAAGCGACGCTTTACGTGTTGCTGACCGTAAGAATACGGGTGTAAAAAATATTATCTAAGTGGACCATTTATTAGTTAGTACATACAACTGTTCATAGTTCAGCTAGATTATGCATCGGCTGCGGTATTTAGAACAATGGCGATTGCACTTAACTAATATAGTATGTGTCGTAATTGACTGTCGGTTGTCTGCATTTCTAGTGGAATGAAATATAATGATAGTATTTGTTAAGGTTAAATGAAATTATGATGATTACCACAAAAGAAAGAAAAGTATTTAAATTAACACTGTAAAAATATGGTGCAAATAATGTGCGAGACCAAAATATGGTCCGAGCCTATATACTATGCTACAAATTATGTTTCCGCTACAAATATAAGTGCAGCGTAGGTGTAGGTATTATGGCAAGGTCTTGTTTAAAAAATAACCCATGAGATAGGTATATAGGATAACTAATATATTAACAACCATGACTAAGGCGCATTCATCACACATCAACATCTGCCCTCACCGAGACTCGAGCCCGGTGAAACAGGAGACCTATTTTTGAATTACGAATGCGATTTCGAAATCGACTTTGATGTCACGGATTCCTGAACATCCAATTTTTGAAAGTCGATCTCAGAGCTGCCAACATAGATAAAGTACACACATAAATGTAAGAGTTCGGTTCCACGTAGAATGTAGCCGCTGCCGATTATTGCCGATTTAACCATTGCGGTTATTATATACATATGTATATATATATTATATATATATATATAACATAACATTTATATAGATAACATTTCCACAAGTATACTTGATTACGAGTGGGTGAGGGCACTCGTAAGGGGTCATCCATAAATTACGTCACACGAATTTCGTGATTTTTTGCCCCTCCCCCCGTCCTTGTCACAGCTAGTCACATTTGTGAGACTAGCCCCCCCTAAGTGTGACGTCACAAATTTTGAAATTATAGAAATTATTGAATGACTAGCTTTCCGCCCGCGACTTCGCCCGCGTTATATTCGAATTTCCCACAGGAAGGATATGTTTTAACAATACTGCCATACAACCTTTCACCCCCTCCTTTCAACCTTTTACAACCCTTTTCTGCTTTAAAAGGTAGCCTCTGTCCTTCTCAGCCTCTAGACTATCTGTGTACCAAATTTCATTTAAATCGGTTCAGTAGTTTTAACAATATTTCCATACAACCAATAATCCCTCCTTTCAACCTTTTACAACCCTTTACAACCTTTTTTGCATGTAAAAGTAGCCTATGTCCTTTCTCAGGCTCCAGACTATCTGTGTACCAAATTTCATTTAAATCGGTTCAGTAGTTTTGGTGTGAAAGCGGAACAGACAGACAGACAGACAGAGTTACTTTCGCATTTATAATATTAGTATGTATGTATGTATAGTATGGCACAAAACAATGAGCTTTTCCACAAATACAATTTTCACAGTACTTTTGATTAAAATTTCACCGTCTTCAATTTTCACAGATGACACTCCAGTTTTATTTATTTGATTTCATTAAAATGACGATAACTTTTTTTTTAATGAACCGATTTTGATGAAACAAAGTTTAGATATTATTCTGAGTTAAAACAAAGCAAATAGTGAAAGTTTCAAGCAAATCGGTTCAGTACTTTCGGAGATAAACGTGAACATACATACAGACAGACAGACAAAAAATTCCAAAAAATTTTTTTTGCTTTCTAATAATCTATTTAAGTGCCCCTCTATCCATTTCAGTCAAAAATACTAAATGTACAGACAAAATATTTTTACTGTCTTATTATATGTATAGATAAAAGCGGTTTCCAAATCAATTTTATTTTCATTTGAATAAAATTAACATCAAATCAATTAACAAAACAAAAAACGATTACTTATATTAAATAAGTAAATGGTCATTTCATGATTTTCAAAATCACCTACTAAAATCAATTAGAAAAATAGTACGTTTCGGGAGTACCCCTATTAATAGATAGAAGAAGATACTATTCCTTTATTTATTTATGAGAGTATACAGACTTTACAAAAAAAAATGTTATTATTTACAGCACTTTTCATACTTATAGTGATAATTTAAAGTTTGTGTTTTAACAGTTAGATTTTGAAATGTGACGTCACGAAATTAAAGATCGCTCCCACCCCCTTGTCACACAATGTCACATTTCGTCAACCCCCTCCCTCCCCCTAGCCGTGTGACGTAATTTATGGATGGCCCCTAATGAAATCACACCTGTGACTAAGGTAGTCACATCAGTGATATTCAAAAATAAGAATTATTGAAAATCGGTGATTATTAGTCACATCGGTGATTTCGAAGTCGCATTCGTAATTCAAAAATAGGCCTCCTGGTGGACTATACTTAACCACTCTTCCTAGTCATAAATATTGAAAGTATGTATTAAGGTTTTTCTCAAAAAGTTTGTGATGTATGATTAATTAAAGCAGATGGACACATTGTAAATTAAAAATCGATGCAGTTGCCTACCAATTGAGATGCTGTTGAATATATTAATTAACATATATATACAACATTACGTAATAATTATGTTGAGTTGGACATTAACATAAAACATAATTGATTCTAAAATCATTATTTCGGCTTATGATTCAGATGGTGATGTAAGAGCGGGTGACCAAGACTGGTGATAAGCACGGCTAATTCTTCCTCTTGTTTATTATACAATTCTAAATTAGACCGTTGACAAATTTTTTGACAATTAATTTAGTAATATTGCACTTGTAACTATTGCCTTTAAAAATACAAATACACGATTGCGGCGCTGTAATAAAAAAAAAATCATTATTTCTATGTTTATTCAATCACAGTCCCGGCGATATATTTACTGTATCCATCAGAAGTGATTCCGTAGAAAAATTATTTTGCTTTTACAAACTAAATAAAAATTTTTTTGAGTCCATGTTACGACAGCCCTACATGAGCGTTCAAGGAATTATACCCAGTCGATACTATATATACAGTGTGTCCCTGGATAAAGTGCAATCCCGAAAGGGGACGAAAGTAGACCATGAATCATTGACTAGAAAAATATAAAAAAAAAATTATAAAAAATTATTGTAGGATTTATTGGTATTTTAAGATTTTCATGTTTCATTAAGGACTCTATGTACAAAAGTATTGATTTCTTCCAAAATAATGGGTCTATTTCTTTGAAATAAAAAAAAAACAGTATGCCTAATACCTGGCGATGACCATGAAATAATAAATAGTCCGCAAAAAAGTAACTATCTTGGGTAAAAAAATGTATTTTTATGAAAAAAAAAATTTTTTTAGACGTTTATTTTAAAAAACTTCAAATTACTAAAAAATGTGCCTTATAACTATGTAATTTTATAGCTTACTTTTATTCTTTACCATTTTAGCTTCCAAATGAAAAAAAAAAACAATGTTCTAACTAAAAAAACACGCTATCTACGAACTTTTAAAGTGGAGCCTAATCGTGTTACCGTGCAGGTAGAGACCGTTTTTTCCATTGTTTCCGTCCTACTCTGTGCCCTACTCCACTGCCAAATGATGCTGCTTGACCGACTCTACCTATATATATACCTATGCTTTAAAGATACCCCTCCAGAACTAGCCCCTGCAGCCACAATTCCATTTGAATCAACACAAATAGCTCCTACTGTGTCTAATGGACTAAATTTGATATTATATAAATAATATAAATAGAATAGCGATATGTTTAGAATGAGCTGCGACTCATTTTCGAATAAGAATGAAGAATAATCCAAAGTTATACGAAATCCGAGACTAAAAATAAATACGTTAAAATGAAAAAGGTATATTATAATAAAAAAAATATGTAAATTTTATTCATTGTTTTAATATATAGCTTCTCTATATTTTGTAATATTTATGTATAGGTATATTTTGCTTTGGATCTCGTCTCTGTAAGTTCTCACTACTGTTCATCGCCGTTCCATTTGTTTATCAATTAGCGAATGCATGTTCTTGTTTTGTCTAGAGTATGCTATAATAGCCTCTGTTATAATTTTCCAAACAATGCGATATAGTATTTACCATTGTTATCTTAATCATAAATATCCTGATAACTTCAGCGAGTCCCAAATAAATACATGAAGCATCGTATTTTAAAATCAAATTCAAATCTTGACATTAGGTTAGAAAGAGACCGTGCTATCGGGTCCTCATAGCGATATCCCTTTCATTTTCAATACAGTTATTAAAGTAGAGATATAAAGGAGACTGCCCATTCCAGTACTTTTTGTAGAAACATTGTATCTCAATGATTTTCTTACCAAAAATAAAACAATAATATTATTTTGTCTTTTCTGCTTAAACATTCCTTTTGGGAATAATTTTCTGAAATAAAACAGTAATTAACTTCCGTTTTACAGCAAATTGTCATAATCTGCCATGTTTGTAGGGTTGGGACAAATTATTGAAATCAATCGATTATTGTCTGTGGGGTGATTTTGTATCTGTTCCCTCTATGAATGCAGATTTAAAATAAATCTTTTTTGTTATGCCCTCAGCAAGGGCAAAATAAATATTTTCTTTATTGTGTTTGCTAACACTATATCATGAAATCGATTCCAAAACATTCATGCTTTCGTCTTAGCAAACACAATAACGCTGCGCAAGCGGTTATAATCAAACTGAATGTGAATCCTGATGTTTTTTATGAAATTCGATTCACTAGATCTATTCTAAAAATCGATAAGAAATCGATTTTGATTTGGCGTAAATCTGCAATCTATCTCGGATCACATCCCTAGATTTGACAGTCTGTGTTAGTTTGGTGTGTAAACTAAACGAGAACAGCGCATAAAACTAATGCAAACCTTATTACTTACGACATAAAGTGTGCATTTCCTTGTAACTATTACAACCTAAAAACAAACTTATTTTCTTGATTATTTCAACATTCCCATTATGACTCTTGACAGAAGTTGGTCAGTATCATTTATTATTATTATATAACCAAATAAAATCATTTTCATCGAGACACAATAATAATAAAGTCAGCACATTTGCCCATACTAAAATGGTCAATCTCCTTTGAATCTCATTCAGTAATACGAACCTTAATATCTGGTGCAAAGTGAATATTTTGCGTAGCTATAATTATTTATAGGGCTTATAAGCGTGTGCTACGAACGGCCGTGCACGGCATCAGGTCACTGGCACAAATGCAAATCACGGCGACACACGACGTCTGAATGGCTGGCTTTCCTCGCGCGGAAATAGTCTTGGGACTTTGAAGGCGCGTCACTTCCGAGCGATTGGCTTATTGTGTGATAGCATTACGATTGCTAAAGGAAGCGTACGCAAGATCCTGAGTATGATGATGACAGAATGTACGACGAACTGAACATTTCGCTCATCCAAAAGAATATTACGTTTTTGCGATTTTTCAGGAGAGCGTTTTAAAAGTTTGACATCGAAAATATTGTGTATTTCCAATCATTCTATCGATATATTTTAATAGTTATGTTGTATTACTTTATTAACAATAATATTACATAAAAAGTTTGCGAGAAACCTCAAGATAATTATTAAAAATTACCAAATGAAACAAACCGGACGTACATTTATGACATTTTGTAATTTAAATATTACAATTATGACATTATACCAGGTTTGGATATGGGAATAAATCATGAATTTAAACTACATAATTCTTAATTTGTTTTGTTTTTATAATACATTTTATGAACTTGAAACGTAAATTTTTTCAAAAGCTTAACTATTTTTTGTTTATAAAAATCTTAACATAAGAAAACAAAAATAAACTGTCATTAAACAATTCTAAGTAAATAATAAACGACAGTGACTCTCTCTGTCGGAAACTAATGGAACAAAAATTACATTGGGCAAAGAGAATTTGATACATTTTGTTTTCTTAGAATTTAAAGACAAATTATTAGTTGTGAACCAATAAAGAACTCTCGAGAGAGCACTATTTACATCGTCATAACATTCCTTTTGTCTATCAACTTTGAATAGTAAAGAAGTATCATCTGCAAACAATACTGTCTCACACGATTCTGTAATGTAGTAAGGAAGGTCATTTATATATATTAGAAACAGTAGAGGACCCAATATTGATATATATGATAATGTTTGTACACCTGTGCGTATACCATTTCATAATGTGTGCGTGAAGATATTAGTATGCCGGATATCCGGATCCGTATCCGCGGATATCCGAGGCAGAAGAATGATTCGTATCCGTTACTTTCTGGTGGGTCTTTTACGGACATATTTAGCAGTCTTCTTTAAATAATAATTTATATTCTTGAGGATGTTTTCTTTGTAAATGATTTTTTTAAGAAAGTTGAGCCTTTACCCTTACGAGAATACTTTCCATCACAAGTTTTACACTTCGTAATTTATTATCTGAAAATATTACAAAACTTCTGCATCAGAGTCACTGATACAAATGTATCGATATCAATATTTATATCATTGTATTTGTATCATATATCCTTCGATCATATATTTCTGTAGATACACAGTTACCGTCAAGTGGCACCGGCGAAACAAGGCACAAACAGTAAATGTGCCTTGTTTCGCTCTCATTCATTCGGTGGCCGCGCGCGATTGATAACGTCAGCGATGCCGAAATGCGTAGTTTATGGCCGTTTTCACCAACCTTGTCTTAGCTTAGGTGACTCCTAAGGGACATGCTGTCTCACTCTTTTCAGTTAATATAAAAAGTGACAGCATGTCACTTAGGAGTCACCTAAGCTAAGACAAGGTTGGTGAAAACGGCCATTATACTTGTAAAAATGACACACGTAAAGTGCAAAAGAAGGATGGAATGTCATACTTCCAATAAATATATCTTTATCTTAATTTATTAGCGCATTTTTTATGAGTAAAACAGTTTTATTCATATTATGTATTACTAAAATATCAATTTAAAACGCTTGCGTACCATGCCACGATGCGTAACGCATCGCATCTATCTCTTTCTCGAGTGGCTCACTCATAGGAAAAAATAGCACAGAGCTAATGTTTCAGAAAAAGGTCAGTGGAATGATGGAGTCGCCTATACCATTTTTTTGTGATTTTCTTTCTTTTTTTTTAGTTTTCCGCTTTCTTTATTTGTAAGGCTCGGCAAAATAAAGGTTGAGAAACCCTGTCTTAATAAAGTCTGTACTTTCCTTAGCACCTAATTCTACATACTTCTTGGTTTATGTTTAAAATTTAAAAAGTTTCCGTACTGTTAAGATAAGTGTAAAAAAAAAACTAAGCATCTCCACTGCTGTCTATGTTCAAGTAGGATGCGATAAGACGCGAGCACAATATTCGGAGTCAAATGGAGCGTAGGAGCATTATTATATGAAATGAATTTGTGCTTAATTGCAACGGACTAAGGGCTTATTATCCAATATATTTGTTTTCAAATATGTGTTGTTCATTTCTGATTTCACGGCATCATTATATCATCGAAACCAGAAGATAATATGTAACGACCTTAACAAGGATTTATTTTCATACTTCATTACGTTACTTAAGATTTAAATTGGCTTAAATTATGAGACTTTAGAACTTTTTTCAAAATTGGTACTATTATATACATCTATTCTTCTATGTATAGACGCGTGGTCGATATTTTGTTTGATTTTCTATGGAATTGTGTATCTACAGAAATATATGATCGAAGCATATATCAGAATATTTGGATCAGTGAATAAAAGATATAAAGACAAATATCACTGATATAAATAATGCAAATGAAGCACTTTACTGATTCGAGTCTTTGTACTGATCCGGATACAAATGATCCAATCCTAACAAAGATACATTTTTTCCATTGAGTGCTCTTCTATTCCTTCTACTCGTAAATCTTTACAAGACTTGGCCCATAGCCAATACGCCGTTATAATCTTCTTATATATAAAAATGAATCGCAAAATGTGTTGGTAAGCTCATAACTCAACAACGCCTGGACCAATTTGGCCAATTCTTTATTGTTAATGTTCGTTGAAGTTCAAGGAGGGTTTTTACAATGAGGAAAATTCGAATAATTATCGGAAATACTCTAAAAACAGCCCTTTTATTTTCCCATGCAAACGTTTTCTAACTAAAACGTACAGTCGAATTGAGCTTTATTGTTATTGTATAAAGTTCATATTGCAAGCACTCACTGTTGTCTAAGCAATGAAGGTGTGTTCCTAACATCAAAGAGTCAATTTGCGCTTTATTAACGCTACATATAGTTGAAATTCAATCATATCTATCAAAACAGTGTGCGTGCGTGCGTTGGAGCACAGAATACATCGTTGGAGGATTTAATGTCACGTTCCAAAATTGAATAGCCACAAAATGTAATAGGTCATTTAGACTGTTTTTGCGATTTGGTTGGCTATGCGACATTATCTATAAACTAATTAAGAACAAAAAACTGCCACTGTACAAATCTTTTTGACAGGACTAAGTCTGTCGGGTCCGCTAGTAAAAGATATAAAGACAAATATCACTGATACAAATAATGCAAATGAAGCACTTTACTGATTCGAGTCTTTGTACTGATCCGGATACAAATGATCCAATCCTAACAAAGATACATTTTTTCCATTATTAGCAAGAGTGCTCTTCTATTCCTTCTAAATCTTTACAAGACTTGGCCCATAGCCAATACGCCGTTATAATGTTGTATAAATATTGGATGTGTCAGAGTCATTGAATAAATAGAAAATACTGAAGACTACCGGTCCTGATTCATTACTTGCGTATATTCCGCATGTGACCTCATTGCTGACATCACTTGGGTCTGATTTGTATTTCTGTTATTAAAACAAGGGTGCGAACCCCTTTCGCTACAACACTGACATTATATTGACAACACATAATACAGTCGATTGACGCACTATAACTGACAGAATATTTCTAAAGAAAAGTGTGACTGGATGTTTCATACAATCCCCTTTGTATTGAAATGTTAAATTAAATCTAAGTAGTAAAAAAAAAATTGGTATTGGACGACGATTTTAACCATTTCCCGACACTTTTCTCGCAGTGGTAGAGTGACCAGCTTCTACGCAACGGGTCGCGGGTTCAGTTCCCGTTCGGGACAGATATTTTGTATGACCTATAAAAATTTGTTCCGGTCTGGGTATCTGTGACATTCTTTAGTCTGTCATTGCATCCACGAGACAGGATAAAAATAAAAAATGTGGTGCGACGTATTTTCTTTTAAAAATCATTTCTTGAACAACGTGAGAATAAATTTTTGAAAGACCCACGAAGTACCCAAATTTTATACCAGACAGCTGACGGTTGTACATCTGGAGAAACAGATTTAGTAAACTTTGTCGTATTTTTTTATGTGTTCGGGTTTTAATGAGCACCATCATAGATTGTAAGACTGAAAAGTTCTGGTCAGTCATATTTCGCTTGTGACATACAAGCGAAATAAGACTCAATCAACTTTGTATTTCTTATTGTTTTAGAGCAGTGATTCCCAAAATGGTTTATATCAACCCCTAGGGGTCTATGACAACCTGCAAGGGGTCTACGTCAGCAAAACAAAGATTTGGGGGTCCACGATAATGGATCTCAACATACATTGATAGTACCTATTTACTTGCATTCATATCTTTCTTCTTCAAATATAAAGACATAAAATTATTTATAAAAGCACCAATGAAGTGAAAAAAATATTAGAAATGTTTCTGAGATAAGTTGTAGGATGTAGGGGTCTACCCATCCTGGCGTGCGCAGCTCGAATTACGAATCTGCGCGCGCCAGCGGGCCGTCGGTGCCGTACTCCCGCACCTCGAAGCTTGGCTCTACGGGAAGGAGGAGGTCACCTACCGATTGACTCAGATACTCACGGGCACGGCTGCTTCGGTGAGTATCTGTGTCGAATAGGACGGGAGGGATCGACACATTGCCACCATTGCGCATCCGACCTCGACTCGGCCCAGCACACGCTGGCGGAGTGCCCCGCGTGGGCCTCCGAGCGCCGAGTCTTGGTCGCAGAGATCGGGCGAGATCTGTCTCCGCCGGCATTGATTGCGGCAATGCTGGCGGACGAGGGAGGTTGGAGGGCTGTGGCCTCCTTCTGTGAAGCAGTGATGCTCCAGAAGGAGGCCGCCGAGCGGGGTTGGGAGATGGCCGATCCCGCTCGAAGAAGGCGGCGTCGGGCTCAGTAGCACAGCCGCGGCGCCGCCGCGGGTCGCCGGTGGGCGCGAAGAAGTCGCGACCGCTACGGTGACCCGGGATGGACCACGCCCCTTCCGTGGCCGGGGGGCGTCGTCGGTGGAGGAAACCGGGGGAGGTAGTGTGGCCTCCCCCGAGGAGGGCTCCCCTCTAGGAAGGGGAGCGGAGGCTGGGGGTTCCCGGAAGTGGCTTTATGTTCCCGGGGGCTCCCTACATGCCTGAGGAAGGCCATCCCTGAGGTTTTTAGTGGGTAGGCCTCCCCCTTCTGGGGAGGAGAGCCCCAGCCGGCGGTTATCGCCGGCTCGCCACAGCCGGGGTATGCAATTTAATGCATTTTCCTCAGGGGAACAAAAAAAAAAAGGGGTCTACCCATAACCGAAAAACATAGCAGAGGGTCTACGACACAAACAAGCTTGGGAACCAACCTCTGTTTTAGACCATTCACGATCCTACCATGTTCAGTTTTTTAAGTAGACTCCAATTTCAATCAGCAGTTTCGGCCCTACGAATAATTCTTAGCCCTTCTTAATATTAAGACGTTATATAAATAGAATATATTTATATATAGAATATTATAAAACTGTAGCCGAGTGTTTCTTTCAGTCTATTTGCGTCAATGGATCGTTCCTCGTTCAGTGTTCAGATGACAGTTGAGTTAACACATATGCTCATAAATGCAGTTTGTCCAAGTGTGTTTTTGGTTTTTTTTTTAATATATTTATAGTGCTGGCGTCACACTAATAATATGTCGATCGTGCTGTTTGGAGCTATTGTTGAACAGTGCCTATATGTTGCCAAATTATTACCTATATTGGCCTATTATATACCAAATTATACAAAGTTGGAAAAGCAACAATTTAGTGTGTAATTTATTTGTTTAAGTAAAGTGCTGCGTAACTCGTTATAGTATCAAGTTTAATAGGCGAGGTAATAGTGGACTACCTTATTACGTACCAGCTGTGCCCACTACTTCATTCGCGTGGAATCGTAATTTTAGGTAGCATTTTTAATTATTCTTCAAATAAGACACATTTCATAAAATTATTAAAATGCATCGAACTGCTAAACTATCGGGAGTTACACGTGTTATATTGTGAGTCAACCATAAAAAATAGATATATGCTGTCTTAGGGTTTTTTATATAATTTTAAGGAGAACATTTCCGTCATACATAATTTTTGTGTAGCTTTAACCATTAAGGTTGCACACGCGACGGAGTAAATTCTCCCGTTTTTCCAAACATTTCCCTTCACTGCTCTGGCCATATTGATTGTAGCGCGATGAAAATTATACTACAACCAGCTCAGGAGTATGAAAAATAATTGTATCAAGTAACGTTAAAATCCGTCGAGTAGTTTTTGATTCTATGACGGTTATACAAACAGACAAAAATTTTACTGATTGCATTTTTGGCAACAGTATCGATCCCCAATCATCCCTTGATAGTTATTTTGGAAATATATTTTATGTACAGAATTTACCTCTACAGATTTATTATAAGTGTACTAGCTGACCCGTGCCCACTTCTTTGGGTATAATAATCCCCGAAGCGAGCCATCGCTCGCCGTCCGCTGCCCGTTTTTTCTCCGATTCACTTTGCAGAACGGACTTCCACGTAAAAGCCTTTTTATTTTTCGGTTTTTTACCTTACAATTTAACAAATATACAAGAAGACAAGATTACAATGTGGACAAGCAAACTAAAGCGTAGACCAGGAGTTCCCAACCAGGGGGGTATGCCCCCCTTGGGGGGCGTAGTGGAATACCAGGGGGGGCGTAATCGAGTACTTAAGCGCTCTAGCAAAGACTGAACCCAGAATCGACATACTGGTACAGAAGATGCAAGCTCAAGTATCTCATTAGTATTTAATAATTAAAATAAAACTAGGATATTTACCTAAAGTGAAAGTAATTAATGGTTTTTAAGTGTAGATACATATATCTTCTCTTATTCCTAAAACATAAATATCTACAAATATCTGTATTTTAATTCAAAGAAATAATTTAGTTGTAAAAAAAAATTATATGTTTTTAATGTTTTTAAACTTAAGGGAGCATGAGAATATTATTTTTGAATTGGGGAGGCTCAGTGAAATAAAGGTTGGGAAACCCTGGCGTAGACTATCAGTTTGAAGAAATGGCTTTGGGTATGTTTCTCGTGGGATTAACAATTGTTGTACGGAAATTGCTCAAGTATTATATTAACAACAATGAGCTACCCTTAGCTGGAATGACAATGTTCCATGATTTGAGGTAGTCCAAGAATCTACTTCTAAACGTTCACGTTCAAGTCGTCAACCTAACTTGGAAACTTGCCACTGCTTCGGTTCATACTCTAGCATATGCCTGCCATTCGAGGATTTTTCCGTCTCAACAGCCGTCGTTATTACGAGAAATGTACCCTGCCCCCTACCACTTACGGTTCAATTCTTCGGGTTACGCTAGTGTACTTGATTCTTCAGATTTCAGTTTCATAAAATACACATCTGGCACTAATTCTGTACTTATTCTCTTAGTCGTCGGTCGTAGTGCGTCAGGTTTTGTTTGCCTTTCCATCGCGCGTTCTGAACGTCATGGCGGCCCGCGTTGCCCGGTGACAATGCTTTGGACGACCTCGGTGCAGTGTGTTTGCACATGTGTACTCTGCTCGCTTCTGAGCTGACATTGAGCCTGTGTGTGGTAAACCGAATATTATTTCCGTATGATGTAGGATAAAATGTGTTTCGTGAATGTTACTAACTGTTAAGAACACAGAAAATGTTCCAGCAAATAATAACATTTATTTATATATGTATGTCTATCCGTTGCCCTAGATCCGATAACACAAGACTTACAGAGCTGACTTTGGGCTAGGTTAATTGGTGTAAGTTTAAGAAATATTAATATAAAAAAAAAAACAAATAATAACTTATTGTTAAATTACAATGGAAATTTTATTATTAACTTTATCTCTCTTGTGCAAAATATATTATTCTACGCGGATTGTTTTAACAGGCTCGTATGCACTGACGTTTCTTTACGTCTGGATAATTGACAAATTAAAAACATTATTGTTTTAGTATGTACAGATATTTCATAGTATGTCTAAACATGTATAATAAAACAGCTTTAAACGAATGGAAATTAATTGGTCGATGTACAATTAGTCAAATGGATGTTTTTACCTACTAATATTATTAATACGACAGTTTGTGAGTTTGGATGTATGTTTGTTACTCTTTCATGCAAAAACTACTGAATGGATTTTAATGAAATTTTATATAGCGATGGTTTGGGCCTTGGAGGGAAAATGTCTTTCCTATTAAAACATCTGGTAAAATGCGGACCAAGCCGCAGGCGGAAATCTAGTGTATACATAAAAAAGTATGCTATTACTTGTTGAAATAGAAGATATAATTGGAATTGTCCAGCTGCAAAACAAATCCATGTTATTTTAACGTTTTTTTAAATGTTTAGATATAAACATATAAAAATTTCCCAAGCGATTTTTCGAAACAATGTTTATCCACGTGTGTATGGAAGTAAAGGCATCCATTTCATTGTTTGTCAGTACTGTCGAAATTAATAAAACTACAATCGACGAATTAAATAAAAAAAGCAAAGTGTTGATATATTATCTAATCATATAAATGATCATATACAAAACTAGTTTCTTTTCCGTATAGCTTTTGATTCCTTTGTTTGAAATATTGCAAGAAAACAAAATGTTCAGTTTTATTTAAGTGTTGGTAGCCATTGAACCCGCGGTTGAGCAATGACGCGCGGACACACCAAAATAACGCCAGGGGCACGATTCTCATGCAATAGAAAAAAGTTCACATTCGTAAAAAAGTTCGAAGTTCGAATTTTTTCCGAATGTAACACAGTTAGTCTATTCTCAGAAGTTCACAATCGAACTAGTTCGCATGAACGTCATTCGAACAAAACGAGTGATACGGACCAGTAGAAGTGGACATTCGAATACGAATTTAAATCAAAGTTTGATTGGATATACTTTTTGTTTGTATTGATTTGACTTTACATAGGAAATGGACGAATTTATTGTAGATTTTATTAGTTCAAGAGTTAGAGGCAGCGAGTTTATTAAACATTTTCGATTAAATAAGAACCTTACATTAGAACTCATCCAAATGTTTCAGCCAGTGATTCAACAGCGATCACGCATTGACTTATTAAAAACAAAGGTAGGCAAAATAAAAAAAAAATATTTTTATTTATATTATAAATTATATTATATATATATATATTATATATATATATATATAATATATATATATATATATATAATATATATATATATATTATATATATATATATATATATATATATATATTATATATATATATATAATAAAAGTAATATTAATATATTTTTAAAAGTAATATTTACGTATATCTATTAGTAGATGAAGCAGTAACAGCGTTTTTATAAACGCTTAATAATTACGTAATTTATTATTTAATTTATACCCGACGTACTATTTCGAATAGTAATTGTTCTATGGGTGCTCAGAATACGAGATAAACGAAACATTCGAACTTTTCAGTAGAGCGGAGAAATTCGTATACGAATTTTTATATGGAAAAAATTCGATTGCATGAGAATCGTGCCCCAGGTTTGGATGCGATTCCAAATGTGTTCCGATTCGACACGTTAGACAAAAATGTCTACGTTTGTACTAGTTTGACGCAAGAAACACGTTAAACTTTTCATAACATCTAATAATGTGTGAATTGTATTGTTATTGGTTTTTAATAATACGCGTCTTTATAAGGCGTGCGCGGGAGTATAGATTCAAATTCAAAATCTTTATTGCCTACCATAAGTTTCATAAGTTGTCAATTTATTTATTAGTACCATTATGGACCTTGATAAGGCACAGCAATTTTGGAGAGGCGCATGCACTATTTATATATGTGTATAAACAATTACGCAAATCTAATGACATTCACAGGATCTATCACAGCATTTTATTATTTTTATATCTATAAAATAAATTAATTAATTGAACTACATGTATGCTATTTATAAAATTTTAAATAACAATATTATATATTACAGTTTATTTCAATTTGCAGCCTTAATAACATTTAATAATATAATTTTATTTCTAATAATTAAATTAATATATCATAAACATTTACAATTATATTTTGTTTTATTTTTTATTTTATTTCAAATTTAGAACTTTATTTCATTTAATTTATAATACTTAAAGCTAAAATGGCAAGTAAATAATTTAGCCAAACAAATAATTGTTGATAAACAATTTTATCAGCATGTTAGTATATTTGTCAGTGTTAGAAATAAAATGAAGTAAGAAGTTTTATTAAAATGGGCCTATCTAATATTATTTCTCTTTCATCCATCATTCATAAAATTATTAATTGTATAATAGCATTTTCTGATTAGTAATTCTTTTAATAACTTTATACTTTACCGTGGGAGAGCCATGCTTCGGCACGAATTGGGCCGGCTCGACCGGAGAGATACCACGGCCTCACAGAAAACCGGCGTGAAATAGCGCTGCGCTGTGTTTCGCCGAGTGAATGAGGGTACCGGAGGCCCAACCCCCCGTTATTCCCCTTTATTCCCCTCTATTCCCCTTATTCCCCCTATTCCCTTTTAAAAGGCCGGCAACGCATCTGTGACTCCTCTGGTGTTGCATGGACACCCCCATGGGCAACTGTTATCGCTTACCATCAGGTGATCCGTTTGCTCGTTTGCTGCCCTATCCTATAAAAAAAAAACTTTTTTTTATCATTTACTTCATTTTTAATGTTTTCTGGTATCTTATTGTAAATTCTAGTAGTCATAGACATGGGGCAAGACGTCATAGACATGGGGCCAGACGTCATAGACATGGGGCCAGACGGGATCCAAGGCGTAGAGGCCATTTAAGCGAAATTTGATAAAACCAACCAACTGGGTCTAATCTGCATATGCACAATGAGAAATGCAGCTATTATTATTAAGCATTATTATTAGGAGTCAAGGTTTAGGGCTGTAAAGAGAAGAATCTCTGGATAATAATACATGTCGTATCGAGAATCACTGCTTTCTGTTTGATGGTCATAGAGCGATGTTATACCCTTAAATGGGATGGAAAATTTTGCAAATTACCAATTTACATTTGTCTTAATTGTCAACATAATTTAAAACACGGGTATTAATTAAAAACAAATTAAAAAAAAAGTGTATGTAATATATGTAAATTTGTATGGATGGATGTTTATTGCTTTTTGACGTAAGAATTATTGAATGGATTTTAATGAAACTATTACAATAATATAGCTTATATTTCAGAGTAACACACAGACTATAATTTATTTCATTTACACTAATATTATAAAGAGGAATGATTTGTATTTTTGTATGTAACGAATAAACACAAAAAGTACTGGACCGATTTTAATAATTTATAAAGGTATACGCCACGCTAATATAAGTTACTCGAAAATCTATTCTTGCGCAGACGAAGTCCGGGCATCAGCTAGTTTATAATGTAAACATTTTTCGTCGGTGGTGTGTAATATTTACTCGCAACACAAGGTTCCAGAAGTATTTTTGAACCATTAGACGTGAATTTGGAATTCGAATACATATACAAATCGTGCACGACATTATTTTCCACTGCTTACAATTGTATAGATTTTTGAATCACTCGAATTCAGTGTTGTCCTTGAAAACAAATTCTTAATTAGATTCCGTTTCACGCAGAAAAATTAAAAATCACAACAACAAAAATTTAAATATATATATTCAAACGATATTTACTTATTATTATGTACCTATTTACAAACTTTACATTAACCAGAGTACATTTATCACTGTCAACGTCACTTCAGCGTTGGATATTCTACTAGTAGAAATCAAAAACGAGTGGGTGGAACCCCTCACGCACGAAATGAAAGTTCAGAAATAGTGAATTCGGTAATTCGTATACGAATCTCACGATTTCGAATGCGAATTGGTTTTCTATTGTTTCGAAAATTCGTCACCAGGGCACACTTTCGTGTTTTCGACATCGGTAGCGTGTTTGTACGCGGCGAGCATGGCGATCGTTGCCCGGTGCGCCTGCGCAACTGGTTGCCGAATATCGGCCGATCGACCGACCGCCTTCCGCCGTCTCAGCATCGCGTCAACATTATCTCCGTTATCTTTAACTTGCATTTCTCCCGCGGCTTTGCTCGAGTCACATATATGTATATTCCAAAAGGAAATATTTTATATTTCTCGAGTTTCGAACCATCGGAACACTATATATCTCGTCTGAAACTATCGCTATCGCTATATATGTATTGACATCAAAATCGGTATTTTCAATCAATCAAAAAATGGTCTATTTTTACGCCTTTTAGGCCAATCTTCTTAGTAACTTTGAATGTCATATATAAGTATACTTATCTAATCAAAAGTCTTAAATAATAATTAGTTTCTAATTTCTTTAAAAATTACGTATCTACTCGTACCTAAACGAACTTTCATTCCCTATTTTACCCTCTTACATCTCTCTACTATCTGTGTACCAAATTTTATTTAAATCGGCTTAGTAGTTTTGATGTGTAAGCGTGACAGACAGACCGATTCACTTTCGCATTTATAATATTAGAAAGGATGAAGCTGTGTTGTTTGATTCATATCGATGGCCAGTGCCAATAATTTAGTAACATAGATTATTTTTATATTTTTATTCAATAACTGTATTGACAATTTCTTTAAATCTTTTAAAAGGCAGATCAGTAATATATATATATATATATATATATATATATATATATATATATATATCTTTATATCTTAATATATATATTTCTTGTGTGCGTGTGTATGTGACTGAACTCCTCCTAAACGACTGGACCAATTTTGATGAAATTTTTTGTGTGTATTCCAGGGGGCTTGAGGATGGTTTAGATTCACAATACGGTCATATAGATATTGTTTTTCAGCTAAATTATTTATTTAAAAACATTTGAGACAACGTGAGACAACGTGACATTTGAGACATTTGACAGGACAACGTCTGTTGGGCCAGCTAGTATATATATATGTGTCAGGGCAAAAAAAATTCTGTACAGAACTGTCACCCTGGTGGTAGGGCGTTGTGAATAAAAAATAATTCATTGCAAAAAAGGTCCAAATGAACTATTAAATTTTGTGACTATTCAAGTTTGGAACGTGACATTAAATCCTCCAAAGATGTATTTTGTGCACTCACACATTGTTTGGATAGATATGAATGAGTTTCATACTTCATATAGCGTTAATAAAGCGCAAATTGACTCTTTGATGTTAGGAACACACCTACATTGCTTAGACAACAGTGAGTGCTTACAATAAGAACTTCAATACAATAACAATAAAGCTCAAATTGACTGTACGTTTTAGTTAGAAAACAATTGTATGGGAAAAAATTGTTGTTTTTAGGGGTTTTCCGATAATTATACGAATTTAAAAAAAATGATAAAAACCATCCTTGAACTTCAACGACCATTTTAAAAAAAGAATTTGCCAAATTGGTCCAGGCGTTGTTGAGTTATGCGCTTACTTTTTTATATATAAGAAGAAGATATATATAATTAGCTATGCAATCGATTGTGTTATTACAGTTATGTCATTCATTACTGTACCCGTACAAAAGATTTTACCTAATACTTATCCAATCATCATTCTTCATCGAAGGCCACAGCAGTTGCAACAGTGAGTCCTCAGAATCTTTATCGTCTGTTGTTTATCAGAAGATAAACGGAAACGTTATCGTAAAGTGCAGATAGTCGCGTTATCGTAGTTTTAATACACCCAAATCCCATCCAAGTTCATAATCGCTGGCATAGGCGTAATGGTATTTTTAATGTTGTTAAATTAATAAAGCAGATTGATGATTAAATATTGCATGTTGCTGAAATGCGTGTGTTAAGTTGAATGTGCGGAGTGGCAATAAAGGATAGAGTACAGAATGAATATATCAGGCGAAGGTTGAATGCAGCTTCTATGATTGAAAAGTTGAGAGAAACTGACTTTCCTGGTATGGTCATGTATAGAGATCGGATAATCGGACGCATATTTACCTAAAGTTAATTTTTGGCTCACAAATTATGGAAGCGGCTTTTTAAAATACATTTTGTTAAATGAAAATCCCGGGAAAATACGGGACTGCAAATTTAACGTAGTGATATTGTTTGAAAATTACTAAATTAGCACGTGGTATTTATTTTCAAAAGACCGACACTCCGGGTTCATTTATACAACTATGCATACGTATTTACATGAAGTTTAGTTTCAGTTCCCCGTGCGATTTATGAATGTACGATTTATTACACGAAGAGTGTTATACGAAAGTAGTGAGCTAGTTTGACTAAAACAATAATCAATTAAATAATTGAATAAAAAAACAGAAATGGTGCCCGGGCGTAAGTATGGTCTAGTATCTCACTCTGAGTTAACTTCCGATTTAATGAGTGTGAGTACCGGAATTCCGGGATTTTTATTTATGGAAATAAAATAAAAAGACAGTTCCATACTTGTCAAAAACTAAATTAGGTAAATAAATAAACATCCGGCTATCCCATTCCGCAATCCCGGGATTTTTATTTAACAAAAAAAACTCGCGGTTGGAATACTGCACTAAAATAACGTTATTGATTAAGCGATTTCGACGTTAGCGTTTCAGTTGTTGGAATCCTGAACTACAAATCCATAGGCGTCTCTCGGCCTCAGCTTCTACATAGAAATGAGTCTCCTTGGACCGTCTGTCTTCGTTGACATAATGACTCAGTATATGCCTCGTAAATTACCTTTTTGTAAAGTTACTAATTAGCGAAAAAAAGTAATGTCTAATATGTCCCAAAATAATGTTTTAAGAATAAATGTGTGAGAGAAATTGTAGGTCCTTCGGGCCCCCCCCCTCAGAGTGGGTCCCTGGGCACAGGGCCCTATTCTGAAGACGATCCCCGCCTCCTCAGAAGACGACGCGATGCATCGAATATCAGGTCTTTCTTCCCTACGGGGGTGTCTAGTTCAAACCTATTTATAGGCACCATAAACACGTTTATCTTGCCTTAAATACACGATTGCACTCATAAGTTGTTTAGGGTTGCCAGAATTTCAATTACCATCTTTTATTTGGAAAATTGTCTATTTCTTCTACTTTTTTATATACGCTATTCAAGTCTTAAAGTAATAAAGTATCCACGACCTTGGATTACTTAAGTCCCATAGTTTACCTTCCGGGATCATCTGTTGAACACACCTATCGTCATTGTAAAGCTGTGAAACCTGACAATCGCGTCTTAAAAAAGGGTTGTAAATGAAGGAATATGACATCGTTTGGAGATAATTGTACAAGGTACGATGTTTTACGATGTACTAGCGAATAGTGTATGGTTTAGGGTTACCAACCGAAAAAATCATGATTCACGTTTGTATATAGCAACGTATTTAGTATATGTCTACATAATTAGTTTTGTTTCGTCTATAATATAACCATAACTATAATATATATATACATACACACTACCGCTCAAAAGTATTTGGCCACCTGCATTTTGTATTAGTCATAAACAATACATAAAAAAAAACATTTATTGGGTTTCATTGTGATGAGTCCAAAATTTTAAAAATGTATTATATTTATGTCAAAAAATGCAAATAAACAGTTAAAATATTTATGAAGTAGTTACATTTAATCATACTTTTACAAAATATATTGTACTAGATAGCCAAATACTTTTGAGCTGTAGTGTATATATATATATATATATATATGCTGTTAAGTTTTTTTCATGAATAAATACCTACTAATATATTAATGCGAAATGTAAAGTATAGTAAGTTTCACGTAATAATTACTGAATGGCTTTTAATGAAAGTACAATAATATAGCTTATACATCAGATCAGAACAAAACATAAGCTACAGTTTATAAAGATACGAGTTGGTGCCCGCGACTACGTTTGCGCTGAATTATTATTTCGAGTACCTTATATTAATTAGCGTGGCGCACAAAAGAACCAACATTATGATATCAAAGTTATCACGTAAATACTAATCCTGCGCAGACGGAGTTGTAGTCTATTCTATTTTGTTGTGTAATCTATAATTCTTGTTGTTTTCGTAATCTTGAGATCTTAGGAGAAATACGGAGATATGGTAACCCTAGTTATAGGTGACATCAACACTTGCCTCCGATGAATCACTACCACTAGGCCCCACTAGATACGACGCTGATGACTCATCGATTGTTATAACAGATCCTTGCGTTGCTTCTAAAAAACAAATGACTTGAAGATGTGTCTACACGTAACTATGTCGTAACCCATCTGCTCTCATTTCAATAAAATCGATTGAACATTTCCAAATCGATGTGTTGATTGGAACAGAGCTCAATATAAGCATAGATACGAGGGAGCGTTTTTATTTTTATTTTTTTTTTATTGCTAAAGTTGACAAACAAGCAGGCTGCCCACCTGATGGTAAGTGGTAACAGTCGCCTATAGTACATGTGGTACCCACGAGATTCGCAGCAAATCTGCAAACCTCATAAGAACCACAGTGTACTACGTTGCCAACTTGTGACATAAGATGTAAAGTCACAGTACCCAGTAATTTCACTGCCTATCTTACCCTTCACGCCGGAACACAGCAAAGCGAACCCTGCTGTTTGGCGGCGGAAATAGGTAAGACGGAGGTACCCATGCAGACGACCCTGGTACAGAGTCTACCTCCTAGGATGTCTACCTCCTTTTATGTTCGCGGATTGGGGGATATAGGCTGGAATTAAAAAACCAAATTATTTTTCCTTTTATACTTTATTACGGCACGATATTCGATTCTTTCCATATTTCACTTTTCACTCTCGGTTATGTTGCTTGGATGACGATAGCTCAAAGACTGATTATGTAATAGAATGAAACCTCGTATATATACTAATTATGAGTCACTGAACACGTTAGGACTCTAATTGAGCATAATCACCCTCCTCTAACCCTATCATTCCGCGAACATAAAAACACACCCTCATATATGCCACGCTATCGCTGAGTAGTGAGATAGCAAGTATTTTTGTTCAAGATTCCCAAAGTGGTCTGTATCGACCCCTAGGGGTCTATACCCCTGTGACAACCTGTGAGGGGCTACGTCAGCGAAAAGAGTAACAAATATCCATCTATACCAGTGATTCCCAAAGTGGTCTGTATCGATCCCTAGGGGTCTATACCCCTGTGACAACCTGCGAGGGGCCTACGTCAGCGAAAAGAGTAACAAATATCCATCTATACCAGTGATTCCCAAAGTGGTCTGTATCGATCCCTAGGGGTCTATACCCCTGTGACAACCTGTGAGGGGCTACGTCAGCGAAAAGAGTAACAAATGTCCATCTATACCAGTGATTCCCAAAGTGGTCTGTATCGATCCTAGGGGTCTATACCCCTGTGACAACCTGCGAGGGGTCTACGTCAGCGAAAAGAGTAACAAATATCCATCTATACCAGTGATTCCCAAAGTGGTCTGTATCGATCCCTAGGGGTCTATACCCCTGTGACAACCTGCGAGGGGTCTACGTCAGCGAAAAGAGTAACAAATATCCATCTATACCAGTGATTCCCAAAGTGGTCTGTATCGATCCCTAGGGGTCTATACCCCTGTGACAACCTGCGAGGGATCTACGTCAGCGAAAAGAGTAACAAATATCCATCTATACCAGTGATTCCCAAAGTGGTCTGTATCGACCCCTAGGCGTCTATACCCCTGTGACAACCTGTGAGGGGCTACGTCAGCGAAAAGAGTAACAAATATCCATCTATACCAGTGATTCCCAAAGTGGTCTGTATCGACCCCTAGGGGTCTATACCCCTGTGACAACCTGCGAGGGGTCTACGTCAGCGAAAAGAGTAACAAATATCCATCTATACCAGTGATTCCCAAAGTGGTCTGTATCGATCCCTTGGGGTCTATACCCCTGTGACAACCTGTGAGGGGCTACGTCAGCGAAAAGAGTAACAAATATCCATCTATACCAGTGATTCCCAAAGTGGTCTGTATCGACCCCTAGGGGTCTATACCCCTGTGACAACCTGCGAGGGGTCTACGTCAGCGAAAAGAGTAACAAATATCCATCTATACCAGTGATTCCCAAAGTGGTCTGTATCGATCCCTAGGGGTCTATACCCCTGTGACAACCTGTGAGGGGTCTACGTCAGCGAAAAGAGTAACAATTATCCATCTATACCAGTGATTCCCAAAGTGGTCTGTATCGATCCCTAGGGGTCTATACCCCTGTGACAACTTGCGACGGGCCTACGTCAGCGAAAAGAGTAACAAATATCCATCTATACCAGTGATTCCCAAAGTGGTCTGTATCGACCCCTAGGGGTCTATACCCCTGTGACAACCTGCGAGGGGTCTACGTCAGCGAAAAGAGTAACAAATGTCCATCTATACCAGTGATTCCCAAAGTGGTCTGTATCGACCCCTAGGGGTCTATACCCCTGTGACAACCTGTTAGGGGCTACGTCAGCGAAAAAAAAATTTGGAGGTCCATGAAATGAAAATGGGGGTTCACGATAATGGTTCTCAACAAACACTGATAGTACCTATTTACTTATATACTATCATCTACAATTACAAGGCATTTATAAAAGTACTTGTGAAGTAAAAAATGTAATCTAATCTAATATATATAAATCTCATGTCACAATGTTTGTGCTCAATGAACTCCTAAACTACTTAACCGATTATAATAAAATTCGCACACCATGTGCAGTTCGATCCAACTTGAGAGATAGGATAGTTTTTATTGCTGAGTGTCATCATCATCATCATCATCATCATCAATTTTAAAAATTCTTTCACCAATAGAAAGCCACATTATTGCGGAGTGTCATCATCATCATCATCATCATCATCATCAGCGGACGGCGCGCGATGGCTTCGGTTTTAATTCAGTTCGCTTTCGTGCTCGCTTCGGGGATTATTAATATTATGCCCAACGAAGTGGGCGCGGGTCAGCTAGTCCCAACTAATATTATAAATGCGAAAGTGTGTTTGTTTGTTTGTTTGTTTATTTGTTTGTTTGTTTGTTTGTTTGTTACCTCTTCACGCTTAAACTATTGCACCGATCATCACGAAAATTTGCATACACATAGTCTGTGGTACGGGGAAGGATATCACATTTTATCCCGGAAGAAAGTAGCTACTGTTCCCGTGGGATCGAAATTAACGCGGACGGAGCAACGACGGGCGGAGCCACGGGCAAGAAATAACAATATAATTATTTAATAATATTTAATATTTGCATACACATAGTCTGCGGAACGAGAAAGGACATAGGACACCTTTTATCTGTTCCCGTGGGATCTAAATTAACACGGGCGGGCTACTAACAGTGTAATCCTTACTAATATTATAAATCGGAAAGTGAGTTAGTTTGTTTGTTTGTTTGTTCCGCTTTCACGCCGTAACTCCTGAACCGATTGCTTTGAAATTTTCCAGACGTAAAGATAAAAGTTCGGATTAAATAATAGGGTACTTTTTATCCCGGAAAAATCGACAGATTCCACGGGGTGCGCAATAAAGGCTTCGCTCAAAAACTACTGCATGGTTTTTCATGTGTTGTTCATCAATAGATGATGTGATTCTCGAGGAAAGTTTTAGGCTATTTTTATCCCAGAGAACCGACAGATCCCGTAGGATGCGCGATAAAGACTATTCAAAAACTACTGTTCGGATTTTCCTGCAGTTTTCATCAATAGACAGTGATTCTTGAAGAAGGTTCTAGGCATCATAATGTCTCCTGGAAAAACCGATAAATCCCACGGGAGGCGCAATAAAGGCATCGCTCTAAAACTACTGCACAGATTTTCATGCGGTTTTCATCAATCGATAGACTGATTCTTGAGCAAGGATTTGCGTTATTTTTTATCTCGGGAAAAAGTATAGTCCCACGGGAAGCGCGATAAAACCGTCGCGCCATAAACCGACTTCCGCGCATATGTAGCCGTGGGCAAAAGCTATGAGCCTTAACCCTCTATAGACCCTATCCCGAAATCCACGCGGGCGAAGCCGCTCGCAGAAAGCTAGTGCAAAATAAATAAGAAATATCCTCGGTGACTTGATTTCGAGCAGCTGGATAAGCTTCGTAATAGAAATATTTAATAGAGCAAGTCATTACTTGATTACAGACAGACGATACAAATTGTAGTGCTGCTAACAATAGATTTTTTCTCGCATAGCTAATGGATAGATTATGCGCACGATTTGAAGTGCCGCTCGGCCGGCCATTGTATTCGGTTAAGCGAGACGCGACTCGATGTTCACTTCGATTCTCACATCTAAGGTTTCATCTCGCTTATTGATTCCTTTTGACACGTATTGTGCGATAAAATTAAATTTGTGATTAATCTTAACAAATTCTGATTATTTCCCATTGGGACCTGGATACGTTTTTCTATTCGTGTGTAAGTCGGGGCTGATATGCATCACTGCGACCTATTAAGATCTATTGTGACCAGCCTCCTATGAAGGTTCTATGTAGGCCCTACAGTAGCTCCCTTAACTGGGCACTGACCAAGAAAGATAGGATGTTCCCAGTTCGGATTGTTTTATTTCATCTGGGTCAAGGATGTGTGTCCCCAGGTGTCTGTTTCTTTTGTGAATCAGCGGTTCACAGTAGCACAAGAGGTGAATTGGTGTTTCACGCTCTTGTTCGCATGTGTCTTTCAGTGTCCTTTAGTTTCATGTTGTAAAGGTGTCTATTCAACTTGCAGTGACCGGTCAAAGCCTTAACCATCACGCTCAAGTTACTCCTGTTAAGCTTTAATAGCTCGTCAGTGGCGTTTGCGAGAGTATATGGATACGTTTTACAGGTTTGCAGGCAAATGTGCCACATAGTACGCTACCTAGCGCAGGGCTCATGACTCATCACTAGAGATCGGATAATCGGATGCATATTTACCTAAAGTTAGTTTAAGACAAAGTATGGAAACGGCTTTTTATTGTTTTGTTAAACAAAATTTTTCACCATTTCTGTTTTTTATTCAATTATTTAATTGATTATTGTTTTAGTCAAACTAGCTCACTACTTTCGTATAACACTCTTCATGTAATAAATCGTACATTCATAAATCGCACGGGGAACTGAAACTAAACTTCATGTAAGTACGTATGCATAGTTGTATAAATGAACCCGGAGTGTCGGTCTTTTGAAAATAAATACCACGTGCTAATTTAGTAATTTTCAAACAATATCACTACGTTAAATTTGCAGTCCCGTATTTTCCCGGGATTTTTATTTAACAAAATGTATTTTTAAAAAGCCGCTTCCATAATTTGTAAGCCAAAAATTAACTTTAGGTAAATATGCATCCGATTATCCGATCTCTACTCATCACTCAGACTCATCTAGGTTCGTGTTGTCCTGTCACATGTATGATGAGATTTTATGGGGAAATGCAGCCTTTTACAACAAAGTTCCACAAAGAATTACAGATTTGTCTTGTTAGAGATTTAAATTAACTGTCAAAAATATTCTTATGAAAAAAAAACTTGTTTTTTTTTTATAGGATAGGGCATCAAACGAGTAAACGGATCACCTATGATAAGCGATAACCGTTCCCCATGGACACCCGCAACACCAGAGGAATCACAGATGCGTTGCCGGCCTTATAGGGAATGGGTGGGTTGGGCCTCCGGTACCCTCACTCACTCACAGCGCAAGGGCTACTTTAAGGCCGGTTTTCTGCGAGGACGTGGTATCACTCCGGTCGAGCCGGCCCAATTCGTGTCGAAGCATGGCTCTCCCACGGTAAACTCAAATGATAACAATGCTTAGGTTTAATTTTATTGCCTCAATAGTTACGTTGGGAAATATTATATATGTGACTATAGTCATATATTGTATATACATACATACATACATACATACATACACTCACGCCTTTTTCCCACGGGGGTAGGCAGAGATTACGTCTTTCCACTTGCTACGGTCTTTACATATCTCTTTCGCTTCATCTACTTTCATAACATTCCTCATACATGCTCGACGATTGCGGGTACTTCTGACGTGGCCTTTTTTGAGGACACTTTCGATTTGTTCGAAATATGTTCGCCTAGGTCTTCCTCGTCCCGTATCTCCACTCACTCCAGCTTCATAAATCATTTTGGTCAGTCTACTTTCATCCATCCGTTCCACATGCCCAAACCACCCAAGCATCCCTTTCTCTATTCTTGTCACGATATCCTCTTTCAAACCACATTGTATATGGCTATAGTAAATTACTCGGGTTACTTGGTGGTGGATTTTTCCGTTTGAACAGTGTCCATACTTTTAACTTCTAGTGAACGGCTGAATACTTATCTAGTGTGCACTTCAAATATAATAAAAATTACGACAGCCAACATTGATCACTGATATCATCATCATCATCATCATACATAGTTTATATGACACATCCAGTATTTTGAATATTATTTATGTATTTATTTTCTTATACATCTATATGATTTCAATTTGTATTTATTTATGGGCTTATGTTTAAATTTATATGTATATAAAATATAATATGTATATAAATTTATATTTATATACACATACATACATATTTACATTTATAAAGATAAACTATATTTTATTTCATGTTAAATCTTCGTAAATTAGATTGCAGCCAGTGCCAAATCCTTTTGTGAGCAATACCAATTACTGAGCTACGACCCTTTTACACTTCTGCAGCACACACAGCTCTTGGTTTGTACTGGGTTTTTTGTTTTAAGAAAATGTAATTTTAATTTCCTTTGTGTTCTATATTTGTGTGTGATGAAGATGTTTTGTAATTAAAGATTTTATCTATATATCTATCTAAATAACACAATGAAACTATAGCTTTAATATATATATGTATTATGAACTTGCTTAACCTTGTAAACTAAGTTGGGTTCAAACTATGTATTTGAGATCAGCTTTTATTTTTTTTTTAATTGACGACTCTGTAAAAATACATGGAGAATAAAAATTCTGTTTCTGGTTCTTTCCAGTAAGGTTTCCCGTGGTAGATAAATACAATTTGAAGAATACATTTTTGATTTTGATATCGGACGATAGTCGTAGCTTTTTTATACATTAAACCTCATCTTAATCTGAATCTATATTCGTAGATATTAATTTCACAATGTCGTTCAAGGTATTTCATTTCGAGTAACGATTGCATCAAACACGGTTGATGGACAAAAGCTTGATCTAAATTCAGAAGCTCTCGCGAGAACGGAATGTACGCGATGTACAGAATAGTGTCAGGTCCCGCCGGCCTCGAGCGCTGATCTTGAACTACAAACCGGCTGGCTGCGCGGGCGGCGGTGACGTCATACTCGCAGCTTTGGAAGCTTCGGCTTGATTGAACGCTATAATTTGCGATTATGTTATGATATGTTGAGCGCTCGTTTCGTCGTGCGTGTTAAGCTTCATTTTTTGGATTTGTTAAGTGCTAATGTCACGTGAATTATTATCGTATGGAGTATATCGACTTGACACGATGACCTGCGTAGTTGAGTAGTACACCGGTTTCAAGGTGTTGCCATCTTGGGTCTCGGGTTAGAATCCTGGTGGGGGCAGACATTTGTGAAATGAACGCGAGCATTCGTACCTTAGTCGTGGTTCTTTATACATATTTCTGTCCAAAATATTTATATTGTATTTATGTATGTCTATCCCGTTACCCTAGATCCCATAACACTAGCCTTATAGAGCTTACTTTGCGCTAAGCTAATTGTTGTAAGTGTAAGAAATATTTATTTGTTTATACAAATAAATATTTCTTATTATAAAAAAAAAAAAACAAAATAATCTTTATTCAACATAGACCTTTACAGGCACTTATTGACGTCAACAGACAAAACAAAAAACAAAGCTTAAAAAAAAACAAAAACCTTGTCCGTACGTACGAATAAGGAAAAAAAAGAAAAAAAAATTGACTCGACACCTGTTCGGAAATTGGGAGAGCCTTCTCGAGAAGAACAGGCAAGAAACTCTGAAGGTCTATTTTTATCTCCTCTTTACAATGTTAATAATTATAATAATAAATATAAAAATAGAATATAGTATAAGATACAATCATACCTAATACGATTACAGTCGTATGTATGTTTACATACACATATAAAAATAATACAATATTATAAATAATGTTGTTACCAAACATGGCTCCATGAATAGTGTCCCTATTCCTAAATATTGTGATCATTCAGATAGTCACTTACTTTATAATAACCTTTACTCATGAGTGTCTTTTTGATATGGATTTTAAATTTATATAAAGGCAAATCAATTACACTTTGCGCAAGTTTGTTAAACATAGATATACATTTCCCCAAGAACGAACAGCTAGTTTTATGGAGTCTGAACATTGGAACGGCAAGTTTATTTTTGTTTCTAGTATTCACATTATGTAGATCACTGTTTTTATTGAATTTATTATAGTATATAAATAGTAAATACCGAAATACCGCTTATTACGGTTTCCTATAAATATGAAAACACTGCCATAAGGCCAATAACGCCTAAGGGAAATATTTTTAGTTTGTTTTATATATAAAAGTTTATTCTCAAGCGGTACTTCTTTTCGCAATCTTTTTACGAGCCCTTGAAATCTGTACCATAATGCTCTCCTTAAAGTTTTAGCACGAATATTGCCCGAGGGCGGGTTTTCGGCAAACCCGACTCTGGTAACGCGTTTATTGTTCTCCAGTTGTTGTCAAAGGCCCGCGGTGCGTACCATGACCAAGCGCTTTCTTTTACGGCGACATTGATACGCCCCGTGTACCACGGTCTGCTTGATGACTCACACTTTGTTTTGCGTTAGTAAAATAAAAGTGTTGCTTGCTTTGTTTTTATTGTGCGAACTTGGTTCAGTGTTTCGTTTCATTAAGAGCGGTTTTATGGTTTGTAAAATTGTATCAACAATCTATCCGTCAGTTTTGTAAGATAATATTAAACAGATTGCATTTTGGTAACTGATTACAGTTGTATAGGTACAGAGTCCCATCCTATGAGTTACATTCCCTTATAGGTAGGTACAGAGTCCAGTCCTGTGGGTTATAATTGTTTATAGGTACAGAGTACAGTCCTGTGAGTTACAGTCGCTTATAGGTACAGAGTGTGGGTTATAGTCGCTTATAGATACAGAGGTCAGTCCTATGAGTTACAGTCGCTTATAGGTACAAAGTCCAGTCCTGTGAGATCCTTAAGAACCTGTAAAAATATTTACAGTCACTGCATCCAGTAATTTACTGCCTACCTTACCGTTCACACCGGAACATGCTATCACTGCTGTTATGCGGTAAAATGAGTAATGAGTTGGGTAATATCGAATCTAGTATAACATTATCGATTATCTATCACACAGTAGTAATTAAATTACATCGGTTCCCATAACTCTTCACTTAGCTTCTTAGCAATTTCAGGAATGGCGGTGATTTAGTAGTTAAAAATTTTATACCGGAATAAAATGTCAAATGTTGTTGGCTTCATTGTCTTTTTTTTTCGCTTAACCAAGGCACTGTGAACAATGTAGTTAAGTTATTAATTGGGTCGGATTAGAACTCTGTGACTTAATTGGATGTGGCGTCAAGACCGTTTTAAATCGTCGCGTGAAGATGGGGCGAGATTAAATTTCGCCTGAGGCGAGAATTTTCCATGCGTTACTTTTTCGTATTATTTAATGTATTAGTTGAAGATTTTTATTGCCAACCATATTTCAAGAAATCTTCTTCAATCAAATTCCAATAAAAAGAAAGGCACAAATGGTTCACCTGATAGTAAGCGATTGAAGCCGCCCATACCGCCCACCTACAAAGATAAATACGGTCTGGGTGTGAGGTTATATGTTTGTGACTGCAGACATGACACAGGATAAAAATCCTAGTGTGGTTCTTAAATCTGTAGTTTTCTTAGTTGCGTGTTGAAAAGAATACTTTAAAGGACCAGAATATTGCGGTTGATTTGCGCTCGAGTGGGTTGCTCACATATAGTTATGGCGTGAAACGTGTTTTTTTTTATACTTATTTTCAGATAATTCATGATTAAACCTTTAGCAGTTTGCTCGTTCATAATAACGAAATGTATTGTCATTGAAATATTTATTTTTTATTGATGTTCCCAATAATAAAGAAACGCGCAATCGAGCTTTTATAAGCCACAGTCGCCTGTGGTGATTTCACAGTATCAAGAGACAATAATTGAGACGTTGCAATGTGCAATACTGTACAATTGACTTGATCCAAGAACCACGCTGGGCATCGGCGACCGACGTCTCGTTTCGGAGGTCAATGGACGCTCGTCCTGCTCGTTTGGCACGCGATCCCGGTGCTCATTGTCTTCAATGGCGTCAGGGTGTGGGTGGCGTCCTGTGCCGCCGACCAGGGAACGTCACGGGCTGGTCAGCCTCGTCGATTGATTAACCGTTTAGTTACACATACGATGGGTTTTGGCCTTCCATCATTCGTGATAAAATTAATGTCTATATAATCAAGATTAAAGTATGTAATCTTCAATATACAACATAGGCGTTTGTAGGGACTTATTGACTTTAAACAAATATCAAATTTAAGGACACAGAGCATAAGAAGTAATACACCTTCCATGCGAATACGTACACGGTAAAGAAATTACTCTACCACCTATCCCAGCCAAGAATAGCTGCAGGCGTTTTGCAGGTGTGGCACCGACGGATTGTGCTCGAATTACGGATCTGCGCGCGCCAGCGGGCCGTCGGTGCCGTACTCCCGCACCTCGAAGCTTGGCTCCACGGGAAGGAGGAGGTCACCTACCGATTGACTCAGATACTCACCGGGCACGGCTGCTTCGGTGAGTATCTGTGTCGAATAGGACGGGAGGGATCGACACATTGCCACCACTGCGCATCCGACCTCGACTCGGCCCAGCACACGCTGGCGGAGTGCCCCGCGTGGGCCTCCGAGCGCCGAGTCTTGGTCGCAGAGATCGGGCGAGATCTGTCTCCGCCGGCATTGATTGCGGCAATGCTGGCGGACGAGGGAGGTTGGAGGGCTGTGGCCTCCTTCTGTGAAGCAGTGATGCTCCAGAAGGAGGCTGCCGAGCGGGGTCGGGAGATGGCCGATCCCGCTCGAAGAAGGCGGCGCCGGGCTCGGTAGCACAGCTGCGGCGCCGCCGCGGGTCGCCGGCGGGCGCGAGGGAGTCGCGACCGCTACGGCGACCCGGGATGGACCACGCCCCTTCCGTGGCCGGGGGGCGTCGTCGGTGGAGGAGACCGGGGGAGGTAGCGAGCCTACCCCGAGGAGGGCTCCCCTGTATCGGCGGGGGAGCGAAGGCTGGGGGTTCCTGGAAGTGGCTTGATGTTTCCGGGGGCTCCCTACATGCCTGAGGAAGGCCATCCCTGAGGTTTTTAGTGGGTAGGCCTCCCCCTTCTGGCGAGGAGAGCCCCACATAACCGCCGGCCCGCCACAGCCGGGGTATGCAATTTAATGCATTTTCCTCAGGGGAAAAAAAAAAGGCGTTTTGCAGGTTCACATTGAGAATTAGTTTGGGAAAGACTAGAACGGAATGTACAAGACTGGTTCCCAATTAGGAATCGTTCCCATAGAACACCCCCATCACACAATTTCAATTAGTCCTCCATAAACCAATACAGGATTCGCATGAAGTGACTACATTCATTCGAATTAACCAATCATAGTTCGCAAATCTAAATAACAATGATTTGCCTAATGACTTTTAATTAAGGCGCTGAATAGGCGTGCAACGAGGGATGTTAACAAACAATTGTGAAGCGATTGATGCAACGAAGGGGAATCGAATCGATTACCGCGGCGATTAGACAAACGAGCCGTGGCCGCGGTAATCGCGGTAAATGAGGTGTGTCAGGGACAGGGTGGCCGGTCCGTGCGGTGCTTGTATAGTTTGACTCGGTATCCTGTTTCTTGCAGTTATACTGCACTGCGCTCTTAGTTTGACTCGGTATCCTGTTTCTTGTAGTTATACTGCACTGCGCTCTTAGTTTGACTCGGTATCCTGTTTCTTGTAGTTATACTGCACTGCGCTCTTAGTTTGACTCGGTATCCTGTTTCTTGTAGTTATACTGCACTGCGCTCTCTCCTGAGGACCGGTCACTCTCATTTCAAGCCCATGGGTCATTAGGACCATTAAACAGTTCAAGATGTAATTTCTCTTATTTTTAAAGCGAAGAGGGTTGTAAGGGGTTAAAAGGTTGTATGGAAATATTGTAAATTTTTGAAGAAGTTTGCAACTAAAAAACTATATTCAAAGTTTGTAAAAAAATTACCCTATAAAGGGTAAATAGGGGATTAAAGTTTTTTTGGGAAGACCTCGAGAAAAGCTGTAAATATATAATATAAAATTACGGTCCCTAGCTAAAAATAAATGTTACGCTGATTTATTGTTCAACCCTTTGGTATGTTTTTTTAAATATCGAATTATGTAATTCAGAATTATGAAAAAAGAACGTGATAGCGTATATATATATAAACGCTATGACAATAGTAGTAGTCTGGATTTTTAAAAGAAATCAAACATTTTATCATAATGAAGTTTATTATATTATTATTTTATCATGCGATTAGACATAGAATTAATCAGTGTCACTTTGAAATTCTGACGTGTGATCAGGAAATTTAAATATCCGATATTACCACGGGCGAAGATGTGGGTACAGCTTTTGGTACAACTTTTTAAGTGGAAGCTTTTGTAAGATTTCATAGTATCTACATGTATAAATGTGTTTTGGATGTTGTTAGCTTCCCAATAAATAAATAAAAAACTGGTCAATATTTTCAAGTCGTTATATGATTGGGTCATTGACTCTATATTATTAATAGACGATAATATATCTACAAGATCTTCTTTGATGTACGTCCAACGGATACCAGCAAGCGTATCCGCTTTATTCCACTTTGATCACCTTGCTGATGATTTATTTACTAATATATTCTGAGTGATCAAATTACACTTATTTATGTAGTGTGGTTGTAGATAGTAGAGTTTTTGGACATAATGTATAGTTCTAGATGGTGCTGTGGTACAATTCACAAAATTTATTTATTTATTCTTATTAGGGCCACAAACAGTTATAAGAATAAACAAAGACTAAACAAATTAACAAAACATAAACCAATGAAACGAATATAAAACAACACATAAGTAAAATCTATAACTTAATTAATAAGACATTTTGACATTATGTATTCTTAAATCTATTTAAACTTAAATTAAAATTCTTATTATACGATTAACATGCACGATATAAAAACATATTTCTGGCATATTTGGTGCTGATCAAGGGTACAGAAAAGACGTCTCTATAACGAGCACTTAGTCTAGGACATCTTAAATTTATACTACCTCCGTTCAAAAATTATTGTCTCATTTGAAACATTTTGCCAACTTAATATAAGCTGTCAATTTGACATTTGTGTATGAACCGTACGCAGAGTAGAATCATAGAATAGTTTTTGATAAGTAAAAATTCAGTTTATAATAAATTCACCAATAACCATCAGTGTCTGAAATTGGTAATTTTTGACGCTATACAAAAATAAGCCGCTGCTATTTTCTACGCGGTCCAAATAGCCTTAAATTATGGAAATCTAACATTCTGGAGTAAAGTCAAAAAATTTAAGTAACGAGAAGAGAAATGCCATTTTGCTAACACTTCTAGTGCGATCTACCAATAACTACCAACTAGCACATATTGGGAAAGAAGCATTGCGCAGAAAGAATCAATTTCCAGAATCATTAACATGTAATTTGGAAACAATTGAAACTGCTCGCAATGTATTACGAGATATTTAAAATAATATAAGAACACAGTTTGTAATAAAATATTTATTTCATAAATAAAAAAATTGTCTAAGCGAAATTGAACCTAACGAGACAATCATTTTTGAACAAAAATTTTCACCAAAACCGACAATCTTTTTTGAACGGAGGTAGTATAATAATAAAAGTGGTTGAATCCAACAACTTATGCATCAATTTAAATAAAAATACTTGGTCTCTCACTACTCGGTGGGTTTTCAAGGACTGAATAATAGTAGGAGACTGATGTGATGTGAACTGTGAAAATCAATACTTACTACATAATATTGTAAACGAGTTTAGAAGTATGGCTGTATGTTTGTTATTCCTTCGCATAAAAACTATTGAATTGATTTTAATGAAGCTTATACATCAGAATAAAACATTGCCTACAATTTATAAAGATATTTTGTGAATTGTCCAAAATATAAGTGTCAAGTAAGGAGAGGTAAATGGAAAAAATCTATCATCTTTGTAGACAAAGCCGCGGACACTAGCTTGTATGTTAAAGTATGCAAGTGTTTGTACAATACGAACTATATTTTCATTTAATTAGCACAGTAGAGCTGAATTTTCGACTGAATCATTTTATCGTGGAGTCTTTACCAATTAACTTAGCCCAAAGGTAGCACATAGGCTTGTGTTATGGTATCTACGGTAAAGACATACATACAAGAACATACAAATTACTATGAAACAAATGAAATCAATGAAATCTTAAATTATTAATTCTTTGAATTAAGTTTTCATTGTTTTCCTTTCATTTAATTTATGAAGTTTGTTAGAGAGATTTGATCCTTATAATTGACCCTACCGATCGGTGCAATAAAAATACAGGATGAAACTTTTGCAGATTTTAGTCGGTTCGATTACCGGGTGGGGCAAGTGAAATTTCAAAAATCTTTGAATGCAGTTTTATTTCTTATCAAAAATAAAGGAATGTTGCCTTTAAGTAAAACTTTCTATCTACAGTATTAAGAGTAATTCCCCTCCAGGTGGCATTACAAATTTCCATCCTGTATAGTGATGCAACGGATTTATTTCTGTTCCGCAAGTGCGGAAGTTCCGCGCGCTTTTCAACATCCGTTTCTGCTTCTGTTTTCGCAACTTTTATAACGGAGATTAAAACGGAAGTTTTGCAACCGACGGCTTTTATTTATGACGGATTACTTTTTTTTTTTATTTAAAATAGGTTTGCGTTTGCCCACAATCTCACCTGATGGTAAGTGACGATGAGGACTAGGATGGAACACGCTTACCTAGCAAATGCCTATTCACTCGTGACTTGAAGACCGTAAGATTATATTGTTCCGGGAACACAGACGTCGGCAACGAGTTCCACATCTTAGCTGTTCGTATTAAAAACGAAGACTGGAACCGTTTTGTACGTGTGCGAGGATAGTCCACCACGTAAGGATGGTAGTTAAGCCTACGTCTGGTTGACTGGTGGTGGAAAGGAGCGGGTGGAATTAATTCATGTAATTCCAACGCACTCTAACTAAAATGCAACCTATAGAAAACCGAAAGGCAAGCAACTCTTCGACGGTGTTCTAGACTCTGAAGACGTGAGTTTATAAGTATTTCGTCGTCGATCAGTTTCCTATCTCGCCTTTCTACTGAGTCCAAGGCAGCCATCTGATAGCGGGCAGAACCGTCACAAAGATGGCAGCAGTACTCCTTTTTACTCCTTTTTACTACTTTTTATAATATACTAGCGACCCGCCCCGGCTTCGCACGGGTGCAGTGAATAAAAGGTTATGGTGGGTTATCCCTAAGAGATAGACATATACCATCGCGGACTTTTTTGTGGAATTTTGTAAGTTGTACAATACTGTAGTACATTATTTTGGTCTATCTCGTAGGGTTCAGCCAGCGTTTGCAATATAAGCGCAAAAAAACGTGCTTATTTACGACATCACATTAGAAATCTTTAATTTATCAGTGTTTCTCTACTATATTATGCATTTATTATACATACAAACCTTCCTTAAGAATCACTCTATCTATTAAAAAAAACCGCGTCAAAATCCGTTGCGTAGTTTTAAAGATCTAAGCATACATACGGACATACAGCGAAAGCGACTTTGTTTTATACTATGTATTGATTGATAACTTTCTATTACTAAATTTTGATTATTAATAAAATGTTCAGTTGCAAAGTTGCAATATTGTTTTCTATGGTACATTTCTAATAATTATCTATTTCTAATCTAGATTTGGTGTATTTGATATTTAATAAAGAATTACATTTGTAAATTAGTTTTTTTTTTCATATTATTTACACTTCCGTTTCTGTATCCGTTTCCGTTTCTGCTAAAATTTACTTTTGACATCTGTTTCCGTTTCTGGTTCCGCTAAGACACTTCCGTTGCATCACTAATATTATACATATATAAATATTTTTGAAACAAATATACATTTACAACTATGACTAAGGCACAATTGTTCATTCAACCTACCGGGACTCGAATCCGGGACCTCAGAGAGGGCGACCTTGAGCCGGTGTACTAACCACTCGGCTGCGAAGGTCGTAAGAATTGAATAAGAATCGTTTCGGAGTCGTGCTCAGAAATGCAAGTGGTATTCTGTTTACGTGTATTCTGATTGAGCTTTCAAAAGCTCTGTTTCACAATTTTTGTGCAGCTTTCGCTTCCGTTGTATAGTGTCGAGCGTGCATAGAATACAACGCCGCGGCGTTACGTTCGTCGTTGCGCTGGTTACGTCAGATCTTTTGTCGTTTGTGATGCGGTCGCAAATAGGAAAATTAGCTCTCGATGATAGACATTCTGGCTCTAAAGCGGTTGTAAATAATGAGTTATTTTGACATCTTGCATGAGCGCAATAGATCAGTAACACGTGAAACCAAAAATATTCAGCACAATATATTTTTAAAAGCTGATAGAATAAATGTGTCGCGGATTCCACGCGACAAACCTTAAATCCTCACCATCTCAATACTTGGCAGTCCATCACTGTGCGTTTCTCTAGAAATTTTCTGCCTCGTACAGCTAAACTGTGGAATGAATTGTCGCCTGCAGTGTTTCCGAACCGCTACGATATCCAAACTTTCAAGGAAAGAGCGTACTCCCATTTAAAAGGCCGGCAACGCGCTTGTGACTCCTCTGGTGTTGCGGGCGTTCATGGGCGGCGGTAATTGCTTACAATCGGGTGATCCGTCTGCTCGTTTGCCCCCTATCACATAAAAAAAAATCCATTTTCTACCGTTGATGTCGTAAGAGCTAAGTGAATTAAACACACAGTTCTTATCAGGAACGCTGGTAGATAGATAGATAAACTCTTTATAGCACACATTTAGCGATCCTGTGTTCTTTATCAAATGTGGAAGGTCTTACACCCTCCAGTTCCCGGCTTATGTCTGCCAGTCGAGGACCTTTCTGCCTCAACGCACATCAGTACTGCAAGAAAAGTGCCTCGCCCACTGGCAACGTTAAGTTCGGAATTCTTCGGGATTTATTGATATTAGAATGATCAACATAACTCGAAGATTTTTTTCTGCGAATACTGATTCGATCACACAGAGAAACTTCCAGCTCTGTAAATATGCAGTGTCGAATTACACATGTCCCTGGTCGAAAACGTCCTCTGCCACGACGTAGACGCTAGTAATGTTTATCTGTTAAATTTGGTGACGTCAGATTCTAGCGGTTTTTTTAAGACTTTGAAAATGTGATGTAATTCGTGTTTTTATTATATACTCGTAGTAGCATATTTACAAATAAGCGGACTGTCCATCTATTAGTGCCTCTAGTATAGTGATTCGTAGCAAATCTGAAACCACCACAAAACTTACTTGGTAATCTATACTTCTATACTAATATTATAAAGAGGAAAGATTTGTTTGTTTGTTTGTTTGTAATGAATAGGCTCCGAAACTACTAGACCGATTTCAAAAATTCTTTCACCTTTGGAAAGCTACATTATCCCCGAGTAACATAGGCTACTTTTTATCCCGGAAAAATCGACAGATCCCATGGGATGCGCAATAAAGGCTTCGTCCAAAAACTACTGCACAGATTTTCATGCGGTTTTCATCAATAGATGGAGTGATTCTTGAGCAAGGTTTTGCGGTATTTTTATCTCGGAAAAACGGATAGTCCCACGGGAAGCGCGATAAAACCTTCGCGCCATAAACCGACTTCTGCGCATATGTAGCCGGGGGCAAAAGCCCTTAACCCTCTATAGACCCAATCCCGAAATCTAGTTTTTAATAATTTAAAATGCCCACTAATATTATAACGCAAAATTTTGTTCGAATGAATGTTTGTTATTTCACGTAAAACTACTGAATGGAACCGAATGAAACTTTTTAACACCTTTGCTCGTAAAGCTGATGTAATGTAAATTTTGACCACCTCCATAGTTGAGTGGATAATACACCGGTTTCAAGGTGTCGCCATCTCTGAGGTCCCGGGTTCGAATCCCGGTGGGGGCAGATGTTTGTGTGATGAATGCGAGCATTTGTACCTTAGTCATGGTTGTTAATATATATTTCAATAAAAATTATTTATATATGTATAATATATGTATGTCTATCCGTTACCCTAGCATTGCACAAGCCTTATAGAGCTTAGTTTGGGCTAGGCTAATTGGTGTAAGTGTAACAATATTTATTTATTTATTATTAATTCCACCCGTTATAAAAAACGCGCGTGTTACCAAATCAAATAGTTAAGTTATAGTCCATACAAATTCCATAACAGTATTATTTGCCATTTCGCGCGCTGTTGATATTCGGATTTCGAACTAATCGCCGCGCGGCGCCAGTCAGTAGACAGCGCATCATAACTAGAGATCGGATAATCGGATGCATATTTACCTAAAGTTAGTTTAAGACAAAGTATGGAAACGGCTTTTTATTGTTTTGTTAAATAAAATTTTTCACCATTTCTGTTTTTTTATTCAATTATTTAATTGATTATTGTTTTAGTCAAACTAGCTCACTACTTTCGTATAACACTCTTCATGTAATAAATCGTACATTCATAAATCGCACGGGGAACTGAAACTAAACTTCATGTAAATACGTATGCATAGTTGTATAAATGAACCCGGAGTCTCGGTCTTTTGAAAATAAATACTACGGGCTAATTTAGTAATTTTCAAACAATATCACTACGTTAAATTTGCAGTCCCGTATATTCCCGGGATTTTTATTTAGCAAAATGTATTTTAAAAAGCCGCTTCCATAATTTGTGAGCCAAAAATTAACTTTAGGTAAATATGCATCCGATTATCCGATCTCTAGTCATAACGCTCTAATATTGTAATGTACTATTTTTACAATACAATATAGCTTATACATCAGAATAACACGTATAGGCTGTACGTGTTATTGATTGTAATCAATAGTGCTCGGAATAGGTAGTTTAATTTTATGTACTTGCAGAAAGAAAGTCTATGTAAGCGTAACATGGATAAACCTGAAATAAAATTTTCTGTTTATATTTGCTATTTATTTATTTATTTATTTATTCTTTTTCGCACAACAAGAATCAGATGTACAAAAGGCGGACTTAATGCCTGAGGCATTCTCTACCAGTCAACCTGTAAAATGTGAGAACCATTGTAGACGGTGTACGATTACGGAGAAGAAATAATATTAAAAGACATTACTTATTAACATGACAAATAAACAATTATACCTATGCAAATAAAGTTAGAATACTAGCAACGCATATATAAATATACATACATATACAATATATACACATATATAAACACACGCATACATACATTATATATACATACATACTGTTGTCATACCAATTTTAGACTGACTCCAGAAAATGTCTTCGCACATGTTTTTTAAATGATGCCTTAGTACTGGCCACTCTCAAACTAGGAGGCAGCTCATTCCACAAGCGAGTGGCGGACAGAGTGAATGAGTCTGACACAAACCCGGATCGATGAGGTGGGATTTTCAGAGTCATAGAGGCAGCGGAACGTAGGCTGAGCCCATGGTTGTTACCGAGCGTCTGAAACCTTCTTTTTAAATAATTAGGAGCATTCGGTTCGAAAAATATGCTGAAAAGTAGGGAAACTAGTCTTAGGTTCCTTCGCTGGCGAATGGGCGATTCGTTTCTTTACGCTTTTATTGTAGAATTTTATGTTTACAACTTATTATTACAACAATAAGCTAAAAGATGAAACACTATTTCGAAAGTTCAATATAATATTTTTACAATCTCTGAAAATAGTAAGTTCCCAGGCATATCCATACTATTGATACCACAAAATCGCAAGTACATACAGTAGGGTACTTCCCTCTATATTAGAAAAGATCTAAAAGCATATAACTATGATAGCTTATGCATTAAATAGTTTCAAAGTATTCACTTTTTTAATCTATACGTAAAACAAGAGCGAAACATAGGCCGCCATGTCGTGACGTCATAAGGTAGTGTAAACTTATGCGTGTCAATGTCATTATGAATCATAGTACGTATAAAGCCGCAAAACAATAAAAAAAGAAGTTTGTAGGTTGCTTTTTTAATGTAAGAGAACGTTATAAATACGTAAGTTAAATTGAAATCGCACGTGAATCTCATTATGGAAAGCAGTTTTGTAAAAGGAGATAGTACGAATTTACCAAAAATAAATGCATTAATGGTCGGAAAATTCTTTGCTGCAAATCTCGACTTTTGTTTTGCCGAGTTACGGAGTATTAAAACATCGATATCAGTATTACTCTTTTATTATTATTCCTTTATTAGTTGTTTATATATAAAAGATAATAACTCATTTTTAAATAATGAATATAATAATACATAGCATCAAACATAGAGCTTTGTTTATTATTTACATGCCGTATTGACGTCATCGCTACAGAGTAACAACTCGTGCGGCGCCTTCGTCTAATTACGCGCGAAATTTGAAAATATTAAATTTTAATGCAATTTTTATAGTACTTAACGAGTGTATAAAATTTTTATATTTTTACTATATGGTTTACTGACACGCAAGGATCAAATTAATATTCTTTTCAAAAAAGAGATTAATTCCCTATTAAACTACCTATTGCGGGACCTAGTAATCAATGAAGATATTCGCGACGCTAATATAAGCTACTCGAAAACTAATATAAGCTACTCGAAAGCTAATACAAGCTACTCGATAGCTAATATAAGCTACTCGAAAGCTAATATAAGCTACTCGAAAGATAATACAAGCTACTCGATAGCTAATATAAGCTACTCGAAAGCTAATATAAGCTACTTAAAGCTAATACAAGCTACTCGATAGCTAATATAAGCTACTCGAAAACTAATATAAGCTACTCGAAAGCTAATACAAGCTACTCGATAGCTAATATAAGCTACTCGAAAGTTACTCGAAAGCTACTCGAAATACTAAATCCTGCGCAGACGTCGCGGGCACCAGATAGTTTAATATTCAAAAAAATAATACGCGTTTGTCTGTTTGTTGGCAGGTTTCAACACAACAAAATCTACACATACATCGGCGAGGTGCTCGTGTCAGTGAATCCATACAAACAGCTGGATATATACGGCCAGCAGCAAATAGCGCAGTACCGCGGCCGCGAGATGTTCGAGGTGCCTCCGCACGTGTACGCCGTGGCCGACGCCTGCCAGCGCGTGCTGAGGCAGCAGGTAATTTCTTTTTCTTTTTTTAGAAATGCACCGTGACCACTAAAACCCCCCTGAGTTCTTTACGCCCGTGAGGGGCAAGCAGTGATGCTCCAGAAGGAGGCCGTCGAGCGGGGTCGGGAGATGGCCGATCCCGCTCGAAGAAGGCGGCGCCGGGCTTAGTAGCACAGCTGCGGTGCCGCCGCGGGTCGGCGGTTACGGCGACCCTGGATGGACCACGCCCCTTCCGTGGCCGGGGGGCGTCGTCTGTGGAGGAGATCGGGGGAGGTAGTGTAGCCTCCCCGAGGAGGGCTCCCCTGTATCGGCAGGGGAGTGGAGGCTGGGGGTACCCGGAAGTCGTTTGGCGTTCCCGGGGCTCCCTACATGCCTGAGGAAGGCCATCCCTGGGGTTTTTAGTGGGTAGGCCTCCCCCTTCTGGGGAGGAGAGCCCCACATAATCGCTGGCTCGCCACAGCCGGGGTATGCAATTTAATGTATTTTCCTCAGGGGAACATAAAAAAGGGGGGGGGGACAGTGCGATTTGCTGCCTATCCAATTACTAGCTCCAGTAACTCCCCTTGCTGTCTGGCTTGCTTGTTGGCCTTGGCTGTCTATCAAGCTTGTCTTGCGAGCTTGAGGGAGAGAGATAGATGTCATGACCGACAAGTGTTAATCGAAATGCCGACGAGTGTGAGTCGGACTCGCGCACGTAGGATTTCCATATCACTATTACATCTATACTTCGCTCAATTAAGGAAACGGATAAATGTAAAGAAACCAGTTTTAGAGTTATCACAACTCAATTCATAAAAACGTCAATTCAACCGAGTTACTGGAGTGATCTATAACAGAACTAAGTTACTCGAAGTGTTGGCTCATAGTTAATTCAATTTAAAATTAAGTTTAGCTAGATTGAGTTTAAAGGACTTTCTTCCTTCTTTATTATCATTAAAACTGGTTCAAAGGCTAAACCTAATCGTCTATAAATACGTAAACTCAGAAACTCATTTTCTAGTCTGTGTCGCCATCTTTATGCAATGGCTTTGTAGTCGCCGCGTTCAATTTACTCGGGTCGCAAATGCGAATATACGAGGATTGCATTTAATAAGTTAGTTGAAGCTAGGGGATCGTTAATGTCTATTATCCTGTGAACAGGACATGAGAACATATCCCTGAGATCTCATAAAAAGAGCACACTGCAAATTATATCTATTAGCGTTGGGATTCTATACGTCTAGACTGAAGTTTTTTAGGCACCATTCTTTAGGTAATTTAGGCTTAACCATGAGGTCATGGTGAAAACTTATTTATTTATTTATTTATTTATTTATTATTGTTATGGAAGACCGACAGCACATAAAACATAAGAGATTTTTTTTTATATATAACAGTTGGCCAATAATGGGTCTTCACGTATGGAAACATACATTGAACTAAGATTAGGTGTGAACAATTAGTACTATTAAATATTTAAGATCCGAACTAATCATCTTAAAAATCCTCACTAAGTACACGCCTCACTGTCGCCAAGCTACAATTATATATATCAATGTTTTTACATTTACACAAATCATTTAAACTCTTACTAGCTCGCAACAAGAAAGAGTTTTGCCGATAGTTCGACGCGGCCACTGAGATGTAAAGGGGGGTATAGTGCCTGGTAGACCTAGTTGGTACGTTGAATTTCAATTTTGATAACAATTCAGGAGAGTCAATTTTTCCTTGTAGAATTTTCAAAAGATATATTACATCTGCTACTTCCCGTCTTTTGACTAAAGAAAGCAGGTGAAAGCGAGAGCACAAATTTAGGTAATTTTCGGAGTCATAGCCGATTCCAAGACGATAACATAAAAACTTTACAAATTTCATTTGAAGTCGTTCAATGCGCTGGATGTACTTTATATATCGCGGATTCCAGATTTCAGAGCAATATTCCAGGATGCTTCTCACAAACGTGCAATATAAAATTTTAATAGTTTTAATTTCTTTGAAACTGCTGCTGCTTCGCATCAGAAACCCCAAAGCTTTGAACGCCTTTTTTACTATACTCTCAACGTGATCGCCAAAGAGAAGCTTCGAATCATGTACAACCCCTAGGTCCCGAGCTACATAACTCCTTTCCAAGCTATGGTGTCTTAAGGCATATGAAGAGGGAACATTAAAACTCTTTCTTGAATAAGTAGATACTGAGCACTTCAATGGATTCAAGTCGAGCCTATTTCTATTACAGTAGTCATCCAGACGGGCCAGATCAGATTGAAGGTCTTTTACATCAGACTGAGAAGCAATAGCCTTAAAAATTTTCATATCATCCGCAAAACAAAGGAGCTTTGAATGGTGAAAGCATGCATCGATATCATTAACAAATATCAAAAACAAAAGTGGACCCAGGAGAGAGCCTTGCGGGACGCCACTGGGGACAGCAATCCAACCGGAAATGTAATTATTTATTGCTACTGCCTGAGATCTATTTGTTATATATGATGAAAACCATCTCAAAAGATCCCCACATATTCCCATGCTTTCCAATTTGACTATTAATAAACTATGGTTAATTCTGTCAAAACATTTGCTATAGTCTGTGTATATCACATCCACCTGCAAACCCCTGTCCATAGACTCAGAAACAAAGTCAGTGAACAAGATAAGGTTAGATGTAGTAGACCGCCCCTTAAGAAATCCATGTTGGCAATCAATAAATAAGTGCTTCAAACTTTGATAAATCACCCTGTAAACAATTTTCTCAAACAGTTTAGCTAAAATACAAAGTTTGGAAATTGGCCTATAATTTGTTACATCTGATTTTTTACCTTTTTTGTGAACTGGAGTTATAAAGGCAGATTTCCAAACCAATGGCATATCACACTCAGAGAGAGACTTCATAAATAGCATATGGACTGGACTAGAAATATTATTAGCGCATCTGTGCAAGAAGATCGGAGGAATATTATCAGGTCCGGCCGATTTTGTCAAATCCAGTGAAAGCAATGCTTTAGTCACGTCTTGTAATTGTATAGTAATATTAGAAATATTGACTTGGGACAGGGCATTCGAGGTTTCATTAGGACAAGTAATCGTTTGGGAAGGCAATGAAAAATTCGAGTAGAAGAAATCTGAGAACATGTTACAAATAGATACACCGTCATTCGCAGTGGCGTCACCGTAGTGCATGGTGGATGGGATTCCCAGAGTTTTATTTTTTGACTTCACAAATGACCAGAAGTACTTTGGGTTACTTTTAATTGAATTTTCTATTGATAAAATATAATTATTGTAGCATTCGTCCTCCAAACGTTTTTCTCTATCTCTCAATAATTTAAACGAGTGAAGATCAGATAAATTATTATATATTTTAAATTTGCGGTGGTATTTCGATTTTTCCCTTATCACCTTTAACAGCGCAGATGAGTACCAGGCTGGATAACTACGATCGCGACATATTTTTGTAGGTACATAACTATTAATGAGGTTATTTATTTTTGTATAGAAAATATTAACTGCACTATTAACGTCTTTGCCAGAAAATAATGTGAACCAGTCAGTGTTAATAATATTGGCATTAATTTTGTCATAATCACATTTATTGAACATTTTTTTATAACGAGTGGCGCGCGTAGGCATATAATATTATTGACTGTCACATCTAGTACTAAAGCTTTATGGTGTGGATCAGGTGGCACTAACGGACTATAGCATTCCCTTACAATCACTCCCGTATTGGATAGAACTAGATCTAATATTCTGCCGTAATTGTTGTGTACACCATTATACTGTTTTAAGTCATGTGAACACATATCATCGAGTAACATTTGTTCCTCAGAACCTGCCACATTCCCAGCGTGGAAGGATTGATCAATGTTATTATAAGTCCACGGGATTCCACTCATGTTAAAATCGCCCACGATAAGGTAAATATCTCCTGGATTTTGTGATACATTCACATCCAGCTGAGAGAGAAAATTTTCTAATTGCTCGGAAAATGAGAATCCATTGTTTTGTTTACATAAGTAAAGAACACATAAATTAAGCTTGATATTTCTAGACTTCCTAACCGGTAATTGAATTGGTAAAGACAGCCACAGATCCTCGGCGGAAGAATTATATTGGTTAGCTAGGGTAGCCGGTAAATCACTTCGTAAAGCGATAAGGACTCCACCACCGCGACACTGATTTGTTAAGTCATAATTACGATCACGACGCCACACAACATACCTACTATCAAACAACTCTGAATCACTTACACTATCTAATAACCAGGTTTCCGTAAGCATAATGACATCATACGAGCTCAAACACAAACTACGACAGAACATTGCTGTTTTAGTCCTTAATCCTCTAACGTTCTGGTAATAAATATTTAAATTGCTTAACGTGATATTATCTATTATGTGATATAATATTTAGTTTTAGAATTGTAGCAAAATATTTTAGTATCACGTCGAGAGGATTAATACGCTTATAATATAGATCAAAGGCGCAAAACAGCAATCTAGTTAACTCAACTGATAATTGCAGCGATGTGGGTAAGTGTAGCGCATATACGTTACGGAAATAGTGCGAAGCACCCCGCAATAAGCAACATGAAACAGTGGCTACGCCAAGCAATACATTATGTCGCAGAGCAAGCAAGATAGTTATAGTTTTGATGATACGGTTAATTGAATACAAGCAAGGCATGAGCAGAGGGGACAGATCAGGCGTTCTAAACTTTTTGTTTACAATTAGGTATATAAATTTAAGATAAATTGTTATACTATAATAGTGAAGGGAATTACAAAATAATAAAAATATACTAAATCGAAATTCAATCCGACAATAAGCATGACGTAATAAGATATATGAATGAGACTTAATGATAATTAAACACATAACTAAAACTAATGTAAGAAAGCAGTTTAACCAAATTTGTTTAAATCACCAATGTTATTTATAATAAAAACACCAGACGTGTCATTCTTCCGGACGTGTATTTTCCCAAACTTCACCCAGACATAGCTGAAAGACTTCTCCCTGGCCAACTGTTTCGTCTTAGTAAGCAAATTTTTTGCATCTGGACTTAGGTGGTCATTAATAAAAATACGTTGTTTCGAATCCAGGAAACCGACGTCCTCCGCTTTCAAAATTTTAAGCTTGCGAGCTGCCGATACAAAGTCTTCCTTGGTATAGCGATTTAGGAAGCTGACAATTATTAATTTATCTTTGGAGTTAAAAATAGGTGCTCTTGATATGTAATTAATTTGTGTTTTCGGGAAAGTATACCCAACTTTTTCCGAAATCTTTTCAATCACTTTAAATAAATTTTCGTCCTTCTTTATAGGCACACCTTTAATTTCAACATTGTTGAGCCTAGATCTTTGTTCTAAATTCTTAAATTTAATCATCAATTCTGTGGTAAGATTTTCAGTCACTTTCACTTTCTGGTCCAATTCACTAACTTTGCTTTCCGAACACGAAGTTTTCTTCTTCAATTCATCCACAGAATCCGCCAAGAATTCGTAGGACTTCTTGAAATCGCTTAGATCTTCCTTGATACATTTAATTTCATCAGCCAATTTGGGTATATAAGCCTTTAGGTCATTAAATTCCCCAATCTGCGTCTTTAAATCACGAATCTCCTGAAGAATTGTGACTAACGATACCGATTTGTTCGGACTAATAGGCGCAGAACCCGTACTTCTGCATGATGGGCATTTCCATGTTGATCTGCGATCCGCACCTAGTTTGCGCCAACCAGACTCAGAAATAAGAGCACAGCCAAAATCCATGTACTTGGCACAACTCGAGCACTGTACGCCATCAGTAAACTGGGCGTCACACACAGAGCACTTATTAACCATATTGAGAGAAAAAAAAGAAACTGATACTATCCTATTAATTACTGAGAGCGTAGAAGACGAAAAAAGGTTTGCGATCTATGAGATGCCAGATAATGCGCGTGCGCTTAGACCTATTGTTCGCACCTGACTGACTTACTGACTGACTTATGACCTGACCTGACTGACTTATGCAGTACTAAGTGGTGATCGCGTCTTTATCTGCACAGATGGTAGATTTTTTCCTACTTTCTTGACTCTTATAGTCATATTTTGGACAATTCACACACCGAATCCATACTAATATTATAAATGGGAAAGTGTGTCTGTCTGTCTTTCACGGCAAAATGGAACGAATTGACGTGATTTTTTACGTGGAGATAGTTGGAAGGGATGAAGAGTAACAGAGTACTTTTTATCCCGAAGAAATCGTAAGATCCCACGGGATGCGCAATAAAGATTTTCATGCGGTTTTCATCAATAGATTGTGTGATTCTTGAGCAAGTTTTGCAGTACTTTTTATCTCGGAAAAACGGATAGTCCCACGGGAAGCCGACTTCCGCGCATATGTAGCCGTGGGCAAAAGCTATGACCCTTAACCCTCTATAGGCCCAATCCCGAAATCCACGCGGGCGAAGCCGCGGGCAGAAAGCTAGTATCTTTATAAATAGTAGTCTATGTGTTATTAAGATGTATAATCTATATTATTGTAAAGTTTCATTAAAATCCATTCAATAGTTTTTACGTGAAAATGTAACAAACATCCATCCTTATTACTTTCGCATTTGTAATCTTTAATGGAGGATATTAGGACATTAGCGGAGAGATGTCAGGAGTTCTATACGGGGAGGTATTGTAGCCTCCCCCGAGGAGGGCTCCCCTGTATCGGCGGGGGAGCGGAGGCTGGGGGTTCCCGGAAGTAGCTTGGTGTTCCCGAGCCATCCCTGAGGGTCGGACTGGACCGGAAAAGTCCGGGTGACTGATCACGATCCCGAGGCCCAAGACACCTTTTTTGTACGACGCATAGTTTCCGAGACATGCACGCGGGCAACCGTAGCACAGGGGGCCCGCGCAGCGTTGCCCCTGTGCTCTGTGCCCTGCCGCAGGCCCCGCAACCCACTCCCGTGGGGAGCCCGCGCAGGCTGGGGCCCGGCTGGCAAATGCCACCTCGACTGTATGGCCAGTCCGACGCTGGTTCTGTACCACATCCGATGAGTGTACGAGGTTGTGATGCTCCCCACTCACCTGGCAGGCCATATGGTGGGTAATCTAAACTTATCTGTTGGAATCTAAGACGATCTGTGGAGATTCTTAAGGTATGTGTATACTCAGCAGCGGATGACTCTTGGCTGAGATGATGGATCTAATGTAGTGTAATCACTAGTGCTGATTTTGTGACATCAATAGTATGGATATGCCTTTTTTTTTTTTTGTTCCCCTGAGGAAAATGCATTAAATTGCATACCCCGGCTGTGGCGAGCCGGGGTCATGTGGGGCTCTCCTCCCCAGAAGGGGGAGGCCTACCCACTAAAAACCTCAGGGATGGCCTTCCTCAGGCATGTAGGGAGCCCCCGGAACACAAAGGCCACTTCCGGGAACCCCCAGCCTCCGCTCCCCTCTCTAGAGGGGAGCCCTCCTCGGGGGAAGCTACCACCTCCCCCGGTCCCCTCCACCGACGACGCCCCCGGCCACGGAAGGGGCGTGGTCCATCCCGGGTCGCCGTAGCGTCGCGACTTTCTCGCGCCCGCCGGCGACCCGCGGCGGCGCCGCAGCTGTGCTACCGAGCCCGGCGCCGCCTCCTTCGAGCGGGATCGGCCATCTCCCGACCCCGCTCGGCGGCCTCCTTCTGGAGCATTACTGCTTCACAGAAGGAGGCCACAGCCCTCCAACCTCCCTCGTCCGCCAGCATTGCCGCAATCAATGCCGGCGGAGACAGATCTCGCTCTATCTCTGCGACCAAGACTCGGCGCTCGGAGGCCCACGCGGGCACTCCGCCAGCGTGTGCTGGGCCGAGTTGAGGTCGGAGTATATGCCTGGGAAATTACTATTTTCAGAGATTGTAAAAATATTATGTTAAACTTTCAAAATAGTATTTCATCTTTTGAGCTTATTGTTGTAAATAATACGTGGTAAACATAAAATCTTACAATAAAAGCGTAAAGAAACGAATAGCAAAAAAAACAGAAAATTTAAGGTTTATCCACGTGCACCCCCCATGTGCCCCGTATGGGCCCAGAGAACTCGGGGGGGTTTTAGTGGGTAGGCCGGTCCTCAGACCGGAGAGCCCCACACACGGCTGCGCCTTGCCAGCGCGGTGTTATAGTGCATAAGGTCGCATTTCCCCCCCCTCAAAAAAAAAAAAGGTTTATCCATGTTACTCTTACATTGACTTTCTTTCTACAAGTACATAAAATTAAAGTACTTATTCCGAGCACTAGTAATCGCACTCTATTTAAGAAATAAATTGATTTATGTAATTAATTTAAATCATATGTTTTGTATTCCAGGGTAAAGACACATGTGTACTTATATCAGGAGAGTCCGGAGCCGGGAAGACTGAGGCGTCCAAGTTCATAATGAAGTACATAGCCGCCAATACCACACAAGTGCACAGGGAGTACATAGACAGGTGCAGTACCAATGAATCAGTATTTATAATTCCAGTCTTTAAATGTAGACTTTGATATAGCAATAGTGGCGTTGTTCGTGGATCAAATGTAAGGCTTTGCATGTTGCTGACTGTACATCCATGTGACTTTCCTAGCTACTTCCCCAGAGAAATCTATACTTCTATACTAATATTATAAAGAGGAAAGATTTGTTTGTTTGTAATGAATAGGCTCCGAAACTACTGGACCGATTTCGAAAATTCATTCACCTTTGGAAAGCTAAATTATCCCTGAGTAACATAGGCTACTTTTTATCCCGGAAAAATCGACAGATCCCACGGGATGCGCAATAAAGGCTTCGCTCAAAAACTACTGCACAGATCTTCATGCGGTTTTCATCAAAGATAGAGTGATTCTTGAGCAAGGTTTTGCGGTATTTTTTATCTCGGAAAAACGAATAGTCCCACGGGAAGCGCGATAAAACCTTCGCGCCATAAACCGACTTCCTCGCATATGTAGCCGTGGGCAAAAGCTATGACCCTTAACCCTCTATAGATCCAATCCCGAAATCCACGCAGGCGAAGCCGCGGGCAGAAAGCTAGTGTTAAGATATTTTTCGTGGTATATGCCTCAACCTCATAATGTAATTTAGTAGCTGCAGATAAATTCAGTTGACGGCACTCTAGTTTCGCAACTTGCCTTCTAAAGGAGAGATTTAAGGTTGATCCTGATATGTACCACTTTGTTTTTACACATGCATATATAAAACAATATTGAAGTAAAACATCGTGCGATCTATATAGGTATGTACACCTATATAGATCGCACTGTATATACCTATATAGATGCATCTATACTAATATAATAAAGCTGAAGAGTTGTTTGTTTGTTTGTTTGTTTGAACGCGCTAATCTCCGAAACTACTGGTGCGATTTGAATAATTCTTTTTTGTTGGATAGTCCATTTATCGAGGAAGGCTATAGGCTAAATAACATTACGCTATGACCAATAGGAGCAAAGACAGAGCGGTAAATGTGTAAAAAACGGGGAAAAATTATTCATTTTTGAAGGCTTTCTTTGCGTGCGCTGCGAAAACGGTTCAAGATACACAAAAAATATGTATGAAAGAATTATTCCTCTATACATGATCTAAAAAAAAAGTCCGCGACGGCATATGTCTATCTTTTAAGGTTAACTCACTAGAATCGTTTTTATAGTAATCAAATTTGGATATGTTTGCAAAAATAAATATGATGCTCAAAATAACTATTCCACGCGGACGAAGTCGCGGGCACAGCTAGTGTATGATATATAGGTATATACACCTGCGAAGACACTTAGAGTGAACGAAAACCAATTCTTATTAGGCCAGCGTGGTTGCCCAAGTCCCAAACACCACTTAATTATGGTAGATTCGTCCCTTAGTCGGGGTACTTAATAAACTTCGATTCCGTACTAATCCGGGATAGTTCAATACGCAAGTCACAGGTTTAAGGGTATAACATCGCTTGAGGATCTTCAGCATTTCCTCAGTACTAAAAAGTATACTCAAGTTAGCGATGGCGCTAGCTTAATTTCAAGTTTTGGAGGTTCTTCCTTATTATTACAAGAATATTTACGTAATAAAAAAATAAATAAACAATACAAATTGTAAAATCATCGCCTCCTCTTTATTTCTCGGAAAATGCTTACTAATGAGCCATAATTCTGTTTATAACTAGTATTATTATAACAATACAATTGGTAAAATTAATTACTGTATTATTAATAAGCAATACAATTGATTGTGTATGACTGCAAGGTATTGGTTTCCCGGCTTGCAGAAATTTCTTTATTTATCCTTGACCAACCATGACATCTTACAACATGATTAAGTGAAACAAAAGAACTCAATTTATAATAAATTTATTTTCACAAAAAAAAAAGATACTGTATCTATATTGATATTACATTGTACTAAGTATTATTCTTTAAGTGTATCCTTTAAATTAATAATCATGTAGGACATAAGGTCCTACATGAGTTAGGTGAGGTGAGGTTCACCTCTGCTTAATTTGGGTAGAAATTCCAAAATTTATGATGTTTAAATGTCAGGGGCGTGGTATAAAAAGTTCGTGTGGAAAATATTATTGCTCCCAGAAACTTCTTAAACTCAGTGACTAATTATAAGACTCCATGAACTATATTTTGACTCTACACTCGGCGTGGAAGTAATGGACCGGTAGTACCTTGGAAGGTGATGCGAAGAACTATCCTCCAGGATCACTCACTGGTTTCCATAGAACAAGCCTCCAGAGGAACTTTCCGATGTCATCACTTCTTGTCCAAACCATCCAAATCGGACATCACTAATTTATCCAATACTTGAGAACTATGCAAAAAACTTATACGAAGAACAAGAACACACGAGAATAATATAAGAATATCAAGATTAATATAAGATTAAAACCCGCATCTGAAAAGAAACAATTTGCGTGTTAGGATTCAGTCGGATGACCGGCAATGTGTAGAAAAAAAATAAGAAATCCAATGCCTACCAGAATTGAGGTAGCATTCCCTCGATTCAGTGCATCCCAAAATCCCAAACCGACTTTATTATTTTATTATAAAGGGTAATCACATCTCTGCAAAAGAACAATGACGAGAATTAGCAAAGCACGCTAAAGCACGCCTGACTCAAAACCAAAAATATTGCGAGATATCGATGAAACTCACCTCACGTTATGTTGATATTTAAACTTTAATGTTATTTAGCCCATGATGGCCATTGTTATAAAAATTTCTTCGTGTAATAAAAGCAAATAATTTAATTCATAACCACTTTCTATTTAATCAACACTGTCATGACAGTTTAAAATAATTAAATACAATATATATAAAATCTGATCTAAATTCCAAACATATCGTCGTCACATAAAATAATTTCTAACAACAGACATCAATATTCAAATAAACTTCAAACTTCACTTTTACAAAAACAACCCAGCCAGTATTAAATTCAAAATATAAACTCTATGACAGCCCCTCTGAATTTAATATGCATTTGAAACCTCACTTCATCTTCTAATAAAACTAATATCACAATATCAAAACATTCTTCCAATGAGTAAATATCTAGCGCACAGCACGCTTCATTCTTTTAAACTCATAATAGTATATTTTAATTTTGACAAATAGCTAATCATAGACAAAATTCATAAGACGAAAGAGGAATACTATAAAGGAAGATACAGGTATGATTGTTTAATGAAGATATGATTGTGTTGAAGAGAATAATTTTGATAAGATGGAGTTTGTAATGAAGATAGGGTAGTTGATGAAGAAAGTCGGTTAATGATGAAGGTGATGATATTTTTATGGATTGTTGTGAAGAATTGTTGGTTGGAAATGAAACTGGTTGTAGAGATGATAGTGTTGCTAGAAATAGTAATGAAATCAGTGAGATTATAGGTGATGGTAGAAATGATGAAAATGTTATGAATGAGTTTGAGGAGAATTTACAAAGGAGAGTTATGCCTGAGAGGAATAGACGTTTACCGCAAAAGTTGAGGATTATGATTTAGATATGTCATTTTTTAACTTATAATGAGGTCTTAGAAAGTGATGAAAAAGAGAAATGGAAACAAGCCATTAAAGAGGAGAAAGATTCGTTAGAGAAAAATAAAACATGGGTGTTAGTAGATCGGGCTGAAGCTAAAGGTAGAAAAGTTATCTCTAGTAAATGGATTTTTACTATAAAACCTGGTGGTAGGTATAAAGCGAGATTAGTAGCTAGGGGTTTTCTTCAGAAATATAATATTGATTATAAAGAAACATATAGTCCTGTTGTTAACACTACTAGTGTGAGAATTTTATTGTCGATTGCTGGGCAAAAAGGATATAAAATTAAGCAGTTTGATGTGAAAACAGCATTTTTGTATGGTGATCTGAAAGAGGATGTCTATATGGAAATTCCGATGGGTATAAAGCAGAAAAGAATAAAATATGCAAATTAGTAAAGAGTTTATATGGATTGAAACAGGCACCTTTAATGTGGAACATAAAATTAACAGATTTTCTTAAAAAGTTAGGCTTTTGAACAATTAAAGTTAGATCCATGTTTGTTTAAGTGAGTAAAGATATTTATTTAGCTATATATGTGGATGATGGATTATTGATAGGAAATAATGAATCAGAGTTAAATTCAATAATTTTAAATTTAGAAAAAGAGTTTGAAATGAGAAAATTTGATAAAATAGGAAAATTTATTGGATTTGATGTTTTGGTTCAAGATAATTACATAAAAATATACCAAAAGTCATATATTGAACAAATGTTAGAAAAATTAGATATAATAATATAAAAGAATGTGTATATCCAGATATTTTGGTTGATGTACATCAAGAGGGGAAAGGTAATAGTAATGATGTACATCGTTATAGACAGTTGATTGGCTCATTATTGTTCTTGGTAAATAAAAACAAGTTAGATGTTTTCTTCATGTTGGGTACTGTAGTAGACATCAGGAATGTCCCAATATTAATGATTTTAACAATATTAAAAATATTTTTCGGTATTTAAAATGTTTCAGTAAGTTCAGGTATTCAGTATTCTCGGAGTAATGACAAAGTTTGAGAGCATATTGTGATGCAGATTTCGCAGGTGATCCTGACTGTAGGAAAAGCACGACTGGCTTTGTTATTATGTATGGTGGTGGACCGATTCATTGGTGTTCGCGAAAGCAATCCGTCACTGCATTGTCCAGTACAGAGGCAGAATACATCTCAGCTGCTGAATGCATTAAGGATCTGCTTTACGTACAGAGTCTATTAAAAGAGATTACTGGTACAGTTCCAAAAACAGAATTATTTGTAGATAACCAATCAGCTATAGTGCTTTATAAAAATGGAATATTAAACAGGAGAAGCAAACACATTGATGTGAAATTTCATTTTATTAAAAGAAAAAATAGAACAAAATTCAATTGAAATATTTATTGTCAAACAAACAACAGACATCAATATTCAAATAAACTTCAAACTTCACTTTTACAAAAACAACCCAGCCAGTATTAAATTCAAAATATAAACTCTATGACAGCCCCTCTGAATTTAATATGCATTTAAACCTCACTTCATCTTCTAATAAAACTAATATCACAATATCAAAACATTCTTCCAATGAGTAAATATCTAGCGCACAGCACGCTTCATTCTTTTAAACTCATAATAGTATATTTTAATTTGACAAATAGCTAATCATAGACAAAATTCCAACTCTAACATCCCCTCTGAATTTTGTGTTTACATACTTATTCAACACATTAACTAGAAACACATGAATTAACCTACTCCCACAGAACACATAATATTAACCATATACAAAACACCTCTTTAATAAAACTGTTCAAACACTATCTTCAAAATTATCTTTCTTCTATTACTCTTCTTCACAACGATGTACAAAATTCTCTTCATCATTAACCGACTTTCTTCATCAACTACCCTATCTTCATTACAAACTCCATCTTTATCAAAATTATTCTCTTCAACACCAATCATATCTTCATTAACAATCATACCTGTATCTTCCTTTATAGATTCCTCTTCGTCTTATTTCACTTCTTCTAGCTATTTTCTATTTATCAAAATAAACACGCCCTCCTCTCAAACCTGTAACCATCTTCTATACTATTTCCAAATTATTAATATTCGTCTCTTCGAAATCTTTAGTATGCGCAGTGGAAGCGTGCTGGCCCATAACCGTTATAAAAATTTCTTCGTGTAATAAAAGCAAATAATTTAATTCATAACCACTTTCTATTTAATCAACACTGTCATGACAGTTTAAAATAATTAAATACAATATATATAAAATCTGATCTAAATTCCAAACATATCGTCGTCACATAAAATCAATTTCAACAACAGACATCAATATTCAAATAAACTTCAAACTTCACTTTTACAAAAACAACCCAGCCATATTAAATTTAAAATATAAACTCTATGACAGCCATAAAAATACAAGGATATATTCCTTTTACTTTCTCCTCTCCAAATCTATTTCCAACCTTGAGGAGCAAAACCAGAGAGCTAAATGACGTCTGACATTTCTTCACAGAGCAACAAACGTCCTTATCAAGACACGTTCCGAAATGAGCAAATAACCATTTGTGTCCGAATTTAGATTTAGGATCAGAAAAATCTGCCACGTTACAATACCCTCCCCCTAAAGGGTTTCGAGCGTAGTGAGAAACTTCGCTGCCCTCAGCGTACTAAGGTGAACTAAAAAAAATTAAGAGAAACTAAAGAAAACTACTCCACTAATACAACATACTTTTTAATTTACCATCTTAAACAATTCAAACCTAACCAGTAAATCGAACCTGAGTATGATGCTAAACGCCAGGACTGTTGTTCTGCAAACAAAAAAAAACATCCTTACTGTCCGGGCTGTTTCTTACCCAACACTTTCATACAATCATCTGTCATATTTCACTTTCATACGAGTGGCAGCCAATTTTACTTCACATTTGCTGTCACCTGCAAACAAAAAATCCCTGAAGTATCAACTGTAAACCAGTGGTACTCCAATTTTCCCGTTTGGTATTAATGGTAATACCTAACCTTACCATGAGTCTATTATAAGCTTAGGTTAAACAAATAAATGGGGGAACTGAGTCACCACCAAAAACCACAGAGCACCGAAGTCACTCTGGAATTACTCAGGACTACTACGAGTCTCTGGGCAATAAGTCGCTAGTCACAACGCAAAGTTGGACATCTTCGCAACAAACACAAATAATGTAAGATTTCTAAAATCCTAACATTAATTTAAATTGTAGGCCTAAGTCCTAACCAACATACCAGCACTAATCTATAGTACTAACTACTTATAAAATATATAAGGTGAAACTACGTTCTGCCTTAATAAACCAACCTAAGTTGTAAAAACAATAAATAGTTAATCTACCATGCAAACTTAACTAGAACACAAAGTCTTGTGTTTAATGACAATTATTGTCATAGTGTCGCTTAGTAAAAATACTAGCGATCTGAAAAAAGAAAAGTCTGATTCTCTGATCTGACTTAAATGCTGAGAGAACCCAACATTTGGAATAGTCCAAAAAAAAAATATACGAAGTTTGTTCCTATACTTTTATATCCTTGATATGCCAAGTGCCAAGGTTTTTACCACTATACCCAACAAGTTCGTATACTAACGGCGACAAAACCTTTTTTACAATGCATTTCTCATACTTTGGAGCTAGTTTGGTAGCTTTGAACTTCTCCGCGTCACTCTGGATGTAGGTCTTCCTCCATACTTCCTGCCCTTCTCGCAATACTACGTGACGTCTGCGCAAGTTGTAATACTTGGTGTTTGTGGCATGGGCTTTTAGCATGTTGTTGCGGACCTTCTCGAACACATCCTTGAGGATTCCAAACTCTCCAGCGTACTCTTCTCTTGGCATTGCAACTTCGTATTCTCCCTCGTCACTGTCCCTATAAAACGAACCATTTATAATAGGTTCTCTGCCATGGACCAAAAAGAATGGTGTAAAACCAGTAGTTTCATTAACTGCGCTGTTTAATGCAAATTGAATTTTACAAAGTTGCAGATCCCACGTTCTGTGGTCATCCTTTACATACGACGAAACCGCCGTCATTACTGTTTTGTTGTAACGCTCAACCAGGTTGATTTGCGGTGTATATCGTGGGCAATAGTGTACTCTAGGAATATTATATTTCTCCAGAAGTTTACGAAACTCAGATCCCGTGAATTGAACCCCATTGTCGGTAATCACGGTTTCTGGAATCCCATGCACCAGAAAAACATAATTCTCCATATTTTTGGTCACCGCAGCACTTGTCGCGCGTCTCAACGGGAACAACAGTGTATACTTAGAAAAGCAGCATGTAATGACTAACAAATGCATGAATCCCGCACGAGATCTGGGTAGTGGTCCAACTAAATCCACAGATACTGCCTGGAATGGCCTATAACATTGTTTAGGTTGACCCATGAGTCCAGGTGTAAGAGAAGTTTTATGTTTATAAGCTGAACAAGTTGCACAGTTCTTTATGAAGTTGACTACGTCCCTATACATCCCCGGCCAATAGTACCTTAAACTTAGTCTACGGTGGGTTTTGAATACACCAAAATGTCCCGAGGTAGGTGGCACATGATTGTCAGAGATGACCTGATCACGCATAGGTTTAGGTACAACCTCCTTCCAATCAAACTCCTTTGTCAGCGAGTACTTACCCTTAGTGAGCCTAAACAATTTACCACTATCCACTCGATAGTTGGGGTAGTTCCTGGGATGCGTTGAACAAACCTGTACAACTCTATTGTACCACTCATCATCAACGTTTCCTGGAAGGGATGAAGAAATAACGTCGACCTTCAGTAAACGGGACAGAGTATCTGGGACAACATTGTCCTTACCCCTGCGGTGTTCTATGCTGAAATTAAATTGGGACAAACGACAACCCCAACGAGCTAACCGTCCAGTCGGATTTTCGAGTTTCATGAACCACTTCAGTGACGCGTGATCCGTTACCACAGTAAACGGTCTAGTACCTAGATATGGTTCAAACTTCTCAACAGCATAAATCACAGCTAATGCCTCCCTTTCGGTTGCACTGTAATTACGTTCACTCCTGTTAAGGGATCTGCTAACATAAGCTATAGGATGATCTTGCCCATCTATATTTTGGGTTAACATGCCTCCTATACCATAACTAGATGCATCACAATGAACAGCAAAAGTCCTTTCAAAATCAGGACATGCCAAAACAGGCGCAGAAACTAAACAATTTTTAAGACAATTAAACGCTTCTTCAGCTGCTTGGTTCCAAACGAATTTTATTTTTGTGCTGGTGAGGGCATTCAAAGGCGCTGCAATAGATGCAAAATTTCTAATGAACCTACGATACCACGAGCATGTTCCTAAAAACATTTTGACTTCCTTAGATGACTTTGGCACAGGAAATTCTAATATGGCGCGCACTTTGTCTGGGTCTGTCCTCAAACCACACTCATCAACAATGTATCCCAAATACTTGAGAGATTTTCGGAAAAATTTACTTTTTTCAAAGTTAATTGTTAAATTGGCACTTTCAATACGTTGATGTAACCGACGTAATAGTAATAAATGTGTTTCAAAATCCTCAGCCACGACAATGACGTCATCAACATAACAAAAGATCATACCTTTAGTTATATCACCGCAAAATGGTGTTCCGAACAGCATATCCATCAATCTTTGCTGTCGGGCAGGTGCTCCGCATAACCCAAAAGGCATAACCTTAAATTTAAACAGTCCTCTACCTGGCACAGTGAAACTGGTCTTCTCCTGAGATTGCTCGTCAAGTTTAATCTGCCAAAAAGAAGATTTAAAATCTATAGAACTGATATACTTTGCATTTTTGAGACTATCGAGTATCTGTGGTATATATGGAATCGCATAAGCATCACCCTTCGTCACTGCGTTTAGCTTGCGACAATCGAGACAAAACCGCCATGTTCCATCTGCTTTAGGAACCATAAGGACTGGATTATTCCACGGGCTTTCGCTCGGCATGATAACATCAAGTTCCAGCATCTTATCGACTTCCTTATGAAGTTCCCTAGTCTTTTCAGGAGACAAGGGATAAGGTCTACATTTGATTGGTATGGCATCTCCCGTATCTATTTTGTGCTCGATTAAATGTGTGCGTCCCAAACCTTTGTAATCAAACGAAATGTTATAAAACTGCTGAGTCATCATCTCCACCAGCTCCTTCTGTCCAGAATTTAGACTTTCAAAAGGTTCAACAAAATTAACAGTTTTATGAACAGAACTTGTAATAAAATCTACAGGTGCCTCAGAATAAGTAATATTTTTAAAAATTTCTGGCATTAATTTAAAACTCTTCCAAAAATCTACTCCGAAAATGACATTTGACACAATTGAGGGTATGACATAAAATTTAATAATATTTGTTATCCCTTGAAAGGTGATTGGCAAAAATAAATACCCTATAATGTCACAGATGGAACCATCAGCAACTGCAACTCTAGATTCACTTGTTTTTACAAGAGAATAGCCTAAGCTATCAAAGCGTTCATGAGCTCCATTTCCTATTATTGAAACTGCAGCTCCCGAATCTAATAATCCACAAACAATTATATCCAGAATGTTCACACTTAAATACGGCCGAGTATCATTCACATCAGGCTTAAACAAAACCGAAGTAACGCTATTAAGCTTAAAATATTCCTGTACTAAATCTAACCAATCATTAGATGAATAAGGCTCGACCTTCACCTTATTTTTACTGCGGTTCTGCCAAACTAGTTTTTTGATGTTTTTCCCTTATTACACTTAGGGCAAGATAGAACTGTATAACCCTCTTCACCACACTTAAAACAAACCAATTTTTTCTCCCTACAATATTTAGCAGTATGTGTATTTTTCTTACATTTATAACAAAAAAATTATTTGCTTTATGGGCTGTTTTAGGCATATGGTGTGATGATGTAGATGGTTGCATCACCACATTCACCGGTTTTGGTTGTCTACCTCTATAAACATACTCGGGATTTATGTCAGATTGTTTAGGTGGTTCCATAAACAAACCAGTTTTCTGGCGAGCTGACTCAATTTTTCGACATTTGGTCTTTAAATCCTCAATAGATTCAATGTCATGCAACGCCAAAGCTTCAGAGAATGAAGGCCTAATATTATGCATCAAGATCTCAAGTTTATCTTGATCTAAAAGTGGTTTTTTAAGACGTGAAAACATTCCATTCATAACTGCAAAATAAATATGAGTAGGTTCTTCATGACCTTGAGTACGTGTGCGAATTTCACCCAACAAACGATAGTCATAATCTACAGGTGCAAACTCCTCAACCAGCAATGAAGTTAGTTCCCCCCATGACGAGACTTTATCTTTAACCCCTCTGTACCATAACAATGCTTGTCCGGAGAAAAAACAAAATGCCGCTCTAAATAAAATGCTATCACTAATACCGAAGGCTGTAGCTCGTTCATTCAATAAATCCAAAAATGAGTGAACACTATTACGACCATCAAAAGAAATATTCCACTTCAAAAAATTAACCTTCGGTTGACAACCAGCAACCACAACATCTTCAGGAATGGAACTAGTGGAAGATTCCCCATCCTGTTTTTTGGTAGTAACAGTTTCCAGAGTTGCATAACAAGAATTTAGCTTCTGTCTTAAGCTAGATTTGATCTCCAAGTCTACTGCTTCCTGACACATTAATCTGTCTAACCTATGCGTTAGATGACAGTATAAAGCCTTAGCACGGGTCAACTGGTGCCGTTCCCTACTTCTCCTGAAATTCTCTAAAATATTTTGCAACTCCTTGACTTTTTCAGTAATAATGGGCAACTCCACACTTGGCTTGAGTTCCTCATCCATAATTTCATCCGGACTAAAATCAGTACTTTTAACTGATAATTGCCAACTGACTCCACACTTTCTCACTGATATACGTTCCATCATCCATACTTAATTTCATCACACGGCATTTAAAAGATCAAAGATCAATATCACAACTCATTGTAATCTTAGCAATTCTTAATCATTAACCTAATTATTTAACAATAATATATCAATAATCATATAATCTATAATATTCTCAATATCCTCACTCAACTCATAAACTAACTCATCACGCAACAAAGAATGATAATATACCTTTCTAGTATCCATCCTTGTTATTCAAAACAAGAAAAGAAATCAAAAAAAAAATAAAAAAAAAAAAAATAAAATTCTATGTACTAAGTAATATGACCTGTTCTTTATTTCTGGTGAGCACCGCACTATTCAGTATGTCGCACATTAAACCTATCCTTTTATGTCTGTATGTAAGAATGAACGCGAGAGAAAAAAAAAAAATTATATCTCACCAACTAAGCAAAGATGAACCTCAACCATTCACTTACAATATTGTTCATAAACAAGAGAACTTATCAGTGTGATAAAATTCTATTCACCATAACAGTACACTATATTTATAAGTAATAGTGACTATAAAGTCAATTCACAAGTATTTAAAAAAAATACTAATACAAAATTACATTAGTTGCAAGTTATACTTGAAACTGTAATACAATAGAAATATAAAATAAAATGAAGTTACTATTTAAAAGTGAACTTCATCAACCACTAAGGTAACAAGCATGGTAGTACACTATGAACTTATTATTATAAAACACACTCAATATAAAGCACTGTGAATACTCATACACAAATGGATATCAACTAACATTCGTTTGTTATTTACTGACAAGGAGAAGAAAAAAAAAATATTATTATGTTTCAATTTCCCAACAATTTCACAAACACAAAATTCAATTTAATTTTTAAAGTTAAAAAAAGAATAGATGTTGAAAAAACCCTCTAATACTTATGTTGTGGAAAGTGAAACACAAATAAATCCTAAGTCCATGAATATTCACAGAACAAAAAAAGAAAAAGCGATAACAAAACCTAAATAATCAAAAAAAATTTTTTTTTTTTCCCTCAATATATTTTCTTATTTTTATTGCTTCAATAGTACAAGACTGACCTATCATTAGATTTTTATTTAAAAAACCTGCTTTATTTTAGGTACACAAAACAAGTAAATTGTAAGCAAATGGACAAAAAAAATACAAAAAAATTAAACACAAAAAACAACAACAAACATATAAATTTAACACTATGAGAGAAAAGTCAACAAATTAATTATCTATTTTATTGACTAAAAATAAAGAAAGGAGCAACAATATTTCCCAAGGAAGGGTAAAAAACCAATCTTCCTCCTATATGTGGGCGCCACTGCAAGGTATTGGTTTCCCGGCTTGCAGAAATTTCTTTATTTATCCTTGACCAACCATGACATCTTACAACATGATTAAGTGAAACAAAAGAACTCAATTTATAATAAATTTATTTTCACAAAAAAAAAAGATACTGTATCTATATTGATATTACATTGTACTAAGTATTATTCTTTAAGTGTATCCTTTAAATTAATAATCATGTAGGACATAAGGTCCTACATGAGTTAGGTGAGGTGAGGTTCACCTCTGCTTAATTTGGGTAGAAATTCCAAAATTTATGATGTTTAAATGTCAGGGGCGTGGTATAAAAAGTTCGTGTGGAAAATATTATTGCTCCCAGAAACTTCTTAAACTCAGTGACTAATTATAAGACTCCATGAACTATATTTTGACTCTACACTCGGCGTGGAAGTAATGGACCGGTAGTACCTTGGAAGGTGATGCGAAGAACTATCCTCCAGGATCACTCACTGGTTTCCATCACTTCTTGTCCAAACCATCCAAATCGGACATCACTAATTTATCCAATACTTGAGAACTATGCAAAAACTTATACGAAGAACAAGAACACCGAGAATAATATAAGAATATCAAGATTAATATAAGATTAAAACCCGCATCTGAAAAGAAACAATTTGCGTGTTAGGATTCAGTTGGATGACCGGCAATGTGTAGAAAAAAAATAAGAAATCCAATGCCTACCAGAATTGAGGTAGCATTCCCTCGATTCAGTGCATCCCAAAATCCCAAACCGACTTTATTATTTTATATAAGGGGTAATCACATCTCTGCAAAAGAACAATGACGAGAATTAGCAAAGCACGCTAAAGCACGCCTGACTCAAAACCAAAAATATTGCGAGATATCGATGAAACTCACCTCACGTTGTGTTGATATTTAAACTTTAATGTTATTTAGCCCATGATGGCCATAAAATACAAGGATATATTCCTTTTACTTTCTCCTCTCCAAATCTATTTCCAACCTTGAGGAGCAAAACCAGAGAGCTAAATGACGTCTGACATTTCTTCACAGAGCAACAAACGTCCTTATCAAGACACGTTCCGAAATGAGCAAATAACCATTTGTGTCCGAATTTAGATTTAGGATCAGAAAAATCTGCCACGTTACATGACCTATAGTGTAACATTTAAATATTATTTAATTTTTGCTTGAAGAGTTCTAGAAACTTCTTCAAGGTATATTTACTTCACAGTATATTTGAAATTTAAGTGATGTTATGCCCTTAAGGATAATCTCTGATTTATCGACAACGTTGATTTGTTTTCTTTCTTCCAGTTAATAAGGGTCTCCTAATTCCGAATCAGTGTATTATTTCCTATTTCTTGTACAAATTGGAGATCCCGAAGGATTGAAAATATCAATCCCACGAAATCCCGGAATTTCCGGGAGCTTATCTAGATTATAAAAAAAAATTAAGCTCGTATTGCTGAAAACGATAAAAATTGCTTGTTTGTGATAGTTAATTGAAATAAAATATTTTTCGAAAGAAAACAAAAACCTTTATTCTTCGATACTACTAACTAAATACCTAATTAGTTTTCTTTGGAAATTAGAATTATAATTAATTTGATTATCAAAACAAAAAGTGTAACTCAAGGAGATTGGAAAGTAGTTAAAAGTCCTTTTAAAAGTAGCTACGTACAAAAAAAAGTCTATTAATAAAAGTATTATCAACCTTGAACGGGATTACGTCATATTGCATTTCAGTATTGACCCCGAAAAATTTGACGGGATCTCCCCGGGAATGCGTTCCCTAGTATACACCTAAAGACAAGGTTATACTATATGTATATCTCTTTGTATTCATATTTTTACTTGTATCCTTGTCAATAAGTGCCTGTAGATAAAAATTGTTTAGAGTTTGGTCTTTATCGATTCCAGGGTGAAAAACGTTCTAATCCAATCAAACTCAATCCTGGAGACTTTCGGAAACGCGAAGACGAACCGCAACGACAACTCATCGCGGTTCGGCAAGTACATGGACATCCACTTCGACTACAAAGGCGATCCGGTGGGCGGCCACATCAGCAATTACTTGCTGGAGAAGAGCCGCGTGGTCAGCCTTCAGCCTGGCGAGAGGAACTTCCACGCGTTCTACCAGGTGCGTACGGCAGATTTTGGGGATAATCCATTTTTTACTGTAGCAGGGTATAAGTATTTTGGTACATAAGTATTTTTTTTTACTGTAGTAGGATAAAAGTATTTTGGTACTTAAGTATTTTATTTTTTGACTGTAGTAGGATAAAAGTATTTTAATACTTAAGTATTTTATTTTTTGACTAGAGTAGCATAAAGTTTTTTAGTATTTAAGTATTTTATTTTTGATTGTAGTAGGATAAAGTATTTTGGTACTTAACTATTATTTTTTGATTGTAGTAGCATAAAGTATTTTGGTACTTAAGTATTTTATTCTCTGACTGTAGTAGGATAAAAGTATTTTGGTACTTAAGTATTTTATTCTCTGACTGTAGTAGGATAAAAGTATTTTGTTACTTTAGTATTTTTATTTTATCTACAAACAGGAGTTACAATTTTCAGAATCGAATATATATCTGTGGTTTTTTAATTAGGTATTTTTGATACTCTTAGGAGGTGAGTTTGATATAACTTCATTAAATTGATAAGATTGTGTCACTTTTGTTATCAATCTATTTTATCAGGTAATAGGTAAATGAACACTTTTATCGTAGCTAAATAAATTTAATAAATATTTTTAATATTTTTTTTGTTATGTTAGATAAGTGTAATATTAGATGAGATGTAAATAGTAAATTAGAGAACTAATTTTCTTAAAAACATTCGCATATATATATTCATATATAACCATAGATGTCACAGATACAACAAAGGTTTGGTTGTAGCATATTAATATTATTTTCTATTTAGATTTGACAAATCGTTTGTCTATGGTTCGGTGATTTATCAATATTTGTTGTTTTTTTTACCATAGGTACAGTAACAGTAGAACGCTAATAGGGCGTCGTCACGTGATGGCTTAATTTCCTGCCTTGCCGGTTGTCAAGGTTCACTTACATTAAAGTCGTGGTCGAAGGCTTTCATATATATGAGTTGCTTTTTCAATAGCTGTTCGTCGCCATGCAACTTATAAGCGTTGTTGTTTCGTGTTACTCTAGGTAGAGTTAATATTATATAGGCAATAGTTTGTTTATGACCAGAGGTCGGAATTAGGTAGAGTTATTCATGCACTTACAGTGAAAGAATCAAATGGATATGCCCCAAATCCTGAGATTAACTTTAAAGAGCAGAAAATAATCCCGTGATTTTTTAAATAAAAGGATCTTTTGTACAACGTTAGGAGAAATTCATTGAAGCCAGAAAATATTGAAAAGCTAATGGTTATATATTTTAATTATCATAAAAGTAATATAGTAATGTCGGAAGCAATCACTTCAAATCTTACTGGTAATGAATCGGATAAGGAAAATGATTCTGATAGGCCGTTTGAATAACCTCACCTTGAATCCATAGGTCGCTGGTTCATATCCGGCTCGAAGGACCAATGTTTGGGGGTTGATGTCAATTAAATCTAAATGTCAACTTAAACTAATGTCAAATGTCAATGAGTGCCAAAAAGAATAAATTAAAATGCAAGGGGAGAGTTGTTGTCACGATTTCTAATTGAACACTAAATAAAAACTATGTACAATTTAACCATTACGGCAACAGATCGCAGTTCATTGCACTGATATTTGTAGGTCGCGATCAAAGTGCAGAATTGACGCGCCTAATTGACAAAAATATAAAATCTTATAATTGCAATTTGCACTGTACTTTGTACAAATACTAATGACAAAAAAAAAATCATCCGTAATTAGTTTTAGTTTTTATGTAACTTTTATGTTTATAATAATAACGAAGTGGAGTCGTAAGAGCAGATGCTCGAAGGGTGGAAGTGTAATATTGCCATAACGCCGACGGCGTCTCGATCGCAGACACACCTCTCTACACCCTTAGCCGTTCACACCAATGTTCGTCGAGTCACCGCCTGCCATATTTAAATCAATTAGGAGGCTTTTAGAAGGCAGGTGACCGGAGTCCCTTCCATAATCCGGTTCTCATTACCACCAAATCCGAAATGCAATAGTCCACAAATGTTTTGACCAGTAATGACTATAGTTTCTATGCATCTAAAAGGGCATAGTCCTTAGCTGCATTTTTCATGGTGCAGATAGAGATTAGACCCACGCATACTTTCATTAAATTTCGCTCAAATGGCTTCTACGCGTTGGACCAGTGGTCTCGAACGTCAATGAGCGAAATCGGTAGAATTGCTAACTAAAATCGATAGATGACAAAAAAATTACAATTTCCAATCATATTCGTTTATTTAACAAGAAATCCACTTATTTCTATATTATAATAACATAAAAAATTAATAATAACATAAAAATATGAGGTTTAACACGCTGGACGGTGTCCAGCGTTGATCAACCCCGCCGGAATCCATTGGAAGTCCGATAGGTCGGGACCCGCGCACGACAGGTGCTTGCTGATACGAGCGGAGATAACTCTCTTGAAGAGTTTCTTCGCCCTCATTCAGCAAGCAGATCGGACGGAACGAAGACGGAACGTCGCCGGTCCTTCCCTCCTTCCTGAGGAGCACCAGCCTGGCCGATTTCCAGTCGACGGGGAACACGCCCTCGCGGAGACAGCTAGTGAAGAGCTGCCTCACCGTGCTCCCAAACGCCCTGAGCGCCAACGCTAGCACCTTTCCCGGGACCCCAACCGGTCCCGGGATTACAGATCTGCCTAACTTTTAGATTAAGATAGGCATAATCATACGTATTTACGTTTTGTTAAAATAATAATCCAAATTACCCTATTTTAGCTGCTCAGCACAACGAATACGTACACGAGAAGGTTCGGCCTTGACACGGGGAAAGCGTACCAATTTCTGGGCAGCGAGCGAGCGACCGCACACGATTCCAAGCTGTATTCCGTGACGAATAGCGCATTTGCTGCCCTCGGCTTCTCGCCGTCGGTCATCGATGATATATGGAGCATCGTGGCGGGTGTAATATTGCTGGTGAGTTTGTGCAAGGGGGGAGGAAGGAGGGGCCACATATATAGCCCGCATTTATTATTAGTAAGGCTTAAACAAAGTTTGAGTTGTTGTAAATATTCGCACAGGGCGAGCTCGAGTTCAGCGAGGGGGAGGGGGAGGGCGAGGGCGTGGTGGTGTCGGGCGGCACGCGCGCGTGCGCCGGCGCGCTGGGCGTGGGCGAGGCGGCGCTGCGCGAGGCGCTGGGCGCGCGCGTGCTGGCCGCGGGCGGCGAGCTCGTGCGCGCCGCGCTCAGCCTGCGCGACGCGCGCCACACCGGCCACGCGCTCGCCAAGGCCGCCTACGACCGCCTCTTCTCCTGGATCGTGCGCCAGGTACGCTGGGCGTGGGCGAGGCGGCGCTGCGCGAGGCGCTGGGCGCGCGCGTGCTGGCCGCGGGCGGCGAGCTCGTGCGCGCCGCGCTCAGCCTGCGCGACGCGCGCCACACCGGCCACGCGCTCGCCAAGGCCGCCTACGACCGCCTCTTCTCCTGGATCGTGCGCCAGGTACCGCCCGCGCCACGCCACGCCGGCCACGCGCTCGTCCAGGCCTCCGTATATTTGACTGCACACTGCTTGTTCCATATGTTAAATACTATATGACCGCATAAAACCGTTTTTTTAATACTCTTATGCTACTCAATATAGCGAGGAAATGTAGCGCTTGTGTTACAAACTTACATACTGTATTCTCACGTACTGTATTATTGCATACTCCAATATCTCTGACACACTGGGTTGTCATATACTATACTATCACATACTGATATCATCTTGATGTTTGAAGTGATGCACACTCACAGACTGATGTTTCACATACTGCATACTCTGACCCACACGCACACACTTTACGCTATTACGTCAATACATGACAGTGTAATCTACGTCGTTCGAATCTACCGTCAAAATGTTTGTACTTTGACGGTAGATTCGTACCTCACTGATATCAAATAATATTTCAGTTTAATAGAAATCAGTGTTGTGTAGATTAATTCAAAATAGATAAGAAACTAAAATGTACCCCACAGATAAATAAAGCAATAGATGTCCCGAACGACACTTACAAGAACACATTGATCGGCGTGCTGGATATCTACGGCTTCGAGATCTTCGACACCAACAGCTTCGAGCAGTTCTGCATCAACTACTGCAACGAGAAGCTGCAACAGCTGTTCATTGGTCAGTTACCTCTTGTTAACATTTTTGTTTTCTTGGTACATTTTGTTAGTGACAATATCCGACACTAGCAAGTCCCCATAGCCTTTTAAGTAAAAAAAAAAAAAATAGCAATAAGAAGTGTAACTTCTCAACTATTTATCGGCCAGTGTTTCTACACCGGGGATCTGTATCTTTACCGGGTGTCTAAAACACTATTTATTTGTAAAGATAACATAAAAAAAGAAATTATGATTATATGAAAACACAAATAAAATGTCGACTCGGGCGAGAGTCTTTTGGCCATCGACTATCCGTCCTATCGATTATTTCAACTGGCAAAATAGTTTTCAAAAAATGTGCACTTCTTAACGATTTATCGCTCACCTTTTTCACGCTGGGCATCTGTATTTTATTCGGGTGCATAAATTCTATCCATTTGTAAAAATAACATAAAAAAATATTTGACTTTTATGGTTATGTAAAAACAAAATATCGACTCGAACGGGACTCTCTTCGTTGTCGACTATTCGCCCAAAATGTTTCACGTTTTCTGACTGTTTTATTTATAATACCAAAATACGTTTTATTCACTGTTAATCAACATCCAACTTGTATTCTATATATTTTTTTGAAATTAACTTAAATTATTTTAGCTGTTGGAATATTCGATTGGGACGAATAGTGCTTGATAACCGTGCTTAGAGTCCCATCGAGTGCACTCTTACTTCACACGGGTTGTACGTTCTGCATGTAAAGCCATCTTTCAGAGCTGGTGTTAAAGCAAGAACAAGAAGAGTACGCTCGCGAGGGCATCCAGTGGTCCCCCATCCAGTACTTCAATAACCGCGTCATCTGTGAACTGGTAGACGCTCCTCACCACGGCATCATCGCTATTATGGACGAGGCTGCTCTGAACCCCACCAAGGTACTATACACTTACATGCGCACATACATACATAATAATAAAAATAGGTCTTCTGTTTTGTATGTTTGTGGTCAAGAAATATGTTCTATTCTATTCTATTGAATGGGCAGATTTCGGACCAGCAGCTGCTGGAGGCCATGGACAAGCGGCTGAAGGGCCACAAGCACTACACGTCGCGGCAGCTCGCGCCCACCGACAAGAAGCTGCAGCACGGCATCCACTTCAGAATCACGTGAGCCCTCCTAAACTGAACCTTACTTGCTATGTACATATGAGCTAAAACAGCTTGGAAGCTAGCATCGAACGGATGAAATATGGATACGCACACAAAAGAAGATTGGCAGGCCTGGTACCCATTACATTGTTAAATGTACGATTCTGATTTTTTAATATTTTGTAAACGGTAACTGGTTACCTATTTTTCTTTCACTGAGAAAAATCTATAACTTTTGTAAATAAAGAAAAATTGAAGTTACAATTTCAGGGAATATTGATAACAAAACGTATTTATGCGCCAAGCAATATTAAAACGCAATATGCATAAGAAAAATAACTATTTCATTCGTTACGGATATATCGATTATAGATTAATACATATTCTGATTATTGATTAATGATAGTTAGAATACCGATAATATCACTAGAATTTATGAATGTAATATTACTATTCCTAGCTGAGTCCTGTATTTTTAGATATAAATGAAAAATCTGTCACTATTATGTCAACTGGCAAAGTCAAGTTAACGTCACAGATTAGTATATTATGTTAACGTACGTAGCTTCTACTACTTCGTCTGTGGTCACATGCAATATCATTTATGGTCGTGTCGTGCATAGATTATGTCAATATTAAATCAATCACACACATATTTTGACATTTACAACGTTTTGATAACACATAGTTATCGACAAAGCGTCGCAAACGTCAAAACATAAGTGATTTACAACGTTTCGTTACCTCTATGCTCTATTTTTTAAATGAGTTTATCTTTTTATTTAGCAGTTGCAGACATATGGTGCGATTACCTTTTTTGTTATATTATTAAAAACGAAGAAATACATGGTATTTTTATCGCCGTACACTTAGTCTAACTATGGTACCAACAATGTATAGTTTCCTGCCAATCTTCTTTACGTGCTGGTTTTTTATGGCCTGTTTATACATTTTTACCAAGAAAATTTACCTTAATGGTAAATAAGTAGAGCGTTAAATCCACGAATACCATTTTTTGATACGTTTCTACAATAATTGACAACTCTGTACAAATACAGCGAGAAAAAGAAGCCTTTTTCTGGTTTTCTCGCTGGTTCTTTCCAGTCCAAGGACTCTCGCTGTAGACTTGTGATTCATCGGCGTCAGAATAATTTTTTGATAAAATTAAAGCTCTTACATTTTAACAAAACAGCAAACGGATCACCTGATAGCGATCACCATCGCCCATAGTCATCCTCAACACCAGAGGAGTTACAGATCCGACTTTTTAAATAGGAATACCCCCTTTGTATACAAATCCTTTTTTTTTTAGTTTTGTGTTTTGTTTTTATTAATTTAGAACGCTTCACTCAACCGTGTCTACTTTCAGTTTTTTAATTTAATTACATCGTCATCTTTCACAGTGGATGTTTCAACATTGTGGTATTTATTATTAGTAAAATTATATGACATTTCAATTTGAAGCAAATCTATAATTTTTAGGGAATTTTTTCTCAATTTTTCCTCGCTTAAATTTTTATCCTCTGGAGAGGACGGGTTGAGAATCCTCATGGACACCACCGCAACCAAGTGCCACGGTGATTCGGACTCCAAACCGATCGAGAAGGCTCGACCGGAATGACTTACCCACTAAACTCAGCTTGAATCTTGGTTAGATGGAAGGGATCGCTAAGTCCAGTGAACGCTTACTTATTGCCCTTATTGTAGGCACTACGCGGGAGATGTGACCTACGCGATCACGGGCTTCATGGACAAGAACAAGGACGCCCTCTGGCAGGACCTGAAGCGGCTGCTGCACTCCTCCACCAACCGCTCGCTGGCCGACATGTGGCCCGAGGGGGGCGAACACATACAGAAGGTGGGGCCAACATATATTTTGGTTTCGCAGGGCTTAGTGGTTGAGATCATCGGGTGGTCCAAGGGCAGATTTTCCACTGTGGCAGATGTCTTTTTTGCTGGTGATTTAGTTATTAGGGATATGGAGCCTATTTGACCAGACCAAATATTTCGATAGTATATACAGATAGCAACACGTCAAGTTATAAACGCGCACTACGAAAACCTCCCTTATTGAGAACGACATAAGAATTGTTTCAAGGTCGAAATGTAAAGTCTGATGCACGTCCCTCTCGCATCAGCCGAGTTATTCGCTTGTTTGTCATGTTAGTGATAGAATACTATTTGTTACACAGACTTCCAAGCGGCCTCCGTCAGCGGCGACGCTGTTCCGCAACTCCATGTCGGCGCTGGTGGCCGGCCTGCAGACCAAGGAGCCTTTCTACGTGCGCTGCATCAAGCCCAACGCTGGCCAGTCGCCCAACACATGGGATCAGCAGCTGGTAAGTAAATAATTATATGTCTCCAGTTTTTTGGAGTTATTGGGCTGTATGTGTGTGTGTATGTGCAGATGCAGCACCAGGTGGCGTACCTGGGGCTGCATGTGTGTGTGTGTGTGTGCAGGTGCAGCACCAGGTGGCGTACCTGGGGCTGCATGTGTGTGTGTGTGTGTGTGCAGGTGCAGCACCAGGTGGCGTACCTGGGGCTGCATGTGTGTGTGTGTGTGCAGGTGCAGCACCAGGTGGCGTACCTGGGGCTGCATGTGTGTGTGTGTGTGTGCAGGTGCAGCACCAGGTGGCGTACCTGGGGCTGCATGTGTGTGTGTGTGTGTGTGCAGGTGCAGCACCAGGTGGCGTACCTGGGGCTGCATGTGTGTGTGTGTGTGCAGGTGCAGCACCAGGTGGCGTACCTGGGGCTGCATGTGTGTGTGTGTGTGTGCAGGTGCAGCACCAGGTGGCGTACCTGGGGCTGCATGTGTGTGTGTGTGTGCAGGTGCAGCACCAGGTGGCGTACATGGGGCTGCATGTGTGTGTGTGTGTGTGCAGGTGCAGCACCAGGTGGCGTACCTGGGGCTGCATGTGTGTGTGTGTGTGTGTGCAGGTGCAGCACCAGGTGGCGTACCTGGGGCTGCATGTGTGTGTGTGTGTGCAGGTGCAGCACCAGGTGGCGTACCTGGGGCTGCATGTGTGTGTGTGTGTGTGTGCAGGTGCAGCACCAGGTGGCGTACCTGGGGCTGCATGTGTGTGTGTGGGTGTGTGTGTGCAGGTGCAGCACCAGGTGGCGTACCTGGGGCTGCATGTGTGTGTGTGTGTGTGCAGGTGCAGCACCAGGTGGCGTACCTGGGGCTGCATGTGTGTGTGTGTGTGCAGGTGCAGCACCAGGTGGCGTACCTGGGGCTGCATGTGTGTGTGTGTGTGCAGGTGCAGCACCAGGTGGCGTACCTGGGGCTGCATGTGTGTGTGTGTGTGCAGGTGCAGCACCAGGTGGCGTACCTGGGGCTGGTGGAGAACGTGCGCGTGCGGCGCGCCGGGTTCGCGTCCCGGCAGCGCTACGACCGCTTCCTGCGGCGCTACAAGATGCTGAGCCAGTACACGTGGCCCAACTTCCGCGGCGCCTCGGACCGGGACGCCGTCATGGTGCTGCTGCGCGACCTGCGGCTGGCCGACGCCGACGTGCACTACGGCCACACCAAGCTGTTCATCAGGTGCCCTATAATGGCGTTAGCGTTGAATCGAGTGAATGTCTTAGGCGCCACAGGCGTTGCAACGTGTGCCCGGTCCGCAGGTCGGCGCGCACGCTGCAGCAGCTGGAGGCGCAGCGCTCTGAGCTGATCCCGTCCATCGTGGTGCTGCTGCAGAAGCTGTGGCGCGGCGCCGTGGTGCGCGCGCGCTACCGCAAGATGAAGGCCGCGCTGCTCATCCTGCAGGCCTGGAGGTCAGTCAGTCAGTCCCACCTCATCCTCATCATCATCTCTATACAAAGACCATCAAACGGTGTAAACGTTTCGGGATAGGAGTAAAGTCCGCTGCGTACTTCTTAAGAACAGTCGCCGCACGTTCCGTCTTCGTTCCGTCCGATCTGCTTGCTGAACGAGGCGGGAAACTCTTCGAGAGGGTTATCTCCGCTCGTAGCGAGCACCTGTCGCGCGTGGGTCCCGACCTATCGGACTGCCAATTTGGATTCCGGCGGGGACGATCAATGCTGGACGCCATCCAGAGTGTTCGTTCCCTGTCGGAGTCCGCAGTCCGATCGGGGGGGGGTGGCGTTGGCGGTGTCGTTAGACATCGTCAACGCTTTCGGCACCCTCCCCTGGCAGGCCATTAGGAAGGCGCTCGTATACCACGAGCTGCCTCCCTACCTGCGGGCCGTAGTTGGGGACTATCTGCGCGACAGGACGATCGACGTGATGGGACGGGACGGGATGGAAACGTCGAGGAGGGTCGAATGCGGCGTTCCGCAGAGGTCGGTGTTGGGACCCCTGCTATGGAACCTCGCATACGACGCGGTCCTTCGCACCAGCCTTCCTAACGGCGTGAGTGTCGTCTGCTACGCTGACGACACTCTCGTCGTGACGACTGGGGCCGACTTCGGGCCGGTGCTCAGGCTTGCCGAGCTTGGGATGTGTCGTGCGGGCGATCCGCCGGCTGGGTTTAGAAATAGCGCCTCACGCGCGCGCAGAAGGAGGCCGCCGAGCGGGGTCGGGAGATGGCCGATCCCGCTCGAAGGACGCGGCGCCGGGCTCGGTAGCACAGCTGCGGCGCCGCCGCGGGTCGCCGGCGGGCGCGAGGAAATCGCGCCTGCTTCGGCGACCCGGGATGGACCACACCCCTTCCGTGGCCGGGGGGCGTCGTCGGTGGAGGAGACCGGGGGAGGTAGTGTAGCCTCCCCTGAGGAGGGCTCCCCTCTAGCAGGGAGCGGAGGCTGGGATCCTGAAAGTTGCTTGATGTTCCCGGGGCTCCCTACATGCCTGAGGAGGCCATCCTGAGGTTTTTAGTGGGTAGACCTCCCCCTTCTGGGGAGGAGAGCCCCACATACCGCCGGCTCGCCACTAAAACGGTGGTATGCACTTTGTAATGCATTTTCCTCAGGGAAACAAAAAAAAAAAAAAGAACAGTCGCCGCAATGCTATGCAGTGCGTTGAGCAACCGTTCTAATGAAAGTGTGGTGTTATAGATCTACACATAGTATCTAAGTACTAGTTATAACCTATATAAGATAGTTTTTGTCAGATGATTAGTTAGTAATAAATCATACGTGAAACAATTCACTTGTTTACTTTACTGTCCCGAGCTCCCTACCTTACATGGCGACCCTGCCATCCGACGCGGGTTGCTGGAGTTCGGCCGCGCGACTTATTACTTTATATTCGATTGGTTAAAGTTTAAAATTTTAATTCATTTAAAGAAATTATAAAATGTGCCGGTCTACTGTGGAGAAGGAAGACGTTTTCTTGAACCAAAATGCTGTTGGTTCAAATTATCAACAATTTCACCTGAACATTATAAGCATAGTCCTGGTGCTCATTTGCACTATGATAGCAATTGCTGGAGTTTTTGGCCTGTACATGCTATATAGAAGATGTCATCATGGATGGATCCGGAATGAAGTATTGGCGCAAACTCTGAGGCGTTCTGTTCGACGACCGATCCAGGAGGCTCGTGTTTGCTACGAGTGTCACCGCCCAGTTCCAGGTACAAGTGAGTGCAAATTGTGAAAGTTTGATAAAGCCATAACAATAAAAACATATAGAACTGTTCAAAAGTGCAAAAACGTACACTTTGACCTAGTTTCATCGAGTCGTGTCGAGTTAATTCGTGTCGTGAATTTTGTTTAATGTGTATTTTTAATAATATTGTATAATTATTAATATGTAAATAATGTATTTTTTAATTAAAATATCTAGTTCTATTTTCGATGGCTGATGAAATAAAAAATATTTGTGATAAGCTTCAAATTATAAAAGATTATTTGGTAAAATTAAGTTACGCTAGACGAACAAAGAATGTTTTGCGGAAAAAGCTGTCTGAGGCTATTCAGTTGCGTCAACATTTCGATGAATGTATGTTGATTATTTTAGAACAGATACAAACGAAGCAAATAGATGGTAAAGTTTTAGATGACTTACAGTCATTTTGCGATTTAATTAAACAATTATATGAGCAAATAGAAACTTTTTGTTCCAAAAATTATATTCCTGAGTGTACAAACGTAAATTTTCCAACAATGTCAGTCTTTGACTTTAAAACTGCGGTAGCACTAATCCCGGTCATGACTGGTGATGAAAATGTCACTAAGAACCTTATCGATTCTATAGAGTTATATAGCTCTACACTAAATAAGGAAGGTAAAAATATGCTTATACAATTTATTTTAAAAACGCGAGTAAATGAAAATGCCAAGTTAAGGTTATCAACGTCATATGATAGCTGTGAATTATTAATTCAGGATATGCGAGATCATTTACTTACCAAGAAATCGAGTACTTCTATTCATAATGAGTTAGTAATGATGCGACAAAACGGCAATTGTTTAGAAAATTACGGCAGAAAAGTCGAAGAGTTGTTCGTTAACTTGACGATATCGCAAGCTGACGGTAATCAAGACGCATACAAAATATTAAGACCTTTAAATGAGAAGCTTGCTATTAAGAGCTTCACCAATGGTTTGCGAAATCGACAACTTAGTACGATATTGTCAGCGCGTAATTATTCGTCACTAAAAGACACAATACGTGCAGCAAAGGACGAAGAAGCGTCATACAGTCGCTCGAACCAAGAACCTACAGTATATTTTGGATATCGTGGACGCTCAAGTTTGGGTAGATATTTCCGCGGTAGTAACAGAGGAAATTTTCTAAGACGAGGCGGGCAACCTCAAATGCAATTTCAACATGGTAACAAACACTTGAATTTTTCAAATAATCAATCAACCAGAGGTCGAACTTCGATTCAACCGCGCGGGGGCTATAATACTAGACAAATACAGAATAATCGCGGCGGCAAATACCGTTCATTTAATCGTGGTCATAATATACATTACATGCAAAGTAACAGAGACTTAAACAATTCTAAGTCTTTAAAAACATTCGATTTAAATCCGGAAAATAAGTCTGAAACAACAAATAATGAATCTATGCAGTTTTTTCGATAATAATTATGTATTAGTTTGTGACTATAGCAGCTCAGTGGAATTGTTATTCGAAGATTCCAAATATAGTTTTCTAGTAGATTCAGGTGCATCGATGTCGGTGCTGAAATATGAAACAGTACAAAGATGGAACATTCCGATGCATACGGAACGCACCTACATAAAAGGAATAGGGGGCAAAGTACAATCCATCGGGCATTCTTATGTTATGCTTAATATAAATGGTCAGGTATTCGAAAACAAATTTTATATTATCGATTACCTGCCGTGTAAACAACAAGGAATATTAGGTAGAGATTTCTTGCAGAAGTATAAAGCTATTTTAGATTTTGAAAATAATACTTTAAAGTTAAATTATAATAATAATGGTAATAGTATAACGTTGCCTATGGTTACCGGATCTTTAGGTCAAAAAGGTTTTCTAACAATTCCACCAAGATGCGAAAAAATGTATGTCGTTGACAGTATCATTGATTATGAATGTGTTGTTATGCCAGGAGAGTTATGTCAAGGAGTTTTTATAGCTAGTACCATATGTAAGCCAAAAAATAATAAAATTAGTATTCAGATATTAAACACTCGCGAAACGGAAGTAAATCTTAACTACTTTAGGCCAGAGGTACACAAACTATCAGAGTACGACATATGCAATTTTGAGAATACTATTGTAAGTGGAGATAGAGTACGAAATTTGTTTTCCCAACTGAGTTTGAATCATTTAAATAATGAAGAACGTATATCTATCGAAAATATTTGCGCAAAATTTTCAGACGTGTTTCAATTACCTAATGATAAATTAACTACTTCTAATTTGTACGACCAAACAATACAACTAAAATCGAATGCGGAACCGGTATACGTAAAACAATATCGCTTACCATACTCACAGCGTTCTGAAATTGAAAAACAAATAAAAAAAATGCTTTCTGATAATATAATTGAACCAGCAAAGAGTGAATGGTCCAGTCCTATTCTATTAGTTCCGAAAAAATCTAATGATAATTCTAAAAAATGGAGGTTAGTGATTGATTTTCGTAAACTTAATGACCGAATATTAGATGACAAATTCCCGTTGCCTAATATTACTGATATTTTGGATTCTTTGTCGGGAGCAATGTATTTTTCTCAGTTAGATTTATCCCAGGCATACTACCAAGCAAATTTAAGTCCTGAGAGCCGGAAGTACACAGCATTCACAACCCCGTCTGGTCAATATCAAATGACACGACTTCCTATGGGTTTAAAAATTAGTCCAAGTTCATTCTCACGATTAATGACAGTCGCTATGTCTGGACTAGCATACGACAAATTATTTATTTATTTAGACAATTTAATTTGTTTTGGCCGAAATTTAGATATGCATAATAAAAATTTAATTGATATTTTAACAAGACTTCGACAAACTAATCTAAAATTAAATCCAAACAAATGTGATTTTTTAAGGAAAGAAATTCAATTATTAGGTCACGTTGTTTCAACTAAAGGCATAAAGCCAGATCCAGAGAAAACTAAAGTTGTTCAAAATTATCCTGTCCCTAAAAATGTGGATGAAACAAAAAGATTTGTGGCATTTACCAACTTTTATAGAAAATTTATCCCTAATTTTGCAGAGATAGCATTACCTCTTAATAGACTCTGTCGCAAAAATGTAGATTTTAATTGGAATTCAGAATGTCAACAATCATTTTTATTCCTAAAAAAGGCATTAATCTCTCCAACACTTCTTCAATATCCAAACTTCGACAGTGAAAATACTTTTATTTTGCAAACCGATGCGTCTGGTTTTGCAATCGGATCTGTATTAAGTAACTGCGACAATAAACCAATAGCTTTCGCAAGTCGCAACTTAAATAAAGCCGAAATTAGATATCCGACTATAGAGAAGGAGCTACTTTCTATTGTATGGTCCGTTAAATATTTTAGGCCGTACTTGTATGGTCGCAAGTTTATAATAAAAACCGACCATAAACCATTAGTCTATCTTTTTAACATGACAAATCCTTCTAGTCGCTTAACAAAATTTAGATTACTATTAGAAGAATATGATTACACTATTGAGTATGTAAAAGGGGCGGACAATGCAGCTGCAGATGCATTGTCCCGCATTCGAATATCTAGTGATGAACTGAAACAGATGAATGAAAAGGTGATGTGTGTTCTAACTCGGAAACAGAATAAACAATTGAATAATCAAAATATCGGAATTCAAAGTGACAACCCTGTGGTCAATAAGAGTGCCTCAGACTCTTGGTCTGATCAACCAAAGGTATTAGGTACCCTTAAGAAACCAGAAGGTTGTGTGGAATTAAGATTTGTGAATACTGAAGAATGGAGAAAAATTGATAAAAACGCACCTAAAATGACTAATTTATTCGCTTTTAACTCAACGAAGCTCATAATTTATATTAATCCTTCTTTCCGATCATATTGCACACGAGATGTCTTTGTGAGGAAGTTGGATGAAATGTGTAAACAATTAAAAATAAATAGCGTGTGTATAATAAAAAATGAGAATAATTGTAAAGAAATAGAAGAGTTAACTCGTATGATAAATGACACCCAAAATTGGTCCGGACCACTTTTTTATATTTTGAATGGTGTCAAAAGAATAAGCGATAAGGATACACAACGCGTGATATTAAATGACTATCATATTTTGCCTACAAGCGGACACGCTGGCATTAGACGCATGATAAACAACATAAAACGTCGATTTTTCTGGCCACGACTTGAAAAAGATGTATCCGAGTTTGTTAATCGTTGTGACAAGTGTTTACGTCAAAAACACTACAAACACATAAAAGAACCCATGGTTCTTACGGATACCGGATGTTCCTCTTTCGATAGAATTTATTTAGATTTAGTAGGGCCCTTATGTAAGGATAGTAATAGTAACTCATATATACTCACACTACAGTGTGACTTAAGTAAGTATGTCGAGGCTTACGCAATTAGGAATAAAGATACTGTTTCCGTAGCGTCAGCATTCGTTAATAATTTCATCTTAAGATACGGGATACCCCGTCAAATAATATCCGATCGAGGCACAGAGTTCGTTTCTACCGTTATGAAGGAAGTATGTAATATTCTCAAAATTAAGCAAATTACATCTACAGCATATCACCACCAGTCTATAGGTAGCTTAGAAAATAGCCACAAAAATTTAATATCATTCCTACGAATTCAAACAGATAATGAACCTCAAAATTGGAGTGTTTGGCTTCCTTATTGGTGTTTTGCTTACAACACGACTGTACACACAGAAACTAGATATACACCATATGAGCTCATTTTTGGAAAACCGTGTAACTTGCCCAGTAATTTGACATTGCAAATCGATCCGTTATATAATCATTATGATTATCCTCAACAACTTAAATATCGTCTTCAAAAATCGCAATATGACGCAAGACAAAATTTAATTAAAAGCAAAGAGATTAGAAAAATTAGATATGATAACTATACAAACCCAATTAAGTATAATGTTGGTGATCTAATACTACTAAGAAACGAACAAATTGTAAACAAACTCGATCCTCTCTATATAGGACCTTTTAGAGTGATAGAAGATTGTGAACCAAATCTAAAAATAGATTATAAAGGAAAAGAAATGTTAGTACATAAAAATAGGAGTAGACTTTATAAGAAAATTATATAACTATGTATTTTTAATATAATTTTAAAGACCTTGTTATTTTTAATATACCTATAATATACTTAGATTATAAGGATGACGTCATTGTATTATTCATTTATACATATTATCCAATTTAACGTTTATTACCCAATGTATGAAAACTTTTATATTACGCGTATAATTAAAAAAAAATATATACCCATGTGTAATTTTTTTTTCTTTTGCCGATTGGCGTGTGGTGTTATAGATCTACACATAATATCTAAGTACTAGTTATAACCTATATAAGATAGTTTTTGTCAGATAATTAGTTAGTAATAAATCATACGTGAAACAATTCACTTGTTTACTTTACTGTCCCGAGCTCCCTACCTTACAGAAAGCCCTGTCATACGACTTGGTGGCAATATTATTTCGCTGCGAGAAATATGATGGGATTTCCCTAATATTTTTAAACAATTGTCCATTGCAAAGGACATTTAAACATCTGGGACATCTATTATCATCTGATCTCAGAGGCAGTAACGATATTGAAAGAGAGCGCAGGGCATTGTCAGTGAGGGCTTGTGACATGTTGGTTTGCAGGTTTAATGTTGCTCAAAGAATGTCAAAATCACTCTTTTCAGAGCCTTTTGCACAAATTTTTACACATGCAGCCTGTAGGCCAAATATAATGGTTTCAGGATGCTGCAAGGATTGCCCCGTTTTTGTGGTGCATCAGGAATATTTGCGGAAGCGAGGGTCGACTGCTTTTATACCACCATGCGGAAGAGATGCACTTCCATGATGCGTAGAGTTAGGGGCAGCACTAACAGTATCCTGAAAATGATTGCCAGTCGGCGGGACTGCCAGTACGTGAATCATTGCTGCACCACATCTGCCAGTGTGGTGCGAAAATGATTCACGACAAATGTATGTTTGTTATGTGAAACAATTAATTAGTAGGGTAAGTTAAAATTGTTACTAACAAATTGAGTCAATGTTACTTAATAAATAAATTTATTATTATAGGCTGTCCTCAGTAGGTTAGTTTCATGATTTCTAGGTGTTTGACCTCAGAGGTCATTGGTCATGGATCAGATCCAAGTGTGGTGTTAGCCGTTTGTTATCAACTGCAAAGACACATATACGGTTAAACCAGAGATTACTTTCACCTTTACTGACGAGTTTTAATGCGGTTCTAATCTTAGTATCATCTCGTCAGTAACAGAAGAAATTCCCGAGTTCGGGTTCTTCCAATTCAAAGAGCGCCGACGCCAATGGACAGATGCAAAACAAAATAGTTATAACAACGCCGTGCTCCAACTATAGGTGACTGTTGTAATTTCTCAGACACCAAGAGGGATGGATGGTAGTGATTCCAGTGGATTTTAGTTGAGTTCACTTGATATCCGTTGGGGCGATTTGTCGGCAGAATGGCCAACAAAGAGGGGAGGGCGCTTGATCGATAATATCTGGTGCCCTGGTGGGCTGGGTTGTCAATTTATGACTCTATCGACTATATTGGTTTTTCGAAACGCAGTAGGGGGGATGTACGCGGATCTTGCACTCTGCCGCACCGCATTTTTTGACTCGCACTTCTCACAGATAAGCACAAGATTCTACCAACGAAAGGCTAGTAGATTACCGTCAGGACAATTTACACCGGAATGGCAGCGGCGCGGAGAGCACTTTCAGTGTGAAATAATTTTAAACCTTATTAACATACTTATCACTACTAGCTTCGCCGCATATTCTCTGTGTTCTAGCGACAGAATAGGTTGTGAAGTCATGTAACCACATATCTCTTTCTTTTTTCCTTTTCTTTCCTTTTTCTGCTTCTTGTTGTTCGGCAATTAGTGTTATAATAATCAATTCCATCATGTTGCTGCAAACACGACACGAGTTTCCTTGGCGAATGTAAAATCTAAAATGCGCGCGATCGGGAGGTAGCGCACGGCCGTCAGCGGCGACGCCAGCTCGTTGCGGCCAGGAGACGAATTTTTGAAACAATACAAAACCAATTCGCATTGAAATCGTGAGATTCGTATACAAATAACGGAATTCACTATTTCTGACCTTTCATTTCGTGCGTTGTGCTACGAGTGGTTCAACCCACTCGTTTCGATTTCTACTAGTAGAATATCCAACGCTACAGTGATCATGGCAGTGATCCGTTTCACGTGTGGGTCATCGCCGGTTTCTTGTTTTTGTTGTTGTGATTTTAAATTTTTCTGCGTGAAACGGAATCTAATTAAGAATTTGTTTTTAATGACAACACTGAATTCGAGTGATTCAAAAATCTATGAAATTGTAAGCAGTAGAAAATTGAATTTCACGCATGATTTGTATTCAAAAATACGTCTCCGAATCTGCCGGCCTTGTCGTCGCGGCATTCCGGTATGAATTGGCCCTTCGAAAGGCAACGATCCGCGTAACAGGGATATGGTACAGGCGGTACCGCGCGCGGCGCTACATCGGCGAGCTGCAGGCGGAGCTGCGGCGCAACGAGGGCGTGGTGGAGCGCTGGCCTCGCAGCCCGCGCGGGGTGCCGGCGCCGCTGCTGCGCGCCGCGTACCGGCGCTGGCGCGGCTGGCGCGTGCTGCGGCCCGTGCCGCGCGACCAGTGGCCGCAGCTGCGGCTCAAAGTCACCGCGGCCGGCGTGCTGCGCGGCCGCCGCCGCAACTGGGGCGCCGCGCGCCACTGGCGAGGCGACTACCTCGCCGACGACCGCTACAACCCCAAGTCTGGTGAGTGCTTATTTAAAAAAAAAACCTCAGGGGTGCCCTTCCTCCACCCCGCCATGCGCCCGGATATGGGTTTGGAGGACACCGGAGGGTTTTAGTGGGTAGGCCGGTCACTCTGGAAGCAGTGATGCTCCAGAAGGAGGCCGCCGAGCGGGGTCGGGAGATGGCCGATCCCGCTCGAAGGACGCGGCGCCGGGCTCGATAGCACAGCTGCGGCGCCGCCGCGGGTCGCCGGCGGGCGCGAGGAAGTCGCGACTGCTACGGCGACCCGGGATTGACCACGCCCCTTCCGTGGCCGGGGGGCGTCGTCGGTGGAGGAGACCGGGGGAGGTAGTGTAGCCTCCCCCGAGGAGGGCTCCCCTCTAGGCAGGGGAGCGGAGGCTGGGGGTTCCTGGAAGTTGCTTGATGTTCCCGGGGGCTCCCTACATGCCTGAGGAAGGCCATCCCTGAGGTTTTTAGTGGGTAGGCCTCCCCCTTCTGGGGAGGAGAGCCCCACATAACCGCCGGCTCGCCACAGCCGGGGTATGCAATTCAATGCATTTTCCTCAGGGAAACAAAAAAAAAGGCCGGTCGCTCTGACCGGAGAGCCCCACACACGGCCGCGCCTAGCCAGCGCGGTGACAAGGTGCATAAGGAGCATTTCCCCTCGAAAAAACAAAAGGCTTGTACTGAGCCCCCGGGAATGCCAAGCGACATCCGGGAACCCTCAATCTCCGCTCCCCCACCGGTATAGCGGAACCCTCCCCGGGGGAGGCCACAATACCTCCCCCGATCTCCTCCACCGACGACGTCCCCCGACCACTCGGCCGCCGATGGGTGCTACCATTTTTCATACACCATCCACATATCACAAATAGATCGTTTCTGCTTCTTATGATTTCATTTTAATGTACTTAGATCGAGAACCTGAGAATTGCATATGCTATTTTTCCCATATAGCGATAGGATATTATAGAATGGATTTTGAGGCAAAATAGTAAGGTCCAATACTTTAATGGTTATAGTTATATTTTACGTGAAAGTACAAAAGACTATAGAAGATATAGTAGGTATTTAAAAAACAGAATTCGTCAAAAGGAGATTGGTCATTTTAGTATGGGCAAATGTACTGACTTTATTATTTTTGTGTCTTGATGAAAATGCTTTTATTTGGTTATATAATTGTAATAAATGATACTTACCAACTTCTGTCAAGATTCATAATGGGAATGTTGAAATAATCAAGAAAATTGGTTTGTTTTAGGCACTTCAAAGAAATGCACACTTTATGTCGAAAGTAATAAGGTTTGCATTAATTTTTCGCGCTGTTCTCGTTTAGTTACACACCAAACAAACACACACTGACTGTCAAATCTAGGGATGTGATCTGAGTTAGATTGAAGATTTACGCCAAATCAAAATCGATTTCTTATCGATTTTTAGAATAGATCTAGGATTTTCTGTCATAAGAATGGAATATGAACGGAACACATTCAGTTTGAATTAAACCGCTTGCGCAGCGTTATTGTGTTTGCTAAGACGAAAGCATGAATGGTTTGGAATCGATTTCATGATATAGTGTTAACAAACACAATAAAGTATTTATTTTGCCATTGCTGAGGGCATAACAAAAAATATTTTTTTTATTCTGCATCCATAGATGGAATAGATATTAAGCAAAACGATTCGATTGTCGATTTAGGTACAAAATCACCTCACAGATGATAATCGATTGATTTCTATAATTTGTCCCAACCCTACAAACATGGCAGATTATGACAATTTACTGTAAAACGGCAGGTTTATTACTGATTTATTTCAGAAAATTATTCCCAAAAGCAATGTTTAAGCAGAGAAGACAAAACACTTAAAATATTATCGTTTTATTTTTGGTAAGAAAATCATTAAGTCATGTTTCTAGAAAAAGTACTGGAATGGGCAATCTCCTTTATATATACTATAAGCGGTTACCCCACACGTTGCGTAAGGTTGCCGGCCGTTGCCTATAAAAGCCGCTGCGGTTGGCTAGCGACTCACTTATCGTCGGGCATTCGGAGCGGGTAGACCGGTCGTAACGTTATTACGTGTTGCGTTGCGTAACGTTGCGTAATTCGTAAAGTAGGCGTTAGGCTGATTTTGTTCCTCTGTAAAATTATGTTGATGCCAAATTATTTTTTTTTAAGGAATTTCTCTTCTGATTCCTAAAATCAGAAGTGGGATAAGCAACTCTTAGCCCACAATTACGAGGAACAAAGTCTTCTGCGTACTTTAGTGTTCGTGTTTGTGATAATGGCTGGCGGATCCAGTCGGAGTGACCGTAGGTCGCGAAGTCGTTCCCGTGATAAGTCGCGGCACCGTTCACGTAGCCGTCACGAAGTGTCCACTAGGAACCGCCGATCGCGACGTCGGTCATATAGTAGGACGCGTAATGAAAATTTCACACCGTCAGAAAAAACGCCTAATCGTGATCGCCATCATCGTCGCTTGAACAGATCGCGGTCTTCAAGCAGGTCACATACCCCGGATTTGGCTATTCATTCCACGTTGAATTCGATCATGGACCGTCTTGCGTCGATCTTGGCAGTGTGGGTGAGGGTCAGGTTGGGCCGAGTCGGGGGGGGGTTGGACCTTTGATTGGCTCGGCTGAGCCTCGGAATGTTGGGCGGATGCACCACACCCGTCCGCACGGACGTGTGTGGTGCGTCGGGGACGTCTTCGGATCGCGGTGCGGCCTTGGCGTTCAGTGTGAAGACATACAGTTTTGTATGTATTGGACTTTGTGTCCGGCAGACATACAGTTTTGTATGTATTGGACTTTGTGTCCGGCAGACATACAGTTTTGTATGTATTGGACTTTGTGTCCGGCAGACATACAGTTTTGTATGTATTGGACTTTGTGTCCGGCAGACATACAGTTTTGTATGTATTGGACTTTGTGTCCGGCAGACATACAGTTTTGTATGTATTGGACTTTGTGTCCGGCAGACATACAGTTTTGTATGTATTGGACTTTGTGTCCGGCAGACATACAGTTTTGGATGTATTGGACTTTGTGTCCGGCAGACATACAGTTTTGTATGTATTGGACTTTGTGTCCGGCAGACATACAGTTTTGTATGTATTGGACTTTGTGTCCGGCAGACATACAGTTTTGTATGTATTGGACTTTGTGTCCGGCAGACATACAGTTTTGTATGTATTGGACTTTGTGTCCGGCAGACATACAGTTTTGTATGTATTGGACTTTGTGTCCGGCAGACATACAGTTTTGGATGTATTGGACTTTATGTCCGGCAGACATACAGTTTTGTATGTATTGGACTTTATGTCCGGCAGACATACAGTTTTGTATGTATTGGACTTTATGTCCGGCAGACATACAGTTTTGTATGTATTGAACGTACGAGTGGACGTAGCTTGAATATGATGATACAGGTATAAGAATGAATGAATGACTGACAGACGAGGATGGTGGAGTTGCAGCAGATGGCAGCATACAAAGTGGTGACAACCCCGAGGCTCGTGTCGAGGACGACACTATGTCAGGAGAGGCCGTATAAGCGGTTACCCCACACGTTGCGTAAGGTTGCCGGCCGTTGCCTATAAAAGCCGCTGCGGTTGGCTAGCGACTCACTTATCGTCGGGCATTCGGAGCGGGTAGACCGGTCGTAACGTTATTACGTGTTGCGTTGCGTAACGTTGCGTAATTCGTAAAGTAGGCGTTAGGCTGATTTTGTTCCTCTGTAAAATTATGTTGATGCCAAATTATTTTTTTTTAAGGAATTTCTCTTCTGATTCCTAAAAATACAGTCAAAAACCAGGATCAGATATTACATCATTTAATAGTATTGTTAATAAAAAACCAATTACAAGTGGTAATGTAATATTCGAAACTATAAATATAAATAAATATAATTTTTTAACGACCTTTCAAATCTTAACAAATTAATTGTTGATTATTAATAAAATATGAATGTAAAAAACCCACAGCGCTTTACAAATCTATGATCAGCGGCCTCCAGAGAAATCAACACTGCGGCCAACCAGTTTTCTCGTGCCGCGTGTTCAAGTTCAACCGACACAACAAGATGGCGGAGCGCTGCCTGCTCGTCACTGACTACAGCATCTACAAACTCGACGCCAACACGTTTAAGCCGCTCAAGAAACCTACACCTATCACAGAAGTAATTATTTAAAACTTTACAGTTTTACAATTTAACTAGTCTTCACACTGCTCCGTACATCTAAACGCAAACATGGACCGTATAACGTTGGTAAAAGTGCGGTCCAAAATTTGTTGTCAACTTTCCTGCGTACTATGTGTTGGGCACACAACCGGTGGCACGATTTGTTTTATTACTTATGGTTGGTACTTTCCTATAAACAATCTGTGGTTACAGTGGTTCTTGTGATATTTACAACCTGTAACCACGACAAGAACCACGTTATTAGCGATGTGCCGAGTACGGTTTGACTCGAGTCAGACTCGATTGCTGCTTTGGACTCGCCTACTCGAATACCAATTTATTTTGATTTGAGTACGCCGTACTCGATTCTGGTACTCGAGTCGGGAAGAATCGGTTCGTACTCGCTAACTTGATTCTATTTATACTCGAGTGTATTCAAGTTTGGTTAACTCGTTTGTACTCGCAAACTGTTTACATAAACTCCTATGCTCTATGTTTTGATTCAATGGTTCAATCTTTTAATAAAATTTACAGTATTATTATTTTTGTGACATTGTGTTTAACTTAATCTACACGCTGTTTGAAGCTAACTTCTTTCTATTTTTCTTTTGTGTTCTAAAATCGAACTCTAGTTCTGGACTGGATTAGTATTTCCACACTAGAATTTGTAGACTCGAGTCCGATTCCTAGACTCGAGTCTATAGAAAGAAATATTCGAATACCAAACATAGAATTCGAGTACTGGGCTCGAATCAGGGAATCGAGTCTTGATTCGAATATCGTGTAAACTGACTCGAATCGACTCGGTCCACCACTGCACATTATATACATTGCCAATTTGTGATCAACTTTTAAGTTTACTGAATCCAAAAGTTTCACTTACTATCTATCCTTTTAAATGGGAACACAACTATATTACAAAGTCTATTACAAATGGCTATTATAAAGTCAATGAATATTTAAATGATGCCAATGCTTGGTGTTGATTTGAAGACATTACATTCGAAAGTGTAAATATTTGGTTTCTCGTATAAAATTGTAAACATGTATGTTGCAAATTGTAAATGCTGTTATTTTTTTACATGAAGTTGATAAGTTTCTTGCGCCCATTCTTCTTATCAGTTAAATGGGTGGTAGGAAAAAAAAAACACGATTCAAAAGAGCTTTCTATAAAGTCATATTTGAATAAGTTAATTTGATGATATGTCTTAACTTATAATAAATCAAATCAAAATTAACTTTATTGAAATATGACTTTATGGAAAGCTCCTTTGAATCGTCCAATTTTGTCCCCTACCACCCATTCAGGACTTATTTTTTAGCTGATAAGAAGAATGGGCGCAAGAAACTTATCAGCTTTATCAAAAGTAACAAGAAAATTTACAATAAATTATGTCGTTATCATACTAAAATGAAATACTGTTATATATAGTTAATTCAGAGAGTGTCTCGACAATGCGTGTCGTGGTGTGCGTAGGTGGGCCTGGTGCGCGTGATGAGCAGCGACGCGCAGCTGGTGGTGGTGAGCGTGCCCGCCGCCGCCAACGACCTGGTGGTGGGGCTGGCGGGCCCCGGCGACTTGGTGGGCGAGCTCGTGGCTGTGCTTTTGCAGCGGTATCGCAAGTATGCAGCTTCTGGGGGATATGTTACATTTTGTTTGAGGTGTCTCAAAAAGTATTCCGATTGAGCAACTTTCACTATACTGAAACCTTAAAAAAAAAGATGTTAAATTTATTATTAAATATATATATACTTTATTGCAATAATTAGTTACAACAGAGTAAAAAAAAAATGTGGTTCACAAAGGTGGACTTATCTCTATTAGAGATTTCTTCCAGCCAACCTGTGGTGTGTCTACGGAATGTTACTTATAGAGTAACGTCAAAGCAACCAAAACTGTTATTCATAATACAAACATATATATACCATGAATATACATACAATACAATAAATATACATACACATATATACATACATGTAATGCTATAAATAAATATATACGTAAGATGATGATGATTAAACTACTATTTTCAAATTTGAGTAAAATGTTTGTGAAGTTTTCACGTAGAAAAAATATGATATATTTTCTAAATATGTAATGATTAAATAATAAGGTTACTTTTTATCCCCGAAAAATCGTAAAATCCCACGGAATGCGCAATAAAAGCTTCGCTTAAAAACTACTGTACAGATTTTCATGCGGTTTTCATCAATAGATAGAGTGATTCTTCAGCAAGGTTCTGCTGTATTTTTTTTATCCCAGAAAAACGGATAGTCCCACTGGAAGCACGATAAAAACTTCGCGCCATAAATCGACTTCCGCGCATATGTAGCCGTCGGCAAAAGTTACCCTCTACAGACCCAATCCCGAAATCCACGCGGGCGAAGTCGCGAGCAGGAAGCTAGTAAAATATAAAGTCACGGTACTTAGTATGTTCACTACCTAGCTTACCAACCACATTATTTTGTGGTAGAATAGGTAGTGCATAGGTAACTAACGTTCGCCGCCAATACCTCAAAGCCCGTGGAAGACGGCAAGCTTCAGTCGACGAAGTCCTGAGCGCCAGAAGCGCGTACGGAGCTAAGGCGCGGTCCTGGCGCGAGCTGCTGGGGGGACTGGAGAGGGACCCATGGGGGCGCCCGTACCGGATGGTACTGGGCAGGCTCCGACCGTGGGTCCCTCCGCTGACGGAGACCCTGGACCCTCTCGTCGTGAGAAGAGCGGTGGATACGCTCTTCCCGAGAGTCCGGGACAGTCCCCCCGCCACCCCGTCGCTCGGCCTTTGGTCGGACGACCTCCGGGTGACGGAGAGCGAGCTCGCCGGGGCCGTTTCGCGGCTCTCTGCGCGCAACACTGCCCCGGGACCGGACGGGGTCCCGGGAAAGGTGCTAGCGCTGGCGCTCAGGGCGTTAGGGAGCACGGTGAGGCAGCTCTTCACGAGCTGTCTCCGTGAGGGCGTGTTCCCCGTCGACTGGAAGTCGGCCAGGCTGGTGCTCCTCAGGAAGGAGGGAAGGATCGGCGACGTTCCGTCTTTGTTCCGTCCGATCTGCTTGCTGAACGAGGCGGCGAAACTCTTCAAGAGAGTTATCTCCGCTCGTATCAGCAAGCACCCGTCGCGCGCGGGTCCTGACCTATCGGACTTCCAATGGATTCCGGCGGGGGCGATCAACGCTGGACCCCGTCCAGCGTGTTCGTTCCCTGTCGGAGTCCGCAGTCCGATCAGGGGGGGGGAGGGGTGGCGTTGGCGGTGTCGTTAGACATTGTCAACGCCTTCGACACCCTCCCCTGGCAGGCCATTAGGGAGGGCTCGTATACCACGAGCTGCCTCCCTACCTGCGGGCCGTGGTCGGGGACTATCTGCGCGACAGGACGATCTGCGTGATGGGACGGGACGGGATGGAAACGTCGAGGAGGGTCGAATACGGCGTTCCGCAGGGGTCGGTGTTGGGGACCCCTGCTATGGAAACATACGACGCGGTCCTTTGCACCAGCCTTCCTTGCGGCGTGACGACTGGGGCCGACTTCGGGCCGGTGCTCAGGCTTGCCGAGCTTGAGGTGGCGTCTGTCCTGCGGCCGATCCGCCGGCTGGGTTTAGAAATAGTGCCTCACAAAACCGAGGCGCTATGGTTCCACAGCCTTCCAAGGCGCCGGGAACCACCCAGCTGCCGGATCCGGGTGGGTGACGCGGTGGTCCCGGTGGGGCCGTACATCAAGTACCTGGGCCTCACCCTGGACCGCCGCTGGAGCTTCGAGGAGCATTTCGTGCGGTTGGTCCCCCGAGCCAAAAGGGTGGCGGGCGCATTGCATCGCCTGCTGCCCAATCTCGGGGGACGAGGGCGTCGTGCGACCCGTGGCCATGTATGGGGCTTCCGTGTGGTCGCAAGACTGCGCGAGGTCCCCCCGTTGCAGAGCTCTGCTATGGAGCCTGCAGCGGATAATGGCTACATGGATCGTACGAGGCTACCGTATAATCTCGTACGAGGCGGCGATGGTTCTAGGACGCTCCCCCCCATTCGACATCCTGGCCGACATGTACGCGGCAACGTATGCGTCGCGGCGTGTCCAACGGGGGAGCGATGGGGGGAGCGCCCTGGAACCCGCGCACGAAGTGCCTAAGCGGGAGTGGCACCGACGGATTGTGGCGGCCTGGCGTGCGCACGCACCTCAAAGCTTGGCTCCAGGGGAAGAAGGAGGTCACCTACTGATTGACGGGAGGGATCGACACATTGTCACCACTGCGCATCCGACCTTGACTCGGCCCAGCATACGCTGGCGGAGTGCCCCACGTGGGCCTCCGAGCGCCGAGTCTTGGTCGCAGAGATCGGGCGAGATCTGTCTCCGCCGGCATTGATTGCGGCAATGCTGGCGGACGAGGGAGGTTGGAGGGCTGTGGCCTCCTTCTGTGAAGCAGTGATGCTCCAGAAGGAGGCCGCCGAGCGGGGTCGGGAGATGGCCGATCCCGCTCGAAGAAGGCGGCGCCGGGCTCGGTAGCACAGCTGCGGCGCCGCCGCGGGTCGCCGGCGGGCGCGAGGAAGTCGCGACCGCTACGGCGACCCGGGATGGACCACGCCCCTTCCGTGGCCGGGGGGCGTCATCGGTGGAGGAGATAGGGGGAGGTAGTGTAGCCTCCCCCGAAGAGGGCTCCCCTCTAGGCAGGGGAGCGGAGGCTGGGGGTTCCCGGAAGTAGCTTGATGTTCCCGGGGGCTCCCTACATGCCTGAGGAAGGCCATCCCTGAAAAAAAAAAAGGTAACTAACGTTGGCATCGAGTTTGCCTCCGGTGAAGAGATAAGGCTGCGAATGCGTTACGAAAATAACTTTGCTGTAGGATTTATAAGTGTGATTGGTGGTGTCCAGGTTGAAAGGCAGCGAGTTCCCGGTGGAGGTGGAGAGCGGCGCCAGCACGCGCTGCGTGTTGGGCGGGCGGGCGCGCGCGCTGCAGCTGCCGCCCGCCCCCGCCCGCCCCGCGACCGCCGCCCCCGCCGCGCCCGCCCCCGCCGCGCCCGCCTTCTCCCACGCGCACGGCGTCATCACCTACCACCAGCCGCAGGTACCCCCCGCTACCCGCTACCCGCTACTCCCCGTCAGGTTCCCCAAACTTCTTTGAGTCCTAGACCCTTTGCCATGTTTTTAGGTTTTGGGGAGACCCCCTACCCCCCTACTTACCTGATATTTAATGCCCACATCCTACAACTTGTAACATGGTGTCTCTGCGGAGGCAATTTGTGTTATTGAGTCTTATTTATCAAATAGGATTCTAAAAGTTGTAATGAACGGAACTCAGTCTGTTGGGGCTCCTATAATTATGGGTGTACCTCAAGGATCGATATTGGGACCATTGCTTTTCTTAATTTATATGAATGATCTTCCTTACTTCACTAATAGCTTGAGCGATGCAGTACTATTTGCAGACGATACTTCATTAATATGTAAGGTTTACAGGGGAGATGCAAATACTGACGTTGTGAATAGTACACTGTCTAAAGTATTGCACTGGTTCACAATAAATAGCTTACCACTTAACACAAATAAAACTAAATGTGTTAAATTTTCATTGCCTAATGTAAGAACAGTAAACAGAAACTGTAACTGTTCATTGACAGTACAAAATTTTTGGGTATTACACTCGACTCTCGATTGCAATGGGATCCCCATATTGAGACCTTGGCAAGCAGACTTAGTTCTGCTTCATTTGCTATATACAGAGTACGACAACTGACTAACGTTGAAACGGCAAGATTAGTCTATTTCAATTATTTTCATAGTATCATGACGTATGGCATACTATTACGGGGATCTGCAACGAATATTGAAAGTATTTTCGTGCTCCAAAAAAGAGCAATTCGAGCTATCTATAATATAAAAAAACAGAGAGAATCACTCTGAGATTTATTTAAGGATATATATGACATTAGTCAATATATTTATGAAAATTTAATATATGTTTATAAGAACTACGATACATTTATCACAAATTTTCAAATTCATCATTTAAGCACGAGAAATAAAAATAAGCTTGCCGTTCCAACATACAGGCTTCAAAAAACTAGAGGTTCGTTCTTAGAGAAATGTGTAACTTTTTATAACACACTTCTCAAATACTCTAATGAAAAAAGGGTATTTATTGAATGATAGGTCAATGATTTTTCCTGAATAATTAAACATGCTTGGATGCAAATTTGCGATATATAATTTTAATGATTCTTTTAAATAATGATAATTTTGTTTTGTACCGGACATATACATATCAGATTTGTTTTTAATGCGATATGACTCCTGTGACGGAAATATATATTTGTTAGTTGCTTTAACTTGTATCGGAGGTTGGGTTCAGACTGTGTATCTGAAGCCGGCTTCCAACTGACGACTCTGTAATGATACAGGGAGAAAAAAAATTGCCCTTTCTGGTTTTCTCGCTGGTTCTTTCCAGTACAAGGTCTCCCGCCGTAGACTTGTGAACCAATGGCGTAGCATCTTTGACATTCAAAAGTGATTGTGAAATCCTATTTGAAGAATATTTTTTTATTTTGATTTTGAACAGTGCAGCTGTTACCCACGCTCTACCGAGCACTGCAACAAACTTACAAATTTTATAAACATTTATAATATTTTTTTTTACTACATATGAACATTCTCATGCAATGACATTATGAATTTCAAAAAAAGAACATTCTCATGCAATGACATTATGAATTTCAAAAAAAGAACATTCTCATGCTATGACATTATGAATTTCAAAAAAAGAACATTCTCATGCAATGACATTATGAATTTCAAAAAAAGAACATTCTCATGCAATGACATTATGAATTTCAAAAAAAGAACATTCTCATGCAATGACATTATGAATTTCAAAAAAAGAACATTCTCATGCAATGACATTATGAATTTCAAAAAGAACATTCTCATGCAATGACATTATGAATTTCAAAAAAGAACATTCTCATGCAATGACATTATGAATTTCAAAAAAAGAACATTCTCATGCAATGACATTATGAATTTCAAAAAAAGAACATTCTCATGCAATGACATTATGAATTTCAAAAAAAGAACATTCTCATCCATAGACATTTTCACCACCAGATCGCAAAAATTTTGAAAAAAGAACAATAAATTGTAGACTATTTCGTAATTTCGGATTCTCGTCTTATCGTGTTATTTCCCGCCATTTTTTCACTCGAACATTGGAAATCGCAAACAACCAATTACTTACATCATGATTGTAGATAAAGTTTTGTATGCAACTGTTGTTTGTATAATTAGGTATTAAAAACCCTCATGTGATACTATTATGCCATGCTTCGGCACGAATTGGGCCGGCTCGACCGTAGTGATACCACGGCCTCACAGAAAACCGGCGTAAAATAGCGCTTGCGCTGTGTTTCGCCGAGTGAGTGAGGGTACCGGAGGCCCAACCCCCCTTATTCCCCTCTATTCCCCTTATTCCCCCTATTCCCTTTTAAAAGGCCGGCAACGCATCTGTGACTCCTCTGGTGTTGCGGGTGTCCATGGGCAACGGTTATATCGCTTACCATCAGGTGATCCGTTTGCTCGTTTGCTGCCCTATGCTATAAAAAAAAAAAAAAAAAAAACATTCGTGTTTTAATACCCCTGATTATACAACAGTTGCATAAAAAACTATTATGTTTTTATATTAGAAAATAGTATAATGTAAATAAATAGGTACTTATCAGTGTATGTTGAGATCCATTATCGTGGACCCCCGTTTTCATTTCATGAACCCCCTAATTTTTGTTTCACTGACGAAAACCCTTGCAGGTTGTCATAGACCGCTAAATTTACTGGGTGATACTAACATTTAATAAAAGACGACGATGAATAAACATTATTTGGATGTGATTTTGCTTAATTTGATATCACACGATAAATGCTTTCCTTCGATAATCCTGTTTCGTCCACGAGCGATTATCTTGTAAACTTTTTATTGATGTTTCTAAATAAAACTTATGAAACAAAATTATTTACAGATGGTTCAATGATTGCAAGCAGGCGAAGAGGGGAAGCAGGAAGATGTCGAAAGGGTAAAAGATTCTGAAATGGCTGCGGATACCAATTAGATGTCCAAATGATAATACACAAACGGTATAACTATTCTTCGGATAAATCTAAGAGCAACATTTCAATGTTGAATTTTATGCTACTTTTAATAAAGTACCTGTAAATATTGAATTTTATTTTGAATATTGAATTGTGTCGCTTAAAATATCACAATATGTGCCTTCCGCAAACGATACACTTTTCTGCTTTATGCAAATGAAAATAGAAATTAGATTGTACACACGTTTGACGGTATTAAAATAACGCGCGACAAATCGCGGTGTTATCAACGAGTTATTGTGATTTAACGTAGTCGTACGCTATTGTTAATGTTAATTTATTGCAAGCTAGATAACGTGCTTTTGTTTAGTTTCCGTTGTTAATTTATTTGTAAGTGATATTATTATTAACACGATTGGGGGATTTTGTTTAACAATATGTTATGTAAAAATAGCAATTCGCACAACGAAACTTTAGTGATTTGTGTTTATATCGTTTTGTTAAATGTATTAATTATTATTAGACTGTAAAAAAGTATAGCAATTGTGGTCAATAATTATAGATCATTTTAAAAAATTAAGGTTTTGTTTATACACATCTTATGTGTATCCATGGATTTTTTTTCAAAATTTGAAGGCGATTATAGTCTATGTGCCATAATAACACAGTGGCATACAATACTTTTTCTACGCCCATTAATTAAATGAAAAAATAAAAGTATTCTTTTATATTCGTGTCACGCGTTTCGTAACTATAATTACGAAAACAATAAATTATTGCACGTACACTAAGCTATGCGTCGGACTATACGTAGACCTTGCCATAGTTCCAATGTCGCTCGTAATAGTGGCGGTTTTAGTACAGCAAACGTAGACCTTGATGGGCTGTTCGTATTTTATAGTATTACTAGCTTTCTGCCCGCGGCTTCGCCCGCGTGGATTTCGGGTTTGGGTCTATAGAGGGTTAAGGGTGATAGCTTTTGCCCACGGCTATATGCGCGGAAGTCGGTTTATCGTGCTTCCCGTGGGACTATCCGTTTTTCCGAGATAAAAAATAGCGCAAAACCTTGCTCAAGAATCACTCTATCTATTGATGAAAATCGCATGAAAATCTGTGCAGTAGTTTTTGAGCGAAGCCTTTATTGCGCATTCCGTGGGATCTGTCGATTTTTCCGGGATAAAAGGTACCCTATTATTTAATCCGGGCTTTTATCTTTACGTGTGCAAAATTTCAAAGCAATCGGTTCAGTAGTTACGGCGTGAAAGCGGAACAAACAAACTCAGTTTCCGATTTATAATATTAGTAATAATTGTTTCGTTTGAATCATTAACATCTCACCAACATGTAGGGATGATAGCTTGTATATTATGCTTTAAAGAGTATAGGGTTCTTCGAGAAGGGAGCAAATAGGTTTTTGAGGGGATGGCAGTGCTGGTGTTGCAGGCTTTCTTAGACTACGGTGCTATCAAGGCAGGCCGTGTATTTTTGCCACTATCGTGATATGAAAATCTATATCTTTATATAGAACTAGCGGAACCGACAGACTTCGTCCTGTCAAAAAGATTTGTACAGTGGCAGTTTTTTGTTCCTAATTATTTTATAGATAATGTCGCATAGCCAACCAAATCGCAAAAACAGTCTAAATGACCTATTACATTTTGTGGCTATTCAATTTTGGAACGTGACATTAAATCCTCCAACGATGTATTCTGTGCTCCAACGCACGCACGCACACTGTTTTGATAGATATGATTGAATTTCAACTATATGTAGCGTTAATAAAGCGCAAATTGACTCTTTGATGTTAGGAACACACCTTCATTGCTTAGACAACAGTGAGTGCTTGCGATATGAACTTTATACAATAACAATAAAGCTCAATTCGACTGTACGTTTTAGTTAGAAAACGTTTGCATGGGAAAATTAAAAGGGCTGTTTTTAGGGTATTTCCGATAATTATTCGAATTTTCCTCATTGTAAATACCCTCCTTGAACTTCAACGAACATTAACAAAAAAGAATTGGCCAAATTGGTCCAGGCGTTGTTGAGTTATGAGCTTACCAACACATTTTGCGATTCATTTTTATATATAAAAAGATTGTATATTAATATTATAACTAACTCGCCAGTCTTTTGCAACTTGACTGGCAGAGGCAAAACCGCGAGACATAAGAACTATTTCAAGGTCTATATGTAAAGATTGACGCGTTGTGCGTAAGCCCTTGTCTAGTGTAGTTTCTATTGAAGATTATATATATATACTATGATTTTAATAACCACAAGCTATACTTATATGTATTTATATTTAATATAATAATTGTCATTTAAATAGCACCAATCGTTGTGATTAATGTGTATGTGATGTAAAAATTTAACGATAATTTTATCCATATTCTTATTATAGTTTGAAAGTAGGTCGGTCGTAAGATATGTTGGTTCTAATTAGTAATTGGACAATATAACTTTTTGGCGTATAAAAACAGTGTGGTTATAAAATTAGAAGATAACTTATGTCATTGTGTGATCAGACGTAAGGCAAAATTGAAAAATAAGTAATAGAAATTAGCAATTTAAATTTAAAAGTCGTTTCTGATTAAACAAATGGTGATATAACCACACTTTTTGAACACAGTAATAAATTTTTTTTAAAATATTTTTTTTTGTCCGTACGTGTACGTCGGTACGCGTACGTTCTTAGTACGTACTCGAAGTTAAACTTATTTCTATACCCGTACTCTTGCGTGGTACAAAGTTCGTTGATATGTGATTAGCATAATAATATTGTGTAATATTTTAAATTTAAGAAAGTTATTTTAATGTTATTTTAAGATTTATACCTAGTTAAATATAAATCTGTCCGTTTAAATATGATTTTTTTGTATTCACGTTAACTTTGTAATTTTTACTGTCCATTTAATATATCCAAATACATCACAGCTGTTCTATTGTAGTTCTAATATCTGTTTCTGTTATACACTGACTGATAAATAGATTCCATGAAATCAGTACTTATTACCTTATTAGTTTTGATTGTGTCGTGAAAAAATAATTCTATTCGCAAATCTAGTCATTGGTCGAAATACCTAAAAACAATTTTCCATTATGTACTTAATAGAACTTCTGTTTGTCAACATTCAAAAGGCAATTTGATAATATGACAAAATTGTATGGATATTTACAATGACTTGTTGATGTGACTTGACATTTTATTTTTGTGACAAGTTTTATTTGATAAATACAATACTGAAATATTAAAAATAAAATCTAAAATATTATAACTGTAAACACATAAATATATATCTGTAAATATTTTTTCACTTGTGAAATAAAAGTTACTGATACGTCACTCTTATTTCCGTTTAATTAATTAAACGGAAATTGTTAAAATGGTTTTTAAAACTCCAGTATATTTATATCCACGTTGTTATATACGTACTTAGATTGAAACTTAGATAATGTAGAAAACTAATTGCATTTACAGGAATATTTCTAAATGTTGCCTCAACTGTTGAACATAATTATTAAGGCAAGTGTTATTATTAGAGATCGGATAATCAGATGCATATTTACCTAAAGTTAGTTTAAGACAAAGTCTGGGAACGGTCTTTTATTATTTTGTTAAATAAAAATCCCGGGATTGCGGAATTGGATAGCCGGATGTTTATTTATTTAGCTAATTTAGTTTTTGACAAAGTATGGAACTGTCTTTTTATTTTATTTCCATAAATAAAAATCCCGGAATTCCGGTACTGTAAAGCATTTTGGTAAATACGTATGCATAGTTGTATAAATGAACCCGGAGTGTCGGTCTTTTGAAAATAAATACCACGTGCTAATTTAGTAATTTTCAAACAATATCACTACGTTAAATTTGCAATCCCGTATTTTCCCGGGATTTTTATTTAACAAAATGTATTTTAAAAAGCCGCTTCCATAATTTGTGAGCCAAAAATTAACTTTAGGTAAATATGCATCCGATTATCCGATCTCTAGTTATTATTTATTTGGTACAATATGTATTTTAAACTAATACGGAAATATATTTGTGTGTCTCATTAAAAATACGCACGGACTGTTAAATGTTTTTTAATATATAATGGCTAGTATTCAATTAATTCTGTAAAAAGCAAACAGCTATAAATGAAATCTCGTCCAATCAATTCTACTGTCACTAGTTTGGATTTGTCAGTTCAAATTGTTTTATTTTTTCAATTGAATATTTTTAAATGTACAAATATAATTTATATTGTATAATGGTATAATTAATAAAAAATAATAATTCTATGCGTTAATGAAGCGCGGTCAAAAGTTTGAAAGGGCTTAAGTTGATGGATGCTTGTTAGTTCAAAACTGATCTTGGATCTGCGGAGTAAGGTTGTTATTTGAACGTCAGCTTTTGACTGCGCTTGTGAATGAACGGTCGTGCCTTGTAGCGGTGCCATGAGATTGTATAGTATTTAATATATTTTTTATCTTACAAACCGTATTTTATTTAACAGATGACCTTTTTCATATGTAGTTTTTTAGGGTTCCCTACATCCAAAGGTAAAAACAGAACCTTATAGGATCACTTGGTTGTCCGTCCGTCTGTCAAGACCCTTTTTCTCACAAACGCGTCGAGAAATCAAGCTGAAATTAATATACTCGGATCTCCTTTCTCTCAAAGCAGTGACAAAATGAAATTTCTAAATCAACGCAATAAAAAGATATGGCCGTTTATGTTCCATTTATATGGCATATTTTGCAAGAGAATCAAAACCTATAGGGTACTTTCCATTGACCTAGAATCGTGAAATTTGACAAGAAGCAATGTCATGTAGCACAAGTAAAGGAAAGGAAGCACAAGGAACAAAATATACCGATTACATCCTGTTTACTCTCCCAAGCAGCAAAAATGTTTTTGAGTAGTGCAACTCCAGCATCAGTGGTGCATCGACCCTTACTAAAGCCAAATTGATTATTATGTAAAAGTTCATTGGATGTAAAAAAATCTGTTTTTTTTATTCCATACGGTGGCAGACGAGCAAATGGCCCACCTGATGGTAAGTGGTAACCATCGCTCATGGACATCTGCAGTGCCAGGGGCACAGCTGAGCCGCTGCCTACCTGGAGAGAAATACTCTTTTTAAGCCTCGTTTGAAGTTAGACATATCGTAGCGCTCAGGAAACATCGCAGCTGGGAGCTCATTCCAGAGTTTGCATGTACGCGGAAGGAATGAACGCTGAAACCGAACTGTACTAGACAAGATCGGTTCCAGGTGATATGGATGAACTCTACTGCGGTGGCGGGTGGTGCGATGGTAAAAAGGTGACGAAGGCACCATTGCAAATAATTCCTCAGAGCACTCTCCGTTAAAGAGCCTATAAAGAACACACAGAGAGCCAAAATCTCTCCGCTGCTCCAAGGTGTCTGTTAAGGCCGTAATATTGGGATCACCGATGATACGGAAAGCACGCCTTTGCAGGGAGTCAAAAGGGTCGAGTTGATATTTGGGGGCTCCAGCCCAGAGGTGTGAGCAGTACTTCATATGCGGCCGTATTTGAGCTTTATAAAGCATCAGACGCTGACTGGGCGTGAAGTACCGCTTCGCTCTGTTGAGAACACCCAATTTTTTGCTTGCAATTTTGGCTTTGTCCTCCAAATGACTCCCGAACTGCACTGTGGCTGAAATTTCCACATCTAGAATCCCAATAGACTCGGACATACGAAGAGCGACTCCCTGAAACTGAGGCACTACGATAAATGGGTTTTTCTTCGCAGTGAACGCGCACACTTGTGTCTACGTGGGGTTGAACTTGACTAAGTTCTTTACACCCCATTCCGAGACTCGCCCTAGAGAGTCCTCGACTTCAGACACAAGTTGCAACCGTCTTTCATGTAGCGACATCCGAGGGACGTTCTGGTGGTTGGTATACCGCACATCACCCGTGCTGTCATGTGCATAACAATGTATGTATGTTTGTTAGCTGATTTGTAATAATTTTCCCAAAAATTTTGCTTAATACAGGTAAAATCGCAATAGACCTATAATTTGAAAGGTAATTTTTATCTCCAGATTTAAATAATGGTATTAATTTGCTATTTTTCATTAGATCTGGGAATCATCATCAATACATTTATTAAAAATTACTGGTTTAATTATGTTCATTTATTAATTAATTTATTGATAAGGCATACCAACAGCGATGCATATTAGACAATTTACAAAAACACTGACAATGGTATTTCTAGTATGCTCGCCTATTACAGGTACACACAGCTCTCATCGTGCATTAGTGTGGTCATCATCTTACATTTATACAAACAACATTACAATTCTAATAAAATATAATAAACAAAATTAAGATTAAATAAAATAAATTACAATTTCAGTTAATATTAAGAATAAAGTTAAGCTTTGACTGATTTTGTGCTATCTGGTTGAAAATATCTTATTAATTTATTTTTAAATGCTTTGGCCGAGTCGTGGAAACTATCTATGTCTGAAATTTTGGTGCTTATCTCTTATGTGGGTCGAAATTCCCAAAGGACCTCTGTTTTTTTTATTACTAATCATTTTAAACGTTTTTAAAACAGTATTAGCATCGATGCAACTAAGATTGAAACTGTTGCTGCACCTCTCCACATTCTCCTCTATGATAGCGACAGCCACACTAGGGCAAGAGTTAAGATTTATATTTTCTACTCCAAAACTTTGCTATGATTTAAATTGGGGTGAATAACCGAACACAATGAGACCACTCCCAGGCAGTAGCGGCGTTAGGGTAGGGCGCGGTTGGGCGAGCGCCCAGGGCGCCGGCCACAAAGGGGCGCCGCAGTAAGTATTTATATGTATTCCCTAAATTTTGGGCGTCCTAATAAAGTTGTAAGAAAATCTAACTCCTAACGGGGGGAGGAATACATTCCCATGACAGTAGAATATTGAAATCGGGAATAGAGCATTGTTATCTACTACGTCGTCGTTAGATCGAAATATATGGAATTGATTCCGTAATTTTGAATCATTTCCATACATTGTATCGAAACGATTTCCATAACGAATCGAAGGCGAATTATATTTTATCTAGAGCAGAGGTTCCCAAACTTTTTTGTGTCGTAGACCCTTTGTTGTGGGTAGTGTTGACCCATGTTTTTCGGTTGTGGGTAGACTGATTCAGGTAAGTAGGGGACTTACCTGATATTGAATGCCTACATCCTACAATTACAAAATATTATCAACATTTATAATAAACTAGCGGACCCGACAGACTTCGTCCTGTCAAAAAGATTTGTACAGTGGCAGTTTTTTGTTCCTTATTATTTTATAGATAATGTCGCATAGCCAACCAAATCGCAAAAAAAGTCTAAATGACCTATTACTTTTTGTGGCTATTCAATTTTGGAACGTGACATTAAATCCTCCAACGATGTATTCTGTGCTCCAACGCACGCACGCACACTGTTTTGATAGATATGATTGAATTTCAACTATATGTAGCGTTAATAAGCGCAAATTGACTCTTTGATGTTAGGCACACCTTTCATTGCTTAGACAACAGTGAGTGCTTGCAATATGAACTTTATACAATAACAATAAAGCTCAATTCGACTGTACGTTTTAGTTAGAAAACGTTTGCATGGGAAAATAAAAGGGCTGTTTTTAGGGTATTTCCGATAATTATTCGAATTTTCCTCATTGTAAAAACCCTCCTTGAACTTCAACGAACATTGACAAAAAAGAATTGGCCAAATTGGTCCAGGCGTTGTTGAGTTATGAGCTTACCAACACATTTTGCGATTCATTTTTATATATAAGATTTTTTACTTTATAGGTGCTTTTATAAATAGTTTTTTGTCGTTATATTAGAAAATAGTATAATGTAAGTAAATAGGTACTATCAGTGTACGTTCAGGTCCATTATCGTGGACCCCCGTTTTCATTTCATGGACCCCCAAAGGACATTGTTCAATTTTGGCCTAAGAACCGATGTGAATATAAATTATACTATAATTTTCATTTATTTTTATATTATTTGAAACATATTTTAGTATTCCACGGACACTTCAGATAAATAAATTCCAAATAAAAAGTTGGGTCACAATTATTGATGCCGCATAAAATGTTTTCCGTCAGCCAGTGCTGCCAGTTTCGGAAGTTTTCGCGATTTCGGTAAATACGGATCGAATTGAGAACCTCCTCCTTTTTGAAGTCGGTTATTAAAATTAGTTGATAACACTTTATTCATTGAAATATCTAAATTGACTAGCTAGAAAAATACTAGTATTATATATTTATTTATTTATTTATTTATTGTATCCATCACTTATACACTATTCTTACAGGTATAACCTAATGCAATAGTGAAGTCAATTAAATTGTCATAGCTTAACTTTATAACTTATTATATATAATGCTATCCTTGTGAATTCACTCAGTGTACAAGCAAAAATATCTGCCTCCTCCGCTACTAGATTAAGAGTGTGAAGCGCGCGCGTCAGGGGCGCCTGACCTGACGAAGTGATGGATACAATAAATAAATAAATAAATAAAATAAATAAATAAATATTTTTTAAGCGAAATCGCGAATTTCTAGCTTGGCATTCGAGTATTATAGTTTTCGTAATTGGCAACACTGGTGTACTTCATACCTTATCTGTGTCCGTTTCATTCAATTTTTGATTGCTTTGCGACTACCGTTTCTTTTGTGATTTTCTATGCGTTTCATGGTTTTATTCTAACAACTTTGGCTTGATTACGGACTCCGATTACATTGCGTACTTGGTAGACTCGGCTGTGTGTAAAGGACTGGATTTTGTAAAATGATAATTGTCAAAGAATTATCTTAAACTTGACTAGGTACTATCTCTTTTCCTATAGTATCTAGTAGAGTAGTCCTTTCCTAAGTTCTAGAAGAGAACATATATAGCTGTACATAATATTGTTAATATAACTTTCATATTACTACTCTGATGTTTCACGCAAGGTTGGTTATTTTTTATTTATAACCTCAAAATATTAACTTTTTTCGTAATTATTTTAGTTTCTTGAAGTGTCCGTTCGTGAAAACTTATTTCATAGGATTCCATATAATTTTAAGAGTTTATATAAGTCACTTTCGATTCGAACGGTTCTTAGGCAGAACATGTATGGAGCTGGAACAATGTCCTTTTTGTTTCGCTGACGTAGACCCCTTGCAGGTTGTCATAGACCCCTAGAGGCTCAGGGGTGTCTGCTTGGGTATGCTGCTTGCCTATTTCTACCTCAAAATCGTTCCCATTACAGTGTTACGCAGAGAACTTACTGGGTACTTAACATCTTTGTCATATGTTGGCAACGGTAGTTTTTGTGGCGGTTGCAGATTTTCTACGAATCTCACCGGAACCACATACTAGAGGCGTCTGTAACCAGTTACGATTGTACGAGTTGGACAATTTGCTTGTCTGTCGATATATAACGTAAAAAAACCTGAACCAATCAGTAACTGATTGGTTAACCCTTAGTAGCGTGATTTACGAAAGTGATTTTTTTGATATTACTGTGTTTGCTTTAGGGTCTAGAATAGATGAAGGCAAAAATAGCTAAAAATTCGCAATATTTACTTCACGTATTTATAAAAAAAAATAGGTATCAATTTTGATACTTCAAGCATTAAGGCCACAAATAAATAAGATATACCTATGCATGAAATAATGGGAAACATTGGTTTTTTTATTATCATATAACGACGACCTCCATAGTCGAGTGGATAATACACCGGTTTCAAGGTGTCGCCATCTCTGAGGTCCCGGGTTCGAATCCCGGTGGGGCAGATGTTTGTGTGATGAATGCGACCATTTGCACCTTAGTCATGGTTGTTGATATATATTTCAATAAAAATTATTTATATATGTATAATATATGTATGTCTATCCGTTACCCTAGATCCCATAGCACAAGCCTTACAGAGCTTAGTTTGGGCTAGGCTAATTGGTATAAGTGTAATTTTTTTTATATTTTATATTTATATATAACTATACTTTACATTTTTTACAGAACCAAGAGGTAAGTTTCCTAATCCACTTATTTCTAGAATCCATAAATGTTTTTTCATGACCAATACAATCGCAACGCACGCAAGTAAAGGGTAGTACTTGTCCGGGGTCTTTTAGAAGGTACTGTAGTATCTTGTCGACTGTTGGTACTAGGTCTTCCCCTCTTTTTTTAATTTCGTTGGAAAGAATATTATATAATATACAGTCAACTTATACAAAAATCAAAATTCAAACTAACGATCCTGTATGCAGTTGACAAGAGAAATAAAAATTTATCGAAATCATTAGTCACCTGAAACGAACAAGTTGATTATATCAACTGGCTACCGCTATAGTTTTGCGATTGAGCCTGGCACAAATCGTTTCTCATCAAGTTTCTTATCTCCTCGATTATGCAGCTGGATTGCCGGATCCTTGAGAAACCTTGAGAATTCTGTGTAACCTGCATAGAAGCCATCAAAATCGAAGTTCTTTTCAGACTCAATCGAAATCTTTGGCGATGGCTACGTGATTGATAGTTTTAAATAACTTAATGTTAAGTTGAATGTCAACTGAGTACAATGGATTGAGAGATAGAAATGATGCCCAATCCTTGTTTGTCGCTTCAAAACAAATTTTAAATGTTTTCGTTTTAAATAATTTATATTTGTGTATGGAACTAAAGAGTCGGAGTTTCATATCCAAAGAGCGGGATGTGACTCGCGAGCCGCAGGTTGTCGACACCTGCTACATGGCATCAGGAGGTATTTTCGTAAAAAAATAGAAGTGGTTTTATATTGTATTATAGATAATCAAAAGTGAATAATTTTATTAAAAAAAACGTTTAATTTCAATTTAATGGATTTTACAATTTCAAATTATTTTAAAATTAATCACTTTGAAACAACGACGAAAAATTAACTTAACGAAATGGCGTATTGTATCTTAGTGGACGTGTTTATGCTCCGAACGCGAAATAACAAATTGTCCGTTCCCGTTTTTTTTTTTCCTCAGGAGAGGAGGCTGAGAATCCATCATGGATACCAACGCAACAGGCAAGCAGGGATGCGTTGATTATGTCGGACTCCTGGTGCTGTCGAGACGGCTCGACTACACAGACCTACCGACTAAACTCAGCCTAGCCTTTGGTCCTATTGACCCTACTGGCTTTATTGACGAGAGGGCCGCACCTCAGGAGAGGCACGGTTAGCGCTACCCCATGGTGAGGGCATATGCGCTAGAAGGCACGAATCTCCAAAGTGGGACCGGCCAGTATTGACAGGAACCTACTCGTGGCTAAGCAGAAGGCTGCCGATTAGGGGTTGACAAGGGGGGGGCGACGGCTCAGACGCCGCCGCTTGCAGGTCTAGAAGTTCCTGCGTGAGTCGGTTAGGGGGGTCGCTAAGGACATGTCGCGGTCTACGTATCCTCTGCCGGTAGTGACTAGTGTTGCCTTGAGACTGGCTCACAGTTGGTGGTGTTGACGGGGTCTGTTCCCGATGTTTCGCTCGCTATTTATAGAAGTCGAATGGGCTCGGCGGGGGTGTCGCTAACACTACGGTATACGAACAACGAAGTGAACGCCACGACGGTCGGAAAACGAAAGAGAGCGTGCTGCAATCAATCAATCGGGACATCCGCTTTACTTTAAGCGGAGGAGACTGTTCGGGGCTCTGTTGGCCCCCTGCAGTGGTCTCCTCGCCGGCAGTTACTACTGCCGGGTCGTTGGGGCGACGGGGATGGTCCTCCGTCTAGGCTTCAGTGCTCCATGGGAGCTGTGTTGTCCTCTTTTATTCGTCGCTCTCAGAGAGGACGAGGCTTCGTGGCTGCGCTCTCCAGTCGGGAGGGCGGGCGTGTTGTGGTGCGATATTTTACAAGTATAGGTATACGGAACTAGCAACCCTGAGGAACATGCTGGTGGCAAGTGTCCTTATGTGCGCATGTATGCTGGTCATCTTCAGGTCCCTGGCTATCACGTTGTTTCGTACATATTTCGGTGCGCGGACTGCTGATCTAAGGGCCAGGGAATGCTGGACTGCCAGTTTCTTCCTCGCTCCCTTTCCCGTTAGTGCGTACCACGCCGGCGCAGCGTATGTGAGCCGCGGCCTGATGTACAACTTGTATATTGGGGTCTTTACTTTGAGTGGCAGCTGTGATGTGAGTATTGGCCTCAGTAGTGCTCTATCTGTCTTCGCCTGCGCTGTCATGGATCATGCGCCATCATGGATAACTTGCGATCTATGGTCACGCCTAGGAGTGACAAGTTATCAGGGAGCGAGGCCCTGCTGAGCAGGATGGCTTGGGTCTTAGTTAGATGTCGCTGTCAGAGTGTGGATGACCCTTGTCAGCTGCAACGTTGTCGAGTGTTCTGCCCTAAATCCGTATTATTCTTCACGGGGGGTGATATGTGGCCTCATGGTGGTTAATAACAGCCGCTCGAAGATTTTGGCCATTGTGGGCAGCAACGTGATTGGCCGGTAACTGGCCGGTCGAGAGGTATCCTTCTCGGGTTTGGGTATCATGATGACCCGTCCTGTCTTTCAGATGGTAGGGAAGTGGCATGTTCGTGTGATACTATTGTGCAGGCGGGTCAAAGTTGCTACGGCCTTATAAGGTAGCCGCCTTAGTACCTCATTGGCAATCCTATCTGGCCCTGGTGCCTTCCTCCTGGGCGCTTTCTTGATGCCTCTGGCCACCTGTTCTGCTGCAAGTGCTACCGGCTTATATAGCCACCGGCCACGTGGTGTTCTTCAAAATGGCGGCGCTAAGCTAGCACGGCACGTGGTATTTCCCGAAATGGCGGCGTTTAGGCTAACAGTATGTTAATTTTAACTTTTGCTAGTAATTGTAATATTTTCCAAAATTAAAACATAAACTTGCTAATTACCAGATACCCACAGATATCCAGATACCTACAGATATTTTGAAGTAGTACTTAACAGATTTCCGACACCGAAATTGTCATCAAAATAAAAATAGTACTGAGGACAACATTTCGATAAGATTTTAATTAATTGAATTCGTGTCGCAGTTATTGTCATGGAATCAAGTGTCGCCTGAATTCTGAGATCAGTTAGCTAATTTCTAAAATCCAGTTCAAACGATATCTTGGCGAGTTATCTTTAAGAGGTGTTACTCAAAGTTTTCAACACTTCAGCGATTGTAAGTTCAGGCTAAGCATTTGAAGAGGCTGGTACAGTGTTAATTTCTTCTTCATAAACTAGAATATATAAAAAGCTGCTTAATGTGACTCAAAGCAATATCTTATGGGTGCAAGAACACAGTATTCTGAAGAATAAAAAGGCACGCGATTAAATATGTGTAGCGACTGTATAGCTGCATGTGTTGAGATAACGGCACGTATTAAGAGGCAGCAATACGCACGCGAATATTAGTATATAAGCCTTAGATTTAGTTAAATAAATCAGTTATTTAATGGAGACCATAATAGACTATATCAACACCACTGAGTCTCATTATGTCCATTGCCTAAATACTGGCAAATTGGTGACCCCGACAAACGCGACACGAAGAAAACAATGGCAAATTAGTGACTCGGACTACAAGGACCCCAAAGCACAGAAGATATGGCAAACCCGACCAGAGGACCCGACGCACAGAAGACATTTCAGAATCCGACTGGAACAATGGACCCGACAAACAGAAGACATGATAAAAAACGACGTGAACAACAAAAACCGACGAACAGAAGACATGGCAAAATGGTAACTCTTTAAGAACGGACCCGACGGAAACAAAACTATGGCAAAGTGGACTCTCAACTACAATACGGCTCTCACACTACAATTGACAACAGGAAGAACTCTACAATTGACTTCAGGAAGAACTATAACTTATCGTTACTATAAGTTATCGCTGCATAGGTGCCCACAACTTCGTCTACGCAGGACAGTCAGGTCGCAAATGTACGAACATACGAGCATTGCATTTAACAAGTTAGTTGAAGCTAGGGGATCGTTAATGTCTATTATCCTAGGACATGAGAATATATCCCTGAGATCTCATAAAAATAGCACACTGCAAATTATATCTATTAGCATTGGGATTCTATACGTCTAGACTGAAGTTTTTTAGGCACCATTCTTTAGATGTTTTAGGCTTAACCGTGAGGTTATGGGAGAAACTTACGTAATACTAACTGGTGCCCGCGACTTCATCTGCACAGATGGTAGATTTTTTCTTACATTCTTGACTGTTTTTGGACAATTCACACAATCCATACTAATATTATAAATGGGAAAGTGTGTCTGTCTGTTTGTCCGTCTTTCACGGCAAAACGGAGCTACGAATTGACGTGATTTTATTATTGATTGAGTAACATAGGCTACTTTTTATCCCGGAAAAATCGTCAGATTCCACGGGATGCGCAATAAAGGCTTCGCTCAAAAACTACTGCACAGATTTTCATGCGGTTTTCATCAATAGATAGAGTGATTCTTGAGCAAGGTTTTGCGATATTTTTAATCTCGGAAAAACGGATAGTCCCACGGGAAGCGCGATAAGACCTTCGCGTCATAAACCGACTTCCGCGCATATGTAAGCGTGGGCAAACGCTATGACCCTTAACCCTCTATAGACCCAATCCCGAAATCCACGCGGGCGAAGTCGCGGGCAGAAAGCTAGTATATAAATCGTAGTCTTTGTGTTATTCTCATGTGTAAGCTATATTATTGTGATGTTTCATTAAAATCCATTCAGTAATTTTTATGTGAAAGAGTTACAAACATCCATCCATACTTACAAATTTTCTCGCGTTTATAATATTAGTAACGAAATGTATAGCAATGATTCCGTAAATTGAAAACATTTTCCTAAAAAAAAAAGGAGATGTGTTCGATTCGTTATTGAATTCGTTTCGATAACTAACGGCAATGTAAGAAAATGATTCCAAATTGCGGAATCATTACCGTATATTTTGTCTAAAAAGTTACGGAAACGAAATCTAACCATGAACGTTACTTTGACTACGAGCCCTGTAGGGCTATGAGCCCTTATGTTTTCAAGTACTTACCCACGCTATGTATGAAACTATACGACATACAATAGAAATTGCCGTCACGTGCGACGCATTGCCTTACATGTCTCATCTCCAATTTTATTGGTGAAATAGAAAACCAACCGACCAGGAGACGTATTTTGGAATCATTACACGTGAATTTGGAATTCGAATACGAATACAAATAGTGCGCGAAATTATTTTCTACTGCTTACATTTTTATAGTTTTTTTTTCCCTCAGGAGAGGAGGCTGAGAATCCGTCATGGATACCAACGCAACAGGCAAGCAGGGATGCGTTGATTATGTCGGACTCCTGGTGAATCGAGGCGGCTCGACCCACCAGACCTACCGACTAAACTCAGCCTAAGCCTTTGGTCCTAGTGACCCTACTGGCTTATATGGAAGGGAGCCGCACCTCAGGAGAGGTACGGTTAGCGCTGCCCCATGGAGAGGGCATAAGCGCTAGAAGAGGCACGGTTCTCCAAAGTGGGACCGGCCTGTGTTGGTTGGGAACCTACTCGTGGCGAAGCAGAAGACTGACGAATAGGGGGAGACAAGGGGACGGCTCAGACGCCGCCGCTTGCAGGTCTAGAAGGTCCTGCGTTAATTGATTAGAAATTTTTATAGATTTTACAATCACTCGCATTCAGTGTTGTCATTAAAAACAAATTTTTATTCCGATTCCGTTTTCGCAGAAAAAATAAAAATCACAACAAAAAAATTAAATATATGTACTCAAACAATATTTACTTATTATTATGTACCTATTTACAAGCTATACATTAACCAAAGTAAAATCACTGTCAACGTAACTTCAGCGTTGGATATTCTACTAGTAGAAATCAAAAACGAGTGGGTTGAACCACTCATTGTACAACGCACGAAATGAAAGTTCAGAAATACTGAATTCGGTAATTCGTATACGAATCTCTGGATTTCGAATGCGAATTAATTTACTGTTGTTTCAAAAATTCGTCTCCTGAAATGGGTCACGAAATATATTGTGGGCAGTTTTAATACGCATTTCATCTGGAGGTCTTAAACGGATTAACCTAGGCCTTCTACCTGCCAAGACAAAATAAATGTAATAAATATTCATCTATCTAAAAAAAAGAATAAAAATAGATAAAGATATTTCAAAATTGGATTGATTTCAATTTTGTCGTCAAATAAACTCTATAAGATAACCACTTGAACTTCGAAAACAGTTTTTATTATGTAGGAAATAAAGGCCGCTTTAAGATCAACTTTTATGTGTATACATGTTATTATTTTGCACGTTTGTCGCCTTGTGGACATGGCGTTGGAATATTAGGATTTAATAAATTCGGTAGCATCGCCCTCTCCTGAGGCGCCGTTAAAATTTGCCTACATGATTCCTGGATATTAAGCATAAGGCTGAGTTTAGTCGGTAACTTAAACCGTCGGTGCAGGAGATCGGGGGAGTTATTGAGCAGGGGAGCGGAGGCTGGGGGCTCCCGGAAGTCGATTATCGTTCCCGGGGCTCCCCACATGCCTGAGGAAGGCCATTCAGGATGTTTCTAGCGGATAGTGTCCCTTGGGCGTCCGGCGTCGCGTGCACGCACCTAGTGGCGGGCGCTCGGGATGAGATCCGTTCAGTGTCGCTGCCCTGTGGGCTGCGACGTCCATAAATGGAAGTTTTACCTGGTAAAAAAAAGTGATACCGTACTGCAGCACATGCCGTTGCGGTGGTATCCTGAGTACGTTTCGAACTCCTTGTGAGGATTCTTAGCCCCTCTCCTAAGAGAAAAAAAATTCGGCGTTCCATTTCCGGCTCTAGTAAATTTTATTAATCTATATACACAATTATTTTTAAAAAAGATTAAACCTCCCTTTGAATAAACTTTGTTATTAGCAAACTTGAGGAGGTAATGCTTTGACTAGCCCTGTATATTTTTTTTATATCTGTGAGCAGAAGCCGTATTGCATACATAATTACAAAAATTTACATTTTAATCGCTTCCGTCGACACTTAGTACGGATTTCAAAACAGCCAAGAACGGGTTCAAAATTATTTGGTTTTAAGAAATGTCCGGCGAACACGTATTCTACTGGACGTCCTGGAGACCTATTTTTGAATTACGAATGCGATTTTGAGGTCGAACTTTGAGGTCACGGATTCCTAAACATCCAATTTTTGAAAGTCGATCGCAGAGCTGCCAACATAGATAAAGTACACACATAAATGTAAGAGTTTGGTTCCACGCAGAATGTAGCCGCTGCCGGTTATTGCCGGCTTAACCATTATGGTTATTATATATATATATATATATATATATATATATATATATATGTGCTATATTCATATATGTATATTGTATATATAGACTGAAAAATCAAACAAAACACGGATAACATTTCCAAAAGTATGACTTGATTACGGGTGGGTTAGGGCACTCGTAATGAAATCACACCTGTGACTAAGGTAGTCATATCAGTGACATTCAAAAATAAGAATTATTGAAAATCGGTGATTATTAGTCACATAGTGATTTCGAAGTCGCATTCGTAATTCAAAAATAGGTCTCCTGGGCGGTACAGAAATATTTTCTCTCTTCCTTTTGATTAGTTTGTGATTAAAAATTAAATCCATGTCAATTTTCAACGAAAAGTCTCTTCTATCGTCGTCTCTATGTATAATAAAAGGGAATAAAATAAAATGTCGTTTTTGACTATTTAGATTAATGGCTGAAATAATAAAAGCTCATGTCATGACAACAAGACCTGTCGTCAAATTAACACTAATGACATCTGCTTTCGATTCATTATAATGAAATACATATACGGGAATGAATCCGTAATTTGTAATCATTTCTATACATCGGGGTTTTTGCAACCAGTGAGGGCCGTCCCACTAGGGGGGCGTAGAGAAACCGGGGTAGTATATAAGGTTGGGAACCCCTGCTATACAAATTCAATGAAATGGTACTCTGCTTAAGAGCCCAGTACACAGAAGTTGAGTCCTCTGCGTTCTTTTATTACAAACAATTATCGCTTGTATATAAGTTCCCATTTTTTTTGTATAAAAATAACGTCTCCCCGTACTATTTTTATCCTGTGTCGTGGATGTACAATTTTTTGTAAGTCATACAAAATATCTGTCCCGTGCGGAATTTAACCGTTGCATTAAATCCGATCACTCAACCGCTGCGTCAATTGTGTCGTCAAATTAAATCCTAGTTGTAGTCGTAGCATTATTTCGATCCTTGCTGTTTTCCCTGAAAATTAATGCCATTTATCCTTAGTTCTTCTTTCAAAGATGAAAAAGTTTACAAGTGCTCTTGTGTTTAATGAGAAACGCGATAACGTTGATGTCAGATATGATAGTATAGATAGGGAAGTATTTTAAGCTGTGTTATTCAAATTTTATTTCAACGAAGTGGTGTGTTAACATCAGACTTGAGACCATAAAAATAAGGAAATTAAAGGCGACGCTTATAAGAATGTTTTAATGGGATTGAAGCAACACGAAACGTTTGCGCATTTAACGTAAACGTTTGTCTGTTTGAAATTGATAGTGATTGAATTTTTATGTGTTTTAATAATGTTAGTGAGTGTGCATATCGATTTTGTCCTTTTTTTAATCGACTTCAAAAAAAAGGAGTGTTCTCAATTCGATTGGTATATTTCTTTTTGTTTGTTCGCCGATTACTTCGCCATTTTTGAACCGATTTTGATGATACTCCCAGAATGGTACCATGATGAGGATATCAGAGCCTGATGATGGGATCCTGGAGAAATCGAGGGGAACCGTCAAATTTATAGGCACATGTACCGCGTTTTACATATTTTCTAAAGTTATATTGGCATTTGCTTCTGGCAATCATAATGTTACGCTGCTGAGCTGATAATGGAAGGTGTAAGTCCTCAATTACTAGGAGTTAGGAAATAGTTCTTTCAACATTGATATATGGATTTATACTCCTGTTCATAGCTTTTATGAAGAGAAGTACAGGTTCACTAAACATTTCTTTTGTTATGAGAAAGTAGCACGAGACCAGGATCTGATCATGGCATCCCACGAAATCGAGAGGAACTGTCGAAACTCACAACTCTATCTCTAAAATTTGTAAAATAAACTAATTTTTAACAAAAAAATTATTATAGTTATATTGTTAAAATAATTGTATATTGCTAAATTTTGATAGATTAAAATACATTTAAATTACAAAAATATCATGTAAAAATTGTTTATAGTTTAAGATTTAGGAAGGTTGAACTGACGCAGGTGGAAATAAAGAAATTCTTAAGCTGTTAATCACAGTACTCATATTTAATTATAAAACTTATTTCTTACTTTTTAATACTTGATTGTTTATTTTTGTATATATTATTTTTATATATATGTAATAAATTAATTTTGAGTCGGTGCCAGCCTGTAATCACAGATAGATAGTAGGGCGAATTTAATTTTGTTTGACTGGCTTGAGTTTGTTGTACTTGATTGTTTATTTTCCATGTAAATCATAATTCGAATTACTTTGTGCTAAGTTAACCATTTTTTGGTTATTTAGTTTTTGATTTTTCAATTCAGAAGTTGTTTTTTTTTAATGAGACATAAGTCAAAGTAAATCATCGAAGGACGAGTCAGCCTCGCGCACGAGGGGTTTCTTTGGGGGGGACTTTGGGGATTATAAACGCGAAAATTTGTAACTTTGGATTTTATATTTATAGCTCAGAATCATCAACACATAAAAAAAATATAGGCTACAATTTCAAAGGTATTGTGTGAATTGTCTAAAATATGACAAAAAGTGTCCGATGAAGTCGCTGACACCAGTTAGTTATCTAAAAAAAACTGCAAGAAATTCATGTCTAGTGAATGGACGACGTACAAACCAACAAATTCATAGATAAAGATCTATTGTTATACACTTAGCACGACAACTTAAATAACTAGATTAATAATGTAATAACAAACAAAATAATAATAATAAATAAAAATAAATATTTGTTACACTTACACCAATTAGCCTAGCCCAAACTAAGCTCTATAAGGCTTGTGCAATGGGATCTAGGGTAACGGATAGACATACATATATTATACATATATAAATATTTTTTATTGAAATATATATCAACAACCATGACTAAGGTACAAATGCTCGCATTCATCACACAAACATCTGCCCCCACCGGAACCCGGGACCTCAGAGATGGCGACACCTTGAAACCGGTGTATTATCCACTCGACTATGGAGGTCGTCAAAATCTTGTCACAGGACACCGTTATAGGTCGAATTTTGTGCTTTATGGTTTTTGGAAAATACTTTGAACGCTGTTCCTGATATGACAACAGTTGTCATACATATACAGGTTTTACTTCGATGATAAAAAAATGTAAGAAATATTTTAATAATATATTATTTACATTTCCTGGAGTCTTATTTGCTGCAAAGAATATCTAGTTGGAGGCTCACAAGTTTACGGTGACGAACTAAACACTTTAATAGTAAAACAACTAATTTAAATAAATTAAATAAAATAAATGAAGAAATTATTATTTTTTATTTCTCTTAACCGATATTTTATTACGTTTATTTTTAATTTTGATTTCGTATACACACTACATCTGTAGAGTGTGGTATTTACATGTCGTTGTTTTGAAGGCTTGAGGAAATGGACCAGTGGGGAAAACCAAAGTAAGTTTTCCTATAAAACATAAAACGCCGAGTCTGCTGGGACTTTCACCCTAATTTGATAATAATGCATGCCGACATATTTTGCACATATACCGTCAATTTATGGCTAAACACAGTGAATATTTTTAGATAAATAGATCCGTTATTTTTTTGAACTTCAATTTTATATAAAAACCTATAAATGTTGTGTGTTTACAAGAGACTAAAAGAAAAGTAACAGAAGCAAGAAAGAGAATGAACCTTTTGACGGTCAACTGATCTAAAACATTTGTTAGGCCGCTTTAGCATGTTCTAGTTTCTCCCATATTTTCACACATCTTCTTTCTTACCTTAGGTGATGTATCCCTGCTAGTCTTATTAAATTTTATGTATCAACGGTCACTTATCGAAAATAACGGCGACACTGATCGGGATGTAACAAATCAGATAAGCGCAAGTTTGATGAAATGACTACTGATCTCGGGAACCGTTAATGAAACCGACTAATGTCTCTACTTCTAATAAGGGGTAAATTTATAAATCGATAAAAAATTTCAAAGCACATGTTATTCATGTTACGCACAAAGCCAAATACTTTTTTTTTTCCTCGCGGGAGGAGTCAGTGAATCCTCATAGGGGGCGCGCCACCACAGTGGTCGCTATGACAACCCCATGGTGCTCGGACGACCTTGCACCGGATACAACCCGCGCCCGGTCTACGGCGGGTGGTTATGTTGGACTCTGACAGAAGGCCAGCCTACCAACTAAACACTGCCTAATGCCTTTGGCCGGGCAGAAAGCCTGGGGCCCTATCGGCTCTATCGGAACGCTTGCCCTCTCAGGGGAGGGGGCGAGGCAGAAAGCCAAATACTACTTTGTCTCGCCTTAAACACCGTATGTTAGACAGATGCGGTCCCATGTATTTAAACAAGACTCCATGCAGTGGCATAAAAAGGACCTCCCAGAAAGTTTAAGATTGACACCTTAAACTTTTTGGGACGTCCTTTTTAGTCAGCGGGGAAATTCATGGCAACGGTGTTTTGGGACTCGGAAGGAATATTATTAATCGATTGTTAAAATAAGGTTGTTTCTATAACCGGAGAAGACTACGCTTCAATATTAGAGCGAATAAAAAGACATTAAAAAATTAAAAGTAAAAAAATCCTTTTTTAAAAACAAGCTTTTATTAAATGCGCTAAAAAGAACAAAATAAACTTTTAATACATATTAAAGCATGTCGCGAGATTTACTGACTTATAGAATATTTTTAACGATTAGCTTTTATTTTGTTCTTTTTAGCGCATTTAATAAAAGCTTGTTTTTAAAAAACGATTTTTTTACTTTTAATTTATTTTCCGACTAAAAAACCAAGCTTAGTACACCCTTTCATTTGATACCCATATTGTAGGAGTGCAATAAAAATAATTGGTCCGCCATATTGGATACGCCGCCATGTTGGATTTAGAATGACGTCACACAGTAAATCATGCATTGTCATCCGAACTAAACGTGTATACCAAATTTCAGCTCAATCGGAAACCGGGAAGTGGATCAAATTTAAGTTGCAAGATTTGATTACAGACCGACAGACAACGGGACAGGTGAAAGTAAATAAAAGCTTGTAAAAAGAAAAGGTGGGGGAGCTTGTAAGAAGAAATCGACGAGAGGTGGGCTTAGATATTTTGAGTCACCCACCCTACAGTTCAGACCCGGCCCCGAGTGATTATTACCTGTTACCAAAAATGAAAGAGTTGCGGATTTAAGAAATTTACCACCAATGATGAAGTCAAGGAGGCAGTTTCGGCGTATTTTGAAGATAAAGACAAAATATTTTTTTATGATGGTATAAATAAATTGAAGAGGAAAAATAATTTGTTGTTTTTTTTTAATTTCCATCCTATATTCCTCGGATATAATAACGCTCCCTCGTATATGTAGGTACATCCAAATGATTCTATAACAAAAAATACTCGAGTCTTTGTACATTTTAGCACATACAGCATTATTCTGTTCAACCAGAGTAAAAAGGACCTATAACAACACTAGGCATGGCATATGCAAATCAATCCTTGGAACATCATTGAAAAGGGGAAAAACAATACCTTAAATCGTATTTAAATTTTTAGGCACATCCCGATCTGGGCAGCCGGGGCTGGCATAAACTAACAATGGAAAATGATAGATAGATTTTGTTTTAATTTATCTTAATCAGGGAGACATAGATATCCTTAAGTAAATATACTAATTATTAAATTTCATAGAAACTGATAAAGCAGATTCATTGCTGCCGACCTCAGCTGTCGAGTGGTTGGTACACCGGTTTCAAGATGTCGCCATCTCTAAGGTCGTGTCTCTAAGGTGCGTGATGAATGCGAGTATTTGTACCTTAGTCATGGTTGCTACAATCATCATTTCAGCCAATAGACGCCCACTGTTGGACATAGGCCTCCCCCAAGGATCTCCACGCAGATCGGTCCTGCGCTGCAAGCGTCCAGCGCCTTCCCGCGATCTTCATCAAATCGTCGGTCCACCTTGTGGGAGGCCTACCAACGTTGCGGTGTCCAGCATATGTCTGCCACTCCAGGACCTTTCCGCCCCAACGGCCGTCAATCCTGCGAGCAATGTGCCCTGCTCATTGCCACTTAAGGTTCGCAATTCTTCGGGCTATGTCGGTGACCCTGGTTCTTCTGCGGATTCCATCATTTCTGATTCGATCACGCAGAGACTCTGGGTGACTTTGAGCCGCCTTATAAGGCCCATTGTGAGTGGCCAGGTTTCTGTTCCGTATGTCATCACTGGCAACACGCACGAATCGAAGACTTTCGTCTTGAGGCACTGCGGTAGATGGGCCGAGAATATGCCTATGTGCTACAATATATGCCACAATATATTAATATATTTATGCCAAATTTATTTCTAGATCTATAATATATGTATCCGTGACCCTAGGCGAGGCTGGTGCCTCGTTCGCCGATGGTTATCTGTAGGAGTAGGTGATCTGTTATATAGGCACAGTACAGACACCAATCCCTCTCACATGATAATGTCAACCTACAGTGAATATTCTAGATTTAACAAAATTGTAATAAATAAAATACAAAAATTACCATTACGTCGATTTTGACGTGACAACGTCTATTAAATTGGTACGGCGTGGAGTCATTCTCGAAAACACCGTAACGGCCGAATCTGACGCCACACGGAGCCACGCACATTACTCATAATAATTAATTTATGTATAACTTCAGAAGCAGAAAATTTAAACAAACTATTAAATAAAAATATAAATGTTATACATTACTTTATTATAAATAATTTCATTGCACCCAGAAAAATTACCATGTAATAGACGTTGTCACGTTCAAATATCGGCAGTAGACGGAGTTCTACAGACAACCAATTTTTTTTTATCACACGTATTAACAGGCTTGCGGATATTGATCCAACGCGTAGAGGCTATTTGCGTGTTTAATCTCTCAATACCCTCAGGTTGTAGAAGGATACCAGTGTTTTGCTCACATCCTTTTGTGAGTAATTTCAATCACTGAGCTACGACCTTTTTACTCTTCTGGTTTGGTTTCCATTTTTGGTTTGTACTGGGTTATTGTTTTAAATAAATTAATTTTGTGTTCCTATGTTTGTGTTTGATGAAGCTGTTTTGTAAATAAAGATTTTATCTATCTATCAACCACTTAGATAAGATATACAATACTATTCCCAGTAACTGCATAAACATAAACTAACACATACGTCTCGATATTCGTACAAAAAATGTTCGCACAATAATTATAACACATTTATGTAGAACACGTTGTAACTGGCCAGCAGTTGGTCGTACTCGAATAATATGGCGCAAGGCGCTAAACGGCTTTTGAAGAGAGTAGCCGGATAAGTTGCTAAAACTAAGCTAATTACGGGGTTACATCGGAAAGTTGGTACAGCATGTGTAGAGTAATTTGTAGACCGACGAAAATTAACAGTCTGCGATCAATGTTTCCTTTTAGATAGATGGACTTCTTTATTTGATCTACAAACACGCAATAAATGAAATACAAACAAACAAGGATTTTTCTACAGATATAAATGTCAAAAATTATAAACTGCTAATATCAAAAATAAATAATTAAGTTAATAATAATTTTTACTGTTTTTTTTTTATAAATTTTACAAACACATTTAACGTAAATAACTACATTAGTCGATGTCATGTTATAATTACCATCTAATGTTATGAATGTGACAAGCAATAAATAAATAAATAAACTCCATCGCTATAGTCTAATACAGTATAAGAGAATAATATTTATTATTTAACTTTTTAAGAATGTTAAATAAAAAACATAACTCCCTTTATAATTTACAAAGTGATTAAATTAAAACACAGACAGTGATCCGATTTTAAAACCATCTACGAGTTTTGTTTTGACTAATATTTAATTACTCGTAACACATAAAAAAAACTATTGTGATCTGTGAACTGTCAAATGAAAAATGAAATGTTGCATTATCTTACGAACAACTTTTCATGTCAGGATACGTTGAGCATGCTTCGGTATCCTATACATAGGGTATGGATAACGTTTCATCTATTCATCGTGTCATGTAACCAGCGGGCACATCTGAAAGGATTATAACGGAAGGTAACAGGACAAAGGCGAAACCTAATATTACATCTGTGTATTCATTCGAATAATAGTGAAAATAAGCTAGAGTCTGGCTAACAAAAGCTGAACCCAGTGTTTTTTGTAGCGGCAACACTGTCATAAAAGTCAACAATGTCATCATGGCGTCGTCGGCTAGTAAAAATGTAACAAGATCCGTAACTGAAATGGAAAATTTAATAAAAAAGAATAAACTAACTATTTTTTATGCTTTGTTTTTAAACTTCCTAACCCATTACTTTCCAGAATTCGTTCCTTTTTAGCGACATGAACGATGGTGGTAACGTATGGTGTAATAATACAGAATGTGTTTATTTTTTAATCTACAGATTCGATTCCTGGCTAGGAGTATTGATTTAAAAAAAAAATCGAAGATGCAGTTTTAGTTTTCATTAAAATCGGGCCCTAGCTTCCTTTGAGTACTTTTCGCTATTCCTCATAATTTCGGAGTTGGCCACCTGGCAATCTGATTTCACGCCATTATCAAGCAACCAAAATAGCTTCATTTTTGTAAAAAGGCTGGAAACTTGGAGTCAGCGACGAATCTGTTTTGATTTGTTCCTTCTTGCTTTGTCTTATAATCAAAGCAGGAATCATTGAAATTAAAAAAAAAATATATATAATAAAAAGTATCAAATTAGTTATTCCTACTATTTTCGGTGATACCGTCCCTATATTTTTTAAATTTGCCGCGTTTTGATAGGTTCAGCTTTCGTTAGCCAGATTCTACTAGTAGACGAATAGATTATAAAGCATCGACGTTACTGTTATATAGATAACTACTCCTCAGGTTACAAAAATTGTTAAAATTTATCAGTAAACAACCTCGCAGTTACAATATACACCCGACAGTAGTTTTTTGTTCCTAATTATTTAATAGATAATATCGCATAGCCAACGAAATTGCAAAAAAGGTCCAAATGAACTATTACATTTTGTGACTAATCAATTTTGGAACGTGACATTAAATCCTCCAACGATGTATTCTGTGCTCCAACGCTCACAAGCACACTGTTTTGATAGATATGATTGAATTTCAACTTTATGTAGCGTTAATAAAGCTCAAATTGACTGTACGTTTTAATTAGAAAACGTTTGTATGGGAAAAGGGACTGTTTTTAGGGTTTTTCCGATAATTATTCAAATTTTTCTCGCCGTAAAAACCATCCTTGAACTTCAACGAACATTTTAAAAAAGAATTGGCCAAATTGGTCCAGGCGTTGTTGAGCTATGCGTTTACTAACACATTTCGATGGTATTTCACACAAAATTTACATTTGTTCTAAAAACGCATTTGGAATGTTGGAACTTTTTTCTAATTGTTCAAGTATTGTGTAGATCCAGTAAATTGTTCTGTGCAATAAATACTTCTTATCTCGATAAGTTGTCGATAACGAGGGAATTTTGAAAATTTGTAATTAAATTCGAAAATTTCTATGAAAATGTAGTATATATGTTGTATTTTTGGACATTTAATAAATTTAAATTGGAGTTTTTGTAATAATAGTTAGTCTTCTGTTTTTTCTATACAGTCAAAAATGCCAACTTTTTCTATACAGAATAAAATGTTAGTTTATATTTAGTATGAATAAGAAATTATAGAGAACTAGCTTCTGCCCGCGGCTTCGCCCGCGTGAAATTAGTTTAGTGTCAATCCTGGTCCCTTATGTCTATGGTACCAAGATTCATGGTCTTATCTTCAATTCGACCCCTATTTCACCCCCACTCTGGTAATAAATTCAAAATGCTAGAACAAACGATTTTTTGTTTCTTATGACGTGATATTTGACGAACTTGCATACTAACTTTCAACCCTTATTTCACCCCCTAGCTAGTCGAAATTTCAAAAATACTAGAACAAATGTTTAATGATTTCTTATCTAGTGCGTAAATATAGACTTGGTTTTATCTTTCAAAAATTAAGAAATCCCATACAAAATTTCAACCTCTATTTCAAACCCTTCATCCCTTTTTTTCGAAATAAAATGTAGCCTATGTTCTGTCTCAGGATCTAAAGATTGTCTGTACAAAATTTCATAAAAATCGGTTGCGAGGTTGAAGCGGGAAAGCGTAACAGACAGACAGAGTTACTTTTGCATTTATAATATTAGTTGGAATGTCATTAATATAGTTACCAAGTCACTACTGTTTCCTATCCATTATGGCAGCAACACAAATTAGCAGACATAAAACTAAATTAACGGACGTAAAAAAATCTACTAAAACAAAAATTACAAGTACAACTAATGAAAATAAAAAGAAAGTCGCTCAGAGAACTACTAATAAGGGTGTATTTACACGTAGCGTTGTATCGGAATAGTTAATAAATATAAGATGTATTTTTCATCACTCGAATTGCATAAGTACTTTACAATAGGGTACTTCCCTCTATATTAGAAAAGATCTAAAAGCATATAACTATGATAGCTTATGCATTAAATAGTCGGAACCATCATGTTTAAGTACATAAAATAACATAAATAATATAAAAAATAGTTTCAAAGTATTCACTTTTTTAATCTATACGTAAAACAAGAGCGAAACATAGGCCGCCATGTCGTGACGTCATAAGGTACTGTAAACTTATGCGTGTCAATGTCATTATGAATCATAGTACGTATAAAGCCGCAAAACAATAAGAAAAGAAGTTTGTAGGTTGCTTTTTTAATGTAAGAGAACGTTATAAATACGTAAGTTAAATTGAAATCGCACGTGAATCACACTATGGAAAGCAATTTTGTAAAAGGAGATAGTACGAATTTACCAAAAATAAATGCATTAATGGTCGGAAATTTCTTTGCTGCAAATCCCGACTTTTGTTCTGCCGAGTTACGGAGTATTAAAACATCGATGTCAGTATTACTCTTTTATTATTATTCCTTTATTAGTTGTTTATATATAAAATATAATAAGTCATTTTTAAATTTTGAATATACATAGCATCAAACAGAGAGCTTTGTTTATTATTTACATGCCGTATTGACGTCATCGCTACAGAGTAACAACTCGTGCGGCGCCTTCGTCTAATTACGCGCAAATTTTGAAAATATTAAATTTTAATGCAATTTTTATAGTACTTAACGAGTGTATAAAATTTTTATATTTTTAGTATATGATTTATTGACACGCAAGGATCAAATTAAGATTCTTTTCAAAAAAGAGATTAATTCCCTATTCCTACGGTGATGGAAAACATCTTAAGACATATCGACCCTTAGGGGTCTATGACAACCTGCAAGGGGTCTACGTCAGCGAAATTAAAATTTGGGGGTCCATGAAATGAAAACGGGGGTCCACGATAATAGATCTCAACATACCTTGATAGTAGATAGTAGTACCTAGTACTATTTACTTACATTATACTATACTAGCTTTCTGCCCGCGGCTTCGCCCGCGTGGATTTCGGGATTGGGTCTATAGAGGGTTAAGGGTCATAGCTTTTGCCCACGGCTACATATGCGCGGAAGTGGGTTTATCGCGCTTCCCGTGGGACTATCCGTTTTTTCGAGATAAAAAATACCGCAAAACCTTGCCCAAGAATTACTCTATCTATTGATGAAAACCGCATGAAAATCTGTGCATTAGTTTTTGAGCGAAGCCTTTATTACGCATCCCGTGAGATCTGTCGATTTTTCCGGGATAAAAAGTAGCCTATTATTTAATTCGGACTTTTATCTTTGCGTCTGCAAAATTTCAAAGTAATCGGTTCAGTAGTTACGGCATGAAAGCGGAACAAACATACAAACAAACTCACTTTCCGATTTATAATACTATATATAGTAAGGATATAGTAAGGATTCTAATATAAAGACATAAAATTATTTATAAAGTACCTATTAAGTAAATAAATAATAAATAAATAAATATTTGTTACACTTACACCAATTAGCCTAGCCCAAACTAAGCTCTGTAAGGCTTGTGCTATGGGATCTAGGGTAACGGATAGACATACATATATTATACATATATAAATATTTTTTATTGAAATATATATCAACAACCATGACTAAGGTACAAATGCTCGCATTCATCACACAAACATCTGCCCCCACCGGGATTCGAACCCGGGACCTCAGAGATGGCGACACGATGACGATAAGAATGACCAAACAATGGTTAATAAACAACTGTTTTTATAGCTTGAAAGAGTTTATGGAGGATAGAGGGTAATTAGTTATTAATTGGAAAATGTTAACTATAATTCAAATTAGGTTATACTGTACGCAATTTAATTGTAATCTTTTGACTTGTATACATGTGAAAATAATTTAATTTTGAATTTATTTAATATTGACTATATACATTTAATCGTTTATTAGGTATTTGAATTCGGATATAATTTGGACCCTTTAATATTGACATCCTTCTATTGACATCTTGTGTATTTTGACTGTATTAATTTTAAATTTGACTGTATCAATTTGAAATTATAAAATCAATTCAATCGTATGTAATCTTAATTTGTTCACCTTAATTTTGATTGATAACTTTGTATAATTAGTTTAATTTTAAAGTTATTTGTACGCCTGAAGTAGGCAGCCAGTAAGGGAATTTTGAGTACTTAATATAAGACCTAATGTATACCTACATGCTCGCAAATAAATAAATAAATAAATAAATAACACCTTGAAACCGGTGTATTATCCACTCGACTATGGAGGTCGTCAAAATGTATTATCAGAGGTCGTAAAAATGTATTATAAATGTATATAAAAATGTTTAAGTTGTAGGATCTAGGCATTTAATATCAGGTAAGTAGGGGGTCTACTCAAATCATGGCAAAGGGTCTTCGACACAAAAAAGTTGGGAAACTCTGTCGTAAGACAACTTGTTTAAATATACGCGAAGATATTCAAAGGTGCACGAGTGCAATGAAGTCGTCTGATCCGCACTCAATCAAAATGGTTGACTGGTCTCACCAGTCATGTAGTGTAGGGAGCTCGGCTTTGGTACAGGTATTTAACTGTACCAAACCCATTACCCACGTGGTTCACGAGATACCCATTACTAATCTCTGATGCAAGATTAAAATTGTATTCACTTGAACTAGTACACATTGGTATATGGTAAGATCGACTCCGGCCAAGACCGCAGCACCACGGATGTTTTGTAATTATATTTAACTAGCGACCCGCCCCGGCTTCGCACGGGTGCAGTGAAAAAATGGTTATGGTGGGTTATCCCTAAGAGATAGACATATACCATCGCGGACTTTTTTGTGGATTTTTGTAAGTTGTACAATACTGTAGTACATTATTTTGGTCTATCTCGTAGGGTTCAGCCAGCGTTTGCAATATAAGCGCAAAAAAACGTGCTTATTTACGACATCACATTAGAAACCTTTAAATTTATCAGTGTTTCTCTACTATATTATGCATTTATTATACATACAAACCTTCCTTAAGAATCACTCTATCTATTAAAAAAAACCGCGTCAAAATCCGTTGCGTAGTTTTAAAGATCTAAGCATACATACGGACATACAGCGAAAGCGACTTTGTTTTATACTATGTATTGATTGATTTGATCGGATTTTTCAAAAGGAAACTTGTTTTTTATCGCGGTAAAAATTATTTTATGTTCTTTCCCGCGTCTCCAACCAACCTCATACTAAATTGCATGAAAATTCCGCCAGTTGTTTTTATCAGATTTTACCGGAACAAAATATACGTTCCCGTGGTAAAAATGTCACTATATCCTTTTCCGGGTCTCTGTCTATAGGTAACTATCTATCTAACTATTCTATTTCAATTGTCATAAAAATACATAAATAATAATTATGAATGTCCAGTTTATTTATATTTAATCGAAAGCTTAAACATAAGTAACTAATTTATAGCTGAAAAAATTATGTACTTTCCACACAAATAACTTCCTTTTCTATTCCATACTTTATTTATTTATTTCAAAGTACATAAGTAATAATTGAATGCCACTTGAAATTATAATTAAAAAAAATTACAGTTATTTAATACCTTCATCCTTTCCTGTGTTAAACTATGCTGTGCCCTTTGATTATATAGACGTGTATATAATCAAAGGCTGTGCCCACCTGCGTCCACAAGCGATTCTATAGAGAGATTTTCTAACAGCTAATTACCACTTACCAGAATATTCTATTACTACATAATATTATTGGATGATTAACTCCATTTCGGTTTATTTTCAGTATGTATTTAAATAAGTTGTATAGGACTTATATTCTATAGGATATAAGTTAAGGACATCAGTTACTGTAATTCAGACTCCCCACTTAGTTCGGTGTTTTTTAAAACTTATTTGAATTGAAAATTGGAATATGTCTATTTTCACCTGTTTAATAAAGATGATTAATGCTGTCGTTTTTTTATTTTTTACTCAGGAGAGGAGGCTGAGAATCCGTCATGGATACCAACGCAACAGGCAAGCAGGGATGCGTTGATTATGTCGGACTCCTGGTGAATCGAGGCGGCCCGACCCAACAGACCTACCGACTAAACTCAGCCTAAGCCTTTGGTCTTAGTGACCCTACTGGCTTATATTGACGGGGGGCCGCACCTCAGGAGAGGTACGGTTAGCGCTGCTCCATGGAGAGGGCATAAGCGCTAGAAGAGGCACGGTTCTCCAAAGTGGGACCGGCCTGTATTGACTGGGAACCTACTCGTGGCTGAGCAGAAGGCTGCCGAATAAGGGGAGACAAAAGAGGCGACGGCTCAGACGCCGCCGCATGAAGGTCCTGCGTTAATTGGTTGGGGGTTCGCTCAGGACATGCAGCGGTCTGCATATCCTCTGCCGATTTGGGTTGGGGGATGCTGTCGTTTATATCACGCGTCTTTATAAGACACGGTCCTTTATAAGGCGTGCGCGGAAATACAGATCCAACGCGTAGAGGCCATCCAGGCGTGGTGCACAACTGGGTAATTGTTATGACACACCGTGTAGTATTAGACTCTTGTCAAAATTATGTTGATTTGTCACGATGATGTCAGAAAACGATGCTTATATAATCCTATTTAATATTTTTGTAAATCATCATCACAGCTCATTTACGTCCCCACCGAGGGGCTCGAGCCTACCATAATTACGTTAGGGCGATTAGGCCTTAGTCAGCCACGCAGGCCCAGTGCGTTTTGGTTGACTACGTACACCTTTGAATCGCTTCGCAGATGCACGCAGGTTTCCTCACGATGTTTTCCTTCACCGTAGGAGCGTCGGATAAAATTATGTACATATGAAATTCGGAACGAAGAACACATTGGTACGCGGTGGGGATTAGATCGCGGGCCTCCCGATTCTATACGGCGCACAAACCAGTGCCGAAACCACAGCGCCACCGACGCTCTTAAATGTCGGTAAGGTGATGTTCTCATAAAATACTTTCCTATACTGAACTCACTCAGAAATATAAATTGTTAACGTTAGAATTAAGACGCAAGCAACTAGATGCAATGTTACTGTATGATTTGTGCCATAATAGATATGACTGTACCCAATTAGTAAGTAAATTTTGTTACAGAGTACCTACCAGAGCGCACTGCCGTAATATGTGTCAAACATTTGCAACTCAATTTTGCCGTACAAACGCTGGAAAGCGATCTCCTATGCATCGCTTGGTTCATTCTTATAAGCAAATACATAAGTAGATTGTAACTACTTTAAGCTATTCTCACTCTGAATTTAATAGTGTTTTTGTAAATTGTGGTAAATGTTGCTGGTGACATAATAATTACTATATTTATTAATACTATTAGTTTACTAAAAGCTGTATTATGACACTGTTGTTTTACCCAAATAAATTAAAAAAAAAAAAACGTTTGTAATATAAACGTACATTAGCAGGATTTCAACATTATGCGAAATTTGTAAAAAGGAATCTTAAAAAGTACTAACGAAACGTTATCTATCAACAAACTTGAATAATTCGTTGATTAGTCACTTTGAAAATCCCTTATTGTTATTTTGAGCCTTCCATAAATAACTTGCAATCTATAAACTGTACGTACATTATGGAATGCAATAAAGTATTGACCTTGGAGTATTAATATAATTGAAAATTTCAGCGCCAATATCGATACTCCAGAATCTAATTAAGGAGTAAATAGTACCAAATCTGTGGAATCTAATAGAAAACAATATTTGGAATTTTCGAATGAAAATTCCACAGAATTCCACATGTTGCAGTAATATGCTAGTATTTTATTATTATCGAAAATAAATTTATAGAATCATTATTTATTGCTTCAGTCCTATGCTACGGATTTCAAATTGATGTGTCAGCAGAATCTACTTTATTTGAGTCTACAACATTTTCTTCATGTCTATTTTCATTTTAAGACCCACTTGTTGGCAATCTCTAGTAAGGTCTTCGAACCTTGTATTTAATTATTCGGATTTCCCCAAGGAAACAATATATTTTCCGAAATTATCTTTTATGTGACCATCTTCAATCAACACCATACCAAATTGTATCAAGATCCGGTCAGCTTTTAATTATTCAAGTTTTTATCCGATTTTCCCGTAGGGAAAAAAATTGCAAATAAAAAAACTTTCATCCCCTATTTTTATCCCTTTAACATTTTTACTAACAATTAATGTTGTATTTATTTGTATTCAATGAAATGCCTAAAAAAGAAGTTAACAAATATCTATCTTTAAGAATTACATAATTTCTATACAAACTATCATCTTTTTTTTTTCTTTATTCCTCAGGAGAGGAAGGCTGAGAATCCTCACAAGGAGCACGAAACGTGCCCAGGATGCCCCCGCAACGGCAAGTGTCACGGAGGTTATGTCGGACTCCACGCGACCAGAGCGGTCCAGCCACGTGACCTACCAACTAAACTCCGCCTAGCCTTGGCCCTAAGGGCCCTACGGCTTGAGTGGCAACTATCATCCCCTATTTCAATCCCTTACAGCAATGCTTTCGCATTGAAAGGTAGCGTATGTTTTTCTCAGACTAACGATTATCTGTGTACCAATCTTCATTTAAATCGGTTCGATTGGGTTGGTGAGAAAAAGCAGGAGACAGGCAGATAGACATAGCTGCATTCGCATTTATAACATTAGAAATATTAAATACTTAATTTTACACTAAAATGTAGTTTACTAGCTTAAATTATTAGTACATAATAGGAGCTTGGAATGAATTGTCGCCTGCAATTTTTCCGAACCGATGCTATATCGAAACCTTCAAAAAAGAGCATAATCCCAACGCATCTATGACTCCTCTGGTGTTGCGGGTGTCTATGGGCAGCGGTTATCGCTTACCATCAACCGTTTGCTCCTTTTGCTGCCCTATCCTATAAAAAAAAAAGCTTGTAATAGTAAAAACTGACTAAAAATTGATTTCCTCAGAGTGCGTATTGCGTATTGTTATTAAATGCAAGATGGTGCCCACGATTTTGTTTGCGCAGGATGGATCATTATTTGGAGTAGCTTATATTAACATGGCGTATATCTTTATAATTTGTAGCCTATGTGTTATTGTGATGTATAAACTATATTAATGCGAAGTTTCATTGAAATCCATTCATTCGTTTTTACGTGAAAGAGTAACAAACATTTATACACGCGTTTATTATATGTAAGGATCTGCAATATGTTATCAATACATAGTATAAAACAAAGTCGCTTTCGCTGTATGTCCGTATGTATGCTTAGATCTTTAAAACTACGCAACGGATTTTGACGCGGTTTTTTTTAATAGATAGAGTGATTCTTAAGGAAGGTTTGTATGTATAATAAATGCATAATATAGTAGAGAAACACTGATAAATTTAAAGGTTCCTAATGTGATGTCGTAAATAAGCACGTTTCTTTGCGCTTATATTGGCAAACGCTGGCTGAACCCTACGAGATAGACCAAAATAATGTACTACAGTATTGTACAACTTACAAAAATCCACAAAAAAGTCCGCGATGGTATATGTCTATCTCTTAGGGATAACCCACCATAACCATTTTTTCACTGCACCCGTGCGAAGCCGGGGCGGGTCGCTAGTTAATAATAAATAATACATAAAACATGTAATCATAATTGAATGAAATTTTGTAACAGTCATCTACAAAAAGCCTTGCATGCTTTAAAGATAAAAGTTGTAACACCATATCCTTATTTTCGTCGTAACATTAAAGTTTGCTGAGATCGCCTCATTATCAAGATTCTCCGGAATTTCCCCAATTTAATATGAGGAGATGGTCATAATCAAAACTTTAAAAATAATTGTTATTCTGCCACCTGATCCAGGGTGGCGTGGTGTTTTGCTTAAACATAACTTTTAATGGTATTATTAGGCACAAAATATTGTTTCTGTCGCCATTAGGGTAGGTGTAATTAAATTATAGGGAAATGCTCTAGATTTACATGTTCATTTTTGATTTACTGCTTGTGGCGGTACAATTGCGAAAGCGCACGTTGCTACGCGCCCCGATATGGGCTTGGAGGACACCGGGGTGTTTTAGTGGGTAGGCCCGTTTTCTTAGACTGGAGAGCCCCACACATGGCCGCGCCTAACCAGCGCGGTGACACGGCACATAAGGAGCATTTCCCCTCGAAAAAAAAAAGTCGGTTTTACGGGCGAAGATTTTACGTGACAACGTCTTTTTCTCGGTAGAATATTTATTGATATGAATATAATTAAATTGCACAATAGGAACAAGGAATTGAATGAAAATAAGAATTGCACAAAACTATAGAAATATATTTTGTTTACTAAAACATTGTACATGTAAACTTAAACTTAACTAATTCCTATTTGAGTGATTTTGTTGAGGATAGGACGATGATAGGAGAAATATGAAATGAAAGGAAGTGTTTCTGCTGTAATGTGTCTTGCGAAAGTCAAGTCGATAGTTGTTCCTTTTAACGTAGTTGACTTAGAAACGTTTGATACGCAATCAAGATTATACGTATTTTTCATGAAATTAAGAAACGAGTTGTCAGGCTTTACGTTTTTTTTGCTAAATAAATTTGAAATTAATTAAAATTTGTAATTGTAAATGATGAAGTTGAAAATTAAAACATTTACTTAAATTAGATGTTAAAATTCTTGCTCAACACAGCTTAAATCAAGTTTTCTTATATCTGCCACTTTTTCTTAATATTTGTAATTTTAAAGAATCAATTCGAAAATCAAAACATTTATTCAGATTGAAATTGAAATTCAGATTGAGACTATTTATCAATAGTATGACATAACCTATAAACTCAGTTTCTCAACTTTTGTGTCAATCTAACAATTAATCAATCAATCATAGTTTACGATAATGAAATATCAGTGTACAATTATTTACCTTTATTGTTGTAGTTGTTGTAAATGACGAATCTAAGCACTCCACATTTTCACTACAGACACAGCTGACGATACTTTAACCACACGTGTGAACTTGTATTATGACGCTTTCTTGTTTTTCCAACGCCAAGAACGTTCGAGAAAGACAAAGACAGAGACACAAGCATGCGCCGATTCAATGCGCCTAATTCTCTAGTGCTGCGCGCGCGGCAGACCGATCATAGTTGAGTGGGAGAGAGACGCAAGGCATTCGGCGGGCCTCTCTCTCGTTCGGTGACTCATCGTAACGTTACCGAGCGTTACACTTTTTCATAAGTGACTCCCAGCCGCAACCTAATTTAAGACGTTGTCACGTCAAAATGGGTCGTCTGCTTGTGTACCTTCGTTTTGCATATTTCCGCCTCAAAATGAGTTGACACTGCTGTCTTCGGTGTGAAAGGCAGTAACAGACAGTGAAATTACTAGGTGCCTTTACATCTTATGTCACAGTGGTATGGGGGTGGTGGCTTTTATAAAAGATAAAAATTCATAAGAAGATAAAAACTCATAGAAATGCTGAGTACTCACAATTAGAATTATTACAAAATTCCCAAGTATGTTCATACACGAATATAACTAACGAATTTAATGAATAGTTATTCCTTATAGCATCATATTTATTATTAACTAACGAACCGCCCCGGCTCCGCACGCGTGAGTTAAGATAGACCACCCCTGCCGAATATCATTTGTAAGCACATCTGCCGATGCTACATCAGCAGCCTCATCTGGGTCACACGTCATTCAGAAATAGCATAATTGCATTTTAATTTTATATAAATACTAGTTGTAATTAAGATAAGATGATATTATTAGTTAGACATAAGTGGAAACTCTGTCCAAAATTATAAAATAAATTATTTTTAAAAGTAAAGTTGGTTTCACAAACTTAATTGGCGCAGCCGTAGTAGGAACCCGGTAGTCCAGGTTCTCTATATCGTGGATAAAACATTTCTGCAGAAGAGATTCAACGACGTACGTTTCAACGTTTGAACCGGGATACGAACAAATAAATTTATTAAGAAGAGGACCAATTTTACAAGGACAGAACTAGCAATATTCAAAGGGAATAATGAGACAAGTTGCAGTACTGTGAGTAAATCTTTTTCCTTTCCTGTAATATCCTTTCATTATTTCGTGTATATATCTGATATCTTTGGGATTTACAACGCCTAATATATAGATATTGCATAGTTTAAATTACGTTATTATTACTTTACATAACATAAATAAATATATGTACCACGTGTAAGTAAAATTCGGTCTATAGTATAATAGGGATTATTTTTGTTAGAATTATAGTTCAATAGTGCAATTTTTTTTTCTCTCTCTCATCAGTTTTAAAATACATTGCCTACTTATTAAAATGGAACAAATTAATAGAGTACCTCAGGAACTGGTGAAAATAATACCTATCTTTGATGGAGATTCTAGATTATTGCCACTTTTTATAACAAAATGTGAGTATATTTTACGCTCATTCCAAGGGGAACATCACCAAAACGAGTATCTATTTCATGTTATAACAAGTAGGTTATCGGGTGATGCAGCTAGATTAGTAGGAGAAAGAGATACAATACAAAACTGGGAGGAATTAAAACAATTATTAGGACATCACTTTGGTGACCCTCGTACAGAGGAATGTATAGCAATGGAAATAGAATCTTCCAAAATACAACAGGGTGAAAGTTATTCAGAATTTTGTCATCGGTTACAACATATTCGAAGTGTTTTATTTTCAAAAATCAATGAAAGTATTCTAGATATTAACTTACGCCAAGCTAAGCAACACATTTATGATCACTTAGCCTTCAATGTTTTCTTATACAATTTACCTACATATCTAGTTAGACTGGTACGTATACGAAATGTTACAAGCTTAGAAGATGCCTTAAAAATAGTGTTAGAAGAACAAAATTTTCAAACTGTTTATAATTTTAAAAATAATCAACGCACTAACATCTCTAACTATAACAGGTATCAATCTAATAATTCTAATAGATTTAATACGCAGAATGTACGACCTTTTAATAACAACCAAAGAATGCTTAACAGTACTACACATGCACCAAATAGCATGCCGAGCAGTTCTTTTAGTTCACCAAATAATTCATTCCAATTAAGAAATCAAAGAGCATTTAATTACGCTAATAATAATCAATGGCAAAACGAAAATAGGTCAATACCGCCAATAACAAATCAACATTTTGTAAATAATCGGAATCTGCAGAATCAGCGCAACGTGCCTTCGGCGGCATCAGGTTCCAATACTGATGTCACAATGCGCACCGCGAGCTCTAGACGCGTAAATTACATTAATAACTGTGAACCACAGTCAAATACGAGCAACAGTACGTCAAATAGGGATATGCTAAATTCGTTTCCCAATGAGGCAAATTTTTGTATACCGGCCTCCACCATAGAGAACGAATAAAAATTAATTGTAATAAGAGATTAAATCTTCCTCATATATTTATTCCTGAGATACAAGCAGTTTTTATGATTGATACAGGTAGTGTTAGGTCGTTTATTAGCCCGAAATTGGCAAGTAAATTTTTTTCTCGTTACCAACAGTACGAACCGTTTGAAGTTGTTAGCACTCACGCCTCAAGCTTACATAATGTTACTGTAACAATACCATTACCTAATATATTTAATAGTTCGGAATATCATAAGTTTTATGTTTATAGCGTTGACGATAGATACGACGGCTTGATAGGAAGCAATTTACTAAAGCAATTGAATGCAAATATCGATATGGAAAATCAAATTTTATTCTTGAAAAATACAAACATTCCAATTATATATTCGCCACCCATGAAGGAGAGCTACAAATTGCCTCCTCGGACTGAAATGAGAGTAAAACTACCAGTTAATGTTGTAAATGGTACCGCGATTTTAGATTATAAGGAATTCACTGATGGGATTCGAATGCCCGCCGCTTTAGTAACATGTGAGAAAGGTTATGCGACAACAGTAATTCAAAATTGCACCAATGAACATAAAACACTAGTAGTTATAAGTCCATTTTATGTAGAAACGTATAATGAAAATAATATAGTAAATTTAAATTTTACGGATAACAGAAAAGATACAGACAAATTATTAACAGAAAATTTAAGTAAATTACGTTTAGATCACATGAATATAGAAGAAAAAAATATTATTGAACGGCTCTGTCATGAATATAAAGATATATTTTATTGTGAAGAAATTCCGTTATCCTTCACGAATCAGGTAAAGCATAACATTAGAACACAAAATGAAGATCCAATTAATATTAAGGCACATAGGTTACCACCAGTACAAACATTAGAAATTAAACAACAAGTTTCAAAAATGCTTAGAGATAATATCATTCAGGAATCGTTCTCTCCCTGGAGTGCTCCAGTACACCTGGTACCCAAAAAATCTGATGCTTCAGGACAGCAAAAATGGCGAATGGTCATCGACTATCGCCGACTTAATGAAATAACCGTTGACGATAAATATCCCCTACCAAATATTAATGACTTGTTTGATATGTTAGGAAACAGCTCATATTTCACCACACTTGACCTGGCAAGTGGCTACCATCAGATAGAAGTTCAGGAGCAAGATAGAGCCAAAACTGCCTTCAGCACACCTTTTGGTCATTACGAGTTTAATAGAATGCCATTTGGGTTGAAAACTGCACCGGCAACTTTCCAGAGAGCAATGGATAATGTTCTGAGAGGTCTTCAAGGCTTGCATTGCTTAATATACCTTGATGACGTCATCATTTTCTCAAAAAGCTTACCTGAGCATGTTCAGAAACTTAGAATTATTTTTGACAGATTTCGTGAAACAAATCTCAAAATACAGTTAGATAAATCTCATTTTCTGAGAAAAGAAGTGTTATATTTAGGTCACACTATTACTAGCGAGGGTTTGACACCTAATAATGATAAAATAGAGGCTATTCTAAAATATCCGATTCCAGAAACAACTACACAAATAAAAAGTTTCCTAGGGTTAATAGGGTATTACAGAAAATTTATTAAAGATTTTGCCAAAATAACGAAACCATTTACACATTGCTTAAAGAAAGGACGTAAAATAGTTTTAGATCATGAATATAGAAATGCTTTCGAAACTTGTAAGAAACTTCTGACTAATGCACCACTATTACAGTTTCCCGATTTCAGTAAACCATTTGTACTGACTACTGACGCATCAAATTTTGCGATAGGTGCAGTTCTGTCTCAAGGAGCAATAGGCTCGGATAAGCCAGTAGCATATGCGAGTCGTACTTTAAGTGATACTGAAGTAAAGTACAGTACCATTGAAAAAGAGTTACTTGCTATTGTTTGGGCTACTAAACACTTTAGACCATACCTATATGGTAATAAATTTATAATTTATACGGACCATAGACCGTTAGCTTGGTTGTGTTCTCTAAAAGAACCCAATAGTAAACTCACACGTTGGCGTCTCAGGTTAGAAGAATACAACTTTGAAATTAGGCATAAAAAAGGGCCACAAAATACGAATGCTGATGCCCTATCACGTATTAAAATAAATACGTTAGATGAAGATTTAGATTCTATTTTTGTTAATATAGACGATAATGATGATAGGATTAAGGATATAGTTAAGGATTTAAATACCGAATTTGTAACTATTCGTAAAAAGAAAGAAAAGAAATCTTCGATCATATCAATATCAGACACAGAAAGCGAAAAAACTGTCGAATTGATGGAAATCTCAAACGATGACGCTACAGCAAATTCTGTTTCTAATAGAGAACACGAAGGAATTCCCATTCTTAACGAGGCAATAGATACAAAACCGCGGCAAATATTAGTTCATACATGGTTATTAGATAAGTTATCAGTTAAAAATACGTCCAATAAAAAACAACGCATATTGGAGGTTCATATGCCAATTAATAATGAAATATTAGTAAAAGACTTCCTTAAAGAATACATTGACAATAAACATAAATATTTTATTTATTTTGAAGATCCTGCGCTTAGGAAAACTTTTTCAAGCGTGGTTATTAATTTATATAAAAAGGGAACATGTAAACTCGTTGAATGTACAGAAAGGGTTATAAATTTAATGGATTCTGAAAATGACCAACGGGACATAGTACTAAAATATCACGAAGGTAAAACATGCCATAGAGGAATAAACGAAACATTAGCCAAAATAAAACGTCATTATTGGTGGCAAAATATGAAGGAAACAATAACAGCAATACTTAATTCTTGTGAACAATGTAGGAAAATGAAGTATGAACGAAAACCAATAAAACCAAATATTCAATTAACACAAAATCAATATTCACCATTCCAAGAAGCTTTCATGGACCTTCTGTTCATCGAAGGAAAATATTATCTAACAATAGTTGATGCTTTTAGTAAATTAGGCCAAGCTATAGAGATTCCGAATCGTAGTACACCGGAAGTTGTTAGAGCTCTGATTAAATATTTTAGTATGTACGGACTACCTCAGAAACTAAATAGTGATTCTGGCACAGAATTCAATAATGAATTAATAAAAGAACTTTTAAATTTGTATAAAATAGAATTGCATATAAGTACACCAAATAATCCAAACTCGATGGCCATTGTAGAAAGGTTTCATTCTACCATTATTGAAATATATAGGTTAGCGAAATATGATAAAAGTGATCTTGATGCCTGTTCCGTAATGACTTATGCTATCATGGCATATAACAACAGTATTCATTCCGCAACGGACTGTACGCCGTTCGAAATCGTTTTCGGTAATACGGATTCTGGAAACGTATTTAATATTGATAAAGAACGTTATTTAATGCAAAAGCTAGTTCAAGATCACAGAAAACGTTTAAAAGTACTATATGAATATGTAGCCGATAAATTAAAAGGCGATAAAATTAAGGTTAGGGAAAAGAGAGGAGGTGAAGAAGTCCCTGAAATAAAAGAAGGTGATAAAATATTTATGAAAACCACTAGAATAAGAAAGGCTAAACAATTACCTCGTTTTGAAAAAGCTGAGGTCATAGGAAAACCAACTCATAATATTATACCTGTCGAAAGAAATAAAAGAAAAACAAGAGTAGCCATAAAAAATATAAAACGTCCTCCACAGATCGTGGCTAGTTTTCCTGGCACTGATGAAACAGAACCGCAGTCTGGAACTTCGAAACATGAACACGAATCCCGGGATAGTTCCTCTGAAAGTGGGAGTAGCGGCGATGAGGAATAACTCCTGGACTATTCTAAAAATATTAGACTTAGATTTTATCGTAGATCAATTTAATAATAATATAGAGAAGTATGATACTATTCGCAAAATAATTAGTAATGATAATGAACTCGAAAGTGAATTTAATAGTTTAACAAAACAAATTAAATTAATTATAAGACTAACGAAAGATAGGATAAATCAGATATCACCCTCATCAAAAATAACTAAAAGAGCGATATTTAGTCCGATTGGTTCTTTGGTAAAATTGATTTCTGGTAATTTAGATGAAGATGACGCAAACAATTTTAATCGTCAAATTAGTCAATTAAATAATAACGAACATTCAGTTGAAAGAAAAGTTTCGCTTTTACAACAAGCTTTCACTAAATTAGTTAATATTTCAGAAAGCATAAATTCAAATGTCAATCGTTTAGAAATTGATGAAATCAATTCTGTCATTCACAAAGAAAAATCTATGCGTAATACTATATCTATACTTAACACTCTGTACCAAGTTCTGAATAGCTTTCGTACTATTTTCAATATAATACAAGAAATTGAAACAGCCATAGCTTTTAGTAAACTACATATACTACATCAGTCTATTATAAATACAACGGAACTAACAAATACATTATTAGAAATAGAAAAACATGCAAATTTAATATATCCTGTTTGTAAGGAAAATCTCATTAAGTTAGAAAAGAACATAGTTGTAAAATCTTATATGAATAAAGATAGTTTAGTTTTTATTATAGAAATCCCTTTAATAGAATCAGATAAATACATATATTATAAAGTAATTCCCGTTCCTATCCTTAATAATTTGACATCCAATATTCATACAATTATTCCCTCATATCCCTTCCTATTGGTGAAAGGTTTGAAATACAAGTCTGCAATAAGTCCATGCGAAGAAATAGAAGACGGAAAATTTATTTGTTCAAAGAATAATATTGTAGAATACAGAGAGGAAACCTGCATCGAACAAATCATGCTGATGAAAAATAACCACAGCAAGTGTCACCAACACATTATTCAACTCGAAGATCTAAAAATTCAGAAGATTATTAGCAATTATTGGCTATTGTATAGCAAAAATAACATAATAATAACCGAGCACTGTCCTGAGCGAGTCTACAAGCACCAAGTCAAGGGAACATACATTATGCTACCAAACCACAAATGTAGGACTGAAGTTGGAGAAATATTTATACACACACCAACAAATGCATCAACAATTAATCTACATCTATCGTCAATTGAAATACCAAGTCTACAGGCAGAGATCAAGAAAGAGTCCAAACAGCTGGATTTGAAGAACGTGGACTTCAGCGACCTGAAAGAAGTAGTTAACAACGCTAAATTTACAGCAAGTGAAATAGACACAAACTTAGTGAGCAGTGATATAAATATATGGACTATAAGTTTATACGTAATTGTACTTTCTTTTATATTATGTTTAATTACTATTAGGTATAAATTGTTTTTATTGTCATAGACGACGAAATTCTCCGGAGCTTCTTCAAACAACCTCGGATAATTTCTCACTTAAGGGGGAGGAGTTAAGATAGACCACCCCTGCCGAATATCATTTGTAAGCACATCTGCCGATGCTACATCAGCAGCCTCATCTGGGTCACACGTCATTCAGAAATAGCATAATTGCATTTTAATTTTATATAAATACTAGTTGTAATTAAGATAAGATGATATTATTAGTTAGACATAAGTGGAAACTCTGTCCAAAATTATAAAATAAATTATTTTTTAAAAGTAAAGTTGGTTCCACAAACTTAATTCGTGCAATGCTGCTAGGAAAATATAAAATGTTAAACATTGAACATTAATAATATCAGTGTATTTATTTCAACTTTGTATTGTTCTGATATAAATTCCCGCCTAATATAAGAAATCGATTGAAATTCCTTTCTAAAAATAGCGCTTTATAGATTAAAGTTGTAAGATTGATTCGGGCTCTTTCGGAGAAATGTTCTATAAAACAAATTGGTGGTGTTTTATTACTTAATAAAATGTAAACGAGAAAAAGTATAACAATATTATGTCTTATAATATTATACATTATAATTACAACGTAAAGACTCAAATATTTATAAACGAATACTTCGTTTGAGTAGTCTAAGGTCAAGGTGCTAAATTGTTATATTATTCACTTATTCACTCTACAGATGTCTATTCATTCTGCAGATGTCTCTATGCACTCTACAGATGTCTATTCATTCTGCGGATGTCTCTATGGACTCCACAGATGTCTATTCATTCTGCAGATGTCTCTATGCACTCTACAGATGTCTATTCATTCTGCAGATGTATCTATGCACTCTACAGATGTATATTCATTCTGCGGATGTCTCTATGCACTCTACAGATGTCTATTCATTCCGCAGAAGTCTCTATGCACTCTACAGATGTCTATTCATTCTGCGGATGTCTCTATGCTCTGTACATGTATATTGATTCTGCAGATGTCTCTATGCACTCCACAGATGTCTATTCATTCTGCAGATGTCTCTATGCACTCCACAGATGTCTATTCATTCTGCAGATGTCTCTATGCACTCTACAGATGTCTATTCATTCTGCAGATGTATCTATGCACTCTACAGATGTATATTCATTCTGCGGATGTCTCTATGCACTCTACAGATGTCTATTCATTCCGCAGATGTCTCTATGCACTCCACAGATGTCTATTCATTCTGCAGATGTCTCTATGCACTCTACAGATGTCTGTTCATTCTGCGGATGTCTCTATGCACTCTACAGATGTCTGTTCATTCTGCGGATGTCTCTATGCACTCTACAGATGTCTATTCATTCTGCAGATGTCTCTATGCACTCTATAGATGTCTATTCATTCTGCAGATGTATCTATGCACTCTACAGATGTATATTCATTCTGCGGATGTCTCTATGCACTCTACAGATGTCTATTCATTCTGCGGATGTCTCTATGCTACATTTTTTTATTATTCATTCGACATTTATTGTCTCATTTAATATATTCATAGCATTCCCTAACATAAATATTGGTCTTACATTTGAAGACCAAGCATTGTTATTATTTAAGTTTTGGAGTTTAGCTACAACAAACGGCAAGAACGTTCAAAATTGTTTCATTTAAGTGTTATTATTGTTACAGTCATTTGTAATTTATAAAAATGTCTTCATTGATATTATACATGGACATCCTCTTTATAATAATTTTGTATAAATTAAAATATTAGGCATACACTTTTTAGTTTTAAACAATATTATTATAAAATATTTTCAAAGCTATAGGTACAATCAACAACTCGTCGACGTAAAACATCTTTTGCGAAAACCAGTGCTAGTACGATTGACATAAGGACTATCTCATGTTCAAAATGTACTGTTAATATGTGAACACCTTCATTTTTCATAATGACACTCTTGACGCAAACTCTAAGCATAAAGTACAGTCACAACACCTTAAGCTTATACTTGCTTTACGTAAACCGCCACTAGTGCAAATGACATAAGGTCTATTTAAAGGTTAAGACGTAATAGCTGACCAGTTGTTTTGTGTACAACACTTAACCCAACAATAATATTGTTATTAATTAAACTTTCTAAGGCTTTGCGAACCGTTAGGAATAAAGTCGTCGACAAAGACGCTATTTCACTGTTAAGTTATTTGAGACCCCTGGTGATGGTTTGTTGTATTATTTTTGCCTCGTGCCTTAATCACAAGCAATCACTTTGCATAGTTTATTTGCAATTTGGAAGGTGATGAGGAAAAGCAACAGGCGATTCAAAGTGATCAAGTCTTATTACATGGTTTTAGTTATGGAAATCAAATTCAAAAATTCATTTTACAAAAAAGAACCAGCGAGAAAATCAGCAAGGGCTTTTGTTTCTTTCCTGTAGTTTTAAAAAGATATTAATTAGAAACTGGCCTCTGATAAATAGTCTGAACCCAACTTCCAGTACAAGTTTAAACAAATTCACGCTGTATCAATAAATATTATATATTTTAGTATTAATAACTAACAATAAGTATTTATTATTAGGTTTTACTTATTTTTTTACTTTATTTCCCCGAACAAGTCCGATTCTGATCAGTAGCCCTAGACAAAAAGCACGCGCGTCTTTTCTATTCTATTTCTACTATTATAATAGTCTAAGCGTTTTGAGTAGAAAAAGAATAGAACCGTATCTATTTTTTACGTCACAAACTACATTTTGTCTATGAATTTGTATAGAACTCTTCTACTGTCAAAATAGAACACAGACGAGCGATAAAATAGAAACACAGTTAGCATCTTGCCTGCGAGTTTTCTATCAGCGTCATCAAGTCACGTGACGTATCTACTGGAAATGTCAGTCCCATACATTTTTTATGTTATCTATTGTAGAAAACGCAAATAGAAAGGCATTTTGTCTATAGTCTGATTATTAATTCACTGGAGTAAACTGACAGTTGCTAATGTCACATTGTAAAATTATGTTGCCATATTTATCGTACTAGTGAGGTGACCTGCAAATATAATTGGATAAATTGAATAAATCGATAAGGACTTCACCCTTCGTTGTTATTCAGATCACTCACACAAAGTCAGTAACAACGTTTATTAATAAAAAAAGTACTCAATTAATTATAATATAGGTACGTGAATTCTATCAGATACAAAAAATGAAATTCACTCACTTGCTAGCGTTCCCGAACTATGTTCAGTTAATCAGTAAATCAATTTTTTGAGCTGTAATTATTCGAACATTTGGAAGTACTTTAATTATTGCAATCTATTTAAAAGAAAAATACAGATTTAACCACTGTGTAATAGTAGTTATTGTTTTTCATTTTAGACAAAACCTAATTCTGTAAATTATTTATCGTTGTAATGGATATAACCACGACAATTTTACGTCAAGTTTTTTTTTATTTATTGCTGGTTATTACTGGTTACTGGTACAAGATGGAGAAACGGTGTGGATCATGTAATAAACTTAGAAAATAAAATGTTTAATCTCGACCATATGATGGACAATATTACGGACCGTTTTATAATAAGTGTCACTGACAGCGACGACGATAGTGATAAAATTATGTCTGACAATGACGAATAAAAATCTATCCATTGAATATTTTTGTTTCATTTCATATATATAATTCGAGTAATTACGCCATTTCAAAGTTATTACCTATTTGCCCTAAAGGTACCATGCTGTTTTGATTTTGTTTAATCGATGTAATAATATTATTATTACATCGATTAAACAAAATTGGATTAAGATTTCTTAATAAAGTAAATAAAATGAGTAATGTGATTTGAGGACGGAATGAAATTGAATGAATGAGTTTGATTCAATATTCTAGTCACAACAATTTTTCTGTTCATCATAAAGTGGTAACACCGTAAACGTCAGTTTACTCCAGTGAATTAATGATTAGACTATAGGGGCAGGCTACAGTACCATAGACCACATTTATGCGCTACAGCAAGTTATACAGAAACCGCAGAGCTTAATCTGCCACTTTGCTTGGTGTTTGTGAATTATGACAAAGCCTATTATTCCGTTGAGATCTTGGCCATGCATCAGTTTCTTCAGAGGTACCATTTATACTATCACTACATCTAAGTGTTGCAGTCACTCCACGAAAACGCCACAATGTTAGTCTGGACTTCAGGACTAGAACTCGAGACCGATACGACTCCAGCCAGCGAGACAGAACCATTTGATATATTTCAGCTTTTGGACTGGAAAAGATTGGGTATCAACCTCAACGGTGACGATTCGCACCTTCGTTTTGCTGTTATTGTAGTCATGGCTGAGACCACAGAAGATTTCAACACAATGCTGGAAGACTTCAGTAGAGCTTACACAAGTGGGTCTTAAATTGAACACAGTGAAGCCGACAATCACTTCGAACTCTCATGTAGCATCCACTCTTATATAGGTTGGAACTGGAAGTTTTTAACGAGTAACTTTAACTGGGAAAAATAATCGTAGTAGGTAGGTCCGACCTACAGAAAGAGGTCAATCAATATTCTCGATGCATCTATAGCAGTGTTTCAAGACTCATTTTTTTTTCAATCTTTGACAACCTTACCTGAACAAGCGCCTATCCACAATAAGTGTGACGGACAGCCCCCTATGCAGGATGCATAGAGGCAGAGGAAACACTACAACATGTTCTCATGGAATGCAGAAGCGTGGTCGATCAACGGGCAATACTTCTCCACTCCCCAGTATCCCTACTGGAAGCATGCAAAAGCTCCAAGAGGCTGCTGGCATTCTGGAAAGATCTGGGACGGTTAGAGTAAGAGAGTAATCAACCAGCACAGGATGTATAATAGCCTATTTGTAAGGCTAAGTGCGAGTAAAGGCCCAGCCAAACTAAATATATTTCTATCAAAAATATTTTTATTATATTATATGGATACCCTGGATCCAATAATACAGTCCTTACAGAGCTTACCTTGGGCGAAAAAGTCGAAACGAAGTTTTTTGAGATCAGGACCAGATCACCAATATACATCGACGAATTGTGAACCCTAAGTGACAGTAGGTAGGGTATATTATTCACAGAACTGAGATCTGCCGGGGCAGAAAGGTCCGCGAATGACAGGCATATGCCTGACACCGCAGCGTTGGTAGGCTTCCCATTAGATGGGCAGACTAGATTTGGTGAGAAGCACAGGAACACGCTGGAGATGTGTAGAGATCCGTGGGGGGACCTATATCCAGCAGTGGGTGTCTACTGGATTAAATAATGATGATTTTTATTTATATGTATATTTAGCTAAACAACAAAATTAAATAAATTATCTAACTAGATTTGATTAGTACAACCAGGTTGAGGTGAGAGATGAATTATTACAGATATTAGAAGTTTCGATTCCGTTCACAATGTCGCATCTAGACATAAGCTTTATCCCGGTGGCTGCCCACGGATTTGGCGGCTTATAAGCGCGGGCCGGCGGCGCTAGCGAGCAGTCGCCCTCGATCGCCGCCTCCGCTCCAGACCGGAAACGCGACACCGGAACTTACGCGCTTTCGTACCGCGAAGGTAAGTTGACTGCAAACTTTAAAATTGTTTCCATTTGTTCTATGAAAATCGGCAACACGAAGGCGATAGTTAGGACTTTAAAATATGTATTAAAACTGGAAAACTATCAAACTATATAATGTTGCGGCTTTTCCCGTGAACTCCGTATTTTATACATGTTTTAATATCAATTTAATAAGCCCAGAAAGTAATTATTTGTTTTAAGCTGTCTCGTCAACCGGCAAACAGTTTAGTATTCGTCTTAAAATTATGTTTTATTTATGAACCAAATTAATTTGAACTTAATATGTACATGTAAAACTGATGAAAGCCTCAAAACAATAAAAACCATTCGATGTAGCTAGTTACATTACATTTCTGATATAGAGCCATATGCAAAATAATGATAATAATATTTTCATTCGAACAGGACCGATTCTAAGCTCAACAATTTTTAAATTTAACCCTGTAATGATATATAAGAACAAGGTGATAAATTACATCTTTTGTACAAATAGCATAGCCAAATGAGTAACTAAAGATGTCTCCCATTTCCCCACAGCATAAAAGAAATCAATGTTTATTTACCTTGATAACAATGTTGAATTAAGCTGTAAATATAGAGGTATATAGGAATTAAATGTGAATATTCTTAAATTAGACGAATGTATTAAGTTTATTAGATTAGATTAGGTAAATTTAGAAAAAAGTGTAATAATAATATACTTATAAAATTGTTTATGAGAAAATTTTATAAAATGATGATTGGTATAAAACAATGCAAAATAATGCCGATTACCGAATAAAAACGTTTAATAATTAATTAATTATTCGATACCCACATCGTTTCGCTATTTAACGATAGTCAATCTAGGAAACGAATTGAGAACCGAATGTAATTTCTAGACATTCCGTTCTACGATTTTTTTTTTCCCCACGGGGGATGGTAGTGAATTCCCAATGGGGTTCGCGCCACCACAGTGGTCGCTATGACAACCTCCTGGTGCTCGGACGACCTCGCACCGGATACCATCCGCAACCGGCGGATGGTTATGTTGGACTCTATAGCAGAAGGCCAGCCTACCAACTACACACTACCTACAGCCTTTGGTCGGGCGGAAGGCCTGGGACCCTATCGGCTTGAACTAACGCTCCCGCCCTCCAGAACGGGGGCGGTGCTAATTCTAACGATACAAACGTGAATTTATTTATTAAGACCGACCGACCGTATTGGTCCTTATTCCGATTCTTCGGAAATATTCACTTAAATTACATGCTATAAAAAGCATATTGATCTATAATAAATGTACAATTTATTCACTTGATGAGGATTAATGCTGTATTGTTTAAAATCACTTAGTAAATAACCATTTTCTAGTAAAGGATAAAAAATGGTTATGGTGGGTTATCCCTAAGAGATAGACATATACCATCGCGGACTTTTTTGTTGAACTTTTTAAGGTCGACAATACTGTAGTACATTATTTTGTAAAAAACGTGCTTATTTACGACATCACATTAGAAACCTCTAAATTTATTAGTGTATAAACCTTCCTTAAGAATCACTCTATCTATTAAAAAAACCGTATCAAAATCTGTTGCGTAGTTTTAAAGATCTAAGCATACCTACATAGAGACTGACAGACGGCGCGGCGTATAGCGACTTTGTTTTATACTACGAGTATGTATGTAGTGATGACAATTTAGAGGGGAATGACTGGAGTGACAATGAAGGATAAATTGCGAAATAGTGCGATAATGGACATACGCGGTGTGAAAAAAGATGTAGTCAGAAAATTTGAGAAAGGAATGCTTAGATAGTTTGAACACCTACAAGGGTGGATGCAAGATGGCTGACGAAAGAAAATTTTAAGGCAAACATTAATGGGCCAGTTGGTAGGGGACGACCTAGACTAATTACTTGGACCAAATGGGTGATATATTGAATAAAAACCGGCCAAGTGCGTGTCGAACTCACGCACAAAGGGTTCCGTACCATTAATTTATGAAATTAAAGGAAGCGGTGTACGATAAACGAAGTATTAAAAAAAAATTGGTTGTCTGTAGAACTCCGTCTACTGCCGATATTTGAATGTGACAATTTCTATTACATGGTAATTTTTTCTGGGTGCAATGCAATTATTTAAAATAAAGTAATGTATAACATTTATATTTTTATTTAATAGTTTGTTTAAATTTTCTGCTTCTGAAGATATACATAAATTAATTATTATGAGTAATGTGCACTTGCACACTAAATACAATAAGCATATGATTGCACATACATATGAACATACATTCATTCATCTTCATACAGAAGTTTATAGTTACAATAAAATTAAGCGTGGACTCCGTGTGGCGTCAGATTCGGCCGTTACGGTGTTTTCGAGAATGACTCCACGCCGTACCAATTTAATAGACGTTGTCACGTCAAAAAACCACTTACTAGATCTCGTTCAAAACAATTTTCGTTGGTAGTTTTTATAGTAATGTACATCATATGTTATTTTTTATATTTTTCATTTTCTTATTTTAGTAGTTAGAGAGGGATCAACTTTGTTCCACTTTGGAAGCATCTGTCACGCAAACTATTCGGTTTATAAAAAAAAATATTTTTGAAACCTCGATTTCATTTTTGAAGACCTATCCATAAATACGCCACACGTATGTGTTTGATGAAAAAAATTGTTAATACTCAGTTAAAAGTATGGGGACCCCCAATATTTATTATTATTTTTTATTTTTGCATCAAAATCTTAATGCGGTTCACAGAATACATCTACCTACCAAGTTTCAACGGCTCTTAAAGATTCGGAAAAAAATGGCTGTGACATACGGACGGACAGACGGACAGACTGACATGACGATTCTATAAGGGTTCCGTTTTTTGCCATTATTCTTTCCGTTTTTACCTAGACTTTAGACGAATTTTTGAAACAATAAAAAACCAATTCGCATTCGAAATCGTGAGATTCGTATACGAATTACCGAATCCACTATTACTGAACTTTCATTTCGTGCGTTGTGCAACGAGTGGGTCAACCCACTCGTTCTTGATTTCTACTCGTAGAATTTTCAACGCTGAAGTGACGTTGACAGTGATAAATTTACTCTGGTTAATGTAAAGCTTGTAAATAGGTATATAATAATAAGTAAATATTGTTTGAGTATAAATATTTTAATTTAAAGATAGTCGAAATATTTATTTTATAACTAGCCGACCCGACAGATTTCGTCCTGTCAAAATGATTTGTATAGTGCCAGTTTTTTGTTCTTACTTATTTTATAATCAAGGCAAAAAATTCTCCTGTACAGAACTGACACGAACAGAAGGTTGTGAATAAAAAATAATTAAATAAAACGTACATTTAAAACTATTCCACTTTGGAACGTGACATTAAATCCTCCAACGATGTATTCTGTACTCCAACGCACACACGCACACTTTTTGATAGATTTGATTGAATTTCACCTTTATATACTCGTAGCGTTAATAAAGTGCAAATTGAATCTTTGATGTTTGGAACACACCTATATTGCTTAGATATAACACTGAGTGCTTGCAATATGAACTTTATAGAATAACAATAAAGCTCAAATTGACTATACGTTTTAGTTAGAAAACGTTTGTATGGGAAAAAAGGGCTGTTTTTAGGGTTTTCTGATACTTATTCAAATTTTTCACACCGTAAAAATTATCCTTGAACTTCAACGAACATTTTAAAAAAGAATTGGCCAAATTGGTTCAGGTGTTGTTGAGTTATGCGCTTACCAACACATTTAGCGATTCATTTTTATATATAAGTTATGGTGAGCTTAATAAAAAATAATGTACTCTTCCATTATATTAAATTATAACCTTAGCAAAGAAGAATTCTTAGAAATTAGTAGGCAATAACAATAAAATGTTAATAATTTTAATTAAGCCAGACAATTTTTTAATTCACATTCCGTTTCACGTGTGGGTCATCGCCGGTTTTTTGTTTTTGTTGTTGTGAATATTAATTTTTCTGCGTGAAACGAAATCTAATTAAGAATTTGTTTTTAATGACAACACTGGATTCGATTTAAAAATCTATAAAATTGTAAGCAGTAGAAAACAATTTCGCGCACGGTTTGTATTCTTATTCGAATTCAAAATTCACGTCTAATGATTCAAAATACGTCTCCAGGTCAAGAGTACTCGTAATCGAGCATTCATGAAGGTATTAATAAAAATCGAGTAAGCTATTGAAGTATGTTTGGATAGTAAGTGGAAAACTGTGATCTCTAACTACCCCCATGGGATAGAAATTTGAATGTATGTCTCGTATGTATACAAAACAGTATACGTCAAGTCAGCGATGTTGTAACTATTTGTAAAATATAAGAGCTGTGCAAGATATTTTTCAGACAATATATTTTCTCAGCGCAATATTAATATTGAACAAGGGAATTTGTTTATTGAAATTGGAAAACCAATCTCGTATATAACTCATTTGTTTTTCGTCAAAATATCAGTTATCGTTTATCAACTGTAATTTTGTAAAATACTTTTTATTGCCTTAACAATTTGACTATTACATAGTTTAATGTCTATACATATATATATATATATATATATATATATATATATATATATATATATATATATATATATATTATATATATATATATATATAATATATATATATATATATATATATATATATATATATATATATATATGGATATAATTTTTTGATAGATATATAATTCACAAATGTAACTAAGGCACAAATGCTCGTAATTCTCATACAAACATCTGCGCTTACTCGAAGCCGAAGAACTCGAAGAACTCGAAGAACTCGAAGCCAGCACATAAATCTAATAATACAATACAAAATATTAACTTGTAAAGAAATATGCCTAAGTGAAAGTGTAATAAAATTAAAATATGGAATCTTCTGAAATCGCACTGTGCCTGACTACTTAGGTTCCAGCATGTGAAGATAAACATCCCCTATTTTTACGCTGAGGAAAATGCATGGAATTGCATACCACGAAAACTGATGGTTATGTGGAGCTCTCTCTGGAGAAGGAGGAGACTTATCTACTAAAAACCTCAGTGATCCCCCCACTACTCCCGGAGGAGTAAATTTAAAATCCATATCAAAAAGACACTCATGAGTAAAGGTTATTATAAAGTAAGTGACTATCTAAATGATCACACTATTTGGGAATAGGGACACTATTCATAGAGCCATGTTTGGTAACAACATTATTTATAATATTGTATTATTTTTATATGTGTATGTAAACATACATACGACTGTAATCGTATTAGGTATGATGGTGTGTATTATATTGTATTTTTATATTATATTATTATAATTATTAACATTGAAAAGAGGAGACAAAAAATAGAACTTCAGAGTTTCTTGCCTGTTCTTCTTAAGAAGACTCTCCCAATTTCCGAACAGGTGTCGAGTCAATATATATATTTTTTCCTTATTCGTACGTACGGACAAGCTTTTTTTTGTTTTGTTTGTTGACGTCAATAAGTGCCTGAAAAGGCACGCCCTGGCGAGGCCATGGGAACCAAAGAAGATGAACAAACTGCCTTTGCAGTGCAATATTAGAATATGGTCGTTGACATTGTGACAAATAATTCTTCGTAACACAATAAAACTTAAAAAATTACATTTTTTTTGGGTGATTTTATTAAGATGTGTCTGATATGTAATTACTTGCGGTTTGTCAATAATGAGTCCAAGACATATTTCAAAGACAGAAAATTACATTGACACATAAACACTTGGCCGTATACATGAGTCTGTTTTCTCTATTTTCTTAGGCTTATGTATAACTTGGGTGTTCATTATCTATTGTGTGGAGTAATTAGTGCTCCGGAAAATAGATGGTACACGAAATTTAATGATTCATATTCTGTTATAATGACATGGGTGGTCTTGAAGAAATTTCGTACCCTTTTTTGATACGGAGAATTCAATCTACTAATTCTCAAATGAACCATGAAATTTTCTTTCAATTCAAAAATACAAGAAATATTTATTCGTCACATTTCTTTTTACACGTCAATTCCAATTTAAAAAAAGAACAAATGTTCCTTCAACCGTAAAATGACTCTTCTGACACATGTTCTGAAATTATATTAGTCAATTGCTCAAGTATTCGCCAAAGGGTGATTACTAATGGCGTCTATTAGTAGCATTTTTTCTAAAACTGGGAGTTACTATGTTTGTCATCGTTGATACATATATTCGTAGGATGATATAAATAGGGATAATTCCCATATTTCCATTTAAATCTTTATGAGAGATGTCTGTTGATCCTAATCGGATAGACAACCTATCCGATTAGCATCTGTCAATTGAATTGTTTCTGGAAGTTGAACTTATTTAGTTGAATTATTCGCCTCAGGTAATACTGGTTCACGACTTTCACGTGGGAAATGGTCCACGTTCATTTTAAGACTCAGATGTTGGGAATGTCTGAAATCTTCGAGTATTTTGCTCAAGTCTTTCAAGGTCTTAGCCATGACTACGATATCACCAGTAAAATGAAGGTGCGTCGTCTTTTCGTCGTTGATGTTTATGCTCAGTTCTCTCTACTCTAAGAGTTAACCATCACCCAGCACAGATGTTTTGATGATATCATATCGCATTGTCTCACACCCAGCTGGAGCATTTTTATATATAAGATAAGTAAAATGTGGCATACCAATAAAATATCAAAAGTAAACAAGATTTTAAAATAAAAATAACTAAATATTGATATTGAATTGTACGTTTATGTGTAGATGTGTGCATGTGTGTGTGTAGTATTATATTGTAAGTAATTACACTATGTACTCTATACATATTAGGTACTCTTAACATATTTTCCAGAACTTCGTATCTACATGTCCCAATGAACTCTGATACTATCTTCTTCACTGCATATGGCGATGTTTGACATCACACTGTGACTAGATTTATTGGATTGGACTTAATTTCCAACTCTTCTTCAACCACACTATCAAGCGACCTCTGGTGTAATAATTATTCCCGCCCCCCTTTTTTGGTGTTGGTAGAACCTACTATCCTAATTGCTACGATAAGCGCCAACAGTTACTATCGGCTTATAGTTTAACTAGCGACCCGCCCCGGCTTCGCACGGGTGCAGTGAAAAAATGGTTATGGTGGGTTATCCCTAAGAGATAGACATATACCATCGCGGACTTTTTTGTGGATTTTTGTAAGTTGTACAATACTGTAGTACATTATTTTGGTCTATCTCGTAGGGTTCAGCCAGCGTTTGCAATATAAGGGGAAAAAATCGTGCTTATTTACGACATCACATTAGAAACCTTTAAATTTATCAGTGTTTGTCTACTATATTATGCATTTATTATACATACAAACCTTCCTTAAGAATCACTCTATCTATTAAAAAAAACCGCGTCAGAATCCGTTCCGTAGTTTTAAAGATCTAAGCATACATACGGACATACAGCGAAAGCGACTTTGTTTTATACTATGTAGTTTAATAACCACACACAAACCATAAAATCCGCGAAGTTATAGCTTTAAAATTAATAAATTCAAGGTGTCTGAGAAATATTTGGTATTTGCTAACTAGATAAAATACGTTATTTTGTTAAGAATAGTTAAATTTTTATGATTCAAAATCAAAATTAAGTTTATTCAAATATGACTTTATAGAAAGCTCTTTTTAATCGTCCATTTTTTTCCCTGCCACCCCTTCAGGACGTATTTTTAGCTGATAAGAAGAATGGGCGCAAGAAACGTATCAGCTTTATCAAAAGTAATAACAACATTTACAATAAATTATGTCGTTATCAAACAATGTACAATGTGTATACAATTTATACGGGAAAACAAATATTTACACTTTAGAATGTAATATCATCAAATCAACACCAAGCATTGGCATCATTTAAATAATCATTGACTTTGTAAAAGCCGTTACTCGTTATCGTTTTTTTAACATGTACCTTGAACTTATGAAGAGGCAATTCAGCTAAACTATGTGGAATCTTATAAAAATTTGCCCATAAACGAACCTGTAGTTTTATGTAGCCTGTATTTGGTAGAGGAATATTTATTTTTTATACGAGAAAAAAGGATAATGGGTTGGTAACGTAGGATAAGTTACTGGCGAGAAAGTTTCGGGTTACATAAAAAAATTGTGATTCTTCCTAAAGTAAACCTGTGTAGATTCGACCTGAGAACTTTGTGGTAATGGATTTCTTGACATTACTCATAAAATCAAATTTATTTTCTGAAATAACTTTTCAACTTAAAGGCAAAAAAGATTTTCACGCTTTAAATAAAAGTGCTATATTCTAAAGTTAAAAAGTAAAATTTTGACCAAAATATGAAAGATTGAAGTTGATAGTAACCTGAGCTGGAAACCGCATATCCAGAAACTAACCAAAAAGCTATCTTCGTTTACATATGCATTATACCATCTTAAAAGTTTGACGACCTCCATAGTCGAGTGGATAATACACCGGTTTCAAGGTGTCGCCATCTCTGAGGTCCCGGGTTCGAATCCCGGTGGGGGCAGATGTTTGTGTGATGAATGCGAGCATTTGTACCTTAGTCATAGTTGTTGATATATATTTCTATAAAATTATTTATATATGTATAATATATGTATGTCTATCCGTTACCCTAGATCCCATAGCACAAGTCTTATAGAGCTTGGTTTGGGCTAGGCTAATTAGTGTAAGTGTAACAAAAAAAAAAAAGAGTAACAGAAGAGAAAACGGCCCTTACTGCATATTATGCGTATGCCCATGCCTGGTTCTCATATGGAATACTTTTATGAGGAAATAGTACCGATAAAGATGATGTTTTTGTATTACAAAAGAAATTGATACGAATAATATAATAGATCAAAAGACATCTTGCAAGCCATACTTTATAAAATACAAAATACTTACATTAAGAGCTATATATATATTTAAGAAAGAATCGTGTAAATTTGTGAAGAAACATATACATTTATATACATTCAATACAGCTTTAAGAAGACATGAGCGCTATAAAAATAAATTAAAACTCCCTTCAGGAAACCCTCTCAAATTATTAAGATCGGGTCCACAGTGGTTGTCAATTCAAATTTATAATAATCTTCCAAATAAAATTAGAGAATTAGAAAACTATCACTCTTTTGTAAAAATTTTAAAAAAATATCTAGTTGCAAAAGCGTTCTATAAATTTGAAGAATTTTTTGCTGACAAATAATATTTGGATACCAAGTTTTTGTGATATGGCTATTTAAATTTTAATGTGTTCATTTTTTATTTAATTGTAAATGAAATCTGACCTCTTTCTTTCTTTCTGTGTGTTTGCAGTGCCCTTACATGTGCCCTTACTTGTCATGTGATCAATGTACCTAACCTTATGTAATAACTAGAGATCGGATAATCGGATGCATATTTACCTAAAGTAAATTTTTGGCTCACAAATTATGGAAGCGGTTTTTTAAAATACATTTTGTTAAATAAAAATCCCGGGAAAATACGGGACTGCAAATTTAACGTAGTGATATTGTTTGAAAATTACTAAATTAGCACGTGGTATTTATTTTTAAAAGACCGAGACTCCGGGTTCATTTATACAACTATGCATACGTATTTACATGAAGTTTAGTTTCAGTTTCCCGTGCGATTTATGAATGTACGATTTATTACATGAAGAATGTTATACGAAAGTAGTGAGCTAGTTTGACTAAAACAATAATCAATTAAATAATTGAATAAAAAAACAGATATGGTGAAAAATTTTATTTAACAAAACAATAAAAAGCCGTTTCCATACTTTGTCTTAAACTAAGTTTAGGTAAATATGCATCCGATTATCCGATCTCTAGTAATAATTGTATAACCATGTGACAAGCATATAAATAAATATGAAACACCCGCTTGGGCTCCCCTTTTTTTTTTTTTTTTTTGTTCCTCTGAGGAAAATGCATTAAATTGCATACCCCGGCTGTGGCGAGCCGGGGTTATGTGGGGCTCTCCTCCCCAGAAGGGGGAGGCCTACCCACTAAAAACCTCAGGGATGGCCTTCCTCAGGCATGTAGGGAGCCCCCGGGAACACAAAGGCCATTTCCGGGAACCCCCAGCCTCCGCTCCCCTCTCTAGAGGGGAGCCCTCCTCGAGGGAAGCTACCACCTCCCCCGGTCCCCTCCACCAACGACGCCCCCCGGCCACGGAAGGGGCGTGGTCCATCTCGGGTCGCCGTAGCGGTCGCGACTTCCTCGCGCCCGCCGGCGACCCGCGGCGCTTGGGCTCCCCTACTATAATGCGAACTCGATGGAAGGTGGCACGTGTGACACCAATATACAAAAGTAGCCATGACAGTTTTATTCATCATTACAGCTTATATACGTTCTCATCGATTGGCGCCTTTTTGAAATGCAACCTTGCGCACCGTGACTCCGGTCTGTGAGGACCGGCCTACTCACTAAAACCCCCCGGTGTTCTCTAGTGCCCATAACGGGGCGCATGTGGCGGGGTGCGCTTTCGCTATGTTACCACCACTGCGCCCATGTGCCAGCTCGACCTGGGAGTGGTCGAGCCATCGCCAAGGACAATGAGGTTATACCATGATGATAGATTGCGGATTTGACTACTGTCCTTTTTGTTTATGACGTAATCCAATAGATGGCAGCACAGTGAGCCACGTGGCGGAACACAGTTGCACATTTGATTTTAAAAGGTGTAATGATTAGATGATGTCAGTCATTCGGGAAGAGTGCAATTCATAAAAGTCACGCTAGTATTCCATTGCTTTAAATAAATAAACCGGTATTTCTAGAAGGTGTTTGATATTGTTGACAATAATAAATAATTTTTTTTTTTTCTAATGGGATCATATGATGCGGTCAGATATCTAGTAATTGATAGAATACATATGCAGTAGCTCGTGGTCGCTGAGCTAAAGCTTTGCAAATCACCCAGCACTTATTGTCTCCTAAACTACAAAAACACATTTGTAACGCCATTCGATCAATTGTAAAAAAAAGGGCCATGCTCCTCCATCCCACACAGGATCCTATGTCGCTTGAGGAAATAATAGTGACGCATGAATTACCCGCTGTGTCCAACCTTTGAAGGTTGTTCCACATTGTTTACGTGCGTTTTTTGTATTTCCAATTCAATTTCTTACTTAGAATTAACTCACGATTCTCCCAGTTTAATCTAACTTGTACACAAACAATACCTTTTTAATCGACTTCGAAAGAGAGAACCTCCTGCGTTCCCAATCCGACTGTATTTATTTTATTGTTTCCACAGAGCTTTCCACTTCGACGTTGATGATTACTTTTTGATTTAAAAGCTTCTCATGTGCTCCTATTTTAACTTGCTTCAGTTCTGTTAATAACTATATTTTTTTTAACTATTTATTATATCCTAATTTAATGACTCGTGTTCCTTAGTAGGAGACGTAAGAGCTGTGTTGATAGTAATAAATCATAATAAATATTTTTTATATTTACACCAATTAGCCGAGCCCAAAGTAAACACTGTAAGGCTACTATTTATTTATTTATCATATGTACAAATAGCTTACATCCTAGAAAGAAACAAAACAAACATAAGAAAATAATAATGAGCTGGGATGTAACCCAAACAATGTACACAGCCTGAACATAAACAATTTAAACAAAGAAAAAATACAATAATATAGTACTAAAATTAAAATTAATACATACACTCACGCCTTTTTCCCATGGGGGTAGGCAGAGATTACGTCTTTCCACTTGCTACGGTCTTTACATATCTCTTTCGCTTCATCTACTTTCATAACATTCCTCATACATGCTCGACGATTGCGGGTACTTCTGACCTGGCCTTTTTTGAGGACACTTTCGATTTGTTCGAAATATGTTCGCCTAGGTCTTCCTCGTCCCGTATCTCCACTCACTCCACTCATTAAAATTAAGCTACGTTTAAATGCATTATTTAATTAAATATTTAATCTAATATGTTAAATATATTAATCATCATAACATTTATGTTATGTTTATGTTTTTTAAAAACTGAAGTAAAACTTTAAATGGCTAATATGTTTTTTTGACACATCGCCTAAATGTGGAGTAGGGATGTGCAAAGATATCCAATTCAGGGTGCCTATCAACCAACTCGTTGTAAGCCCTGCACATTCGCACAATAGGATTATAAAATGAGGTATTGTTTATGTTTATGTTTTTATAAACTTCCAGCACAAAAAAAATTGTTCTGAGTATAAAACAAAGGAACTAACCGAATAAGTTACACACAGTAAAATCATTGTGTCCCTACACTTTATAAAGATACTAGTTGTTAAACGTCCATCCAAAAATCCATACTTACATACTTTTATAATATTAGTAGGATTTTTTTCTCTTCTTTTTTATATGTTTAAGTATGTCGTTATGAAGTAACTAGTTACGGCTGGAATATTGTCTGTACATCCATATTTGTAATTTCTATCAATTATTGGTTATTATGCTGGGCTATCTGATGGTCCATTATGTTGAGGAGTCGTAACATAACATAACATAACGAGACGCGGCCAGCGACTCCATCCGTATGTGGTCGATATTCCACCTCTTCGTATCTCTCGGTTCGCTTCGTCCTTCATTATGCGAACCGCCAAGGAATGGAATTCCCAACCTGCGTCTTTGTTCCCCGATACTTATAATATAGGGATTTTCAAGGCGAATAAATGGCACTATTTGAGTTTGCGTGTTCCACCTTAGGCAACATCTTAACATCAGGTGAGATCGTTGTCAAACGCAATCAAATCTTATATATAAAAATGAATCGCAAAATGTGTTGGTAAGCGCATAACTCAACAATACCTTTACCGATTTGGCTAATTTTGGTCTTGAATTATTCGTAGAAGTCCAGAGAAGGTTTGTACGTAGAGAAAATAAAAAATAAAATTTGAAAAAGTGTAAAGTCAACATTTTTATACAAACAATTTGTATTAATACTTAAAAGCCAATTTGAACCTTTGGCAAGACGAAAAAGTGGCGTTAGTTCTGTCAAACAAATTTAATGTCATCATATATCATTTCAAGTAGGAACGAAAAACTGCCACTTTACAAATCTTTTTGACAGGACGAAGTCTGTCGGGTGCGCTAGTTTGGAATAAAAAAGAAAAACGTAACGACTAACAGGGCGACAGGGCGACTAGCAGGGATTAATAGCAGCGAAGTTAGGGGCGAGCGGTTAGCGCCATATTGGGTGCTAAGGTTTCTTTCATTATAACATGCTTTCGCAAACATGTCGAAAATTTTAGCACAATTTTTTTACAAACAATATTGCGCATTGTATTCACTGTGCTAATACACAGCATTATTAAATGCTGGCTGTGTTTGTATACGCGCGTCTATATTAGTATATAGTATATATTAGTATAGTATCTGGACCTCCCAGCTGTAATACTTATTGCCCGGGCACCTACAAAGATGTTGATTAAGATATAATTGGACCCGGCCACGGTATTGAAAAAGCTAATAAGTAAAGCTTTCTCCGAGCGATTGCTCGAATGAATAGCATAATACTGTGCTGTGTAGCCAATTAAGTTGCTTGTTGATGGAAACACTTTCTTGGAAATTACTAGTGCCCGCAATTTTGAATCGATTCGTTGTGATTAAAAATGTACTCATGATAAGACCGGTTCCTGCGCTTCAAGCGCTTAGGGCCCCTTTTTTGGAGCTGCGCTGCATCGCCTCCTCTCCTGAGGGGGTCGCCTTCACGATTTGCCTATATGGTTCTTAGTAGAGATTGTATCAATCTTTACAGAAACGACTCAGTGAGTCATTTCTTTCAAGTGATTCACTGATTCAAATTTCAAACAGCGCTTCAAATGAATCATTCGCTCAATTGCATCTCGGTTTCAATCGGCACGCGGCGCTCGCACGATTGAGATAAGTAAATAGTTCAGAGTCGGAGCTCTTCGGATCACGTCGCACAATTGCATCTCGGTTTCATTAGACACGCGACGCTTACACGATTGACAATGTCAATTTGTGTCATTTGTATCAGTGACTCTGAACCGATTTAATCGATTCAGAGTCACTGATACAAATGATGCAAATGAAGCACCTTACTGATACGAATATTTGTACTGATTCGGATATAAATGATCCAATCTCAACAAAGATACATTTTTAGGCTGAGTTTATTAGGTAGATCACGCTGGTCAGACGCTCTGGCCGGAGTCCGACATAACGTCCCTGACATTTGCCGTGAGGATTCTCAGCCTCTCTCTCCTGCGAAAAAAAAAACAAGTTCTCACGAGAAGTCTCTCCCAGTTTCTCGAACAGGTGTAGTAATATTAATTCTATGCACTTCAAAGTTTTTTATAATTTGAATTTCTTTTGAAGTCAATAAGCACCACGCCCTCTCCTGGGTAGCGGTCCTCCAAATCCCCGGGTTATTAGGGTTATAAGCATAGGCTGAGTTTGGTTGATAGGTCACTTTGGTCGAGGCGCCTCGATTGGGCTGGATTCCGAGATAATCACCACGGCACTTATTTGCGGTGGTATTCACTCTTCTTTTAAGGGAAAGAGAGAATAAAGTAAAAAAAACCTCTATGGTCATCCAAAGTCTGCGTACTTAAGTAGTTCCTTAAGCGCACAAATACAGCTTCTTTATATATCCACGGTAATCCCGCCACTGACGTAGCTGCCCAGGTTGTCCAAAGGTGTGGAAGTATTCTCGCAAGTTTCTTGACTTTGTCACGCTGCGATGCAGCTCTCCTCGGCGTGTCCCCTTATCTGATGGGGGGGACGATACGTCGACGATCGATGCACTCGCGGTAAGGCGTCAATGAGGGGCATCGTCAGGTTTTTAGTTGGTTGGCACTCGGCCCCCAGGCGCGCGGAGAGTTAGCCATAATTCTTTTTCCGAGCCGCGGGGTATGCGTAATGCATTTTCCTGGGTTGGTTGGTAAAAATGGTTGTCCAAAGGTGATCTGCAGAAATTAGGCTTCCAGTCCCTTGATGGCTCTAATTCATGATGACCTCCGTAGTCCAGTGGTTAGTATACCGTTTTCAAGGTGTCGCCATCTCTGAAGTCCCGAGTGTCGATTCCCGGTGGGGGCAGATGTTTGCGTGATGAATGCAAGCATTTGTACCTTAGTCATGGTTGTTCTTATATATTTCTATCAAAGATATTTATATATGTATAACATATTGTATATTTGTTCGTTACCCTAGATCCCATAACAAAAGCCTTACAGAGCTTAATTGGTGTAAGTGTATTGATTAGCCATTGACAGGTAAGATAACACCATTCCACTTCGTAAAAAATGGAGGAATAATTGTCAGTAGACGCTCTAGACTTCTTAATATACTTTTGAACATCTTTGCAGGTGTTGCATACACCTTTTTTTAAATTGCATACCCCGGCTGTGGCGAGCCGGCGGTTATGTGGGGCTCTCCTCCCCAGAAGGGGGAGGCCTACGCACTAAAAATCTCAGGGATGACCCCTTTTCTTTTTTTTGTTCCCCCTGAGGAAAATGCATTAAGTTGCATACCCCGGCTGTGGCGAACCGACGGTTATGTGGGGCTCTCCTCCCCAGAAGGGGGAGGCCTACCCACTAAAAATCTCAGGGATGACCCCTTTTCTTTTTTTTGTTCCCCCTGAGGAAAATGCATTAAGTTGCATACCCCGGCTGTGGCGAACCGACGGTTATGTGGGGCTCTCCTCCCCAGAAGGGGGAGGCCTACCCACTAAAAATCTCAGGGATGACCCCTTTTCTTTTTTTTGTTCCCCCTGAGGAAAATGCATTAAGTTGCATACCCCGGCTGTGGCGAGCCGGCGGTTATGTGGGGCTCTCCTCCCCAGAAGGGAGAGACCTACCCACTAAAAATCTCAGGGATGACCCCTTTTCTTTTTTTGTTCCCCCTGAGGAAAATGCATTAAGTTGCATACCCCGGCTGTGGCGAGCCGGCGGTTATGTGGGGCTCTCCTCTCTAGAAGGGGGAAGTCTACCCACTAAAAACCTCAGGGATGGCCTACTTCAGGTATGTAGGGAGCCCCTGGAAACACGAAGCGACTTCCGGGACCGTATGCAGGCCTCCTATCCATGTTTTTCTTCGTCGTAAGAGCTGTGTACTTCGATATGCTAATATTATAAAAAAATACAGACGACGAAACAAAGAGCTTACAGAGTGTAGATTATATTTGTTTTCCTTGTACGTGGCCGGGGTAAAGTTTACGTAGCTCTCAAGTTCCTTGTGTCCTTAAATTTTATATTTATTTGACATGGAGAGGCTTTTGTTAAATAAACATTATTTTGATGTTCATTTGATTTTTACAAGCTTTTATTTAGTTTCACCTGTCCCGTTGTCTGTCGTTCTGTAATCAAATCTTGCAACTTAAATTTGATCCACTTCCCGGTTTCCGATTGAGCTGAAATTTGGTATACACGTTTAGTTCGGATGACAATGCATGATTAACTGTGTGACGTCATTCTAAATCCAATATGGCGGCGTATCCAATATGGCGAACCAATTATTTTTAATGCACTCCTACAATATGGGTATCAAATAAAAGGGCTTGCCAAGAATAACTAGACAAATAATGTGACGTCATTCTAAATCCAACATGGCGGCGTATCCAATATGGCGGACCAATTATTTTTACTGCACTCCTACAATATGGGTATCAAATAAAAGGGCTTGCCAAGAATAACTAGAAAAAAATAATGTGACGTCATTCTAAATCCAACATGGCGGCGTATCCAATATGGCGGACCAATTATTTTTAATGCACTCCTACAATATGGGTATCAAATATAAGGGCTTGCTAAGAATAACTAGAAAAAAATAATGTTACGTCACTCTTAATCCAATATGGCGGAACACCAAAAATGGCGGATAATTTTCTTTTATTCGTTTCTACAATATGGGTATCAAATGAAAGGGCTTGCTGAGAATAACTCGAAAGAAAAATAGAGGTACTAAAAAGTTAACAATAAAATTAAAGAAAAAAAAACCTTTTTAAAAACAAGCTTTTATTATTTGTTCTTTTTAGGCAGCAAACGAGCAAACGGATCACCTGATGGTAAGCGATAACCGCTGCCCATGGACACCCGCAACACCAGAGGAGGCACAGATGCGTTGCCGGCCTTTTAAATGGGAATATGCTCTTTTTTTGAAGGTTTCGATATCGCATCGGTTCGGAAATACTGCAGGCGACAATTCATTCCACGGCTTAGTAGATTCTTATTATTATTTTTTTTAGATTTACTTAACGTACTTAAATTTCTTTAAGTATGCACATACTGTCAGCAACACAAGCTTCAGAATAAAACTGCGAAAATAGTCGCTATTAAGAGAGACATAAGAGCTCTCTCAAGGTCAACATGTACAATCTGACACGTGTGTACATAGCTGTATCCAATCTAGGATTTATTCATATCAGTAAATAGATGAATATAAATCAATTAAGACTATAAAATAGAACATGCATATTAAATTTTTCCGGATATTTTTTTAAATGTAATCATATATTCTAAAACATCGTAAATATATTTTGTAGTATTGAATTAATTTAAATATTTTAATCCAATAAAACTAATTTAAATAACATACACGAGTTTCATATATACGTTTTATATAAACAGTGAGATATTATTAATTATAATGATTTTAGTAAGGTCACTGTGGTAAATATTTTATGAATAACTGGTGCAAATATATATTTAGAAGGATCTAGATAAGTGAATTCAGAAATTCAAAAAAACCTGAAAGTAGGCTATTAAAATTAAAGATTTTATGCCATTTTATAATTAATTAAATGATCATGTTGCTTTAAAAAAAATTAAGGGCTGGTGATCAAAAACTGAAAATAACCTATTTAATGAATTTTGAAAAGACTATATATAAAAGTTCGCCGGAGTCGCGTCGAAGCCATACCATTCGGTAGTGCTCGCGACTACCGGCGAACGAAAAGAGCAGGAACACGGCGGAGTTTTTAGTGGGCCCCACACTTCCCCTAAAAAAAAAAAGGGTTATATAAAAGTAGAAGAAAAATTCTACACAAACCACCATAGACATGAAATACAAGTTCTTAAACATGCCAGTTGGTGCGTAGCGCCGCTTTCGAACTGCTTTGTGGTTTTTGCTCCTGAATAATTAAACCGGAATATAGCCGTTTTTAGGGTTCCATAGCCGGATGGCAAAAAACGGATCCCTTATGGATTCGTCATGTCTGTGGTCCGTCCGTCTGTCCGTATGTCACAGCCACTTTTTTCCGTAACTATAAGAGCTATAATGTAGAAACTTGGTAAGTAGATGTATTCGGTGAACTGCATTAAGATTTTCATACAAAAATAGAAAAAAAAAACAAAACCTTTTTGGAGTTCCCCATACTTAGAACTGAAACTTGATTGTTTTTTTCATCAAACCCATCCATGAATCCCAAGTCCCATACGTGTGAGGTATTTATGGATTGGTCTTCAAAAATGATATTGAGGTTTCTAATATATATTTTTTTCTAAATTGAATAGTTTGCGTGAGAGACGCTTATGGAAAAATGTGTGTGTATATACGTATATAACTTTGCAATAACTCATTTTGTTGCCTTCACAATAGGGAATTAATCTCTTTTTTGAAAAGAATCTTAGTTTGATCTTTGCGTGTCAGTAAACCATATACTAAATATATAAAAAAATTATACACTCGTTAAGTACTATAAAAATTGCACTAAGATTTAATATTTTCAAATTTCGAGCGTAATTAGACGAAGGCGCCGCACGAGTTGTTACTCTGTAGCGATGACGTCAATACGGCATGTAAATAATAAACACAGCTCTATGTTTGATGCTATGTGTTATTATATTCATAATTTAAAAATGAGTTATTATCTTTTATATATAAACAACTAATAAAGGAATAATAATAAAAGAGTAATACTGACATCGATGTTTTAATACTCCGTTACTCGGCAGAACAAAAGTCGGGATTTGCAGCAAAGAGTTTTCCGACCATTAATGCATTTATTTTTGGTAAATTCGTACTATCCCCTTTTACAAAACTGCTTTCCATAGTGTGATTCACGTGCGATTTCAATTTAACTTACGTATTTATAACGTTCTCTTACATTAAAAAAGCAACCTACAAACTTCTTTTTTTATTGTTTTGCTGCTTTATACGTACTATGATTCATAATGACATTGACACGCATAAGTTTACAGTACGTTACGACGTCACGAAATGGCGGCCTGATTCGCTCTTGTTTTACGTATAGATTAAAAAAGTAAATACTTTGAAACTAATTTTTATATTATTTTTGTTATTTTATGTACTTAAACATGATGGTTCCAACTATTTAATGCATAAGCTATCATAGTTATATGCTTTTGGATCTTTTCTAATATAGAGGGAAGTAGCCTATTGTATTATCTACTTTGATATCTATTGACGTTTGTGTAAAGAGCACAATCTTTATAAAAAAGCTAGCTCTTTAGGTGATCTAATAAATAAGATAAAAGTTAGAATAACTTGAAATAATTTATAATTTTCATACAAAACGGCAATTTCACGCTTTGACTGCAAATATTTACACAATCGACTCAACTATCGAGTTAGTAAAAACGATTCCAGCGTTACATTGCTTTTGTGTCACATTTCAAAAGGCCTATAGCGCCTCAGAGCAGGCTCAAGATGGCGTCGACTTCTTAAACGCCTACTCGTGCATCGAAATGAAAGTTTTGAAATAGTTATTGCTTTTTAATTATAGCGATCATCATTTAGATTGTTTAATGATTCCCAAAGTGGTCTATATCGACCCCCTAGGGGTCTATGACAACCTACAAGGCGTCTACGTCAGCGAAAAGTAAATTGGGGGTGCATGAAATAAAAATGAGGGTCCACGATATTAGATCTCATAAAACATTGATAGTACCTATTTATTAGCATTATACTGTCTCATATTCATTATTTATAAAAATACCTATGAAGTAAATAAGTTATTATATACCTATGTTTGTAAATGTGACTTGTAGGATGTAGGCATTCAATGTCAGGTAAGTAGGGGGTCTAGCCAAAACCGGAAAACTTGACAAAGCGTCTACGACACAAAAAAGTTTGGGACCGCTGATTTAGATCATGGAACGTCGATGACACTATGTTCTTGATCTTCTATTTGGAAGGTCTGAGTTTAATTCGGCCAAATACCGATGTGTATTTCTTGTAATTTCTTGTAATCTTTAATTTATCCAACTCTTACGGTAGTTGAAAATATTTTTGGACATGTGAAGAAATCTAAGCTGTTCGTTCTTGGGGAAATGTATATCTATGTTTAACAAACTTCCGCAAAGTGTCATTGATTTGCCTTTATATAAATTTAAAATCCATATCAAAAAGACACTCATGAGTAAAGGTTATTATAAAGTAAGTGACTATCTTAATGATCACACTATTTGGGAATAGGGACACTATTCATAGAGCCATGTTTGGTATTGGTTTATAATATTGTATTATTTTTATATGTGTATGTAAACATACATACGACTGTAATCGTATTAGGTATGATTGTATCTTATACTATATTGTATTTATATATTATATTATTATTCATATATTTAATTAATAATCTTAAATTTAAGTTTTTTACAATATAGATATATAAAATAAATATAAATACTATAAAAAACTTAAACCTAGTATGCCGCCGGTAGCGAGGCAAGGCCCAAACAAACCGGTGGTTAGGGCTGCAGACAGAGAAATCTCCGGACAATACGTGCCGTGTCGAGAATCACTGCTTTTTGTATCCGACCCTTGATCCATCCGTCAAGCGAGAGCCTCTTAAGATGTTGATCGAGACTCTTTGCTATCAAGCCATTCGCAGACACAACTATCGGAACAATGATTGTCGAATCAATAATTATTAACATTGAAAAGAGGAGATAAAAAATAGACCTTCAGAGTTTCTTACCTGTTCTTCTCGAGAAGGCTCTCCCAATTTCCGAACAGGTGTCGAGTCAATATCTATTTTTTCCTTATTCGTACGTACGGACAAGGTTTTTGTTTTTTTTAAGCTGTTTTTTTTAAAGCTTTTTTTTTTGTTTTGTTTGTTGACGTCAATAAGTGCCTGTAAAGGTCTATGTTGAATAAAGATTATTTTGATTTTGACTAAAGGTGTATGTTAAAGAATCAGCTAGTTCTGGTTTTCTGACTTCATATACACCTTGGACTAGTGCCCAACGTGATAGATTAAGATCTAATTACCTTAACATATTTAAGATAACCTAATTCACGAGGACCATGAGTATAAACTCATGGTATGAGCTGTGATGGAGATAAAAATGACTTTTTTATTAATTATGTTGGTGGAAATATTAAAAAAAAAATTGTTAATTCATCATTCTTATAATTTTAATAAATTCATTAACTTTCAATTAATTAATTTACCTGTATATTAATTTTGTTAAATGTACGTAAAGCTTAATTACATCCGCGGTGTTGTATTATGATTCTTATAAAAATAAATTGTGATAATTAGTAAATACAGAATCGTTACTAACAATTAACAGTAAACAATTTAAAATACCCTAGACGTAGAATCGCACATAAATATTTTTGAGCCAATTTCAAAAATTAAATACCTACAACAAGTTTTTGAAAGAAATTTGGTAAATATAGCCAATAATTAATATGTAAGCAGGTGGGAGGTACATTATTTATTTCTTTGCAGTAATCCATCTTCACTGAAGAGTTTCGGGGGATGCTCGCAGCATAATTCAAATGTAGCAACGAGTTCGACAACAGTCATTTGTTATTTCACATTCAACCAAGATCTTTAATTATGTTGTCGTTCAAAAGCCAGCCGGGCGTGCACAGGTTCAGAGAAAGTAGACACTAATTTTATAAGTATCAACTGAACTTTGAGCATATACATTTTGAAGGAGTTTTGGCAATGTGTCCTCGTGTAACTGGCTACCCAGCATGTAAATTAACTTTTAGTTTATTAACATTTCATTCGATTCATCGACACTCTAATCTATTTACTGACACACTATTAATTTCATTCGCGTATTATTTAATCTATTAATATGATTTATTGTCATTCAGTTTAAACCTAATGTATAGTATACCTATTATAAAAACTGCTGAATAGCTTTTAAAGAAACTTTACTATAATAGAGCTTAAACATCAGAATAACAACACATGGGCTACATACAACTTATAAGTCATGCTAACATAAGCTATTCGAAATATTTATTTATTTAATCTATCTGAAATTAACAACATGTCATAATTTTAAGACACTAGTTTAATTATTTTCATGAATACTAGATAAAATTCCATACACATATTTGATGCTTAGTTTTAAAGTTAAAACTTTTATTAATAATTTTAAGTTTAAAGATCAGCTTATTCCGAGCTTGAGTTACGTGACAAATGACGTCATTCAGTCGATGGAATAGAAATATTTAAGAGTATAAAAGAAAGAATTATTGACATTCGATGATAGCTTAATGATTGTTGTGATGTATTTTAATTCCGACATAATATATATATATATAAATTTTATTATACATAATATATATATATATATATGTATGTATATATATATATTATATATATATATGTATTATTTATTGTACATAAATTATGTAACTTAAAATGATGTATAAAAGTCACTTTAATTCTTTAAGAGAACTTCTCCAGTAAATCAAAAATACAATTTGAAATCATATTGGCGGAAAGATGGTGTACATTACATTACCTAAATATAATAACGATTTAGTATGTATAAAAATACGCATCATATATATATATATATATCAATATATACACGTTTTACTTTGCTTTTGAATGTTATTAGTGTTTTCACGGATGCAGTCAGAGAGAGAACGCTACAATTTTGCAGCGCGCACATTAAAAGAGCCTTCACAATAGGGGATTAAAGAAAATAGCTTGTACATCAAATTGTCTTAAATGTAATGAAACTTAGAATTCAATTACTTATTAAAAATTATGACAACAAAAGTCTGAAAATAATTACTTAAAATTATTATTACCTATAGAGCTTAAATTATTTTTGATTCCCTTAAATACAACGATTGGATAACGATTAAAATTTAATCACTATCACAGAGTTTGGGAATTTAAAGAATTCGAATGACAAATTAATAACATATTCATAAATTTCATTAGGCTAAGAGACAGTCGGTCACCTAACCTGCTGTATCTTGATAAAGGGCATAGCGTCTTTGTAGAGCTTTCATAGGCAGCTGCCCGTAGTGAATTCAATTAAAACAATGTCGTGCTTGCGTTCGTAGTTACGAGTATGCGGCGCTTTCACTAAATGCAACACTAAGTGCTTTCATCAGTAGCACCGTAGTGATTACGTTCGTAGCAAAAAAGACAGCAAATTACTACGTGATACTGTATTGGATATATATATATTTACATACATACAGATGTATAATCATGGCTGTCAAAGAGCTTAAGAAAAAAAAGGACAGGTAAGGAACTGAAGGGTTGATTTGTTGTCCAATAAAAAATACAATTACCTCTATTAAAATGATATTTAAGAAATCATGAACCATGCAATACCCTTTGTAATTTATGGTTACTGTCCATATATTTAGAGAAAGAGATGGTTTATTAAAATGCTCTGAAAAAAAAACATTTATTAATTTTTTATAAATGGTATTAAACTAGACATACGAGTATAATGGTATTAATGAGCATATGTGAAATAATGGTTTCATAATTTATCTACTATCATGCTATTAATCCTCTATAAAAGAACCTATAACAATTAGCTTATTGCCAACATTAAAACACTCAATGATATTATGATCATTATATCATCCAAACGCGTGATATTATGAATTTCAAAAAAAAGAACATTCTCATGCAATGACATTTTCACCACCAGATCGCAAAAATTTTGAAAAAAGAACAATAATTTGTAGACTAATTCGTAATTTCGGTTTCATTAAGGTATGTTTATTTTACATGCTTCGCAATTAAACTTTTCTTGAATTTACATAGTTCTTATAACACTGTACAACACCCTATGATATGATAATCTTTTATAGAGGATTCACATCATGATTGTAGATAAAGTCTTGTATGCAACTGTTATAATTAGGTATTAAAACACTAATATGATACCATTATCAACCCACATTCGTGTTTTAATACCCCTGATTACACAACAGTTGCATAAATAACTATCATGGTTTCGGTAGGCATCGTGCTTATGGTGTAACGATCGGTTGTGCACTGATGATGACGCATGTATCATACATGTTGTCTGTGTGCATGAAATGCTGACGAGACACTTGTTTTGACAGGCATTCGGTTATGCAATGTTTCCGTATGCAATTTCGACATATGTTTTAGGTAATATTAGCAACTATATATTATTATTATTATTTAAATAACATTTATTCTTAACCATATATGTTAGCGACTAACGCGGTCACGATCACAGATTAAAAAGTGTTTTTTTTTAATATATTCTGTGATTTCTTGCGTGCGGTCCGAAATTTTCCGTCAATGATATTATTGTTTTTTATTTTATTTTTATTGTTTCTTTTTCTCATATATTGTATACTAGCTTTTGCCCGCGACTTCGTTCGCGTGGACTTTTCTCGTACAAAGTAAAGGATAAAAAATGGTTATTGTGGGTTATTCCTAAAAGATAAACATATACCATCACGGACTTTTTTGTAGACCTTTTTAAGTTGTACAATACTGTAGTAAATTGTTTTGATCTATCTTGTAGGATTCAGTCAGGATGCAATGTAAGCGCAAAAAATTTGTTTTTTTTTACGACCTCACATTAGAAACCTCAAAAATTGTAGTCTATGTGTTATTCTGATGTATAAGCTATATTGTGGTAAAGTTTCATTCAAATCCATTCAGTAGTTTTTACGTGAAAGAGTAACAAACATCCATACATCCATACTTACAAACTTTCGCCTTTATAATAGTAGTAGGATTGTTTGTCCGTGACTCGCCTATTAGGCTTCTCCAGAATATCAGCGTTGCGGTAGCAGTCTCTTTGTCGCTGTAACTTTGTGCTGAAGTTGGGGCCTATTTGGCGACACATTATACTTTTTTAAATGTTTCTTATTTAAGTTTATTTTGTACTGTGTGCCGTCAATAAATATTTTTCTTTCTTCTTTCTTTCAATGTACGTAAACCGTACCACTATTATTCTTGTTTATACCTACTTCAAAAATACAGAATAAATCAAGCTTGTAAACTCCCTGTTGTGTTTAGAATCCTAATGTTTATCTGTGAAACTGGCCCGTACTTTTGAAATCGGTCCCTCCCTCTTCTCTCCTAATATTATAAATGCAAAAGTTTGTTACATTTTCACGTAAACTAACTGAATGGATTCCAATGAAACTTGTCAATAATATAGTTTATACATCAGAATAACAACACATGGGCTACAATTTAAAAATATACTAGCTAATGCTCGAGATTTCGTCTGCGCTATTCGAAATATTAATAACTAGCTGACCCGCGCCCACTTCGTTGGGCCTAAAATATTAATAATGCCCGAAGCGAGCACGAAAGCAAACTGAATTAAACCCGAAGCCATCGCGCGTCGTCCGCTGATGATGATGATGATGATGATGACACTCAACAATAATGTGGCTTTCTATTGGTGAAAGAATTTTTAAAATCGATGATGATGATGATGATGATGATGATGATGACACTGCGCAATAATGTGGCTTTCTATTGGTGAAAGAATTTTTAAAATCGGTTCAGTAGATCCCGAGATTACCCCTTACAATTTACAAACACACAAACTTTACTTCTTTATAATATTATTAGTAAGTATAGATATATAAATATATATGCTACTCAAAAGATTAATAAACTAGCTTCCGCCCGCGGTTTCACCCGCGTGAAATTAGTTTTTGTTAATCCTGGTCCCTTATGTCTAAGGTACCAAGATTCATGATCTTATCTTTAATTCAACCCCTGTTTCGTCCCACACTGGTAAAAATTTCAAAATGCTAGAACAAACTATTTTTTTTTATGACGTGATATTTGACGAACGTGCATACTAACTTTCAACCCTTATTTCACCCCCTAGCTGGTCGAAATTTCAAAAATGCTAGAACAAATGTTTAATGATATCTTATCAAGTGCTTAAATATAAATTTTCATGGTTTTATCTTTAAAAATTAAGAAATCCCATACAAACTTTCAACCTCTATTTCAACCCCTTCATCCCTTTTTTTTAATAAAAAGTAGCCTATGTTCTGTGTCAGGTTCTAAAGATTGTCTGTACCAAATTTCATCATAATCGATTGCGATGTTTAAGCAGGAAAGCGTAACAGACAGACAGACAGAGTTACTTTCGCATTTATAATATTAGTTGGGATATATAAATATATGGCATCTCGTATATTCTTGCAATCTGGGTAAATCCTTAATAAAATATGAAGATAGACTGGTTCACTTCAAAATGAGTTCTCTATCAAATCGAAGACGTGTGCACGACATGCTATTTCTGTTAAAATTGGCGAATGGCATCCTCGAAGCTCCAGAATTGTTAGAAGGCCTTTCCTTGTCGGCACCGTCAAGGCTTCCACGCAAATCTCGCTTCAACATACTGGCCACCGGTTTCAGTAGAACCAATCTCGGTCAAAATGCACCATTTGGATTTGTTCGCGGATGGCATCCGCCAATTTAAAAAGTCTCTTTTATAGTTTTTGTATAGGTTATTTGTATTTATTTTAAATAAGACAGGTACTCATTAGTTCCTCTTTAGGTACTAGTTAGTTTTAAGTTATTTGTGCTTGTCTATTTCTATCTTTGTTTTCATTTTAATTTTTTAATTTTTTCTTAGTTTTTTTTTATATTTGGGAGTTACTCTTAGAAAAAAAAAAAAAATGCTGTCATCACCTATAATTATAATAGCATTAGGCTAGAGCATTTAACATGATTATTATTCGTTGGTGTAAATGTTTATTATGTTGGTGATCTATAAATAAATAAATAAATAAATAAGCTACTCGAAATACTAATCCTGCGCAGACGAAGTCGCGGGCACCAGTGTTAGTATGATATATTGTAGAATAGTCTCGGAAATTTCTGAACCGATTTTGATGAAATTTTCTCCGGGGAAAATATATTTTTCCTGAAATAACTGAACTTTTGTATGGAAATGGTCGGAGACCTGCCGAAGAACAAAATATATATATTTTTTAAATATACCTTTCGTTTTGGAAAATCCGAGATAATGCGAGCGAAGTCGCGGGCATGTACCTAGTAATTCTCTATCTCGATTGATACATGGCAAGCTAGAACTAGCTGCATTACAAAGATACTTTTAACTATTCATAGACGAAAATGTACTTTTTATTTTAAAATGTATTAAATTTTTTTTTAATTACAATATACGCAATAGACGCAAGCTGTCACCTATAGAAGCTCGCGATGTGCCAACAATGATTTTACCTATAAAATTGCTGTTTATTTCTCTGTACTCTAATTCAATAATTTTTATATTAAATCACTTAAGGCAGTTATTTTGTAAGATGTTTATTCAAATTTATAAAAAGACACCTTGATACTAACGCCAATTTATCGTTACAAGATTTTGTACTTTACTGTCTATAACTTTTTGAAAACAATTTTTCCTGCCTTCAATTAGTTTAAAATCTGTTGAGATGCGTGTCAATGTTTCTTAAGAAATTTTTGATCGGCTTATAAATAATTAAAGAAGACGTTAGTATAAAAAAAACAATTTCTTAAATATTTTAATACAAGCTTTCACAGTTTCTTTGGTACATACATAGAATAATAATAATTTTAATTCGTAGTACTGTAGTACATAATGTACTACAGTATTGTTTGGTCTATCTCATAGGGTTCAACCAGTATTTTTGCAATATTAGTTAATATAGTTAATATAGCGTACTCCCATTTAAAAGGCCGGCAACGCGCTTGTGACTCCTGGTGTTGCGGGCGTTCATGGGCGGCGGTAATTGCTTACCATCAGGTGATCCGTCTGCTCGTTTGCCCCCTATCACATAAAAAAAAAAAAAATAATAAGCGCAAAAAAACGTGCTTATTTACGACATCACATTAGAAACCTCTAAATTTATCAGTGTTTCTCTACTGTATTATGCATGTATTATACATATAAACCTTACTTAAGAATCACTCTATCTATTAAAATTACTAAGCCGAAGTTACTAGAGCCTTGGCTTATGGGACTAGATTATAAGGAAACTGAAAAGTTATTGGCAATATGACTTATGCTGTGAATCAGTGAAGCAAAAAAAAAAAAAAAATTTTTTTTTTACACGTATGACAGGTAATCAGAAATTCATTTACATACACTCTATAACACACATACACATCACACACACAAACAACACACATACACAATTCATTCTTAACTTTGGGATTAATATCACTTCGTATACCTGGGCACCTAATGGTTTTAGTTTGTATTCCTTTTCTTAATTTTAAATTAATTGACTATTTGTATTTATTTGCCAAAATTAAATGTACATACATTATTTATTTAGTTTAGGTCGCTCGAGCTGTGTATTGTATATTCTTGGGTATCGTGGTCTGGATTCTACGATACAAGCTAAGCTTAGTGTAGAGTTCGATAGTTATAAGTTTTATTTTTTTGTAATAATTATTATAGGAAATAAATTAATAAAATAAAATAAAAAAACCGCATCAAAATCTGTTGCGTAGTTTTAAAGATCTAATCATACATAGGGACAGGCAGACGGCGGATAGCGACTTTGTTTTAGTAATGTAGTGAATTTTTAACTTTTGCAGCAGTCAGCTGTCTATATCTACAGGGTGAAATGGAAATCAATCGACAAAATTATCTAGGACATTTTGACCGTTGTAATGAAGGTTTTAATAATAATTAGAATCGTTATGAAACATTATGTAAGAAAATACAATAACGGCAATTATTACTAGCAACCTTATCATTTTGCGCGCGATGGTACCTACAGCTTTGCTATTGGTCGACCGGACAGGATGCGCGCGGGGAATACCGGCTGTTCGAATGGTCGGTCTCGTAGCGCGTAAGAACTTTATTACTTTGGTTTTTAAGTTGATGTTTCTTTGTTTCGTTTCGAAGCGGTCTCTTCACAAGCGTCTTTGTGGGGTTGCGCTGACGCCGCTCCGTACGCGCAAACTACCTAAATGCCTAGTGCTGACTTATGAATGAAACACCTGTACGTTTGTAAACAAAAGTGTCTATCGAATATTAATGTAATATTTTTCTTATATACTTTTTACATGTAATTTTTATTGTTTACGTTTTCTTATGTATACTTTACCCGTTTCGAGTAGTAGTATCTAAAAATCGTGGTTTATTTTTTGACAACTTAGATTGGTTTTTTGCCCTCACAAATATGATGTCTATTAGCACTAGAACCCCCCCTTAAAGTTTGTCGATTAATTTCAATTTCACCCTGTATATAATGTGCATTATGTTATGTTCCTAAATAAATATTTTTGTATTATCAAAAATCAATCAAAATCAAAATGAAACTTTATTCGAATATGACTTTATAGAAAGCTCTTTTGAATCGTCCGAAATTTATTTTCCTACCACCCATTCAGGACGTATTTTTTAGCTGATAAGAAGGATGGGCGCAAGAAACTTATCAGCTTTATCAAAAGCTTTAGCTGTAAATGAAATCCATCATGTTATTATCACATAAATGCAAACTTTATTCGTGAACTATTACCAAATCACAAAAAATAAATATGTGTTTGCATTAACGCACCCCCCATTAATAACAATAATGGCGTGCATGTCTGTTTTGATGAACAGTTTAATTCGTTGAGTCATCTCGTTGTAACCGCGTGGGTCCACTTTGAAGCGTTATGCAAATGGCGCCGTTTTCAATTACTTGTCATGTAACTTAATTTGTGGGCGTCCTTATTAACCAGAGGGCGCTCACGATCACTTATTAGTTTACTCAAAAATAATATTTAATTTTGTTTAAAAATGTCTTGTAAAAACGAACGAGCAGAAATCTTAATATAACATAATGAATATTGGCAATAACAACGCTCATCTATAGTTATACATACATATATGAATAATACATCTACGCTAATATTATAAAGAGGAAAGTTTTGTATTTTTGTATGTAACGAATAAACTCAAAAAGTACAGGACCGATTTTAATAATTATTTTTTTCATTAGAAAGCTACATTATCACTGAGTAACATAGTCTATATTTACTACTAGATTACTATAGAAAACTTTAGAAATTCTTATTAAAACCAACCGAAGGTGTAAAAAAAATTGGCATAAAATGTCTTTCATCGCATACGCTGCGAAGAGTAACTACCCGTGCGAAGCCGGGACGGGCCGCTATCCCAACTAATATTATAAATGCGAAAGTAACTCTGTCTGTCTGTTACGCTTTCCCGCTTAAATCCTGGCAACTGATCGTGATGATATTTCGTACAGACAATCTTTAGACTCTGAGACAGAACATAGGCTACTTTTTATTTCGAAAAAAAGGGATCAAGGGTTGAACAGAGGTGGAAAGTTTGTATGGGATTTCTTAATTTTAAAAGTAAAACCATGAAACTTTATATTTAACTTTACAATTTAGAAGAAATCATTAAACATTTGTTCTAGCATTTTTATAATTTCGACCAGTGTGGGGGTGAGTAGGGGTTGAATTGAAGATAAGACCATGAATCTTGGTACCTTAGACATAAGGGGCCAGGATTGACAAAAACTAAATTCACGCGGGCGAAGCCGCGTGCGGATGCTAGTAGATTATATATCTTAAAAACATATATGTTAACAATCATGACTAAAGCACGCAGGATTCATCACACAAACTTCTGACCCATCGGGACCAAACCCAGAACCTTTTTATGTTATTAAATGAGTCTCCAATTTGCAGAGTATCATTACCTAAGTGTTGGAAAGTTATGTTCAATTTGGATAAGTTGTCATTAATTATGTTCATTAATCCAGTTATTCAGTTACTAAGTATTTGTCCTTGAAATTGTATGGAGTTTGCTTTTACCGCAATAACTTATAAACATGTTTTCGTTTTTATCAACACACACGTCAAACACGTATTCCTTAAAATTGAAGGGGATAATTGATAAATCAATTAGACCTGTCGTCATGTATGGATCGGAATGTTGGCCCGTGTTGCAGATGGGTGAACAAAGATTGCATGTTGCTGAAATGTGTATGTTAAGATAGATGTGTGAAGTGACTTTTTTCTTATGAAGGACCTACGCTGAAGCCGCAGATGGCTATGTTCAGTCATCCCAATCAATTAACGCAGGACCTTTTAGACCTGCAAGCGGCGGCGTCTGAGCCGCCGCCTCCTTTGTCTCCCCTTATTCGGCAGCCTTCTGCTTAGCCACGTGTAGGTTCCCGTCAATACTGGCCGGTCCCACTTTGGTGAACCGTGCCTACTTCTAGCGCTTATGCCCTCTCCATGGGGCAGTGCTAACCGTACCTCTCCTGAGGTGCGGCCCTCGTCAATAAAGCCAGTAGGGTCATTAGGACCAAAGGCTTAGGCTGAGTTTAGTCGGTAGGTCTGGTGGGTCGAGCCGCCTCGATTCACCAGGAGTCCGACATAATCAACGCATCCCTGCTTGCCTGTTGCGTTGGTATCCATGATGGATTCTCAGCCTCCTCTACTGAGGAAAAAAAAAAATGTTCAGTCAGTGTGTTTGTGGAAGGCGCACGAAAAGAAGGTTCGACACCTTGCCTGCAACCCCGGCGCCGTCCCGGGGTTGTTTATTATTTATTATTATTCGTGTAAGTCGGGGCTGATATGCATCACTGCAACCTATTAAGATCTATTGTGACCAGCCTAATATGTAGGTTCTATGTAGGCCCTACAGTAGCTCCTTTAACTAGGCACTGACCAAGAAAGGTAGCTCCTTTAACTGGGCACTGACCAAGAAAGATAGGATGTTCCCAGTTCGGATTGTTTTTATTTCGTCTGGGTCAAGGATGTGTTTCCCCAGGTGTCTGTTTCTTTTGTGAATCAGCGGTTCACAGTAGCACAAGAGGTGTATTGGTGTTTCACGCTCTTGTTCGCAGAATCTGCATGTGTCAGTGTCCTTAAGTTTCATGTTGTAAAGGTGTCTATTCAACTTGCAGTGACCGGTCAAAGCTCTAACCATCACGCTCAAGTTACTCCTGTTAAGCTTTAATAGCTCGTCAGTGCGTTTGCGAGAGTATGGTTCGATTAGTGCTTTTGAGTGTGTCATCCCGGACGTACTGTGCCAGTCTGCTTTCGCCTCGTTAAGAAGGCGAGTTTTCAGGTATTGCATGGCCTGGTTCTTTGAGATACCACAGATAGGCTCTGGGCCGAACTGTTGTAAGGGTTGTTAGGGTTTGTTAGGGTCAGGTAAAAAAGTGTGGAGTGACAAGAAAGGATTTGAAGATTTATTGTCAAATAATTTAAGATAACTTGTGGTTTAATTGTAAATAATGTATGTATTTGACGGCACATCGAAGAATTCTAACAGAATGACATGTCGCTGTCAATGTCATCCTAGCGAAGCGTCATAGTCTGTGGTAGCGGCGCAGCCATCTTGTTCGTGAGTCAGTCGGACGGAAGACGGCGAGCGCACCACACGTTTGGCGAATCGCTTTGAATCTCGGGAATCCACGTGTATTTGTAGATATATTTAAGTTAAATCTAAAATAGTGATAATTAATTAAGTGTCAACGTGCATATTTGTGATTAAACGACGATAATTGTAACTACCGTTCTATTATTTTATAATATAATCCAAATTGATCGATTCAACAATGAGTACCAATGAAGATACGCCCGTGATTACATATTTTTTTTCTTTTTATTTTTATCTATGTTTTGTTTTGCTTTGTTTATACTTTGATACTCGGAAATCCTATCCAAACATGAGTTTTGTAATTCCAAGATGAAGGATGTTATTCGCTGCACGTTAACATACAATAAGTAATGTATATATCTTGGGTTTTAACCTAGCTTTTAAGGTACGATATAGATTGTTTTTGTTTTTTAATTGGCTGTAACCTGTTTTGTAAAAAGTGAGAAATGAATATACCAGGGGAAGTATGAGAGTCAGGTGAAGGCGAGCAATCACTCGTCTAATGACCCTGCCGCGAAGGCAGCGTGCGCGGCTGGTTAACCGCGCACGCCGTTGAAGTGCCTCTCTACCTTTTTGCTGTGTGTGGGGCTCTCCGGTCTCACAGGACCGGCCTACCCACTAAAACCCCCCTGAGTTCTCTAGGCCCATGCGGGGCACATGGCGGGGTGCGCTTTTGCGATGCTACCGCCATAAAGTACCTCTCTACCTGAAGGATTATCCCGGTGTTCCGGACAATCCCTCCCTTGGCGATAGCTCGACCTTCAAGGTACCGAGCTAGCCCGTGGGCGTGTGGAGAATCGCGAAAGCAAACCCCGCCTCGAGCCCCGGTATGGGCCTGGAGAACACCGAGGGGTTTTAGTGGGTAGGCCGGTTCTTATTATCTGAGAGCCCCACACACAGCTGCGCCTAGCCAGCGTGGCTTCAATGTGCATTTCCCCTCGGAAAAAAAGGGGGAGATATGAAAGAAAAGGGACTCCTTTTGTTTGAAAATGGATAAAAAGGAGAATTTCCTGGTATGGCCCCTTATTAAAAAATCGGGTGGGGCTGTGCCGGGGCACACGGTCGTTGGTTTTAACGTGAAACGTCCATGTTAGGGAATCGCTTTTAAAGTCAAAGATAGAAATAAAAAAAAACCAGATTGACGGTGTTTTAAGTATTTTAATAAAAAACTCAATGTCACAACAGCGAGCTGACTATATAAGTGAAATATTCACACCACATTTTTGTTTCTAACACTAAGTTTTTTAATTATTAAGGTACGATGATATTTACCTTTTCGTTACGGTCCACTTTTTAAACATGGTACCCGTATGTTTCGGCGCGATTTTAAAGACGTTTCACGTCAAAAAAGGGAATAGTCATGTTGAAGGAGGGAGTGAGTGTCAAAATGGCGAGTATTGAGGAGAGTGGGAGAGGAAGACATGTTGCGCTGATCTCAAATACAATTGGGAACAGAGTAAAGGTAAGTTATTAACTTAGAAGTACGAAAGAAACAAACATTAATTTTATGAAATAATTTTCTGTGAGGACCATTTATTATTCTTGATAAGTCCTGGCGCGTTGTGAATTTTGTACGGAACTGTATAACAATATTACTGACATTTTAAGATTTATCTCCTTTTTAATATATACAACGTTTTATTTTTCCATAAAATTAACGAAAGCCAAATAAGGGCGGCGAGGAATCGTGATTAACATGATTCCGTATAAAACCCGCGTAAATGAGTAACGATGTAAATCACGCCTTGATTAACAGCGTCTGCCTAGTTTTTTAATGAAGTACGATATTCATTAGGTCAGGGAACTGTCGGATCCATACATCATCAGCGAATTAGAATGTAAGATTGTCTTTTCTGCGAGAGATTAATCGGCTTTAGTATTTATCTCAATATTAACATTGATACTTATTGTAAATAACTATAAAGCCTATAGACAAGATCTTATCAATTGCACTGTAGATGCACTATAGCGCAATATTATATTTATTAATTTAGTGATAGGTACAAAAACAGGAAGTACATTCCCAAAATGGTCTATATCGACCCTTAGGGGCCTATGACAACCTGCAAGGGGCTACGTCAGCGAAACAAAAATTTGGGGGTCCATGAAACGACAACGCGGTTCCACGATAATTGATCTCAACATACACTGATAGTACCATTTGAGGTTGTAGGATGTTACCTACATCCTATCAGGTAAGTAGGGAGTCTACCCACGATTGACTCAGATACTCACCGGGCACGGCTGCTTCGGTGAGTATCTGTGTCGAATAGGACGGGAGGGATCGACACATTGCCACCACTGTGCATCCGACCTTGACTCGGCCCAGCACACGCTGGCGGAGTGCCCCGCGTGGGCCTCCGAGCGCCGAGTCTTGGTCGCAGAGATCGGGCGAGATCTGTCTCCGCCGGCATTGATTGCGGCAATGTTGGCGGACGAGGGAGGCTGGAGGGCTGTGGCTTCCTTCTGTGAAGCAGTGATGCTCCAGAAGGAGGCTGCCGAGCGGGGTCGGGAGATGGCCGATCCCGCTCGAAGGAGGCGGCGCCGGGCTCAGTAGCACAGCTGCGGCGCCGCCGCGGGTCGCCGGCGGGCGCGAGGAAGTCGCGACCGCTGCGGCGACCCGGGATGGACCGCGCCCCTTCGGTGGCTGGGGGGCGTCGTCGGTGGAGGAGACCGGGGGAGGTAGTGAGCCTCCCCCCGAGGAGGGCTCCCCTGTGTCGGTGGGGGAGCGGAGGCTGGGGGTTCCCGGAAGGAGCTTGATGTTCCCGGGGGCTCCCTACATGCCTGAGGAAGGCCATCCCTGAGGTTTTGACGTGAAACGTCATTAAAATCGCGCCGAAACATACGGGTACCAGGTTTAAAAAGTGGACCGTAACGAAAAGGTCTATATCATCGTATCTTAATAATTAAAAAACTATTAGTCTTAGAAACAAAAATGTGGTGTGAATATTTCACTTATATAGTCAGCTCGCTGTTGTGACATTAATTTTTTTTTATTGAAATACTTAAAACACCGTCAATCTTGTTTTTATTTCAATCTTTTACTTTAAAAGCGATTCCCTAACATAGACGTTTCACGTTAAAACCAACGGCCGTGTGCCCCGGCACAGCCCCACCTTTCTGGGGAGGAGAGCCCCACATAACCGCCGGCTCGCCACAGCCGGGGTATGCAATTTAATGCATTTTCCTCAGGGGAACAAAAAAAAAAGAAAGGGAGTCTACCCAAAACCAAAAACATGGTAATGGGACACAAAAAAGTTTGGGAACCTCTGATCTATACCGTCAAGTTGATATGTTGGAATAACAAAACCCGATTTCGGAATAACAAGAATAAAGAAAAATATATACATGTAGATAAAAATAAAAAGATGAAACATACATACATTATTTACAAACAAACTATAAGTTACTATAAATTCTTAGACAATAAATTCTTAAAAATATTAAAACTACAATGAAAAATATCGGCATCAATTCCGATTATATGTAAACGACAGGAAAATATCGCGCTCACACGTCGAAATTGAGGCATTCAAATTCGGGAAATTTTATTCAGTCGCATACTAATGGCGAGAGAGTGAAGATTGCGTTTCTCGCTCTATTTGAGTTTGTTTGACTAATGCAGCTCTATTTCTCTCGGTCCCGTACTTTCTGTAAGATCTGTTTTATTGATTAACTAGCGACCCGCCCCGGCTTCGCACGGGTGCAGTGAAAAAATGGTTATGGTGGGTTATCCCTAAGAGATAGACATATACCATCGCGGACTTTTTTGTGGATTTTTGTAAGTTGTACAATACTGTAGTACATTATTTTGGTCTATCTCGTAGGGTTCAGCCAGCGTTTGCAATATAAGCGCAAAAAAACGTGCTTATTTACGACGTCACATTAGAAACCTTTAAATTTATCAGTGTTTCTCTACTATATTATGCATTTATTATACATACAAACCTTCCTTAAGAATCACTCTATCTATTAAAAAAAACCGCGTCAAAATCCGTTGCGTAGTTTTAAAGATCTAAGCATACATACGGACATACAGCGAAAGCGACTTTGTTTTATACTATGTATTGATGATCACTATATATGTAGTATAATACTCGTATATCTTCGCCTCTATTATTAATCCCACTCCTTGTGTATGCATCGGTGGCATGATAAAAGGAATTGGAATAATAAGAGGCGAAGAATGAAGAAAGAAGAGAGCAGCCGCACGAAGGACTTAAAGGAAGACGTAGCCAGTGGTACACCAACGGCGGGCACACGACGACTGCGTGGAGAACCAAAGGCGTTCGTGTATTTGTCCGTCCAGAATGGGAAGAGGGACGTAGTGTCGATGGAGAGAAACGTTTAGAATTTGTTGGGAGTCAAGGAATCTGCGCGGTAGAGTGCTGTATGCAATTTTAAAAGCGTGTTTGTTTAGTTGTTTAAACTATAATTTATTGCATACAACGTTTACAGTTTATCTGTAGCGTACTTAGTATCCGTGCGAAGCCGGGGCATAGTATTATATGGTAAAACATTTTATTGGAAAGTCGAATTCGAGGAACATTATTGTTGGTTCATTTATAGACACGAGACTTCATAACAGATATTAAAATAATTTCATAATCATTTGTATAACCTCTTTAACTTTTTCTATAGTTTGAATAGTTGTTCTCTTTTTCTTGACGGCGACGATCTAACAAATAATAATTTCAATCGATTGAACCCATCGTAAGTTAGGTACTAGTTCAGATAACTTGTATCTAATTTAAGACGGGTTCAACTAACACTTATTGTTTAAAAATAGAAGCAATATCATATCAACTGTCTACTAACTACATACTACCAACCAAATAATATATCTATTATTGATATGAATGTTATTTCTTACTAAAATAAGGCGCGTGCCTTATGGGAGTTAATATAGAGAGAATATTTGATACAGTCTTACTTTAACGGAGTTTCTCCTGGGAATTCTTAGCATTCACTTGTCACACGAAAACAAAATTTTGACAGTTGAAAAGATATACAACGTAATAGTTTTCATTTCGAAAAATAAAGTAATAATTGAATTTCTATCATCATACGTAGAAGTAAAAGTGGATGCCGAAATTTAATTAGCTACTTAATATTGTTAATACAGCGTCGCGTTGTTGGCGCTATGGTCTCCGCACTAAACTCTTGCCACGTGCCAGTGTGTTCTTGATTTTCGGATTTCATTAATAAAATAAGATTCGATACGTTAAAATCGGCATTTACTTACACTGCAGCTTAGACAACGAGAGAATGAATTTTGGACACATCGTGTCAGTTTCTTATGCTTAGTATAATTAAAGTTGATTTTCGAGAATCGGAATAATCCAATAATTATTCTATTCCATGTACTTACGTAAGAAATCGACGGCGCCTGTCAGTTACACATTATCTCAGCTGCTGGATTGTAAGACTGTTATTAGGATGCGTTCCGATAGAGTTTATAGCGGTCAAAGTACTCTGAGCGCTCATAGTTGTTCCGAATATTCCATTCGGAATTCGTGATAAAATTGAAAAAAGACAGTTAGTTATTTCCATTACTAGTTGTCGCGATAACTAGATTAAACATGATATTACGTTAATTAACACACTAAATTAGTGCATGAAGCGAACCAACTATATTCGCACTTTCCACCTCATGTGGAATGATAACTACACTTCAGTATTATTTTCGTTAACTGTCACTTCACTTTTTTACTATATATCAACCGGTCGTTAGCTAAACCACTGCTGTCAACCTCAAATTATGGATCGTTATCTGTCACAATGACACTTAAAATGACATTGACAATTAACAGTAGCTTGACAGAATTCTCACAGCGATTACGATCTGAGGCGTTAATGACGTTATCAACAACGTCAGGTTGGATGTTTTAGTGAAATATAATTATTTTATTATTTCAGACGACAGACACTCACCGTTCAAAAATTTAATTGACAATAAAGAGATTTTTCTGGTATGGTCACGTATTAAGAAGGGAGAATGTTACTAGGAAGTTATGAACATGAAATTAAATGGACATGTAGGGAGAGAAAAACCGAAGAAAAGATGGATGGTTGGGAATCATGATAAGTTAAAGACGGGAGTGAGTGTTAATATAGCAAGTGATAGAGGAAAGCGGAAGAGGAAGACAAGTTACACCGACCTCAAATAATATTGGGAACAGGTTAAGAGAAAGAAGTCGTCCATTTTTGGACGTAGGCTGAACTGTTAGCCTCCTGTATCTTCTAATGATATTCAGTATTGTTTAGGACTTATGAGTTTCGGACCGCGGAAAAGGAAATTTAAAAAAGTAATAAAAAAAAAGATTTTGACATTATGGTTTTCGGTACTTGACTGTCACTTCGGATTTTTTTCACGGCATTTTATTGAGTTTATTTTAAATATATTCTTTGGTTTATTTACGGAAGTGTATTTAAATATACCATTGGATAAATATTGGCATATTACGGTTTCGACGGATTACATTTACATTTGGAAAAGTGGTCGGCCACGCGTTCTCCTATTTTTTACACTACAAGTATTGTAGTTTATGATATATATTTATAACCACATACGGTAGGGCACATTAGTACACACAAAACACACGTTCAAGCCAAGCCAGAACTACGGACCGGTAAGTAAGCAATATTATTATATAGTTAAATAATATAACCAAATTACGGGCGTTCGGGAAAACGCAACATTTTTTGGTAGCAGAGCGTGGTTTTCTTTTCGGTTACGGACCTGTTATTTTGTAAATTTGTACTTATATGCGTAACAAATATATTTGACATCGGTGTCAAACGGGTTTACATTCAATTTAATTTGGGGTTATATTAGGTATTGTTTTTTTTCTGTTTGTTTTGTATTTACTTTAATTATTAAAATGTCGGACGGTTACAACGAAATTCGTCGCATATTACAATGGTTGGTAAGCGCATTTTCTCTGGTGAGTAGACCAGACAGGGTTGAGGCCTTGAAAGAGCGGGCTTCAAATGCAAACAGATACATGGCGACCTGGATCAAGCTTTACAAATGTGTTATGATAGGGCTGACATGAATCCAGACAATGAAACTTTGCAGGCAAGGTTGATTCAAGCTCAGGCAGACTATAAGCAATGCTTAGATATATTATGACAGCATTATTCAGGCGGTAAGGACACTGGATCTGGCCAGTAGTCCCACGGTTAAGGGTCAGTCAAGTAGTAATGCCTCAATTTATACTAGATTGCCGGATTTAAATTTGCCCAAGTATTCTGGTGGTATGAAACTTGGATGTCATTTATTAACATTTTTGATTCTTTGGTACATTGTCGGATGGATATATCACACTCACAAAAATTAAGTTATCTGTTGAGTTGTCTATCGGGAGACGCTCACCAGGTTATTTCACATTTAACCATAACAGATAACAATATATAACAGGCGCTATTGATGGGCAGATATCAAAATATTAGGTTAATTGCGGATGCCCATGTGGCAAAGATATTAAATTTGCCTTATTTAAGGAATATCATGTTTATAAGGGATGATTTTTTAAATCCATTAAAGGTGGCCTATAATTGTTTGGAGAGAAATTAAATTTACCAGTAACGGAGTGGTCATTCTTGTTGCTCCATATTGTATTGAATAAGTTACCCTCTGATTTAAAATTAAGATTTGAACAAAAATATGGAAGCGGAGATGAGGCAAGCCCGTTGCCTAAATTTATTGACCTTTTGACCTTCTTGGAGGAAGAAGCACGGATTGTGACAATGTAGGCTCACCTCCTGCAACGGCTACCTCAGGGCCATCTGGGAGGCCTGTGTCCAGTCAGGGAAGACCTGTATTCAGTCAGGGTAGGATTAGGCCACCCACTCGGGGACTAGGGTAGGTATGGCTACATCGGACCATACTATTAATAATAGGTTGCAATCCAAGCGGGTTGGTTGCACCTTTTGTGGCATCATAGGCCATTTTATATCTAAATGCCAACATTTTATAAATTGTTCCCCTCAACAGCGGGGACGTTTTGTGAGCATTCGCAAACCGCTGGGGCAGTCCTACCTCACTGCTGAGAAACGCCTGCTTTCTATGGAACGTCGCATGAAGCGAGATACAGAGTTTCGCGACAAATACATTGAGTTCATGCGGGAATATGAACAATTAGGTCACATGTCCCTGGCACGGAGGGACTACTCATCGGAAGAACACTATTTCATACCACATCACGCGGTTTTTAAATCGGATAGCGGTAAGATACGGGTCGTGTTTGACGGGTCGGCCCCTTCCTCTAACGGTGTTTCATTGAACCAAATCCTGCACTCGGGTGCTAAACTACATAAAGATATTTCGGATCTTATTTCGGCCTTTCGTAGACACCAGGTGGTCTTCGCGACGGATATACGCATGATGTTCCGGCAAACGGTGATTGATGAGGCTGATAGACGGTATCAGCTGATTCTTTGGCGCGAGGACCCGTCTCACCCATTACGCGTCTACGAACTGAACACAAACACGTACGGTTTGAAATCTAGCCCCTGGATGGCTATGCGGTGCTTGTTGGAACTCGCTCAACGGGAACGCGTTCGATTCCCTCGTGCGGCGGACGTCTTAGAGTCGGAAATTTTTGTCGATGACGTTATCACGGGTGGATCTTCGGAACAGGAGGCTTTAATTTTACGTAACGAGCTCATAGCGTTATTGGCAACGGCTGGCTATGAACTACGGAAATGGATTTCGAACAGTCCACGTCTCTTAGAAGGACTACCAGCGGATCACGTTCAAGATCCATTGTTATTTGAGAATCCGGACTCTCCTCGTTCAACATCGGTTTTAGGTGTTCAGTATTTACCGGTTCCTGACATCTTTTCCTTTCGGTTTTAACAATAACGGAAAAGATATGGACTAAGCGGCTAGTCCTGTCTACGGTTGCTCGTATCTATGATCCTAACGGGTGGATCGCTCCTATAATATTTTGGGCTAAATGTTTTCTACAACGGTTATGGTTGGCTGAGCTTAAGTGGGATGAGACCCTACCTACTGAACTCTTAACGGACTGGCTCGCATTTATTGATCAGTTACCCACTATCGGAAGGGTTGTTATACCTCGTAAAATACTTCCACCGGGGAAGTATCATGCGTCACTTCACGGTTTCTGTGACGCCTCGGAATCGGGTTTCGCGGCAGTCGTATATCTTCGGACGATACAGCCAGATGGTTCAGTAGCGTTACATCTAATCACGGTGAAGAGCAAGGTGGCTCCTATACGCAACCGCCAAACCATACCCAAATTGGAGCTCTCGGGAGCTGCGTTACTTACTCGGTTATTGAATCATGTTTGTGATACACTCGGGAAGCACATTAACATAGGCAACGTTTATGCGTGGACTGACAGCCAAATTGTTTTGGCGTGGCTCCAGACCTCGGTACATAGGCTGGAAACATTTGTTGCGAATCGGGTTTCGCAAATTCAAAACTCGTCAGTGAATCTGAATTGGCGGCACGTACCCGGCGAGTTGAACCCCGCCGACGTGGCCTCTCGCGGCTGTTATGCCTCCTCGTTGGTGAGTCATAACCTTTGGTGGGGACCTGCTTGGTTGACGGCACCGGAGTCGTCATGGCCCCCTACGGTTTTAATCGGATCGGATCCGCTGCCCTGTGTGCGTGTCATGGCTGTGGAGAAAGAAATCGTCACAAACCCTCTTTTACTGCGGTTTAGCTCTCTTAATAAATTACTGGCCGTTACGGGATGGATGCGTCGGTTTATAACGAATACTCGCAAACCGGTTGTAAGAAATACATCTTTGTTTCTGACGGCAGGCGAACGGCGTGCTGCTCTCATGTTTTGGGTACGACGGGTACAATCGGAACGGTTTTCTGACGAGCTTAAATCGTTACGGACGACGGGTCGGTTAAAGGGTGCCGTACAGAAACTTAACTTATTCATTGATGGCGAGGGATTACTTCGTGTTGGCGGACGGCTGCGCAACTCGAAGCTGCCGTATTCGGCTAGGCATCCCCTTTTGCTGCCCAAGGACGGACCCTTGACGCAGTTGATAGTAAGTGATCGGCACATTACTAACTCGCATGCAGGTTGTACGGCACTGCTTGCTATTCTTCAGCGGGAATTTTGGATACTATCGGCGCGACGGTGCGTCCGATCGGTTATATTTAAGTGTATACCTTGCTATCGGTTAAAGGCTAACACCATGCAGCCTATGATGGGTGACCTACCTAGCGATCGGGTTAGTGTCACCAGACCTTTTCACGGTGTCGGTACGGATTTCGCTGGTCCTTTTATTGTCAGGGCTTCTCACTTGCGGACCTCTAAGACTTACAAAGTTTATTTATGTGTATTTGTTTGTCTGTCAACGAAGGCAGTACATTTAGAAATAGTATCTTCGCTTAGTACGGAAGCGTTTATCGCGGCGTTCGGACGTTTTGTTTCACGGAGGGGGTTACCGAGTTTGGTACGGTCGGACTGCGGCACAAATTATCAGGGTGCTGACAGATATCTTAAGGAGGTCCATGATTTTTTAACGAAACATAGTACGGACTTGGGACAAGCAATGGCTACTCAGGGCATTACGTGGAAGTTTGATCCTCCTGGATGTCCTCATTGGGGAGGCATCTTTGAGGCTGTCGTGAAGGTGGCTAAGACACATTTGAGACGTGTTATTGGGGAAACGGTTCTTACGTTCGAGGAACTTACTACGGTCTTTTACAGAGTGGAAGCAACTTTAAATTCACGGCCTTTATGCCCACTCTCTTCGGATCCCAACGATATGGAGGTTTTGACACCGGGTCATTTCCTCATCGGCCAGCCCCTTGCAGCTCTCCCTGAGTATCCCTTTGAGAATGTACCACTGAGTCGACTTTCTCGCTTTCAAATGCTGCAACAGATGTCACAAAATTTTAAATAAACGGTTTTATTCGGAGTATTTGCACATGTTGCAGCAGCGGCTGAAATGGACAGATAAAACGGCTCCTGCACGGGTAGGGGATCTTGTCCTGATTAAGGATTCAAATCTTTCTCCTCTACGTTGGCGTAGAGGACGCATTTTGAAGCTTTATCCAGGCTCTGACGGTGTACCTCGGTTCGCAGAGGTCTCGATCGGCGACTCTGTGATGCGCCGTGCGGTGGCAACCCTGTCCCGTCTACCGGTAGACTAGCGAGATGAGGGTTGCTCATCTCGGGGTGGGGGATTGTTTAGGACTTATGAGTTTCGGACCGCGGAAAAGGAAATTTAAAAAAGTAATAAAAAAAAAGATTTTGACATTATGGTTTTCGGTACTTGACTGTCACTTCGGATTTTTTTCACGGCATTTTTATTGAGTTTATTTTAAATATATTCTTTGGTTTATTTACGGAAGTGTATTTAAATATACCATTGGATAAATATTGGCATATTACGGTTTCGACGGGATTACATTTACATTTGGAAAAGTGGTCGGCCACGCGTTCTCCTATTTTTTACACTACAAGTATTGTAGTTTATGATATATATTTATAACCACATACGGTAGGGCACATTAGTACACACAAAACACACGTTCAAGCCAAGCCAGAACTACGGACCGGTAAGTAAGCAATATTATTATATAGTTAAATAATATAACCAAATTACGGGCGTTCGGGAAAACGCAACAAGTATAATATGTCCTTCTTTAAAGGAGACTTAATAGTGATTGAGCTATGCTCCGTGCATTGCAGATATCCATGGGCTATAGTTACTAGTGATGGTAGGTGCGTCATTTACACGTCTGCCTCCAACAATAATAAAAATAACTATGGAAGGCTTACCGACCTTTTACGGTAGCTGCTTGTCGCTTGAAGATCATTGTCCAGCAACGGTCTGTTCCACGAGAAATATACCTTACCTTATTAAAGTCCCCGATTATTTGTTTTTTGTCGTTGATCCCGAAGAAACCCTCTGTAATGCAAACATACATTTAAAGTTTCTTGTCTGTTCTCGAAAAGGTTCTCTCAATTTCTGAACAGGTGTCATCAATTTTTTTTGACAAGGTTTTTGTCTCTTTTCTATCTGTTTTACTGTAAATAGATGCCTGTACAGGTCTAAATTTAATAAAGATTATTTTGATTTGATTTTGTTTACTTAATAGCTCTAGTACATACTATTTTATTTGCATGAGCACAACACATTGCAATGTAATAAATTTTCGCATTTATCTCGCGTATATTTTAATATTAACACATGTAATTTAGTTTACCCCACATTCCAATTGCTTTCCAGTATTCCGTCAAGGGATGACTGATGATCTTGGTGTCATAGGGTGGAAATAAAATATATGTATGTATCTATTGTCATCTTAAATGTGGTCTGTTATACGCGAATGGAGGGTATTCTATGTTTAGTTCTAGTATATTTTTGGACAGTGACGATTATATTAAAACTAAAGTTAAGTCAGGGAATTGTGAATAACAAATGTGTCGTGTTAATCGTATATTTCATATACCGAAGTAAATTTTCAGATGTTATTTGACGAAAAACAGCTGTTCAATAATTTCCTAAGGCAACTTTTAAAACATAAAGTAATTAAACTCCTTCTCCAGGCCACTGTATGTGTAATAGAAACTACCTTGAAGAACAAAATTGTTCATGCATACTAAACAGCTGTTCCATTTGCCTGAGATACCATTTTCTCCGCGAACCAATTTCGCAATAATTTTAATACATACCCCATCTAGATTCTTCATGGAATTAAATTCTTTTGAGTTTTGTTGTTGAGTTTCTGATATAAATAATTAATTGCTCTATACTAAACGGCATGTTTCTAGGTAACAAATAATATAGTTTGAATATATTTAAATGCAAAAGTAACTTTGTCAGTCTGTCTGGCGCGCTTTCACACCAAATCTAATGAATCTATGAAATTTGGTACACAGATGTCTTGAGCTAAAAAGGTAGAAAGGTACATTCAGTTGGACTTAAAATAGGGTAGAAATTTTTGTATTAAAAGTACGTCAATTTTATGAAAGGTTTTGTTGTCAGCATAAAGTTTAAATTTACAAGTAATCAACTTGCATGCGAAATAATTATAAATTTTCTCAATTTCAAATGGTGATAGCACACCACCCTGCGATACTCCAGCAGCAAACTCATAAAAATCAAAACCTGACTCCTCTACACAAGCACACTGAGTGCAAGAGTTCAGGTATGAGTCCAAAAATAATAATGCTGATGAAGAAAAGTACTAAGATTTGAATATATGCAGTAAAATATCATGATCTATTTAACTAAACGCATTGCTAAAAACAAGATAAAAAGAAAGTGAGTCAAATATTATGCAAAAATACAATACTATAATGGACCACGGCAATTTACTTTGGTCTTGTTAAATTTTACAAAGTGTCTCGGGTTTGCTTTCGTTTGTTTTTGACTATTAATTAGAATTACACATTGCTTTTTGTTTCAAAAATTTTTTTTTTAAATGGGATATTTATTTGAATTATTTGCTTGAATTTCAACGTATTTATGTTTTCGTCGCTGCCGTATAATATTCCCAGAAAATTATTAAGCCCTCAAACTACAACTGACCTTTGTCTCAACAGAATAATTAATTAACTGGGACCAGTTTGTACTCATTCTACTATTCCAGACATTTTCTTCCAAATATGATTAAGCAACAAATACGCAGATTGAATTTTTACTGACGGGTATACTTATAATTATATAATTTTTATAAGGAATAGTTGCTAACAAGGCAAGGGTTTGTTAGCAACCAATGACAAATGACGTCAACCATTTTCTTATGACATCCAGCGTAATTATAATGAAAAAAAAATATTTTTATAATGCTTTACGCACTTAAAACGTACAAAAGCAGTCTTAATGGCATCACGTAGTCTGCCAGTCAACTTTAGGGTAGTTCAGAGAGTACTAAGATGTTAACTGGGTCTAACCTCTATCTGCACCATGTCAAATGCAGCTAAAGACTACACCCAGTTAGATGCACAGAAACTATTATTATTACATGTCAAAACGATTGTGGACTATTGCATTTCGATTTTGGTGGTATTATTACTATTATATTTATTAATAAGTGTTGTTTTTTGCTGTACAATAATTCCTACTAGCTAACTTATTTATCAGAATTAACTTTATTCAAATATGAGTTTATAGAAATCTCTTTTGAATCGTCCAAATTTTTTTTCCTACCATCTATTCAGAGCGTGTTTTTTGACTGATAATAAGAATGGGTGCAAGAAATTTATCAGCTTTATGAAAAGTAATAACAACTTTTACAATATGTTGTTATCATACAACGTACATATGTGTTTATAATTTATACGGGAAAACAAATATTTAAACTCTATAATGTAATGTCTTCAAATCAACACCATGCGTTGGTACCATTTAAAAATCACTAACTTTGTAAAAGCCCTTACTCATTAGCGTCTCTTTAACATGCTTGAACTTATGAAGAGGCAATTCAGCTACACTATGTGGAATCAAAAGTAATAACAACATTTACAATAAATTATGTTGTTATCATGCAACGTACATATGTGTTTCTAATTTATACGGGAAAACAATGATTTTAACTCTATAATGTAATATCTTCAAATCAACACCCTAGCATTGGTAACATTTAAAAATCACTAACTTTGTAAAAGCCCTTACTCATTAGCGTCTCTTTAACATGCTTGAACTTATGAAGAGGCAATTCAGCTACACTATGTGGAATCTTTTTATAAAAAAATATTAATTTGCACATAAACGAACATCTAGATTTTTGTAGCTTGTGCGTTGGAACGGCAAGTTTATTTTGATTTTGCAAATGCATTTGAAAATTAGTATGAAATGTGTTACAATTTTCATACACATACATTTCACATAGTAAGCTCTTTAAATAAATCTTTAAGAGAATCCCTTACTCGTAAATTATAAATAGCGCGGACTGCTCTTTTTTGAAGAACAAAAATACTTTCTATGCTAATAGCCGTCTCCCATAATATCAGTATAACAGAATTATATACTCTTTGTTTCTTAACATTAGTTTATTCAACAATATTTCGTTACATTCTTAGGTGATTTACTGATTACATTAAATTACAAGAAACATTAGATAATTACCTAAGGTAGATCCCAACCTAAGTCAAGGTCGTTGTCTAATACTTATTAAAAAGAGAGAAATGTATTCGCGTGGGACTTAATAAACCTTATTGCTTTTTCCATCAGCTGAAGGACTCTGGAGTGCACCGACTGATGGCAAGTTTAATTTGAGTGCCACTCACATTATCATCAAATTAATAATGTCCTCAAACTCTATTTATTAAACTCTGTCATTAAAAAATAATAAAATATTTGGAGAGGGTTTTCTCAGAATAAATAAAATTTACGCAAATCTTCAATAATCGTCAAATTTTTTTTATAAACTCTATACAGGGTTACCTGGTAAGTCGTGCGAACCCCGTTAGGGGGTCGTGGTTCCCACTATTTCTGACAGATTTCCCCTTGGAACCCCGCCCCCCAACTTAACCCTTTTCAAGTTTAGATTGATAGTTATAGCATCAAACAAAAATCAGTACAAATAAAACTTCAACCAGCAATAGTAAAAAAAAATTTGCACTTAACTTTCACTAAGCTATATAATAGAACGTATAAGATATATGAATGTAAAAAAATAACAACACAATGTATCATTACAGAGTCGTCAGTTGGAAGCCGGCTTCAGATACACAGTCTGAACCCAACCTCCGATACAAGTTAAAACAACTAACAAATATATATTTCCGTCACAAGAGTCATATCACATTAAACAAATCTGATATGTACTCGTATATGTCCGGTACAAAACAAAAATATTATTTATAAATATCAGTTGTTATTGCAGCATCATGGTACCTGGGCGCGCGTGGTGCCGGGCGCTGCTGAGCCTGCTGCTGGTGGCCCTGGGCGCTGCGCTCGAGCAGTACGACGAGCTGCCAGCGCTGGATGACGTGGTCTTTGAGGTAACAGCATCATAGTGACCACAGATTATATAAACAGCGGCCCGCTCCGGCTTCACTACAGAAATCTGCCATATAGATCTATATTACATCAACAATGTATTTATAGTACATTATAATTAGAGATCGGATAATCGGATGCATATTTACCTAAAGTTAATTTTTGGCTCACAAATTATGGAAGCGGCTTTTTAAAATACATTTTGTTAAATAAAAATCCCGGGAAAATACGGGACTGCAAATTTAACGTTTATTGTTTGAAAATTACTAAATTAGCACGTGGTATTTATTTTCAAAAGACCGAGACTCCGGGTTCATTTATACAACTATGCATACGTATTTACATGAAGTTTATTTCAGTTCCCCGTGCGATTTATGAATGTACGATTTATTACATGAAGAGTGTTATACGAAAGTAGTGAGCTAGTTTGACTAAAACAATAATCAATTAAATAATTGAATAAAAAAACAGAAATGGTGAAAAATTTTATTTAACAAAACAATAAAAAGCCGTTTCCATACTTTGTCTTAAACTAACTTTAGGTAAATATGCATCCGATTATCCGATCTCTCATTATAATACAAGTGAGTAATGTTGAAAATTAATAATAATAATTTTTAACTGCTCACGAGTGTTATACGACGTTTTTCAACACCATTGCGAGTAATTAATACAAACTTTATAGGTCAATAAAAAAATATTTTGAAAAACAATTTGTGAAAGTGCAATTATAAAAATTATACGTTGGATTTCCACCTTCACCGCCAGTCGTTTCTGAAATATTCGTCATTATTTCATTTCATCAATTTCATCGCTTGATGATATTTTTGATATAAAAATCGTAACAAAAGAAACAATGCAATATATGTACTTGCAAAATAGTACTGAAAAAAAAAATGGCGCGTTTACTTTTTCATTGACGGCTTTGTGCGCGAAAGATTAAGGTACTGACGCTTATACAGCCAAAATAGCAAATATATAATTTTTACGAAATAAATATATTCTTTTAATATTTATGTATGACTTCTATTTAATATTTGTAATTTTAAATAAGGTTTTTATAATTGTATATCTTTAAACTTTAAATTTACAAAAATGTTTGAGCATTTTGCATATAAATTCTCTTAGGATCCTATTTTTTTTTCTTATAAATAAAAGTGTGACTTTTCTATACGAAACTATTAACTTTTGATTACCAAACTCTGCGGTAATCGAATTTGAAATTCGAAAGATATTATAAGTTGGTAATATGACACATTGTGAAACTAAAATTGGTGTAGTTACATACCGATTACGAGCAATGGTGTTGAAAAGGTATTTAATTGGATAAGGATTAATACTGTTTTGGTTAAAATCGCTTCAAAAATTTGCCATTATTTGTCGTAAAAAGTAAATGACAAAAAAATGTTATTGGGGGATATCCATAATCATCGCGGAGTTTTCTGTAGAACTTTTCAATGTGTTCAATACTTAGTACATTATTTTGTTTGCAATGTAAGCAGAAAAAACTGGCCAAGTGCGTGTCGGACTCATGCACGAAGGGCCAAGTGCGTGTCGGACTCATGCTCCGTACCATCTACTATATAAAAATAAGTCGGCTTTTTCTTCCTGACGCTATAACTCCAGAACGCACGAACCGATTTCCACGGTTTTACATTCGTTGGAAAGGTCTCGGGCTCCGTGAGATTTATAGCAAAGAAAATTCAGGAAAATTTTTCTTATCTGTAAAATAAGTAGGAACAAAAACTGCCACTTTACAAATCTTTTCGACAGGACGAAGTCTGTCGGGTCCGCTAGTTGATTTATGAAATTAAAGGAAGTGGTTTACGATTTACGAGGTATTAAAAAGAACTACTTACTAGATCTCGTTCAAAACAATTTTTGTAGGTAGTTGTTTTTTTTAGATTTTTTTATTTTCTTTTTTTAGAAGTTAGATGGGGGGGGGGGACCAACTTTTTTCCACTTTGGAAGCGTCTATCAAACTATTCGGTTTAGAAAAAAATATTTTAGTAACCACTATTTCATTTTAGAAAGACCTATCCATAGATACCCCACACGTATGTGTTTGATGAAAAAAAAAAAATAGAGTTTCAGTTCTAAGTAGCCCCCAATATTTATTATTATTTTTTTATTTTTGCATCAAAATCTTAATGCGGTTCACCGAATACATCTAACTACCAAGTTTCAACAGTATAGCTCTTATAGTTTTAGAAAAAAATGGCTGTGACATACGGACGGACCTCTGGTACTCTCACTCACTCGGCGAAACACAGCGCAAGCGCTATTTTACGCCGGTTTTCTGTGAGGCCGTGGTTTAAGATTAAACCGCATTAAGATTTTCATAGAAAAATAGAAAAAAAAACCATTTCTTGGGGTCTCCCTCACTTAGAACTGAACGTCATTTTTTTTTTAATTATCCCATACGTGTGGGGTATCTATGGATAGGTCTTCAAAAATTATATTGAGGTTTGTAATAAAAAAAAATCTAAACTGAATAGTTTGCGGGGAAGACGCTTCCAAAGTGGAAAAATTGTGTGTGTATTTAACCCACATAGCACCATCCCTGTCTAACTGTGCTAAATCAGCGATTTGAGTTTATGTTTGATTTTAGAATACTAGCCTGAAGATATATAATTCATTGTTTATACAAGGTAAACGAGAATACGAGTTATTTCTAAATATTACATATATAACTTCTAAATATATTTTTAAATATATAATTTATTGTTTATACTTGAAACACTATCGCAGAAAAGTAGACATCTTTCTCCTCTTGTTTTAACAATGTTTTGTTTTAGCATTCTCGAATCATATTATATTAGGAACCATAGGAAGCTATTGTAAACGCTATGATACAAAAAAAAAATACTTTCGTCCGTTCTTTAAGGGATTGTTTACATATATATCGACATTTTTTAATTAATGCTTGTATAGGTCTATGTTGAATAAAGATTTAGATTTTTTTTTATTTTCTGCGTCTAATATGAAGTTTTAGTATTATTTTTTGTACAGTCTCAGTGCGATTTATATAAAGTTGGTACTGCGTGTTCTACACCTGAGTTGTATGATCAAGGTTGTTTCGTACATGTTAAGATCCAGATGAGATGGCGGTTATATTCGATAAATTAGAATCGAGCTCACAAAATAACATCGTAAGCGCGTTTGTGACCGCATTTTTATGATCTCCATGAAGTTTATTTCGCGACAAAAAATTATATATATAGTATGAATATGGATAATATACACTTGCGATATAAATTAAGTTATCACTTGAAAAATGGAAATACAAAAGATTTTCTTAAATATTATTACAAAAGATTATTGATGATAAAATAGAAATGAACTTGTCATTTGATTTTTATAATTAGTTATTGATCGTCATATGGGTACAGGGATGTAACAAGGTTGTTACAGATTATATGCACCTTTAAGAGTTTTGTTTTTTAGAGAGAGCTACATGGGTAATAGAGAGAAATAATTCTGGAAACTACAAGTAAACCCTGTTGTGTATGTTTGTCTTTGTCAAAACAGTATGCTGCATCATAAATATTAAAAAAAGACAATCATACTTATTTACTAATGACGTTCCAAGATATGATTAAAAATTCAATACAAAATTTGGACGTAGTGTATTAGTACATCCAAATTTATATAGTAAGTTATATAAGTACATACTATATACATTGTGTATTTGTACTGAAAATCATTAAATAGTGAAAATATAATCTTCGCATTAAATACATATATATCTTCTCATTAAAACATCATATTTTAATAAAAAGTATGTGTATTATTGCATTCCAGGTAGTATTAGATTATTTTTTTATAAAAAATATCAATATATAGTTTTAGGAATCAGAAGAGAAATTCCTTAAAAAAATAAACAATTTAACAAATCACTTATAAACACAAAAATTTGGCAACAAAATAATTTTACAGAGGAACAAAATCAGCCTAACGCCTACTTTACGAATTACGCAACGTTACGCAACGCAACACGTAATAACGTTACGACCGGTCTACCCGCTCCGAACGCCCGATGATAAGTAAGTCGCTAGCCAACCGCAGCGGCTTTTATAGGCAACGGTCGGCAACCTTACGCAACGTGTGGGGGTATCCGCTTATACGGCCTCTCCTGACATAGTGTCGTCCTCGACACGAGCCTCGGGGTTGTCACCCACTCAGTCATCCACATTCGAGCGTCCCCCTTTAGACAGTTGCCTATTCTGGAAAGACATTCGTAACCGTTCCAGTTATTCATCGACTTGGCACGATCGACTTCTTCACACCAATCTTCGAAGCTATGCAAATTAGGATCGAAACTAGAAATATAAAATATTTGGTTGGATCTCACCGTGCTGTTGATGGAGCGTATCGCGTCTACTATACGCTCGGTTACCGTGGCTGTGACGCTAACGTCACTGTTGGCGACCTCCGGCGCAGTCTCGGGCGGGCCCTCTGACGGCACGACCGGCGTCACAGGAACGTGCGGCGGCGTGTGCGACGGTCCCTGGCTCTGCGCAGGCGTCGTAACCGCACAGCGAGCCTCCAGCGGCCTCGCAGTCGTCGCGCGCCCAGACGGCGCCGATGAAGCGGGTGCGCAGACGGAGCGCCGCGTAGTCGGGCGCCGCATAGTCGGCGGCGTGTGCGCGCGGTCCGATCGCCTTGACAGCGACGCGGCGCTGCGGCGAGATGATGGCGGCATGTGCCCGCGGCTCGGGCACCGAGGTGATGTTGACGACTGCTCCCTCACGGACCGGTGGGCGTCCATGGCGAGCGTCCGCCTCTCCAAGGCATGGAGTCGGGATCGCATCGCCTCCATCTCTCGTCGTCGTTATCTAGCGCTACGGGCGGAAGACACACTTAACAACGTCCAAATTTATTTAGCGCTACGGGCGGAAGACACACTTAACAACGCCCATGGACGGAAGACACACTTAACAACGTCCAAAGTTATTTAGCGCTACGGGCGGAAGACACACTTAACAACGCCCATGGACGGAAGACACACTTAACAACGTCCAAAGTTATTTAGCGCTACGGGCGGAAGACACACTTAACAACGCCCATGGACGGAAGACACACTTAACAACGTCCAAAGTTATTTAGCGCTACGGGCGGAAGACACACTTAACAACGCCCATGTGCAGTCATATTTACCCTCGAAGAACGCTGCACAAGTCTCTGGGCACCACTCTCCTCGCCACGGCACCATATGCTGTGCTGCAGCTTGCGTAGTCTTTCCGTAGGCTCCGCTCAGCAAGCGTAGCTCGTAGCGACCATTCGGCAGGATCCTGACTACTTTGTACGGGCCACGCATGCCAGGATCAAGTTTTCCTGTGCTCTGCGAAAACTTTATAACAAAAACGCAGTCATTTATATTAAATTTCCGTGGAGGGTGTCGTTGCCGGTTCACGCGTTCATCCTATGAACGTCGTATGTACCCCCGAAAATAACTGGCTAAGCCCATAAACTGACTTACCTGCTTAACATTTTGAGGTTCAGCTGAGTCAATCAAAGCTCTAACCTTCTCCTGACTCGGCCTAACCTGACCTTCACTTATATTGCTAAGATCGACGCAAGACGGTCCATGATCGAATTCAATGTGGAATGAATAGCCAAATCCGGGGTATGTGACCTGCTTGAAGACCGCGACCTGTTCAAGCGACGATGATGGCGATCACGATTAGGCGTTTTTTCTGACGGTGTGAAATTTTCATTACGCGTCCTACTATATGACCGACGTCGCGATCGGCGGTTCCTAGTGGACACTTCGTGACGGCTACGTGAACGGTGCCGCGACTTATCACGGGAACGACTTCGCGACCTACGGTCACTCCGACTGGATCCGCCAGCCATTATTACAAACATGAACACTAAAGTACGCAGAAGACTTTGTTCCTCGTAATTGTGGGCTAAGAGTTGCTTATCCCACTTCTGATTTTAGGAATCAGAAGAGAAATTCCTTAAAAAAATAAACAATTTAACAAATCACTTATAAACACAAAAATTTGGCAACAAAATAATTTTACAGAGGAACAAAATCAGCCTAACGCCTACTTTACGAATTACGCAACGTTACGCAACGCAACACGTAATAACGTTACGACCGGTCTACCCGCTCCGAACGCCCGATGATAAGTAAGTCGCTAGCCAACCGCAGCGGCTTTTATAGGCAACGGTCGGCAACCTTACGCAACGTGTGGGGGTATCCGCTTATAATAGTATAAAAGGACGACCTCCATAGTCGAGTGGATAATACACCGGTTTCAAGGTGTCGCCATCTCTGAGGTCCCGGGTTCGAATTCCGGTGGGGCAGATGTTTGTGTGATAAATGCTAGCATTTGTACCTTAGTCATGGTTGTTGATATATATTTCAATAAAAATTATTTATATATGTATAATATATGTATGTCTATCCGTTATCCTAGATCCCATAGCACAAGCCTTACAGAGCTTACTTTGGGCTAGGCTGATTGGTGTAAGTGTAACAAATATTTATTTATTATTTATCAAAAGGAAGTCGCTCTCTCTGTCCTTATATCCCTATGTATGCTTAAATCTTAAAATTCTGCAACAGATTTTGATCTGTTTTTTTAATAGATAGTGTGATTGAAGAGAAAGGTTCATATGTATAATAACATCCTTGAAATAGTGGAGAAATACTGTTATTTTTGAGGTTTCTAATGTGATACATATACATACATACACTCACGCCTTTTTCCCACGGGGGTAGGCAGAGATTACGTCTTTCCACTTGCTACGGTCTTTACATATCTCTTTCGCTTCATCTACTTTCATAACATTCCTCATACATGCTCGACGATTGCGGGTACTTCTGACCGCCTTTTTTGAGGACACTTTCGATTTGTTCGAAATATGTTGGCCTAGGTCTTCCTCGTCCCGTATCTCCACTCACTCCAGCTTCATAAATCATTTTGGTCAGTCTACTTTCATCCATCCGTTCCACATGCCCAAACCACCCAAGCATCCCTTTCTCTATTCTTGTCACGATATCCTCTTTCAAACCACATTTCTTTCTAATCACTTCATTATACAATCTGTCACTCAGTTTTACTCCTGCCATACTCCGCAAAGCTCTCATTTCTACTGCATTTATTCTGCTTTCATGTCGTTTCTCCCATACCCAACTTTCACTTCCGTACATTAATGTTGGGACCAGCACGCCCTCATGCACTGCTAGTCGCGCCTTTTCTGAAATTTTCTGACTACTCAGAAACGTATGCATGGCCCCATTCACCATGTTACCAGCTTTCACTCGCTTCTCTATATCATTATCACACCTTCCATCCCTTGTAAATATACATCCCAAATATACAAACTCTTCTACTTGTTCTACTTTTTCTCCTTCTATCATAATGTCACACAATGTCATATTTACATCTCTTTCAAACACCAATACCTTGGTCTTACTTACGTTCACTTTCATTCCTTTGTCATTTAAAGCGTCATTCATAACAGTTACCATCTCCATGTAATGTGATGTCGTAAATAATTACATTTCTTCCGCTTACATTGCAAACGCAGGCTGAATCCAACGAGATTTATCAAAATAATGTACAAGTATTGTACGAGTACACATTGAAAAGCTCTACAGAAAACTATTTAATATTATTGTCACCTTTGGATACCTTGGTATGGTATTTAAAAAATAAAATATATATTGAAAGTAAAAATTATCAAAGGATAAATACCACTGTATCATAGAATAAATAATTAAATTAAAACACCTTGGTTCAATAGGTATAAATATATGAATAGAAAATTCTATACAATTATTTGTCGTCTATACAGAGATGTGAAAAATAGTTTAGCAAAAGTATTTAAATACAAAATGCAAATGCATAGTTGCTAACACTATTTCAAATAGAAATACAAAATAGTTTTGAATAAAAGTATTTTAATACAAAATGCAAAATACGTATTTTTAAAATAGGTTTTGAAAATAAAATACATTGTTAAGCATAACCACTTTTATTTATTGAACTGATCTTAAAACTAGTATTTGTTCAAAGAGTTCATCTTTCATGTTCCGCCTATGGGGCCTAAATGTTGGCATTATTGTTCTAGTTGACAAATGACAATGACAACACTACGATCACGATCAGTGCGTTCATAAATAAGGAAATCATGGATTTAAGAATGAAAAATTGTAAAAATTAATTAAAAATGCAACGAAACTATTTTGTATTTTATAAATACTAAATATTTATATAGAGTATTTCGTATTTGCATTTGAAAAATATATATTTCAAATAATTCACATCTCTCGTCGGTCGTCTAAGAATTGGTCAGGGTCGATTTAATGGGCATTTGCATCGGCTTGGCATGATCGCTTCCCCTTTGTGCAACTGGTGTAATATTACTTTATCTCAATCTTTGCATCACCTCTTTTATGAATTCCCAAATTTCGCTCTTCAACGTCACATTTTGTTGGAAGATCTATCCTGCATATTGAATAAAACCCCTCAAGTAAATCTTGAGGTCTCGTGCTCCTTATAGCAAGTTTTATCTTATGAAGAATGTTTCGAAGCCATCTTTAAATACGTCATCTCCACATTTGGTGAATTGTAAATGTTTATGAAGTTAAAGTAGAAGATATTACAGACTAGGCTGTATGGTTAACACCTTCGCCTTTCCCATAAAAGGGAAGAAGATATTAAAAAAAAAGTAAAAATGATGACAGATAATGAGTTTATTTCCTTTAACACACACATTCATACATATTAAATGAAGTACATATTATATTATACACAAGAGACAAAAAATCTAAAGTAAATTGTTTCTCAATATTTTATCCCAATCTTGGAAAAAGGTTTCAAATAAGTTTCCTTAATCAAAGTGAGTATTTCGTGTAGTTTGTTTAAGTATGTTAGAAACAATAATAAAGAGAATAAACTGCCCTGTGTAAATAGAATTACTGACTACTCTTGCTTGCTTGACTTTGTACTCGATGCGAACGATTCCGACTTTCGTTTATGAATCACTAAATTATTTATTGCGGCGACATTTGTGTAAAGAATGTTAATAAATAAATATATATATATAATACATAATATAACAATTATTAAAATAACTGAACCCTTAGAAAAAATATTTATAAAAATAAACAACACATTGCATACAGATTTTCGACAGAACAATTTTTTTTTGCATGCACGTGTAAGTTGGATGACAATGCATGGTTATGTGACGTCATTCTAAATCCAACATGACGGCATTACCAAGATGGCGGATCAATTATTTTTAATGCACCCATACAATATTGGTATCAAATAAAAGGGTTTGCTAAGCTTGGTTTTTTAGTCGGAAAATATTAAAAGTATTTTTTTTTAAATACTAGCTTTTATTAATTGTGCTAAAAAGAACAAAATAAACTTTTACATATAAAAGCTTGTCGTTGAAAGTATTCTATAAGTAAGTAAATCTCGCTTAATTTTTTAAGAATAATATCGCATTATAGTCTAAGGCATTTTTATTGCTTTTCTTTGCCTTCAAGGTTACTTGGCAAAATTGCTATCTCAGCAATAAGGCCGCCTTTTGTTTTTGTATCTTGTTCGGTAATGTCATACTTAATATTTCTTTATGCAAGAAAGTAATCGTTCATACATATTCATATTATATGGCTGTATAATATTTCTTTGTAGAAAACCGGCGTGAAATAGCGCTTGCGCTGTGTTTCGCCGAGTGAGTGAGGGTACCGGAGGCCCAACCCCTCCTTCCCCCCTTATTCCCTTTTAAAAGGCCGGCAACGCATCTGTGACTCCTCTGGTGTTGCGGGTGTCCATGGGCAACGGTTATCGCTTACCATCAGGTGATCCGTTTGCTCGTTTGCTGCCCTATCCTATAAAAAAAAAAAAAAAAAAAAAAAAATAACAAAATCAAAATATATTTTTTTTATTCAAATATGACTTTATAGAAAGCTCTTTTGAATCGTCAAATTTTTTTTTCCCACCACCTTAACTTAGGGAACTAGTTAGGATTTCGTAGCCGAATGGCAAAGAACGGCTTTCCTTTTTGGGGTTCCTCATTAGAACTGAAACTCTTTTTTTGTTTCATCAAACTATATGTGTGGGTTATCTATCCCCCCCCCATAACTTCTAAAATAAGGGAATGATTAATGTGAAAATAATATATAATGTACATTACCATGCAAACTTCCACCGAAAATTGGTTTAAACGAGATCTAATAATTTGTTTTTTTAAATACGGTGTAAATCGTAAACCGCATTTTACCTTTCATTCAACCAACTCCAATATAATAAAAAAAAAAGAAAAACATTTTTTTTCAATAAATTTTCCATTCCGTTTTCAAAAAATGACGTCATTATCTTGGATATAATCTAAAAACTTGGATAAAATACAAAACATTTTAACAGCTTCCCAACCAACAAAATTTCAAAATAAAGTTACTGGATCAGCGATCGTACTCGTAGTTAAACTAATTGTTTAATTGTTTAACTTAAATGCCCTTTTAATGAGGGATAATATATTTCTATTAAGAAGGCAGTTGTCTAAGTTTCCTTCTTGAGTATGTGGTAGGACCCAGGTCACACCTGTGACCACATTGTCAACTACTAGCTAAACCGCTGGAACCTCTCTGCCCCTGTGGAAGGTCTATTCGAGATCAGGTTAATTCTAATTCACCGAAAAAAAATATTAATATTCTCTACCTATCCCTATTCAGAGGGAGGTTCTATATCAGGGTGGTCTGCTCGGCTACATTCGTCTTACTTATCTAAGATGCAAAAGCAGTTCCGATGTGGAGGGTAGTGAGACAGTGAAATTATTGGATACTGAACTGTCATCTTGCGTTGGTAACCTACACTGTGGCTTTCATGGGGGTGCAAATGTGCAGAAAATCTCACAGAAACCCCACATACTATAGGTGACAGTAACCGCCATTAGGTGGGTAGTCTACTTGTTTGTCAATATGTTATATAAAAAAAATCCCAAGAATATTGTGCTTTTCTTTCTGTGATCCACAGTAATGATGCCTGGACATGAATGATACCTTAGCTAGACCACTTAGAATGAGTTGAGTAAATATGAGCTCTAGGAGACATCTGCATCTTGCTTGTTTGGTGTTTGATATTTTAAAATATGGGAAGCCGGCATATCTCTTTTCGAAAATCAAAACATCTTCTTTTCATTATAGATATGGTACCAGAACCTGTAGATATCTTTTAGAAAGTCATCCTCATAAAACTGTGGCTTTCACTGGCAGTTTCGCTATCTAGCTGCCAAATGTTGGAATAATATACCTCCTCCTTTAAGACAGTTGACATCTAAATTTTTTTCAAAAAACATATTAAATTATTTCTTTTACAAAAACAACGATTAGGTATTCCAAAGGGGTATTCGGTAGCGGATTTCGCCATTTGAACGGCGGACTCACATTTTTCGCTCGATCTTTTACTGCTGTGATAGTATTAAAATAATTATATATTCTACTTGTGTGCGTGCACGTATGTGTGTGTGTGTGTGCTATTATACTTGTATACGCAAATACGCTTGCTTATGGACGCGCAAAATGATTTAAGTCACTATAAGACCTTTGTAATTTCCTACTAAGAAACCCTCGGGTGGTAGCAGAATACCAGTGCTTTGCTCACATCCTGATGTGAGTAAATTTCAGTCACTGAGCTACGACCCTTTTGCACTTCTGCAGCGCCCACAATTTAGTTAATTTTGTGTAGTTGTTAAGTTTGTATAATTTTAAGTCCTTTGTATTTGTGTGTGATGAAGTCAAGTGTAAATAAAGTTTTGTCTATCTATCTATCTTACCAAGAGGTTTCAGTTGCTCTGGAAAAATTTGATTGTTACTTAAAAAGTGCCTAATCTTACGAATCCGAGAGCACCACTTATAGGACGCAAGTATTGAATCAACGGCCTTTGGATTCGATTCTGTCTCATGTAGATAGCCAAGATAGTCGGAGATACTGTACCACCCCCTAATCATCATCGTGGGCAAAATAAACAAACTTCGTAGTTGGTGGAAACTTACTCTGCAGAGCACAGCTGTAAATTAGTTTCCAGAACTTAGCGTTGTCACTTGAGCTACTTTGCCGTGCACCTGTCGCCATATTGCAGTTTTGCGTATTCCAACTCACGCTTCTGTACACAATGTTCTCTTTTGGAGGTAAATTTAGGCAATTGCTGAAATTTGAAGGCCGGCACTAAGGTTTCAAGAGAGAGCTGTTATGCATGCCACCGCTTCAGTCCATATTTTTAAGAGATTAAGGGCCGTTTTCACCAACTTTGTCTTAGCTTAGGCGACTCCTAAGAGACATGCTGTCTCACTCTTTTCAGTTAATACAAAAAGTGACAGCATGTCTCTTAGGTGTCGCCTAAGCTAAGACAAGGTTGGTGAAAACGGCCATTAGTTCTTTTTAGGAGGTTTAGTCCATCTACAACTTTGTTTATATGTCCTATTTGATGACAGTCTGCTGACTGTTGGTCAATACGACCTAAGTTTAAGCAGGGTTAAGTTATGTACTTTCATGATGAGGTTTTTCTCCTTATTCTTAACTAGTTGTGCCCGCGACTTCGTCCGCTGGGATGTAATAAAAAAAATGGTTTATTTTTTTTAGTAGTCTAAGTTACTCCTTATTACATAGCTATCTGCCAGAGAAAGTCCCGTCCAAATCGGTACAGCCTTTCCAGAGCACAAGGAACAAACAGACAGACAGACAAAAATTTTAATCCAATTTTATTTATTTGTATAGATATACTGTTTACTTAGTTTGTTTTTATGTTATGAATATTAATCGGTTCACTTGTTTCTTTGCAAGGACGATAACGATATAGACACGGGGCCTCCAATCGCAGAAAAGCCGCTTCCTCTCCACCTGACGAAGGACGTGATGCTGTACAGAATCCTTAAGGCTCTGCAACTACAAGACGCGCCGCGATATCAGCCAGCATCCAGGTATATTAAGAGGGGTTACTTAGATACTTAGTAAAAATGGTCTCTGAACGTATGACTAATATAAAGGAACTACTAGAGATAGAGAACACTGCTGGAGTCGCAAAGACTTCATTTCTATATTTAATATAGTAACTAGTTTAATGGAATATATATGTATATGTACAAGCTGGTGACCGCGGCATTAGTTTTTTTTTTATAGGATAGGGCAGCAAACGAGCAAACGGATCACCTGATGGTAAGCGATAACCGCTGCCCATGGACACCCGCAACACCAGAGGAGTCACAGATGCGTTGGGCCTCCGGTACCCTCACTCACTCGGCGCAATCGCTATTTTACGCCGGTTTTCTGTGAGGCCGTGGTCGAGCCGGCACAATTCGTGCCGAAGCATAGCTCTCCCACGGTATAATATATAACATAACATAACCCTTTATTGTATTCATAAAATACACATACAGAAAAAAAAGAAAATAATAAAATATATGTAAATATCCGCGAGAGCTCATCCGATACAGTGTTTAAAGTGAGGCTAAAGGAGCATTTATTGAAAGTTTCTAGTTAGTTAACTATATTTTTATATAAGTAGTATATAATAATATCTTATGCACTTAATTTAGATTAGTTTTTATTTGATATTTGTATATTTAAGCATAATATATATTATTAGTATTTATTTTATATAGTTTATGTACCCATGTATCTTGTTTTTTTTTCTCAATCTCTCCCACGTAACAGTATAAGTCACTTGACACCCAGTAAAGTTGGCTGGAAGAGATCCCTTTTAGGGATAAGCCCACCCATGTACACATCCAATCACTGCATATTTTTTTTTACTGTAATGTCTTTTGTGCAATAAAGAATATATATATTAAATAGTATTTCGAGTAGCTCATTTTAGCGTGGGATATATCTTTATAAATTGTAACCTATATGTTATTCTGATGTGTAAGCTATATTATTGTAAAGTTTCAATAAAATCCATTCAATAGTTTTTTATTTATTTATTTAGGACAAACAACAAGACATACACTAAGACAATGTTCAGGGACACTATAATACTTAAAACTATACTAAGTGCTATCTTAATTAAAGGTTGCCACGGCGTGCCTTAACTACGAACAAATATAATCATAACATAGTATAAAACAAAGTCGCTTTCGCTGTATGTCCGTATGTATGCTTAGATCTTTAAAACTACGCAACGGATTTTGACGCGGTTTTTTTTAATAGATAGAGTGATTCTTAAGGAAGGTTTGTATGTATAATAAATGCATAATATAGTAGAGAAACATTGATAAATTTAAAGGTTTCTAATGTGATGTCGTAAATAAGCACGTTTTTTTGCGCTTATATTGCAAACGCTGGCTGAACCCTACGAGATAGACCAAAATAATGTACTACAGTATTGTACAACTTACAAAAATCCACAAAAAAGTCCGCGATGGTATATGTCTATCTCTTAGGGATAACCCACCATAACCATTTTTTCACTGCACCCGTGCGAAGCCGGGGCGGGTCGCTAGTTAAAAATAAAAGAAAAACGAAACAAACATCCATACTTACAAATTTTCGCATTTATAATATCAGTAGGGACGTGTGTCGTCAAATCCTGACGCACGGCAAATAATAGGAATACCTATACAAGACAGTATTTTATGAGAGTTGGTCAAAATTACTACACTTCTCAAATGTGTATTTAATGGCACTAGTTTGAACAACGCTAAAACTGTTTATTGCTTAGTTTCTTGCTTTATTACGTGTTTTGATTAAAGTCAACGTAATTAACGAAATAATTTTGTTATATCCGACTGCGTAATGTAAAGTTGTTCCTTAGTGGAGCGAGCCGAGACTTTGTAAGTTAAAAGCTATATATTTTTTGTATAAATAACCAAGTTTCCCTGATATTGCTATAATTGAATCTGACGAATTAAATTAAACCTGGTTATTTAAAAAATAATAATTAAAAATAGCCGTTTCGGGTAGGACGGAAAAGAAATAAATATGTTCACTATTTTACATTTCTAGCAGTTCCATTATTGGGAATATTTGAAATATTCCCAATTATAGATCTTGAGTGACGATTTTTTTGTATAAGTTTTTGACGAGGTCTTTCAAAATCTACTATATTTCAAGTGCCAATGGACCACAGTACGACGAAAATGAGCAGCGCAAAGGGATCGAAAGCTACGCAGCCAAAGCGTCAGTGTTCAAGCGGTTTTCCGGGGTGTACGGTAGCATGAACCTGGCGTACCGAACGCCTGCTTCTGTGCGGAGACCGCAGCAGAAGTGGAAGATCAAGAAAGGGAAGGTTATTGGTGAGTCACTATAACTGAGTAACTAAAATGTAGTCGGAAGTTAGTTTTCGGAAATGTACTGCAGTAGGATTCTTGCGGACCGAACACCTCACTCCGTGCTTAGGCCACCAAAGTAAAAGATTATGAAGAGAACATAATACATGTTTCATATTCGGTCACTTTTACGGTCACGGTTATTGAATAACCTACCTATTTCTATACTAATATTATAAAGAAGTAAAGTTTGTGTGTTTGTATATTTGTTAAATTGTAAGGGGTAAACTCGGGAGCTACTGAACCGATTTTAAAAATTATTTCACCAATAGAAAGACACATTATTGCTGAGTGTCATAGGTTGAATAAAAAACCGAAAAATAAAAAGGCTTTTATGTGGTAGTCCGTTTTGCAAAGTGAATCGGAGAAAAAACTGGCAGCGGACGGCGCGCGTTGGCTTCGGGTGCTCGCTTCGAGGATTATTAATATTATGCCCAACGAAGTGGGCACGGGTCAGCTAGTACTTAATATAATCTTTTGAAACTTACATAGTTCGTGATTCTCAGTGGTGTTGTCGAGCTGGTACGCTCTGGAACGTCGTACCGACGAAGTACCGACTTCCTTTTTGGACCAGAACGCGTTCCGGAACTAAAACTGATTTCTGATAACGAGAATTGGCTGACGTATTGAAAAAAAAAAAAAGTATTTCCGATTTTTTTTTCTAATTTATGACGAATTTTTATATGTATTATTATAAACAAGGGTTTGAACCGAACCACCCGAACCGGAACAAAAACCGGAATGAGCCGGCTTGATTTTCCGAACCGTGATCCGGAATCCGGAACGTTTTTTTCTGCTGAATCGGATTTCTAATCAAACCGAAAGAAATACGTGAACCGGTTTTTGAACCGGTTCAACGGGAATTAAACTTTATTTATGATAAACATTAGAAGAAAAAAATATAATTTTTTTAAAAAGTAACGTACACATATTTTAATGGAGGCGGTAACTTACTTAAATTTGGAACATATACACGAAATGGGTTTCGTAATGATTTTCGTTTTCCATTTTTTATGCTACAAAGCCGATCTCGGCGACGGGCGAAAAATGTCGCCGCCAGGATTATCATGAAAAATACCCCCCCATCGTTCGTTAAATTTGGTTGCATAACACCACTGTTCTTTTGACTGTTCCATTGCGAGATTAAATGCACTTTAGAGTTTGTTTAGCCCATAATAACGTACAAGGGTCACGAAATAAAGCGTACCTAAGTGAAGTGAAATTATAGGTGTACACAATACACCCTAAGGGCTGCTATTCTGCTAATTAACCGTAAAGTAATCATCGGGTTTCGATACCACTTCAATTTAAGTAATTGCTTTTCTTATTAAGTACATATAGAAATACGTCAAACCTTACAAGTTGACATTCACACCGCTCTTATTAGTGCGTAATAAGGCGCTATTCCCAGTGCACGCATAAAGTGACATCGCGTTCTCCGTAGATGCTTTCTATATATTTATTTATAGAGGTAGACGTGCCCACGAACTTCATTTGGTCTTTGCAAGGCGGAGTTTATACGGGTTTTGTTGTGGGAATTATGTATAATTCCTTTCAGTGAACCTTATGTAAGTAGTCAATGACGGCTCTTCGTGGATTGATTGTGTTCCCTCAGTTAGTTATTCAATCGATTTTAAACCTTATTACAACAACAACTGTATCTAAGTAATATTTGTATTACATGATATACGGTTTTATGTTGCATAACTTATGAACTAGATATGTGTCAATCTTTACAGAAACCACTCAGTGAGTCGTTTCTTCCAAGTGTTTCACTGATTCAAATCTCTAATCATTCGCTCAATTGCATCTCGGTTTCAATCGGTACGCGGCGCTCGCACCATTGAGATAAGTAAATAGTTCAGAGTCGGAGCGCTTCAGATCACTTCGCTCAATTGCATCTCGGTTTCATTCGATACGCTTACACGATTGACTCAGAGTCACTGATACAAATGAATCAATATCAATATTTATAGATACAAATGATGGAAATGAAGCACCAATCTCAACAAAGATACATTTTTTCCATCATTAATATGAACCTTATCGCGCGATAGAGATCTATAGATTTCATTAATTTGAATTGCAAATAGAAACTAATCTTATATAAACAACTTTATATTGATTTGATTTTGACAGCTCAGACTTCCCTCTAGTTACTTAGAAATCATGTTATCTTTAATATTAATGTAGATAAGTATTTAAGGCGTACAATAAAATCTAATTTACAACTATTTGACCCCGCCATTTCACTAAACTTTCCATCCCGCTGTCACATCGCCAACCCAATACATCCCTTAAAGGTATCCCTGCCGTTAATATCCGAAGTCTAATTATATCGGAATTATTAACTCGAAAAACCATTTTATGTACAAGGACGTCTGATTTGTATATATAAAACGTATGTCTCTTGCTATATTGTGTATGCAGTAACTATGCATTCATTATTTTGAAAATAGTTTGATTCACATCAAAATAAAAATCAATCAAAATAATATTTATTCAACATAGACCTTTACAGGCACTTATTGACGTCAACAAACAAAACAAAAAAAAAGCTTAAATAATAAAAAAAAAAACAAAAACCTTGTCCGTACGTACGAATAAGGAAAAAAAAAAAGAAAAAATATATTGACTCGACACCTGTTCGGAAATTGGGAGAGCCTTCTCGAGAAGAACAGGCAATAAACTCTGAAGGTCTATTTTTTATCTCCTCTTTTCAATGTTAATAATTATAATAATATAATATAAAAATACAATATAGTATAAGATACAATCATACCTAGTACGATTACAGTCGTATGTATGTTTACATACACATATAAAATAATAGAATATTATAAATAATGTTGTTACCAAACATGGCTCTATGAATAGTGTCCCTATTCCCAAATAGTGTGATCATTAAGATAGTCACTTACTTTATAATAACCTTTACTCATGAGTGTCTTTTTGATATGGATTTTAAATTTATATAAAGGCAAATCAATGACACCTTGCGGAAGTTTGTTGAACATAGATATACATTTCCCCAAGAACGAACAGCTAGTTTTATGGAGTCTGAACATTAGAACGGCAAGTTTATTTTTGTTTCTAGTATTCACATTATGTAGATCACTGTTTTTATTGAATTTATTATAGTTTCTATATACAAAAACTAAATTATCATATATATATATTGACTAGCTAAAGTTAAAATATTAATTTCTTTGAACAATTCTTTTAGGGATTCTCTAGCCCGTAAACAGTAAATAGCACGAATCGCTCTTTTTTGTAAAAGGAAAATACTTTCAATGTTAGCCGCTGATCCCCATAGCAGCAGTCCATAGGACATAACACTATGAAAGTAGCTGAAATAGACAATTCTTGCCGTTTCAACATTAGTTATAAGTCTAATCTTTTTTACTGCGTACGCCGCTGAACTAAGTTTGATTGCCAAAGTTTCAATATGTGGATCCCACTGTAGTCGTGAATCTAACGTAATGCCTAAGAATTTAGTATTATTTACCAAGTCAATGAGATCACCATTCATATTTAAACGAGTATCAACCTGCCTTACATTTGGCAAGGAGAATTTGATACATTTTGTTTTCTTAGAATTTTAAGACAAATTATTAGTTGTGAACCAATACAGAAGATTAAAATAGGAAAGCTAATAAGTGGTTTGAAACCGGGTTAAAATATTTTTAAATTGTGTTATCGTCTTAACAATGTAAACAGCTATTAGTCCGGGAGGTAGCGCAATAGTTGAGCAAGTCATTTTATACCGGCTCAAAATCATAACAACAGTAGTTTTTCCCTAACACAAGATAGCTTCGAATGTCAGCTGGAGCTAAAGGAGACAGCATGAAAAGTCATTGGAAAAAAATCTGCTCCGATGATTTTTATACCGAGCAAAAATGTATAATATTATTGTTTTAATCACATTTTCATAAAAAAATAGTTGTCAGCTGTATTGACGAGGGTATTATTTTCCAAAAGGAAACATATATTTTATTATTATATATTTAAATTATCTTATGTTAATATACCATATTAAAAAACCCACTTTGTTTTTATCAGATTTTCCCTCAGGAGAAATATTTTTTCCGCGGTAAAAATATCTTTATGTCCTACTGTCTACCAAACTGTCCCTATATGAACTTTCATCAATTCTGTTCAGTGTTTTTGGAGCTTATTCAAACAAAAACTGTCATCCCTAGTTTTACGCCCTTTATAGTAAGTTTATTACAAACTTTGAATATTCGCCCTTCGTCACACTTCAGTTTCAGTTTCTGTATCAGCCACTTACAGCCCATTTTTACATTTAAAGTAGCGTACCGTAACCAGTCTATAACTATTTGCGTACCGTAACCAGTCTATACACTATTTGCGTACCAAAGGACATTGTTCCGGCTCCATACATGTTCTCCATACATGTATCTTTACGAACAAGGCCTCTGATGGAAATAAGTTGCTGCATGCTTGTCTCAAAGTTTATTTGTGGTTACATCAATGTCTGATGAAACTTCATTTTATAATTAAATCGGCTTATAATGTCTTATTTACAGGATCACAAATGGTGTGCTACTTCAAGCTATGCGCATTCCGATCGCCAGCATAAAATGGACTTAACAGCGTTCTTGTATGGTTGATGTAATTTATTTTGATGTATGAACACGTTTGTAAAATAACAATTTTCTCCCAATATTGTAACATGTTCAATATTTGCTCGAAGAAAACGAAATCACGCAAATATTTTTATACCAAACAATGTTATAGATATGAAATGTTGACAATTATCTTACCTAATATTAAAGAAATATAAGATTATTTTTATACCAAAAAGTTTATTATGCATAGTAGCCTATTAACCTACAGGGGAAGTCCGGTTAAAGTAGACTCTTTAAATGTTGATTTGAAAACCGGTTCTCACTGGCAATAAATAATAGCTGGGTTTGAAACCGAAATTTATAGTAGTAATTTTATATAATTGATAAAAATAATTTACATGTGTACATTACTTAGAATTATCAGCCAAATTGACACCTCTACACGCTTTTCCTAACTCACCAGGTAAAGTGAACATATGGTCAATTGAGAAAAAAATACCAAAAGGTACAAAAGAAAGAACAGATAGATAAATATATAATATAACTAATGTCAGTGCATTTGTCGCAAATAAATGTGCAATTTCTTGTAACTCTGATTTCTTATATTAATTATAGTTTATTACGAGAAAATGTTTTCCACGAAGCTAACACAAATTTTCTTTTTTATTCCAAGCTACAAACGGTCCGCCTGTAATGCAGTAACAGAGTGATTTATTCACGTTCTGTGCATATATGGTGCTTGTGTGTACAGTGTACACTTTGCGATTCTTCCTTTTGCCCAATATTTCTATATTAACAGTACCTAATTCAAATCTATAATGAAATTCATCATAAAACTAGCAGTATTTCTATATAAAAATATGAGAGTTGCGTTATAACCAATCTAATACCTACAGTATTAATATAAGAAGTATATTAGAATAGCAAGAAAAATTATACAATTATTTAATATGTTGTTTATTTGTATTATCTTTAACTATTATAAATAAATAACTCTTAATATTACGTTGCTTATTATGTAAGCTAAACCCTGTGTTAATGCCTAGTTATTTCTTATTAGAAGATAAAGCAGCTTCTCAAGTAACATACAGAATAAATAAATCAATAAGAAATAAATCAAGCAAGAATAACTTTATGAATTCTGAATGTATCTGTATCGAAGGATTCAAGCCTGTGCATATAAAGTGTATTTTATAAAATTACAAATTTATCATTGAGGCGTATACTCTACATTTTATATACATATTTCTGCAAATATTTCTTGTTTCTATGTTATTTGGTTTTAAAATAGCGACATTTTAATTTTTTTCATCCATTAGCGCGGCTGGAATTAATTAGAATTAGAGAACACGAGAAATAGTGGCGCAACATAATAGTTCTGCATACTTTAACCTCATTTTTAATACAAGTACCAATAAATAAAATCACATTAATTAAACTATATTCTGACAGAACGTTGTTAGTGACTTGCTTATGTTATGTTAGTTTTTTGTGTTTATTTTCAACATCCGATTTTTAATTAATAACCAAAAACTTTTCGTTTTGACAGTTGATAAAAAGTCAGTTACCATCCTTAATATTTTTATTTGGATTAAAACACGTGGACACGGTCCAAATTCAAATCTCATTCATAAAAATGATTTTATTTTTTATAATGATGTACTATTCAAAACATAAGAAAGTTAAAGGAAATTTGAAATACACAAAGAAGACATTGTTTATATTTGTGTAATTACTTAAGATTTTCATAGATGGCGCTGTAGTGATTATATTCGCCCGCGACTTTGTGCCTCGCACATTTTTCACGTTTATCGGACTGATGTTTGTCTGACGTTTGACTGAAGTTATTTAATTAAAATAGACCTAGTTTTTCCGTTGAGCTTGCGCATTTTTATTCACAATCCATACAACCATTAAATTATATTAGCAACTCAAACAATTTTAATTCAGTTTGAGCAGTATATATCGGAGGTGCCTTAGCGCCTAGTAGCTGGCATTTCACTATAAGATATCATATAGAGATTGTTACGGGGCCTGCAAAATCACACATCTTTTTACACTTGCAGCCTATGGACAGGCTGTAATAAAAAAACCTACTGCTGGTTGCAATGTTTTTGTAGCGTGTCGGGGATGTTCGCAGAATATCGCGTAGATTATTTTTATGCCATAATGCGTAAAAATGCGCGACCAACAGCAACAGCTTCCTGGGCATGATCGCTTGCCGATTGAATTGTGCCTATATGAATCGCTGTAGTGCCATTTCCCACGGATTAGCGATTGTGTATATGTTGTGTTTGTTTGTGTGCTATATATGTATACTAACAATAGAATAAGTAACATTGTTACTAATAAAAATGGATGTGAAATCTTATATATAAAAATGAATCGCAAAATGTGTTGGTAAGCTCATAACTCAACAACGCCTGGACCAATTTGGCCAATTCTTTTTTGTTAATGTTCGTTGAAGTTCAAGGAGGGATTTTACAATGAGGAAAATTCGAATAATTATCGGAAATACCCTAAAAACAGCCCTTTTATTTTCCCATGCAAACGTTTTCTAACTAAAACGTACAGTCGAATTGAGCTTTATTGTTATTGTATAAAGTTCATATTGCAAGCACTCACTGTTGTCTAAGCAATGAAGGTGTGTTCCTAACATCAAAGAGTCAATTTGCGCTTTATTAACGCTACATTTAGTTGAAATTCAATCATATCTATCAAAACAGTGTGCGTGCGTGCGTTGGAGCACAGAATACATCGTTGGAGGATTTAATGTCACGTTCCAAAATTGAATAGCCACAAAATGTAATAGGTCATTTAGACTTTTTTTGCAATTTGGTTGGCTATGCGACATTATCTATAAAATAATTAGGAACAAAAAACTGCCACTGTACAAATCTTTTTGACAGGACGAAGTCTGTCGGGTCCGCTAGTCTGAAATAAAAATATTATTGTTAAAATAATACACTCTTGCAAAAGAAACGGGCACTTTATTTCATTTTCTTGAATTTCAATGAATATTACAAGAAAAAGGTTTGATTCATTTGACGACATATTGGCATGTTACTTGAAGCATCTACGATTTACTAGTTCTAAATTAAAAATTTGAAATTATAAATCAACATATAATTGTGGATTATTGTAAAATTGCTTTACTAATAGCGCGTATTGCTGAATCGATTATTCACAGATAATTAAAATTTTAAATAAGTAGAGACATGACTGATAGGGTGACAAGGGCCAAATTATAACCCTATTTGAAGATGGTTGTTAAAGTTGTGAAGGTAGCTTAACTGTCCCGAGGGCTTGGGAACGGCATCTAGAGACTGGTTTGGGCATTAGGAAATCTGATTAGGGAAGAAAGCGCTGCACAGAACCAAGAGATGGCCGCTATTTGGTGAGTTAGGTGTTGTAGAATTGTAAGGTATCACGTTTGGATGTGAAGAACTAAAAGAAGTAGAAGTTAGCTTGTGGACTGTCAGGATAAGGCACCCAAAAGCTGTTAATATCAGGAGTTACCACCCGGCTCTGGGCCCTAATTTATCAGTAGTTACTACCCAGCCTTGGGCTATAATTTATCAGGGGTTACCACCCAGCACTGGTCCTAATTTTTCGGAAGCTACCGCTCAGAATTTCTCACCACCCGGCCGTAGGGCCTAAATTATCAGGAGTTACCGCCCGGCCGTGGGTCCTAATTTATCAGGAGTGAACGCCTGACCTTGGGCCCTAATTTATCAGAGATTATCACCTGGCCCTGGGCCCTTATTTCATTCCGCGTGCACTGTCTAGCTCGACCTCAGTTTGATCGAAACTGTGCTCAATGGACTCTGGAAGTTTGGAATAAGGTATTGAAGCTAAATTCACTTTCTGCGGAAAGGTCTGCGACTACCACGGGAATGCTATGCGGAACTGCGTTTCCATGAAATCACTCCTTATGGCGGAGGCTACGTTCTGTTTTGGGGAGCACTTGCTCATATTAATTATTAATAGAGGCAGGAATTAGTTTATCAACATATTAAAAGCTTGTCAGAGGACATTTGCAAAATTTTTACATTTCATTTGCATATAAGTAACTGCGGATTTGCGTTTTCAAAAAGTAAATTAATATAAAATTTCAACTTCGTATTAAATATTCAAAAATTCGTCTATACTTGTATATTATGCAAATGTACAAAGAAACAAGAACAAGAAACAAAGAAACAAGCCGCCTCACGTCATTAGATGACAGAGTAATTCTGGGTCTATTTATATGGACCACAGATAATGTAACACTATAGTCTGTAAGCACTGACCCAAACTCGTTTTCTTATAAACAATCGCGTTGCCAACCTTCCTAATGACGCGCGCAGGGTTCACAGTTCATTATAGAATGACATATTGTAATTATGTTATTTCATGAAAGTACTTAGTTATTATGGTAACTTGTTTCTATCTATTTGCTTTTGTAATACTGTATTCTAAAGAATATAATAGCTAGTATAAAATACACAGTCAATAGCATATTGTGTGGATTTTATTATTATTGGTAGAACGGACAACAAAAAGGAGGATGGCCATTTTGGGCCACGAGCGAACAGAGATGTCATATAGTAAAGTGTAGGTCTTATCAAGTTATGCATGCCGCTATAAGATATATGTCCTTAAAAATCACCCTTTGACTTAGTTATGGTACAATTATATAGTACCATAAAAATCTGCTTGAATATAGGAAGTTTCTTGATGTTTTCTAAATTGATACTAAATGAAATTGATAGATATTGTATTGAAATACCTTTTTAGTTATCATTTAATCTAATGTTTCTTCCTCTGAGTACACCAGGAACTTAGCCAAACGATGCTTGTTACCACCGACACCACTAGGAGGAGCCCTGGGTGCATTAAAGAATTTTTCATATATAAGTTTTCACTCCAAAGGACCATTTTTTTCTAGTATAGCTCTGGCATATCCTTGTTAGAAGAATCCTAATCATGTACTCGTACATAAGCTTCATTTGTTTTCGCTCATGGCCCAGATATCCATATAAAATGCGCATGGTTCTTTTGAACTATCTCTCATTAGTATAGAAGCAATTTATATAAAATATATAATACAAGTATAAAGTACGACTTGATGAGTCACCACAAATTAAAAAAAACTTGTATTTATTTTGTATTTATAGATAATATAGACACACAAACAAAAGATGCCTGTTTCAGATTGTATAGCAAAGTTAGCTGTGCCCGCGTTTCATTTCTAGGTTACGGCTAGAGCCTAAACCTTTCTTGCTGCTGCACACATCTATTTTCACTGGAAATTTTGTATCTTGAGTGTAAATCTTATATGTATGTATTGTAACAAAATAAACTCATTGAATTTAACGATGTTTTGTCTTTAATAATACAAAAATAATAGGAAAACTACTCACATTTAAATCAAACGGATCGTATTATTTAATGCATCTCAAAGTTGAATCTCAACATATTATTATCTTATGAAACCCACTGAATTGTGATGCATTAGGAAGCCCTCAAAAACATTGACAATTCTGTGTTACCCATCAAATCCCAAGACTTGGTGAATTGGTGATGGGAATATTAGTGATGATGGAGGATAATATCACTGTTTTAATAAGATTCAATGCGCAATCAATAATATAACTTACTGAAGAGTAGATAGAGAAATATCGAAGGCACAATAATTGTCGAATGTGGTTTTCTGATTTCAACTTAGAAATGCATTTAATTAAAAAAGTCTGTTATAAATAATTGAAGTTACGATCTAATATTTGGTTCTCTTTTGTCATATGAAAAATGAAAATGATAGCACATAAATATGTATAAAAAACACATAAATATGTCTACAATTAATAACTCAATGGTAGAAGGAAATTTTAAATTTATTTCTTTTCCAAACTGATGTTATCTTACTTATTAAGTATCTATTATACAAACAAAGGACTCCTTATTAACAAATTTTATATTTTGCTTTTCTTAAATATTCTTAAATATATGTTATCTAGTCCAATTTGAATAAATATTTTAAAAAATAGGGAAGTACTTATTTCATAGATGAAACATTTATATCAGTATTCTATAAATTTAATAATAATACATTTCAATACAAGTGTAGAAAGAATGTTATTTCTACACGAGTTCCGATTTGTTAACTTAAGACTTAAAGCACGTATTCACGTAAGTACCTATAAGCGTAACAAAAATGCACGACGAAAAAAAAATCAATGAAAATCTAGTACTATTCTTGGACAAGCAATAATTAACATTACAGATTAATTAGTCGGTGCAATTTAATAACAAAAGTTATTTAATATGTAAAAAAATATGAACGGAACGGGTTTTGATTAAAAATCTTCATGTACACCCTACTGTATATAAAACGAAAAATTATAAAGTCAGAAAGATTAATTTACAACATGCTAAATACTTTTTGAACAAAGTATAAACAAAATTATATGTCGTTTTGTAATTGCACGTAAGTACCTGTCTACTTATTGACGGTACAACGAATAATTTTTGTGGAAATTATATTTTAATAATGTTAGCGCTTACGAATGTGTGTAATAATAATTTTAAGAATAATATTGTAAAGTAGTTCATAGTGTTATTTATAAATTACTGGATGTTATTCGTAATTTATTTAGTATTGTCGATAAATAACTTAACCATCTTCGATTTCCTAATGTTAATATTTATGTAATATTTTGTCCTCTTCATAAATTGAATTAAGGAAAATGTTTTCGAAAATATAATAATGTGAATTAGTGTGCTTTTTTATTATTCCTATATATTTAATAACAGTATAAATTATGATGATAGCATTCTTAGGGTCCTAGGGGACGTCGAGTAAAGTGTGCTGTATTTTCTCTACTTTCTGTGTTTTTGTTTCTTTATTTTAATTTTTACAAAAGAATAAGTGTCGGTCATCCACTGTATAGTCACTCTAGGAGGTAGACTCTGTACCAGGGTCGTCTGCATGGGTACCTCCGTCTTACCTATTTCCGCCGCCAAACAGCAGGGTTCGCTTTGCTGTGTTCCGGCGCGCCGTGAAGGGTAAGATAGGCAGTGAAATTACTGGGTACTGTGACTTTACATCTTATGTCACAAGTTGGCAACGTACACTGTGGTTCTTATGAGGTTTGCAGATTTGCTGCGAATCTCGTGGGAACCACATGTACTATAGGCGACTGTTACCACTTACCATCAGGTGGGCAGCCTGCTTGTTTGTCAACAATAGCAATAAAAAAAAAAAAAAAAGTAATCTCGGGCTGCTGTGACAGCCCGAGATCCTCCCGTCACGCCGTGTCTCCGTCCGAGCTTCGTTGAACAAAATTCAAAAATTCAATTCAAAATTCAAAATCATTTATTCAGTCTGGGCTGTTACAAGCACTTGTGAATGTCGAAAAGCTACGCCATCGAACAGGTTTTGTAATATTGCACAACTGTACAGTTTTCTAACAATCTTTCCAACAGAAGAAACTAAGGCAAATTAAGGCAAGTTCGAATCGGGATCTCCCGATTTTAATGTTTTTTTTTTTTGGACGGACCTATGCTGAAGCCTCAGATGGCTATGTTCAGCTTTGCAACGAGTGTGTTTGTAGAATGCGCACGAATAGAAGGTTCGACGCCTTGCCTGCTAACAACACCAGCGACCATTCCGGCGTCGTTAGGAATTGATGCAAATTGAGCGCGCCGTTTAGTGGCTCGGACGCTCAAGATCGCCGTATGGTGGTGAGTGAGCCATAACCTTCTCCACGTGTCTCCACACCAGTTGACCTTGTGCTGTTTGCATCCAGTGCCTTCCTGCAATTTTCACCAAATCGTTGGGCCACCTCACGCAAGCATACCCTTGCTACGCGAGGACTTTTCCGCTCTAGCGGCTACTTCGAGTTACGTCGGTGGTTCTGTTTCTTCGGCGAATCTCAGTATTTCTGATTCAATCATATAATCCTAGTACTCCGAACCTCACCTCATCCTCTTCACTGCACTTTTAGTGATTTTTATTGGCCAGGTTTTGACACTCTAAACTAGAATCAAATCAAAGACTTTTGTCAAAATTTTAATAAAAAATGTATATTTGTATAGTATTTTATTCGTATAGGATTTTTGCAATCACTTTTACAAGATGAGATGCAATTGGTTACATGGAATGCGCATTGTCATTTGACACCAATATAAAAATAATCCTTATGTATATGAAGCTAAGTTCTATTATAGATAATCACTTGGTCAGAGAGAAATCCGGTCCGAGGGAGAAAGCGGCAGGAGAGCCCTGTGTCCCTTTCTATGAGAATTATTCCCGAATTTAGTAGGAATGGTAGTAGAAAATAATATTGTCATGTCTTATTAAAAAAACATTAATTTTCGTTCTGATATATTTCTAATACCTAGTTTTCAATTATTTGTTATAATGAAAACATTTTTTAGTAATAATATGGATACCGTATTGAAATCTAATAAAAAAAAAAGATTATTAGTAGAATATATAAGTTAGACTGGCAGTCCGTCAGCCATTTTTTTTGTTGTATTCGGGTGTTCAAATTGGTGATATTTTATTTAACCGCAATTTGGTGATAAAATAATAAATTTATTTATTTGGACTTAATAAAGATGGTTAAAAAATGTGCAATTAAAGGTTACAAAAGCGAATCATATGCAGGATGTGGTGTTTCATTTTTCAAGTAGGAATGTATATTTCAATTATTGAAGTTGGGAACCCATATTGAACGAAGTTATAGGAATATTTACACAATGCAGCATATTAGTGTTCGAACGAAACTGGTTTTTATGACCGAAACTGAATTTCGGCAACGGTCTCAGTTTCGGCTGAAACCGAAACTCATCCTTAAAGCGTAATAATTATTATTTTATGTATTAAAATTATTTGCTAGTACAACGTGTTAATGAAAAAGCGCAAAACCTGAATTTTGTTCATAATCGACAGTAGAATCGATTCCACTAATAAAAAATTGAAAGTAATTTTTTTTTACAAAGAAGCTTTTATTTAAATGCGCTAAAATGAACAAAATAAATTTTTACATATAAAAGCTTGTCGCGAGATTTACTTACAGTTCTTTTTAGTGCATTTAAATAAAAGCTTGTATAAAAATTTTTCTTTTTACTTCTAATTTATTTTCCGACTAAAAAATGTGAGGCACGGGATGCCTGGCAGATGTGAAACATCGACATTATTTTGGCGACGCGTCGCCACACTGTACAAGCTATATAGACTACATATATACATACCATCATAATTTTTATTAAAACAAACGATTTTTTGTGCGCCAATAGATGTTTACTATGGTCATATTCCAGCTCCATTATGAGATCCTAGTTACCATCTAGCACCAAAATACTTGTCAAGACAAATGTAACGAGCCCAAACTCTATAGGGTGATGTCGTTTAGTTACTGAGTTCCCATGACCATCTTCCAGCTCCATCATCAAAACCTGGTTACCATCTAGCACCAAAGTACTTATCAAAACGAATCAAACGAGCCCAAACTCAATGGGGCTATATCATTTAATGATCGAGTTCCTATGGCCATCTTCCAGTTTCATCATCAGACCCTGATTACCATCTAGCACCAAAGTATTCGTCAAGACGAATCAAACGAACTCAAACTCAAAGTAGTGGAGTGCCGTAAGACAAATATGGTACAATCTCGGAATCCAAGACCAGTCAATTAATCTTCATATAAATTTTTGAAAGTGTGGCGACGCGTCGCCGCGGCAGAAATCGGTTTTACGTGTGTCAATAGACGTTTCACATAAAAAACCAAACTTAGCAAACCCTTTCATTTGATACCCATATTGTAGGGGTGCATTAAAAATAATTGGTCCGCCATCTTGGGAAAGTCCGCCATATTGGATTTACAAGGACGTCACACACATAACTATGCATTGTCATCCGACTTCAGCTCAATCGGAGACCGGGAAGTAGGTCAAATTAAGATTCCATAATAAATAAAATGCTTGTAAAAAAAAAAACAAAACAAAAAAGCTCAACTTAAAAATAATACGCATAAATTAAATTTATTAATTAACGCAATTCTTTAATAATAAAAACTAAGTTGGGGAGTCTGAGGTTTTGCGTTTTTTAATTAACACGTGTATATCCAATTATATTAGTATCCATCTACGTCATATTGTTCGGTCACCCTAATGAAAGGGACAGAGGGCTCTCCCGAAGCTATCTCCCTCGGCACACAAATCGGCAGCCTGTGCACATTCCATGTTAGGTATACGTTCCTTGCTCCCGAATCATATAACGCTATCTCTTTCCGTCTCGTACATTCTGTAGCATGTTTCATTCACTAAAAATTTCAGGAAACACCAAGGCTCGTATTCCAGAATGAGACTCGAGCTTCAATCTTTACTCGAGTACATTTAGAAAGAGACGGTGCTATGCAGGTTCAATAGCACCATCCCTTTCTAAGTGTACTCAAACAGAAATTAGTTTGATTTAGAATACGATCCTAATATGTTTTAGGAGTCTGTCAATTTTTAAACATCGCACAGTATTGGCTGGTTATGCATTTTTTTAGCTCGTTCCAAATGAATTACTTATTATTAATTATATTATGCAGCCATATCATAATTATATAATCTTCGCTAATGGGCATAATATAAACAAGCTCAGATTTGTATGAGTCATGGGATTAAATGGAGTAGTTTTATATTAATTGGAATAAAAACAACTTAATTGAGGCATTTTTTAATTACCATTATTACAAATACTTATACGTTACCTGGTAAATCTTACTGACTTAATTTATACAAGCTAAATTTATAAAAGTAGATTCAGGATCATTGACCTTTTGTTTGAGTCTGTTAAAAATCTAAGCAATTCTAAATTATTAGCACGACTTGTGTTCCAGTCTTTTGTAACAGTTCAACAAATTGTATCCGTTGTATTCATAAATAAATTGCAAACAGCTTCATAAATATGTTGAACTCTTATGAGGTCATCAACAATTATGTAGAAGGCGGATATCGGCCATTAAGGTGTTTAATTTGCGTAGATACGTCCACTAGTATGTGGACAATTTATTTATAATATCAAGTATACATCTGGTTTTGTCTAGGTCATGTCATATTAATGAGATGAAGTCTCTTGATGGGAAACATTAACACTTTAGTCTTTCGTCGTCCTCAGAACTAAACAAACCAGTTAACATAACATGCTTATAAAACTATTAGTAATTATATTATTCGTAGCGGACTGTAGCACAGCTGATGAAATTCTCATACCGGAAGATGCGTCTTTAGAATTCAACGAGCTCGCCGAAAAATATGGGCTAAAATGCGAGGTACATGACGTGGTCACTGAAGATGGATACATCCTGAAATTGTTCCACGTTCCCGGAGACGAGAAGCGGCCGGTCCTTCTGCTTCACGGTATCATAGATTCCAGTGATACCTTCATGATGCGCGGCAATACGTCAATGACGGCAAAACTAGCGAGGGCTGGGTACGACGTTTGGGTCGGGAGTAAACGTGGGAGCAGGTACGGGCGGCGGCATAAAACACTGAATCCTGACACAGACAAGAAATACTGGGACTTTTCCTTCCATGAGGTCGGCATTTATGATGTTCCTGCGCTAATAGACTATACTTTGAACCAAACCGGGCAGTCCAAACTGATTTGCATGGGACATTCCGAAGGCAACACAGTGTTTTTAGTCCTCGGCGCAATGAGACCTGAATACAATGACAAAATAAAACTGATGGTTTCTTTGGCACCTACGGCATTCCTGTACTACCTGCAAGGACCTACAAAGACTTTCATACAGATGACGCCTCTTATCGACAGCCTTCTGATGATGATAGGACAAGAAGAAGTGTTCGCGAGACATTCTCTCGAGGTTAGTGTGTTCCAGTGCGTGTGCTCCCAGAAACAGAATTTTGACTTGTGTATTAACAAAGTGATGATGCCGTTGGCAGGATTTGATGTGGATGAGCTGGAGCCAGAGTTCTTGAGGGTGGCACTCGGGCATTACCCCGCGGGCACGTCTCGGAAGGCTGGGAAGCACTTAGCGCAAATGGGTTTCAAGAAAGCTTTCAGCCAGATGGATTATGGTATGGTCAAGAACCTGGAGATATACAATTCAACGAGTCCGCCGGATTACGATCTTAGCAAAGTGACGATGCCAATCGCGCTGGTAGCGGGCGAGAACGACGGGATGAACAACCTAAAAGATGTGAGGTTACTAAAACGCCGTCTCCCCAATGTCGTAGACTACAAAATTCTGGATCATAAGAAGACAAATCATATTGACTTTGTGTGGGGAAAGAACATGGAGAAATATTTGTACCCATACATCTTAGCATTGTTACGAAAGTTTAATTGAGTTTTAGAGTACGTAGATTTTGACACTTACTCGGTATTAGTAGTGAACTTATAAGAGTACTTACATTTTTTTTTATGCTCGTAGTAGTTTTGCTTGTTAGCTTTATAAGCCATTAGCAATTCTAAATGGACGCTCACTGCTGATGATAGCTACACTGGTAAGAAACAGATTAACATTCAAAATAATTTCGATTGGTTATAAAATTTATTACATATAAAAAATAATCCATAAATTGAAATTTATTGTTATAAGTAGTGCTTGGAATAGGTAGTTTAAATTTATGTATTTGCAGAAAAAAGTCAATGTAAGCGTAACATGGATAAACCTAAAATTTTCTGTTTTTATTTGCTATTTGTTTCTTAACGCTTTTATTGTAAAATTTTCTGTTTACAACTTATTATTACAACAATAAGCTAAAAGATGAAATACTATTTAGAAAGTTAAAATATAACATTTTTACAATCTCTAAAATAGTAAGTTCCCAGGCATATCCATAGTATTGATGTCACAAAATCGCAAGTACGTAAAATTAAACTACCTATTTCGAGCACTAGTTATAAAAGTAATTCACTCAATATTGAACACAGCCATGATTTTGTGGAAATCAACAAAAACATAATTTAGATGTACAACAATTATGATTATGACAAAGTCTGTAACTGAAAAGTTCTTATAAATTCGCCAGCAACAGAACAAGTTGCGATAGCAGCCATGAGGGTCTCAGTCTTTCCTCTTCTGAGGAGAAAAAAGCAACAGATCGGAATAAATTTGTATATGACCTTAAAATAATTACTCAAATTGCTTACTTCGAATCGTCACTATTTAACGTACATCTTAATAGGGAATCTAGACGTCTTTTTTAGACTCCTAAACATTTCTGAGAACCTAATATTTATATTCTATGATAACAGTTGCGTATGGCGATAATAGTTACATGTTGTTAAACGTTGTAAACAATCTTGTTAAACGATTTAGACTTACGATTGTTTCCATTGTATTCAATATGTAAAAAATATTTTCACAGATTATAAACAACAAATAAATAAATGTACACAGAGATAGAAAATCTTGTATCAACTAAATTATAGTTCTACTATAGTTTCTATTTACGCTTTTATTATAAAATTTTATGTTTACAACGTATTATTACTTACAACAATAAGCTAAAAGATGAACCGTGGGAGAGTCATGCTTCGGCATGAATTGGGCCGGCTCGACCGGAGTGATACCACGGCCTCACAGAAAACCGGCGTAAAATAGCGCTTGCGCTGTGTTTCGCCGAGTGAGTGTGGGTACCGGAGGCCCAACCTCTTCTTTCCCCCTTATTCCCTTTTAAAAGGCCGGCAACGCATCTGTGACTCCTCTGGTCTTTGGGCAACGGTTATCGCTTACCATCAGGTGATCCGTTTGCTCGTTTGCTGCCCTATCCTATAAAAAAAATACTATTTAGAAAGTTCAATATAATAGTTTTACAATCTCTGAAAATAGTAAGTTCTCAGGCATATCCATACTATTGATGTCACAAAATCGCAAGTACATAAAATTAATCTACCTACAAGTATTCCGAACACTAGTAATAAATTATTAATAAATAAATAAATAAATATTTGTTACACTTACACCAATTAGCCTAGCTCAAACTAAGCTCTATAAGGCTTGTGCCATGGGATCTAGGGTAACGGATAACGGATATATTATACATATATAAATAATTTTTATTGAAATATATATCAACAACCATGACTAAGGTACAAATGCTCGCATTCATCACACAAACATCTGCCCCCACCGGGATTCGAACCCGGGACCTCAGAGATGGCGACACCTTGAAACCGGTGTATTATCCACTCGACTATGGAGGTCGTCAATTATGATTTACTACACGAAAAGCACTCAAAGGATCCTAAAACTGCACCATTATATACTTTTGAAAAATCTATATATATTCTTAGCCTGGAATCGAATTCACTTATTTAGACAAAAAGATACAATTTGTAGTGTCGCTAATCAGGAATAAATTCCGGAAAATTATACACGGCAAACTTAAGGACACACCTCATTTTCAACAATAATACTTTTTTATTTATTTTACGTTACCATTATGTCTTCAAAAATAACAGTATTTTCCCACTATATAATGGATGTTATTATAGATATAAACCTTCCTCTTAAATCACTCTATATATTAAAACTGCATCAAATGCCTTCCATCCGTTCCTCACCACATGGGCGAACCGGCGCCACGGGTCACTCTCCTACCACCTGGTGCAGGTGCTAAGCGGTCACGGCTCGTTTGGCCGCTACCTGCACCGCATCGGGAGGGAGCCAACCCCGGGGTGCCACCATTGTGGCGCCGAGGAGGACACCGCACAGCACACCCTAGCGGTGTGCCCGGCGTTCTCTGCGCGGCGCGCCGAGTTGGTCGCCGTGATAGGCGACGATCTCTCCCTCCGAAACGTGGTGCGCGCCATGCTGGAGGGAGAGGGACGTGGGCGCTAGTAAACTCCTTCTGCGCCGACGTCATGACGCAGAAGTAGGCGGCGGAGCGGGCCAGGGAGGCGGATCCCGAGGCTCCGGCATGCCGCCGCAGGCGTGCAGGGCGGAGGAAGCGCGAGTTCGCTCGCCTCCTTCCTCCTGTCGGTGACCAGCGGGGACCAGGCCCGGAAGGCTGATTCCTGCTATTCAAAGGTCGCCGTCAGTCGACGATCCCCTTGATGTCCCGGGGATCGACGGCCCCCCCAGCAAAACGGGGGGTGAGAGGGGCTCGCCGCGGGCGAGCCAATGACGCCGACGAGGTCGTGGAAGTGTACGTAAGTGTTCCATGACCTTGTCAGGCAGTGATGCTGCTCTCCTCGACGTGTCTTCCTCCTCGTCTGATGAGGGGGAGGATGCGTCGACGATTGATGCGCTCCTGCCAAGGCGTCCCTGAGGGGCATTGTCTGGTTTTTAGTCGGTAGGCCGCGCACTTGGCTGGCACTCGGCCCCCAAACGCGCGGAGAGTCCGACATAACCCCGCGGTGTTCCCGAGCCGCGGGGTATGCGTAACGCATTTTCCAGACATTAATAAAAAAGAAAAAAAAAGTTTTAAAGATTTAAGCATAGAAAGCGACTTTGTTTAATACTATGTAGTGATGAACATACATATTTTTATGAGCATATCTTCAGATAACGGTCTGTCATTTCAATTTATTGTATGTATTTAGTAGCAAATATACATAAGCCACCCCCAACCATCTATGCTCCGACATGTCTAGTTTGGAAATCATTTCGGGGTTTCCGCTATCACCACGCTTGCCCTGTTTAAATTTAATTTAGACCTTAGATTGTAAGCTAGCTTAGGAAGCTCTTAATGTTAAGAAGTGGTGATATAATGTATTCTAAATATGGTAATGCACAGAAAACTTATGAACCTCATGGAATCATTTATATACATTGTACATTTTTAGTTATTATATTATATCTAATTTATGAAATTCGCGTTCAACACGTTTCGAAAGAGTGCTTTTGAAAAAACTTAACGATAAAACATTTGCATTTTATACTGCTGTATATATTTTTTTTCGGATTTGAACAGACCCTAATTATGTTTTTTTTTTTAATTGCGTTTATGGTCTAAGAGCCAGTGGAAAGCTACCTGTATGTATTTGACCAGACTTGGGGTTTTGTACAGTGAGGCCCCTATACCTACCATATATGATATGGGGGTTTGCTAAGCCCCAAACAGTTATTGCCGGCTTAAGCAATGCGGTCATTATATACACATATATTATATATATATATATATATATGTATGTGTGTGTGTGTGTGTGTGTGTGTGTGTGTATGTATATATAGAGACTGAAAAATCAACACATTAACTTCAGACTCTTGTCAATATGTTCTCTAAACAAAACACAGATAACATTTCCACAAGTATGACTTGATTACGAGTGGTCGAGGGCACTGGTAATGAAATCACATCCGTGACTAAGGTAGTTATATTCAAAATTCTAAGTGATATTCAAAAATAAGAATTATTGAAAATCGGTGATTATTAGTCACATCGGTGATTTCTAAGTCGCATTCGTAATTCAAAAATAGGTCTCCTGTCTTACCTGAGCGCGCGCCGTGTCCACCGCTTGGGGCTTAGTGAACCCCCATATCATATAATATGGAAGGGGCCTCACTGTACAAAACCCCAAGTTTGGTGAAATGCATACAGGTAGCTTTCCACTGGCTCTTAGGCTATAATGTATTGTAATTTATTAACGCTGTCATCTAATATATTCAGCGAGATTCAAAAATGTATCTAAATTATAAAACATTATAACCTAACTATAATTCAAATTGTGCATATTTTAAGTCAATAATAAATGTCGTTAGCATTTTTAATTAAAATGACTTCCGTATTAATAATAAATAATTATAGCATCTCTTTATTGCCGGACTATAGCGACAGATATTCTTTTCCATCATAGCTCATATATGTCCCCACCAAAGGGCGTAAGTCTATATATACTATAATAGGGCGGTTAGGCCTTAGTCAAACATGCTGGCTACTGATTGACTACCTTTGAATTTCTTCGCAGATATATACAGGTTGCCTCACGATGTGTTCCTTCACCGTAAGGCGGTCAGATAAATGTATATTTATATGATATTCGAAAAACAAAAACACATACCTGACAGGACCGATCCCGAGCCCCCAGAATCACCCGATTCGCAAGGCCGTGCTGAGACCATATCGTCACCGACGCTCTTACGAGAAAGACAATAAGATCGCAACGAGATTTAATGTACACGTGCTCTGAGTAACTCCTGCCTGTAATAAAATATTGATTGCCAATACACTGCCAGAGCTAAAGCTTAAAAGCGAAACACGAGAATACCTGCACTGCTGCTTTGCGTCAGAAATAAATAAAATAGAAATGATAGTTCTGATACATAGAGAATATATCAGAACGATCATCTCCGTCAATAGACCTTCAGTGTTAATTGCCTATTATAATAATAATAAGTGCGTAGGGATGTGACGACCCCTTCGCCCGCTGGTGGGGCATTTAGTATCCCTTAACTGCCATATATGCCTTATCAGTGCAGTCAGTCTCCCTCAGGGCAGCTTGTGGCGAGCTGTCGGTGGGTTGCGTCACCGAGGGTACCGATGTGCTTCAGGGGGGCGTATGCTACCCGCCTCTGTCTTGCCTTAATCAGCCGGACAGAGTGGAGTCGCAAGAGCAAATGCTCGAAGGGTGGAAGTGTAATAATGTCATAACGCCGACGGCGTCTCGATCGCTGTCGCAGACACACCTCTCTACACCCTTAGCCGTTCACACCAATATTGCTCTCTTCGCACCAATGTTGGTCTGCTTTTTTGGGGGGCCCATTTAGTGAGCGGCGAGTCACCACCTGCCATATTTAAATCAATTAGGAGGCTTTGAGAAGGCAGGTGACCGGAGTCTCTTCCATAGCCCGGTTTTCATTACCACCTAAATCGAAATGCCATAGGCCACAAACGTTTTGACCACTTATGACAATAGTTTCTGTGCATCTAACTGGGTTTTTGGCTGCATTTTTCGTGGTGGAGATAGAGATTAGACCCAGTTGGTACATTCCATGCACGTTTTCATTAAATTTCGCTTAAATGGCCTCTACGCGTTGGATCTGTACCCCGCGCACGCCTTATAAAGGACCGTGTCTTATAAAGACACGTGATGTAAGCTACAATAATAATAATAATAAATATTTGTTACACTTACACCAATTAGCCTAGCCCAAACTAAGCTCTGTAAGGCTTGTGCTATGGGAACTAAGGTAACGGATAGACATACATATATTATACATATACAAATATTTTTTATAGAAATATATATCAACAACCATGACTAAGGTACAAATGCTCGCATTCATAGATAGATAGATAGATAGATAAACTCTTTATTTACATATCTTCATCACACACAAACATAGTTACACGGACAAACTTAAATTAGACTAAGCTAAAACTTAACAATAACTAAATAAATGCAAACTATAAACTAAGTTGTGTGTACTGCAGAAGTGTAAATAGGTCGTAGCTCAGTGACTGGGATTGCCCACATACGGATGTGAGCAAAGCACTGGTATTCTGCTACAACCTGACGGTTTCATGCGCACAAAATTAAAGAATGTAAAAGAAAATACATGAATTTATATAAGGATGTATATATTATATAAGTGTGTGGATATAAATATACTAACATAAATAAATTCATCACGCAAACATCTACCCCCACCGGGATTCGAACCCAGGCCCTCGGAGATGGCGACACCTTGAAACCGTTGTACTATCCACTCGACTGTGGAGGTCGTCAAATTCTTCCTGAGAAGGCTCTCCCAATTTCAGAAAGGGTGTAGAGTCATTTTCTTTGTTTCCAAACACACATACGCTTATAAGGTTATGTAGCTCTTACTGTCTTTGTGTCCTTGTAATTTAAATAATAGACGACCTCCATAGTCGAGTGGATCGTACACCGGTTCAAGGTGTCGCCATCTCTGAGGTCCCGGGTTCGATCCCGGTGGGCAGATGTTGTGTGATGAATGCGAGCATTTGTACCTTAGTCATGGTTGTTGATATATATTTCAATAAAAATTATTTATATATGTATAATATATATGTCTATCCGTTGCCCTAGATCCCATAGCACAAGCCTTACAGAGCTTAGTTTGGGCTAGGCTAATTGGTGTAAGTGTAACAAATATTTATTTTATTTATTTATTAAATACTTGTTTGACGACAATAAGTGCGTGAATAACTCTTGTTGAATAAATATTATTTTGGTTATGACTCTACATTTACACAAAAAATGCTGTTGTCAGGTGCCACAGCATACTTGCTGTTGCCGGGTGCCGCCGTATGCTTGCTGTTGCCGGGTGCCGTCGTAGCTCAATTTGTATAGCGTATCAAAATTACATTGCATCCTAGGTCTGTTTAATATTATACTATAATTACGTGTTTAATATTATATATAATATAATTACCACAATTTACCAAGTATATTTAATCAGCAAATTGGTACACAAAACATCTTGTCAAGTGGTTAAAAATGTCGGGGGCGTATTCGGGGCCGTGTCGATTTGTGCAAGAATGAGGTCATTATCTTGGTCGTTATGGCGCACGACTATATACGATTTCTACGTCTTATACTTCTGATTTACCTGTGTTTGCAAGTAAATGTGATTTGATGTGGTAATTACGGAACCACTTCAACAAGAGTCCCTCTATGGTATACTTGGTAAAGCTTCATAAGGAGAGTATGATGACTTAGTAATTTTTTTATGGTAGTATCAATATAGTGTTTCGCTTGTTTGTCAATACAAACAAGCGAACTACCAACTGTTGGTCCCTCTCCTGAGGGTCGGTCGCCCTCACGATTTGCTTATATGATTCTTAGAACTTAGGCACAGGCCGAGTTTAGTCGGTAGGTCACGTGGTTAGACCGCTCTGGCCGCGTGGATTCCGACATAACCTGCGTGACACTTGCCGTTGCCTTGGGGGTATCCTGATGGATTCTCAGCCTTCCTCTCCTGAGGAAAAAAAAGGAGGGTAGGATCGTGCCCCTCGGTGGGGCCGTATACGAGTGATAGCTTCAAATAGATCCACGTTATTTAATTTCAAAGATTTATACGTAACGCATAATCTATTTCTCTCACATAATATGTCCCTCGTTAGGAAGGACATATGAGCTGTGGAGATGATAGATCTTTTTGAGGTGGACGTTCGAATTCTAGATTTAGATAGATATTCTATTGGTACGAAATGTTTGAAAATTTCTCGTTCAATTTACGTTTCGACGATCATACATAAGAATGAAAGATTGACTATTCAATTATTTTTAATGTGCTTAAATATGTTTTCCGGATGTTAGGGTTATATAAACAAAAAACGTGCGCTTAGGTCAGGGTCGTGTTAATTAAATTCAATTTCTTGATTTGAAATGAAGTGAAGCTTCAGTCGTTACCCATTCTTAGGACCAGACAAACCGGTTAACATAAAATGTTCATAAAAGTATTTACAGTTATACTATTCATTGCAAAATATTGTTCAACTGCTCAGACTCTCATACCAGAGGACGCGACTTTGGAATTCAACGAACTTGCTGAAAAATATGGTTTCCAGTGCGAGATACACGACGTGGTCACGGAAGACGGGTACATTCTGCAAATGTTCCATGTTCCCGGCGACAGGAAGCGGCCAGTCTTTCTGCTTCCCGGTATCTTGGGTTCCGCGGATACCTTTATTATACGAGGCAACACCTCCATGACGGCGACACTAGCGAGAGCTGGATACGACGTTTGGATTGGAAATAAACGTGGAAGTAGATACGCTCGGCGGCATCAAACGTTGAACCCTGACAAAGATAAGGAGTACTGGGATTTCTCCTTCCACGAAATCGGCGTTTACGATGTCCCTGCGCTGATAGACCATATTTTAAAAAAAACTGGGCAGTCCAAACTGATCGGCATCGGACATTCAGAAGGTAACACAGTGTTCGTAGTCCTCGGTGCAATGCGACCTGAATATAACGACAAAATAAAACTACTAGTTTCGCTGGCGCCGACTGCCTTCCTGTACAACCTGCGAGGACCAACAAAGACTCTTATACAAATGTCGCCTCTTATCGAAAACATTTTGATAATGCTCGGACAAGAAGAACTGTTCGCGAGACATTCGGTCGAGGCTAGTGTTTTCCAGTGTGTGTGCTCCCAAGAACAGAATTTTGATTTGTGTGTTAATAAAGTGATGATGCCGTTGGTGGGGTTTGATGTGGATGAGCTGGAGCCAGAGTTCTTAAGGGCGGCACTCGGACATTACCCCGCGGGCACATCTCGGAAGGCTGGTAAGCACTTAGCGCAAATGGGTTTCAAGAAAGCTTTTAGCCAGATGGATTATGGTACGGTCAAGAACCTGGAGAAATACAATTCAACGAGTCCGCCGGATTATGATCTTAGCAAGGTGACAATGCCAATCGCGCTGGTGGCTGGTAAGAACGACGGCATGAACAACTTGAAAGATGTGAGGTTGTTGAAACGCCGTCTCCCCAATGTCGTAGACTTCAAAATCCTGGATCATAATAAGACAAATCATATTGACTTTGTGTGGGGAAAGAACATGCAGAATTATTTATACCCCTACATTTTAGCTTTGTTACGAAAATTTGACGATTAGTTATAATGGACATATTTGTAAAATTTTATATTTTTTTAAAAACGAATCAACTTTGAACAATCTTTAATACTGTTCAACATTGTTGTCTTCCTTTGCTATGAATTTTTGTAATTTTTCGAGCGGTCCGAATAAAGCCGCCATGCGCTATTGGTACAACGGACAAACAACGCGGTCCGGAATGAAAATATTTGTGACACTGAAAGAGTGTGCTGCGATGAGTGATGTAATAGGCCGTCATGAAAAATGTATTGTAATTAATAACGCAATAATATTTAATTCATTTTAAACATTTGTGAGTGATAAATTTGTAAGAAATAAATTTGTAAGATAATAATAATTAATAGTGTGTTTTTCTTAAAACATATAATACATATAAAAATTACAGCAAGACGAATGTGATAGAATATTACATCTCAAAAAATATTGTATTTGCTCAAAACTCTTTTGCTAATGTCTTTTTAATCCAATTAGTTTCGATAATGACAGGAGTGGTGTTCATTCAATTTGGGCCACGGCTTTAAATTGTGATGATCACATGTTGTCATGTGAATTTTGATTCGACAATTAGAATTTATTAAGAATTTCTATAGAACAAAAATTATGTCTGTTGCGGTAGCTTTGGACACAAATTCAAAGCTTAAATATGTGTTTTAATAATTACTTGGATCGACACTATATTAGTAATTATATGGCAATTGGAAATGATTGAGTTAGAATGGCAATTAATTATGAATCAAATTTCTATTACTATTTACTTCTATAATATTTTTTAGTGTTTAGTAATGTCGCGTAACGGAAGGCTACGGCTTGGGGGGGTTCTTTCAATGCTCAAACTACAGTTGGCTGCTTGAGGTTGGTTTATTTAAACGATTTCACAAAAGGTATAAGTAATAAGAAAAAGAAAAAGTCTGAAACAATATAAAAAAACTATTGTAGAAAAACTATAAAATACATTGGTTCTCTATGTCCGATAAAAAAATTAAATTATGCGAACTTACCCTACAGCATTCCGTGTAGGACTCTTTCTTGAAATTTTAAATAAATCAATATAATTTCCAATATAATAAACAGGTAGTATTTTATGACATTATATATAAATTATAAATTTGATTCGATTTGTACAAAAGCGAAACATAGAGTAGGTAAGTCAGCCTAGCTTATTTTGCTTTGGCAAATGACATATTTCGAATTTTGACTGACAACCAAAATCATAAACGAAAGAAATAAACCGGCCAGGATTCCCATGAGGATTCCTAATATCATAGACAATGCTTACCGATGGTGAACCATAGACAACATAAGACATGTAACGGCTACACCGTTACAGTAACTCACCTTGGACCTGGATAGAAACTTCCTCGTGTGAGACGGATGTGAATTAATTTAGCAACAAATAATTTGCAATCACAATCGATTACAAATATAAAATCGTAGTTCAACATACTAGAGTACAGTTAGTAAGGCATGTTACTACAGAGCCCACATTTCTGTTTGACTCTCGTTCTGTAATACGGACCGCAGTTTTGTTTTTACGTAAGTCACTGATGATAACATATTGATGTATATATTTGAATATATATTATTTTTACAAGTTTGCTTTGATAATTTCACGACAATACGTTGAGTTGTAAAAACCTAATTATATAATATTTCTGCAAATAAATATTTTAATAGTATATAGGTACCATTATATAAAAAGTATATTCTTTTTTTTATTGAAATCTCTTGCCTTATTTCATTTTTATATATAATGAATGAATGTAAAATGATTAACCTTCGTTATAAACATTAAGTTATATACACATGATATATGCACATTATATTTGCACATATAGTGCAAATATAATGTGCATACACACATGTTGGTGACTTCACAGCAGTTGAACACACCCCCGAGTCTTGTCCACTGATTGTCATTGTGCAGCGACAACAAGTCTCTTCGTTGTAGGCTCTACATTGGAAGTTGTTGACGAGTATCTTTACTTGGGACAAATAGCTCGACTAGGAGACCTATTTTTGAATTACGAATGCGATTTCGATCTCACCGCTGACTTAATAGTCAGCGGTGACTTTGAGGTCACGGATTCCTAAACATCCAATTTTTGAAAGTCGATCGCAGAGCTGCCAACATAGATAAAGTACACACATAAATATAAGAGTTCGGTTCCACGCAGAATGTAGCCGCTGCCGGTTATTACCGGCTTAACCATTGCGGTTATTATATACACACATATATATATATACATATAGATATATAATAATTATATGCTACATTCATATATATCTATGTATATATTATATGTATATAAGGGTTATATATATATATATAATGTAAATAAACCTTTATATACCTATAATATATACATACATGTATATATGAATGTAGCTTATATGTATATATATGCTACATTCATATATATATATATATATATAATATATATATATATATAATATATATATATATATATATATATATATTGAAATATATTATATATCCGTGATATTCAAAAATAATAATTATTGAAAATCGGTGATTATTAGTCACATCGGTGATTTCGAAGTCGCATTCGTAATTCAAAAATAGGTCTCCAGGTAGATCCAATTTCCAGAAACAGCAAAGCAATGTTCGGAAACTTACGGGATATAATCTCGACCCATCGCGTGTTTGCCAGTCTTGAATGGAACTGAAACCTGGATACTTATAATAGATCTTATTAGGGAGTTCTAAGTCCCCAAAGGGTAGTGGTGAAGATGCTCGAAGTCATTCTGTGTGATCAAATAAGAAATAGTTAAATCCATAATAGAACCAGAATCAAATCAAATCAAATCAAAATTAACTTTATTCAAATATGACTTTATAGAAAACTCTTTCGAATCGTCCAAATATTTTTATCCTACCATCCATTCAGGACGTATTTTTTATCTGATAAGAAGAATAGGCGCAAGAAACTTGTCAGCTTTATCAAAAGTAATAACAATATTTACAATAAATTATCTCGTTATCATACAACGCACATGTGTTAACAATTTATACGGGAAAACTAATATTTACACTTCAGAATATAATGTTTTCAAATCAACACCAAGCATTGGCATCATTTAAATAATCATTGACTTTGTAATAGCTCTTACTCAGAGTCTGTTTAACATGTACCTTGAACTTATTATATTCAGCTACACTATGTGGAATCTTGTTATAAAAATTTATACATTTGCACTTTTTACATTTTTGACGTGAAACGTCTTTAAAATCGCGCCGAAACATAAACAGGTACCAGGTTTAAAAAGTGGACCGTAACGAAAAGGTCTATATCATCGTAACTTAATAATTAAAAAACTATTAGTCTTAGAAACAAAAATATGGTGTGAATATTTCGCTTATATAGTCAGCTCCCTGTTGTGACATTGAGTTTTTTATTAAAATACTTAAAACACCGTCAATCTTGTTTTTATTTCAATCTTTTACTTTTATTTCCTCAGGAGAGCAAGGCTGAGAATCCTCACAAGGAGCACGAAACGTACCCAGGATACCCCTGCAACGACAAGTGTCACGGAGGTTATGTCGGACTCCACGCGACCAGAGCGGTCCAGCCACGTGACCTACCGACTAAACTCAGCCTGAGCCTTGGCCATAAAGGCCCTACGGCTTGAATGGAGAGGTTTGACGCACCCTCAGGAGAGGACACGTCAGCGCTGCCCTCCAAGGAGGATATATGCGCGAAGGAAGGCGCGGTACACCAAAGTGGCTCCGGCCTATGAAATGCCGGGGCCTACTCGTTCATTTGCAGCAAGCTGCGAAGTATGGACTAACTAAGGGATGGCGGCGCAGATGCCGCCTCTCGCAAGGCTTGAAGAGCAAGCGTTAATAAGTCGGGAGGGTCGGAAAGGACGTGTCTGGGTCGACGGTGTTCTGCATAACGCGGATTGACTGAGGTACGCAGGGTGTAGCTACACGCCTGCCTCACGAACGGATTGGGGTGCCCTTCAGCAGCGGTCAAGAACCGCTTAGAGCACTCCAGGAAGTTTTCGTGTATGGTTGAGATTTCGAAATCGCGATGGATATCGCTATTCCGAACGTAGTATGGGAGGTTGGCCATCCAGCGCAACAAGACGTTGGGTTCGTTGAATTAAGTGAGTTGCCTCGGTATGTGCGAATACTGGGCACGCGTATGAAAAAAGGACGGGTCGTATGCAAACCTTGTAGAGCGTTCGCTTGTTCCGGAGTGACTTGAGGCTGTTTCTACCCAGCATACAGCTGAGACGACGCGCGTAGCTTCTGGCATTACGTGTCACATTATGGATATGCGGCTTAAAATTAAGTGGCTTATCCAGCGTGACACCTAAGTACTTTGCAGTACGCTGCCAGGATATGGGCCTGCCCCGAAGGAGCAGTGGGTCGGTGCCATAGGGAACTCGGCTCCTTCGCCGTTTCGAATCAAAGAGGACCACGGATGATTTCTCCGGGTTCACCTCGATTCGCCACAGCTTAAACCAGGCTGCAAGCTTCTCAATGGCAATTTGCAGTCGGGCCAGGACCGAACTGTATTTCGCCCTCTGAGGCAGAGCCGGTATCGTTAGCAAAGAGAGCTAAATTTAAAAGGGATTCCCTAACATAGACGTTTCACGTTTTTACCATGTACTACACAGGCACAGATACATTTAAAGGGATAGTTATGTTTATGATGATTAGTGTCGCCACGGCATCCTTATAGGGCGTACCATTGGAGCTATTTCCATGATGTCCCAACTTGGCTAGACGTTCCTGTACTATCTATCAGCGTTAAAGGAACCACTTGAGGTAGGGAATGCAATGCAATTTACCTAACAAAAAGAGCACGAGCGTATCCCAAGTTAAGGGAGTGAGGCCTTAATGAGCGACCAGTGTTTTTTGAACGATTTCACATACGTCTTTAGATTTCCTCACTGCTGTACGAGTATGCCGGTCCGCCCTTTTTTTTTTTTTTTTTTTTTGTTTCCCTGAGGAAAATGCATTAAATTGCATACCCCGCTGTGGCGAGCCGGGGTTATGTGGGGCTCTCCTCCCCAGAAGGGGAGGCCTACCCACTAAAAACCTCAGGGATGGCCTTCCTCAGGCATGTAGGGAGCCCCCGGAACACAAGGCCACTTCCGGGAACCCCCAGCCTCCGCTCCCCTCTCTAGAGGGGAGCCCTCCTCGGGGAGGCTTACTACCTTGAAATGTGGGGATCGGGAAATTCTAATGAGTACACAACCTTACGCCATGATGTAAGATTTATTACTAACTTTTAATTAACTACTACACTTACTCGCTAAGTACTTAACATAACTACTGTGTAACGTTACGCGTGATATGCACACACTTCACCTCCGGGGAGATAAAAAAAAAAAATTGTTGCAACATATTTTTTTTTTACACAATATAGTATGGCTGATTCTATTTTTATGTACTAGTTTTTCTTTATTATCCTTACATATTTTAACATTACAACCTAAGTCTTCTAACACTTTATATGGACCTTTATACAATGCATCTAATTTCTTTCCTGTTTCATTTTCAATAAGATCAAATCATTTTTAAGATATTTAATTGAGTTTACAGTACAATCATATTGCATTTTTTTTTTTCTTTGTTACATTCCAAATTTTTCTTTGCGTCAGCACTAGCTATTTGTAATCTATACTTCAGTTGCAACGGGTAATTGTCTATATTATATAATGGTTCGACATTATCACAAAGTCGAGAAGGTATGCGACATAATTTACCAAAATACGAGGTTCGTACGGAGTGTATTTTGTTTCTGAATGGACAGTGTTATTGAAGCAAAAGCACCAAAACGGTAGCCAATAACTCCAATTATGGAATAACTTTCACATTGAACTTAAAAATACGCCTAGGTTTTTATGAGCATTTTCAAGGGCACCAATCGATTGATGATGATATGCTGTAGAGGACAACTTTTCAATATTAAAAATTTTACATACCTGTTCCATAGTGGTAGACATAAATTCCGTTCCACGATCCGTCGCTATTGCTCTCGGAACGCCAAATCTTAATATAAAATGTCTAGCAAATGCATCTGCAACAGTATTGGTATCTTTATTTTTTAGAAGAAATGCCTGTACATATTTTGATAATTCACACTGTATGGTCAATATATAGCGGTTGTCATCTAAGTCATTATCTAAAGGACCTACTAAATCTAAATATACTTTGTCAAAAGCCGAGGAAGCCGTTGTGGTCGCGCTCTCGACGACGTAAGGATGCTCGTATGCGTTGCATAGTCTGCATGCCGATTTCTTCTTGTATCCAGCGGCGATGGCATTTTTTGTAGAAACGAGCTCCGACGTATATAAGAAGAATAACTGCTATTATAGACACCACGATGACAGCTATTTTGAGGTTCTGCACGCGTCCTCCGATATCCTTCAAAGTAGCTTCGTTGTTTCCGCCGGCTGCATTTTGGCTAACGAAAACATCTTCTTTTCCACGGTTGACCTACACATTTTTTAACCACACCTCCAACCAGAGTAACTATTAGAATATTCTTCTATATTTTTTGGCAGGGTCCCATGAAATGTGGGGATCGGGAAATTCTAATGAGTACACAACCTTACGCCATGATGTAAGATTTATTACTAACTTTTAATTAACTACTACACTTACTCGCTAAGTACTTAACATAACTACTGTGTAACGTTACGCGTGATATGCACACACTTCAACCTCCCCCGGTCTCCTCCACCGACGACGCCCCCCGGCCACGGAAGGGGGCGTGGTCCATCCCGGGTCGCCGTAGCAGTCGCGACTTACTCGCGCCCGCCGGCGACCCGCGGCGGCGCCGCAGCTGTGCTACCGAGCCCGGCGCCGCCTTCTTCGAGCGGGATCGGCCATCTCCCGACCCCGCTCGGCGGCCTCCTTCTGGAGCATCACTGCTTCACAGAAGGAGGCCACAGCCCTCCAACCTCCCTCGTCCGCCAGCATTGCCGCAATCAATGCTGGCGGAGACAGATCTCGCCCGATCTCTGCGACCAAGACTCGGCGCTCGGAGGCCCACGCGGGGCACTCCGCCAGCGTGTGCTGGGCCGAGTCGAGGTCGGATGCGCAGTGGTGACAATGTGTCGATCCCTCCCGTCCTATTCGACACAGATACTCACCGAAGCAGCCGTGCCCGGTGAGTATCTGAGTCAATCGGTAGGTGACCTCCTTCCCGTGGAGCCAAGCTTCGAGGTGCGGGAGTACGGCACCGACGGCCCGCTGGCGCGCGCAGATCCGTAATTCGAGCTGCGCACGCCAGGCCTCCACAATCCGTCGGTGCCACTCCCGCTTAGGCACTTCGTGCGCGGGTTCCAGGGCGCTCCCCCCATCGCCCTCCCGGCCGACACGCCGCGACGCATACGTCGCCGCGTACATGTCGGCCAGGATGTCGAATGGGGGGGAGCGTCCCAGAACCGTCGCCGCCTCGTACGAGATTGTACGGTAGCCTCGCACGATCCGTAAGGCCATTATCCGCTGCAGGCTCCGTAGCAGAGCTCTGCAGCGGGGGGACCTCGCGCAGTCTTGCGACCACACGGGAGCCCCATACATGGCCACGGATCGCACGACGCCCTCGTACAGGCGGCGAACTCCATCCCTCGGTCCACCGAGATTGGGCAGCAGGCGATGCAATGCGCCCGCCACCCTTTTGGCTCGGGGACCAACCGCACGAAAATGCTCCTCGAAGCTCCAGCGGCGGTCCAGGGTGAGGCCCAGGTACTTGATGTACGGCCCCACCGGGACCACCGCGTCACCCACCCGGATCCGGCAGCTGGGTGGTTCCCGGCGCCTCGGAAGGCCGTAGAACCATAGCGCCTCGGTTTTGTGAGGCGCTATTTCTAAACCCAGCCGGCGGATCGCCCGCACGACACATGCCACCCCAAGCTCGGCAAGCGAAAGCACCGGCCCAAAGTCGGCCCCAGTCGTAACGACGAGAGTGTCATCAGCATAGCAGACGACACTCACGCCGTCAGGAAGGCTGGTGCGAAGGACCGCGTCGTATGCGAGGTTCCATAGCAGGGGTCCCAACACCGACCCCTGCGGAACGCCGCGCTGATCGTCCTGTCGCGCAGATAGTCCCCGACCACGGCCCGCAGGTAGGGAGGCAGCTCGTGGTATACGAGCGCCTCCCTAATGGCCTGCCAGGGGAGGGTGCCGAAGGCGTTGACGATGTCTAACGACACCGCCAACGCCACCCCCCCCCGATCGGACTGCGGACTCCGACAGGGAACGAACACGCTGGACGGCATCCAGCGTTGATCGTCCCCGCCGGAATCCAAATTGGCAGTCCGATAGGTCGGGACCCGCGCGCGACAGGTGCTCGCTGATACGAGCGGAGATAACCCTTTCGAAGAGTTTCCCGCCTCGTTCAGCAAGCAGATCGGACGGAACGAAGACGGAACGTCGCCGGTCCTTCCCTCCTTCCTGAGGAGCACCAGCCTGGCCGACTTCCAGTCGACGCGGGAACACGCCCTCACGGAGACAGCTCGTGAAGAGCTGCCTCACCGTGCTCCCAACGCCCTGAGCGCCAGCGCTAGCACCTTTCCCGGACCCCATCTGGTCCCGGAGGCAGTGCTGCGCGCAGAGAGCCGCGAAACGGCCCTGGCGAGCTCGCTCTCCGTCACCCGGAGGTCGTCCGACCAAAAGGCCGAGCGACGGGGTGGCGGGGGGACTGTCCCGGACCTCGGGAAGAGCGTATCCACCGCTCTTCCTACGACGAGAGGGTCCAGGGCTCCGTCAGCGGAGGGACCCACGGCCGGAGCTGCCCAGTACCATCCGGTACGGGCGCCCCATGGGTCCCTCTCCAGTCCCCCCAGCAGCTCGCGCCAGGACCGCGCCTTGGCGTCGCGATGGCGACGCCAAGCGCCTTGGCCGCTGCTCCGTACGCGCTTCTGGCGCTCAGGACTTCGTCGACTGAGGCTTGCCGTCTTCGACGGGCTCTGAGGTACTGGCGGCGCGCGGCTACTACAACGACCCGTAGCCGCGCTATCTCCTCGTTCCACCAGTACGCAGAGCGCCGCCGGGGCGGCCTGACTCGGGGCATGGAGACGTCGCAGATCGACGTCATCGTTTCCCGGAGCCAGGCGGCCCGCGCATGCACATCGAGGTCGGGCGAAATCCGTGCCTCCTCCGCCCAGTCCGCGACGTGGGCAGCGGCTAGGGCCGCATCCCGGTCCAGCCGCTTGATGGACCAACGTCGCGGACGGCTGTCCTCCTGGAGTGTGCGGGAAGGGCGGCGGTGAGCCACCGACACGTCGAATACGATGTGCCGGTGGTCGGAGAGTGTAACCACCTCCGCCGCCACCCTCCAACCTGACACCATGCGGTGCGCAGAGGGAGTCGCCCATGACAGGTCGACGATCGACTCCCCCTGCCACCGCACGCAGGTGCTGACCGACCCCCGGTTTAAAAGCCGGAGGTCCAGTCCCGCCGCCCACTCCAGGAGTGTCTCCCCTCTTACATCGTCCCGGGTGTCGCCCACTCTCGCGAGTGGGGCGTTGAAATCACCCAGGACGAAGACTGGACGGGGAGCGCAACAGCGAACGCAGTTCGCTACCCCGTCCAGAAATGCCTCGAATGCGGCGAGCGCGCATTCGGGGTGATGTAACAGCCTATCGTGGCCGTGGACCCCCATTCCACGGCCACGTAACCCGCCCCGTAGCGAGCAGGGTACAGTGCGGTCGGTCGGTCGTCCAATAAATGGCGACCAAGCCTGGTCGTCCCCAAACCACCTTGGGTGGTTCGGGACAGAGTAGGGCTCTGCGACGACCGCCAGGGCAACCTCACCCTCCGCGAGCGCTTGGATCAAAAGATCCTGCGCCGCATGCCGGTCGCCCCTTACAATGTATTCCTTCATACTCCTATATATGTATACAATTCTTAGTGAGTTCTTTATACATACCTATAACACTTTGTTGCACAATTAGACATTATGTAAAATATACAAGAAAGAATATGTATAATGATGGATTTATCTCTAATAGAGATCTCTTCTAGCCAACCAAAACGGATGTCTTGAAAGAAATAATAGTATTAATACATACATACATATATATACATAAACATACACATTATGATTATAGGAGAGTAGAAAGCAAATGATCTTTAACTCTCTTGAATACTTGCGGGCAATTGGTTCCAGAGTCTCGTTGTTGACACCGTAAATGAATTCGTAAAATGTGGACCAAGGCTGTTTAAGTACGCTATTTCGCTTAAGGTATAATGGCTGAGGGAGACAGTGAGGGACGCAAACTTTCATAAATGATAAACTGATGGGATTTATTTAATAATATTGTAGGAGTGCATTAAAAATAATTGGTCCGCCATATTGGATACGCCGCCATGTTGGATTTAGAATGACGTCACATTATTTTTCTAGTTATTCTTGGCAAGCCCTTTTATTTGGTACCCATATTGTAGGAGTGCATTAAAAATAATTGGTCCGCCATATTGGATACGCCGCCATGTTGGATTTAGAATGACGTCACACAGTTAATCATGCATTGTCATCCGAACTAAACGTGTATACCAAATTTCAGCTCAATCGGAAACCGGGAAGTGGATCAAATTTAAGTTGCAAGATTTGATTACAGAACGACAGACAACGGGACAGGTGAAACTAAATAAAAGCTTGTAAAAAAAATTACAACTTTGGTAGCAATTGCTCCATATTTAAGAGTCAATTTTATTTAAATATTTATACACACTTGGGTACCAATTTTGTAGTGAACTGGTAAAAATTAAATAACCCTTTTGGGTTTAATAGGGCGTTATAACACTATATACGGTTCCTGTGTAATTGCAATATCTTAAACTCAAGACATTGTCTCCATCACAGATATCTCTATCTTGTTTTATTTATAATTTAAATTGTTTGTAATTCAAGCAACCGCACATCTAAAACACACAAGAGGTCACGGAAATTATCTATTCAATCTTCCGGTATGACGATAGTTTAAATAAAACGACGTGCAAATTTCAGGTTCTGTCTAGTCATAAAGCTTTTTTGGTGTGAAACACTGGAGTGTTTATTGCAGTCTATCGTCGGCCTCCGAACCAAACAAACCAGTACATATAAAATGTTCATAAAAGTAATAGTAGTTTTGTCACTGATTGCACACTGTAGGGCAGCTGTCGAATCTCTGATACCGGAGGACGCGTCTCTGGAATTTAACGAGCTCGCCGAAAAATATGGGTTCGAGTGTGAGATACACGACGTGGTCACTGAAGATGGATACATTTTGCGTATGTTCCATGTTCCCGGCGACAAAACGCGGCCGGTTCTTCTGCTTCACGGAATCATGGATTCAGGAGACACCTTCATAATTCGAGGCAACACCTCCATGACGGTGAAGCTAGCGAGAGCGGGATACGATGTTTGGGTTGGAAATAAACGTGGTAGTAGGTATGCGCGGCGGCATCGAACGCTGAACCCTGACACAGACAAGAAGTTCTGGGACTTCTCCTTCCACGAAGTCGGTATTTACGATGTCTCTGCGCAAATAGATTATATTTTGAACAAAACCGGACAATCCAAACTGATCGGCATGGGGCATTCTGAAGGCAACACAGTGTTTGTGGTTCTCTGCGCAATGAGACCTGAATATAACAATAAAATCAAACTACTGATTTCACTGGCGCCGACGGCTTTCCTGTACCATCTCCGAGGACCAACGAAGACTTTAATACAGATTTCACCTATCGTCGAAAACATTTTGAGGCTGATCGGACAAGAGGAAGTGTTTGGGAGACATTCGTTAGAGACAAGTGTATTTCAATGTGTGTGTTCACAGGAGCAGAGTTTTGATTTATGTGTTAACAGACTGATGATGACGCTATCTGGCTTTGATTTAGACGAGCTGGAGCCGGAGTTCTTAAAGGTAGCGCTGGGACACTACCCCGCGGGCACTTCTAGAAAAGCAGGCAAACACTTGGCGCAAATGGGTTTCAAGAAAGCTTTCAGCCAAATGGATTATGGTATGATCAAGAACCTAGAAAAGTACAATTCGACAAGTCCACCTGATTACGAGCTCAGAAAGGTAACGATACCGATCGCAATGGTCGCTGGTGCGAACGACGGCATGACCCACCTGAAGGATGTAATGTTGCTCAAACGTCGCCTCCCCAATGTGGTGGATTTCAAAATTTTGGATCATAAGAAGGCAAATCATATAGACTTTGTGTGGGGGAAAAACATGGAGAAATATTTGTATCCGCATATCTTCGATTTGTTACGCAGATTTGGTTAACATCAATCTTTAGTTTTTGTCCGCACAATATTAAAACCCGAGTTAAGATGTGGAAATTTATAGTTTTATTTTTATATATCTTGTGTGCTTGCTTTAATAATAGTATGTCGATACTTAATTCTTTTTACTTCTTATGTACAAAAGTGATCACTAAACAAGCCGATTGCATTACACTAAACTGCTCGTTATGCCCTCTAGAGACTAAAATATGCTTTAATTCTTAATTTGATTTTAGTAGCTGAAATAAACAGTTGTATTGGCCGTAGGTTTTAGCGTTATACCATTGAACAAAAAAAAAAAACAAAATAAGAAAAGGAAGCAAACAAAAAATCGATTTAGGTGGAACTTGAATCTGCGTCTTAAATAAATCATGTTGACAATATAAGACGATTTGTTGAAATTAAACAACTAAAATAAACTGACTGTTTTATAAAAATCTTTATTACGAAAATATTGAGGTCTGTTTAGTTGTAGTTTTATGCTACCGAAAGAATTTGGCGGCAATTTAGCACAGATGACGCCATTTTTCTTTATCTATGGTAAATATGCTTGATTTATTTTTATTACACTGTGACTGTGAAATAAAACGTTAACGTAACAAAATGGAAATAGAAAATTCATTTTGTATTTAATTACCTATTTTTCTCGCACTTGAAGTAAACATACAAATGTCGCCTTGGAACTAAAATGCAAGTATTATCTTTTGATTAATTATCGTCATAATAAGTATAAGTAAGTATTTTTGACAAATGATTTAAATCTTTGAAATGGGTCACACTTTGTTTTTTTTTTAATAGCACGATGGTGGCAAGCAGGCCTACGGCCGAAAAGGAAATAAAAAATAATAATATAAGTATTTCTTACACTTACACCGATTAGCTTAGCCCAAAGTAAGCTCTGTAAGGCTTATGTTATGGGATCTAGGGTAACGGATAGACAGACATATATTATACATATATAAATAAATTTGGTAGAAATATATTATAACAACCATGACTAAGGTACAAGTGCTCGCTCGCACTCTTAATTTTAATATATTTATAAATACTCAGTTTTTTTTATAGTAACTTATCACATATTAAAGAAAAACAGTGATTTACATAATCTGAATACAGAAAATTAAAAAAAAATCTTGCAATGTACTTACACGTGTTTAAAACTGTAAACTCGTATTGGGAAATTATATATTCTGGTTATATATTGTGTTATTATTCAGCTTGATAAGTTTCTAAGTGACATTGGGATGTCAGCCTTGCAAAAAAAACACGAGTAAAGGCTTATTATAAAGTAAGTGGATAACAAAAATCACAATACAAGATAATTAAGCCACATCTGGTAGCAACAGAATCTATAATTGAATGAGTTAATCTCAGAAATTACTGGTTTGAATTAATACATTATTTTTGTATTGGATAGTCCATTTATAGAGGAAGGCTTATTAACATCCCGCTACGACTAATAGAATCACAATATTAATGGAACTTGTTGTAAAATGACCTCCGCAGTTGAGTGTTTGGTATATCGGTTTCAAAGTGTCGCCATCTTTGAGGTTCCGGATTCGAGTACCTGTGGGTGCATAAGTTTGCGTGATGAATGCGAGCATTGGTAAAATCAAAATTATCTTTATTCAAATACGACTTTATAGAAAGCTCTTTTGAATCATCCAAATTCAGGACGTATTTTTTAGCTAATAAGAAGAATGGGCGCAAGAAATTTATCAGCTTTATCAAAAGTAATAACGACATTTACAATAAATTGTGTCGTTATCATATAACGTACATATGTGTTTAGAATTTATAAGGAAAACAAATATTTACACTTTAGAATGTAATGTCTTCAAATCAACCAAGCATTGGCATCATTTAAATAATCATTGACTTTGTAATAGCGTTTAGCGCCATTAGAGGCTTTTTAACATGTACCTTGAACTTATGAAAAGGCAATTCAGCTACACTGTGTAGAATCTTGTTATAAAAATTTGTACATTTGCCCATAATCGAACCTCTAGTTTTTTCTAGCCTGTACGTTGAAACGGCAAGTTTATTTTTATTTCTTGTGTTTAAATTATGCATTTGAAAATTAGTATGAATAGTGTTACAATTTTTTACACATAAATCCAATTTTCATAAATATACTGGCCGGCTAAAGTCATTATATTAATCTCTTTAAATAAATCTCTAAGAGAATCCCTTGCTCGTAAATTATAAATATCGCAGACTGCTCTATTTTGAAGAACAAAAATACTATAAATAAATATTTATATGCTAGCAACCGACCCCCATAATAGTAAACCATAGGACATAACACTGCGAAAATAACTAAAGTAAATTAATCTTGCGGTTTCAACATCTGTAAGTTGTCGTATTTTTTTTTCAGTATATGCTGCAGTCTATTTGATAGGGTCTCAATAAGTGGATCCCATTGCAAAGTCGGATCCAAAGTAATACCCAAGAATTTAGTGAACTCAACAAATTGTACCACTTCATTATTTATTTTAACAATAGTAAGTATCTACTTTTCTTACATTTGGTGATGAATATTTTATACATTTAGTTTTATTGGGGTTTAAAGATAAATTATTAATCGCGAACCAGTGCAATACTTTAGAACGAGTACTATTTACAAAGTCAATATTGCCGTTTCCTATGTCAACCTTAAATATTAAAGAAGTATCATTGCAAATAGTACAGTATTGCACAAAGTAACAATGAAGTGTGGGAGAAGATTAATATATATCAAGAAAAACAAGGGTCCCAATATCGATCCCTGGGGCACGCCCATAACAATAGGAGTACCTGCAGACTCAGTCCCATAATTAACAAAAACTTTCTGGACTCTGCTAACTAAATAAGATTCGGTTAGACTAGACGCTGCATTAGAGACAACATAATGTTTCAGCTTATTTAGTAAGGTCTGGTGATCTGCGCAGTCAAAAGCTTTCGACAGGTCACAAAAAATACCAATCGCATCCTGTTTACATTCCCAAGCGCTGAATTGTGTTTGAGAAGTGCAACACTAGCATCTATAGTGCAGCGTCCTTTGGTGAAGCTAATTACTAATAAAGTAATTAGCTTCACCAAAGTACTACTATACTAACAAAGCACATGGCAGGATAAGGCCTGGATTCCTCAAATCATCCGATTCGTAGACTAGTGTACCGTTATACACACTCAAACCCGTAACAATAACAAGAAACAATTTTGACGATTTAAAGTACTTACTTTCTCTTCCTCTTATTAGGACAAATATTTGTCGAAGTTTCAAGATATCGGTTACTACCAAAAATATTAGTTGTAATAATTACGGAAGTTATGAAACAAGCTTAACCAACTTTGTAGTTGGGAACTCTGCAATTCATTCCTAAGTCTCGGGCAAGAGGTAAAGTAAACCCAATCCTCCAAATAAGTTTATATTGTTTAAAGACTTGATAGTTGACAAAGTTTTCAAGATGAACTAAATTGAAAATGACTAGTGACATTTAATTAATAACATGTACTCGTCTTTTATATGTACATACATCACTTATTATATCCGTAATGCTAGGCTGAGGTGTTTGCACAATCATTCCTACGACATCCAAGGAACTTACTATACAAATGTGAAAACCTGGTAAATTTTTGGTGGCAATTATTTGAATGGTATAATTGCTCATAAAATTATTATAGGCGTTAGCTAAATACTGCAACCACAAGTTGTGAAGACAGCGGAGGAAAGTGACGAAATACACCTTGTTCATATCTATTAATAGACCTATGGGATAATATTTTTTGTTTAATTCCATAATTTTATTTTTGTAATAACTTATAGAAAACTATAGTTTTAGATACGGGTTTTTTGGAATCCGTAAAGATTGCCGTTGAATATTTTTTTTCTATATAAAGAAAATCATGCCATTGTAGTTGGAAAAAAATTGCTGTAATCAGGAAAAGTGAAATTAGTTAGTGATTATTTGAAGATGTCTACTCCCCGCTTTTATTTATTGGTTTGTCTAATTTATCCCACCAGCAACTTTAAACCTCTGCTAAGAATGTCGTTAACTATATTTGTGTTTTATTAAATTCGGAATATATGTTAACGTAGCTATTTTGTCTTTAATATTGATCTAAGTTTTTTCAGCATTCGGATTTTGTGTCGTTGCTATGAAAATTCTATTACAACTGCCAAACAGCGCAGTTACATATTTTTCTTTATGTGAGTGATGTCAGCAAAATAATCACTAACGATCCTCGTCTATGCAAGTCTCTTTAGGTATACAGTCGCCGATGATCACTGGGAGTAGTTTTCTTGTAGACGTTGTTTTGACCCCGTCAAAAGTACAGCAATCTATACTTTTATTGGGGCCTGTTATACAAACGTTTGGTCACTTCAAGACAAATACCTAGGCGTCAAGACAGACACGCGATTATCTTTCGTGCCTTATATGAAAACGGTCAATATTTTAAAACTTTTGCATTCTTGTGGCATGCGTTTACTCATAATTATGCATGTTTTAGATGTTTAACTGAACGCATCCCAAGATGACGCAATTTCCCAGGAATATGACATGTATGAAATTGAGTTGTAGCTATGTCAGAGAAATCTATCGATAGAAAATTGTATTATTTTCTGTTCGCGTATATTAAAAATGTGGTTCAATAACATTGCTCAATATAGATTATTTCTGGTCTTAATGAGTGCACGTAAACATGTTCTTAGTTCTGCATTTAAAAAATGCTTCTACGTTCTTACATATGTTAATATGTAAAGATAATGTATATTTTTTTTGCATATTAAAACTCTTTGTTATGTTTGATCGTTCTGACAGTCGTCAAAATAAAAACAAAATGCTTAAAAATTTGCTGTGGATATTAAGCAATCGATATTTTGTGTTTTGTATTAGGTTAACACTATTTTCAACTTCTTCTGTATGTGACTGTGTCACTGTCACTTTGTTAGCTGTCAAATGCACGTTATGTGGCTCAGAGAAAGAATTTAAATTATTTGATTCTTCAATTAAAATTATTTATAGGAGATGTAATTCAATTTTGTGTGAAAACATAGTCTTTTTTAACTTAGTGTGTGTTATAAAAAAGTAGGCTGTGACCATTGTCATTAAATTTGTTGTGGTTCTCATTAGATATATAGAATATCCATTTTGGTTAGGTGTCGGTTTTCAACCACTATGACTTTTCCTGTAGAAAATGATATTTTAAACTATGAAGGAGTACGTGGAAACCACTCCAGAAAACCTACCGTGAAAGAAGCCTATAATGAAGGTTAGTAATAATGTATCTATAGGACGTTCTATAAAGTTCTATAAAATTACCGAAAATGCGAAACGTATGTGGTTTTGAAAGAAATGTTATGACGTGCGTACTTTTCACAAAGCTGATGCAATTGATACAATGCAAGTGATTTATATCCATTTGCTTTTAAAGATATCTACAGATTTCTTTATTTAAAAAGTAGTAGTGGAAACTAGTGACATAGACATAGCATAAGTAAACTTTTAATCCTAAAAACCTCTTTGAAAGAGAAGGTTCTTATCAGAATTAAAACTTTACTAAATCTCTAAAAATATGCTTTCAGGATTTTAAAATAATGAACTTTACATACATATAAATTAATATAGATAATTGAACACATTACTGTATATGGCTATATTTTATTTTTTAAATTTTTCATGAAGGTAAGACCTTTATTTACTGCTTAAGCTATTAGTAGTGTAATGCTTAAAATAACAAATTAATTTATAAAACTGATCAATTTTTAAATGAAAAAAAAATAATAGAAATAAGTTGTTTAAGTGTAAGAACCAACCATTTCCTTGGATATATTATGTAAATATTCATAATTTGGCAGAAAGTATTAAATATTTACATAATATATTTCCTTGGATGTAATTTTAATTTAATTTAAAGATTTATTAAAATCTTAAACACAATTACAAAACAAAACAAAAAAATCCAAGTACTACTTTGGAATACAAATTTTATACCAAATTTGTAATACTTGTTATGTATTTTTTTTTGCACTTTCACTTTATTTACCTACAGTCATTATTAGCATGTACTAATTATCTGATCTGATTTTGAATTATTAAACAAATCATATAAAGTTTCTTGAATGTTATAATTTTATTATAATTGAAAACCAGTCCCTATTGATATTTTAAGCCATTGTTATTATTTCTAGGTGTTATTCGACTATTTTGTATTAAGTAAATATTTTTTAGTATTTTTTATTACAATAAAATCTATATGGCCACTTCTAGGCATTTCTGACACTATTCCTTGTTATTTTTACTGTGTGTTCTGTGGCAGTGAAGTGAAATAGCAAATGGTCGAAGATATATGTTCATCTTGAAACTAAACACATGTTAACCTTGAGGCTAACTAATTTCTCCATAGTATTTTTTTTTATGTTCTTTTGTATACTTTAACAAACTGCTAACTGTATGTCACAGCCCAGCATACCCCAAATGATAAGCAAACTAACATGTATATGTTTATAATTTGTGTGGAAAATGACTCTACTAACAAACTTTCAATATCCACATTACCTAGATTCAACTCAACGAGAAGTTTTTCTCTAAGCTCAGAAGTTTTGGGCGAATAGCTGCACCTACCATGAAGTGATCATACACAATCAAAGCCACAAAGTCAATTGCAGTGATGAAATACGCGAAGGTCACCTGTTTACTGTGTTGAACAACAAAAACATAAATCTTGCATGCCATATGATGGAAACAGTCAGGCATGTTATTGAATTATGTGAAAAATAATTATCTTATGCAAAGATGACATTTTTTATGATTAATTTTGGAAATTTGACGCGCCTTACAATACATAGGATATTATGAACATCTTCCAACTACAACACAAACATGAGCTTTCCAGTGACTATTTGATGAGCAGTTATTATTAGCTTGTTAATTATTATAATATAATATAAATTATTAATAATATATAAACTTTTTATATTAATTTATTATGACCTCAATAGTCGAGTGATTAGTACACCCGTTTCAAGGTGTCGCTATTTCTGGGATCCCGGGTGCGAACCCCAGTGATCGAAAATGTTTGTGTGATCAGTGCTAGCATTTGTGCGTTAGTCACTTTTGTCAATATATATTTTTATTAAAAATATTTATACATATATATTTATACATATAATATATGTATGCCTATCTGTTATCCCATAGCTCATAACACAAGCCTTACAGTGCTTAGAGCTAATTGGTGAGAGAGTTAGAAATATTTATTATTGTTATTATATATACAGTGTGTTAGGGATCGGATTTCCGATACTTTACCAATGTGTTGTATGTTAAGTTTTATCGACAAAAACCTATACAAATGGGGGTCGCAACCCTCACCCCTATGAATGAGAGATATTTTAAAATTTAATTTCTCGTATTTTAAGGAGTTTATTAAATCTTGCTGTTTTACGATTTTATTTGGTCTACATACACAAAAGTGGCCTTATTCCAAAGTTAATGAGCTGTGCTAGCATTTAACAATAAATTTGTTAAGAAATTCTTTATAAACAAAATCCTTTGATGTAGACGGAAAACTGGGTAAAATTATCTATTTGTTTTTAGTTATTGGGCTCTACCTAAAATTCCGGGCTCTTGACATATCATTTTTTTTTTTGTTTATTTATTAGTTTATTATATATATGTATAATGTATGTATTTCGTTATCCTATATTTGATAATACAAGCCTTACAGAGCTTACTTTATAGGCTTGCCTAGTTGATGTGAGTGTAAGAAATTTTTATTATTTATTTACTGTGTTTAATTTCCATGTCCATTTGTAATAGGCTTGAATGTTTTATTTTGGTTAGGCTGCAATAGAATAATTGTTGGATATTCTGCAGCCACAAGCATTGGACCATTTTGTCTTATATAATGTTCAGAAGTAATAACTAAATTTGTAGAATTGTAATAACACATAATAATTTCTGTCTGGTTTGTACGGTCTATCTGTTAAAAATACCCTGTACCACCATCAACAAATTTCGAGGACCTACTTACTTTCTGTCATTTCCTTGCGCCATAAACAATATAGGCTCATAAAAAAAGAAAAGTTAACCGACCCTATTGCTAACGGTACAAATGCGTTCCAAAGGTTACACTGTATAATTTGACGAGGTGGTTGCTGTACCTAATACACTCTTAATAGTCTGAGATTGCTCTACATCAAAACGTGACGAACACGATTCGATCAAAATCGCTGTACGATGAAACAAATTAATTGTCCAGTTTGGTCTGGACGTATCAATTGAACGGTCAATTCACCCGGTCGCTTAAACGCGCACGACGTGCCCAGAATCGGACCAGCATGTGGCATTTGATAAGTAAGTGTAGTATTCATCTTTTTTGACAATGATATCCTGCTAGCTGATATATCGCACTAATAATACAATAGTGTATCAACTCAAAATCGAACATTTTTCAGAATCAACAAAAAACTTATTACTCACTTCATGTAATAGTTGCAAATTGAATAACTGTCACCATAAGTTTTTTAATTTATCCTTATTCTGTTTTTGCACTAATCGAACGACGGTCTTGATCACGCGTGAGGAATCAAATTTTTTTATTATGTATAAATTTTATAAGTTTATAGTATTATGTCAAGTACGACGTCTTGAGTTGATACACTATTGTATTATTAGTGCGATATATATACCGGTTTATAAGTATTTCATGTTGTATAATGTTGTCCACACGTAACTGTTTGTTCCTAAATAAAAAAAAAATCGAGTAGCGCAGGCAAATCGCGGGCGCCAGCATGTATCTTTGCAAATTGTAGTCTATTTGTTATGCCGATGTATGAGCTATATTATTCAGTTCGGTTCGTATTTCTGTTTCCTTTAATTATATTCTTTCACTAGTTTTCGCTAGTGTAGTCGGAGAGCCATGCTTCAGCACGAATTGGGCCGGCTCGACCGGAGTGATACCACGGCCTCACAGAAAACCGGCGTTAAATAGCGATTGCGCTGTGTTCCGCCGAGTGAGTGAGGGTACCGGAGGCCCAACCCCCCCCTTCCCCCCTTATTCCCTTTTAAAAGGCCGGCAACGCATCTGTGACTCATCTGAAGCCACGAAATCTTCTCCACCCGAAGAAGAAAAAGATGAAGCCACAAGGCCCAAAAATGGCCTAACTTAACGACCCACCCGTCGTAACGGGTGGCGATAGCAACCACCGAAGAGGACTACGTCCTGTAACGGTCACCCCAACCCCACAGAAGAGGTTGAGAAGACGATTAGTGAGTGTGACTCATCTGGTGTTGCGGGTGTCCATGGGCAGCGGTTATCGCTTACCATCAGGTGATCCGTTTGCTCGTTTGCTGCCCTATCCTATAAAAAAAGCTTTTACATATACGAAACATATTATTCCTCATGATTAAGGCCAGCGCCACTTTGGCTTCCCGAGCCTCTTATGGCCTCTAAGTGCTTAAAGAGGCTTGGGAGACTTTTATTAGCCTGCGCTGTATCGCCTCCGTTTCTGAGGTCGCCCTTATGATTAGCCTATATGGTTCTTAGAACTTAGGCTCAGGCTGAGTTTAGTCGGTAGGTCACGTGACCGACATAACCTCCGTGACACTTGCCGTTGCGGGGGTATCCTGAGTGCGTTTCGTGCTCCTCGTGAGGATTCTCAGCTTCTCTCTCCTGAGAGAAAAGAAAAGATATTTTCTCGTGACAACTGATAAGATCGTAATAGATACATAAAATTATTATTTACACTAGCGTTCATTACACACAAACATAGCAACACAAATACACTTAAAATGATATAAACTTAACAATTACCTATTACAAACTAAATTGGGCGATGTATTAGGAAGTGTAAAAAGGTCGCGCGTTGATCTATATTCCCGCGCACCCTGATCGTGTTTTATAAAGACACGTGATATAAGCAATAATAATAATTTCATAATTAATAGCATTTAACTGGGTATAGTTTTTAGCTGCATTTTTATGGTGCAGATAGAGATTAGACCCAGTTGGTATACTCCACGCACACTCATCAAATTTCGCTTAAATGGCGTCTATGCGTTGGATCTACTTTCCCGCTCATAAAGGACCGTGTCGTATAAAGACGTGTGACTTAAACGAAAATAATAATTTAGTTCTTAATAATTAGTTGATCAAATACCTCATCTGATAAGAATAACAAACGACGCTTACAAATAATACATCGGACCTGGATCACCAGATAAAAGACTAAGACCTAATTTCACCAAACTTAAACTAATCGTCTGTTGTGTAATGGCTTGTTAATTAACAGAGTTGTTAAGTTATTCTAGATCCTACATTGTAAAATTAACAAGCCATTACTAAATCAACCGTTAACTGAATGAATTGCGAAACGTTCATTCAATTTGTAATACAACCAAATAATAGTGTCGTCGTGCATCACTCTTACTATACGGAAATGCGTCTAATTTCTACTGGTCGTATAATGTGTCAAGTAGCAATACAATTTGAACAAATTAAATTGTCGTTCTCTCTATAAGTTTCTAAAGCAAGCGCATAATATTTGGTTTTGCCAGGTTATTTCTCTATTGTTTGTGTAGGTCATGGAATTATAAAAAAAATGTTATTATTATTTATTAAATAATTCCATGGTGTAGGTATTTGATTGACGTTTCGTGGTATTTTCGTTCGTGGTAGGTATTTTCTTTGATTTGTAAAATACCTAGGTAGTGATTTTACTTAGCTTTTTATCTTTCTTTTTAAAATAAAAAAATGTCGAAGAAAACGAGAGGTCCAAATTTGTTAAAAAATCTTCGTCATCCATAATAAAATTGTACGCCGCGTCCATCTTGACAGTAAAATAATCGTCTGTTACAGATTAACGAACCACTAGAGCAGTCATTAAATTTAACAGTCCATCAAGCTAACTAATCTCTTGTTTGCACATGGTGGGACACTTGCTAACTCTAACAAACTGTTAACGGTTTAACAAGACGTTATTTTAACAAACAGAGTATGGTGAAATTAGGTCTAAGAATGTCACGTAATAGTTTTGGAGTTTACGTATATATTTCAAGAGTCAGCAATAACACTAGACTGGTTTCGACACGCACAATATGACGCACGTGTCACTAAAAATAGGTGGTAGTTGCTGATTTCGTGTCAACTAGACAAATAAGAAATCCTAGCTACAATTTTTGTTACCGTACCGTTTAATTAGCTGCAAGCTTCTGTGTACTTGCGTGGGACTAATGAAATCCCCGGATCAAATCTACGGATGCCAATCTTGTAAACTAAATAATAAATATACGCAAACATTTGCCCCCACCGGGACTCGGACCTTGAGGTCCCTCTGAGGTCTCCTCAGAGATGGCGATACCTTGAAACCGGTATACCACCCACTCGATTGCGTAGGTAGGTCCTCATGTAATCTAATATTTCTCCTACTCACCAACTAGAGTTTTACAATTGAAATTAAAGAGATAAATGCAACTATTACTGACCTTTTTATCGGGCTTTCAATATATATTTTAGTTTATTTTTTTTTTTCTTAAGTGCCGGTGGCAACTCAATTAAATTATGTTCCAACAGATATGGATAATTTTGTTAAATAAAATACTCCTGAAATCGATCCTGAAGAATTTGTGATCCTGACACCACTTTCCGTAACTTTTATACATTTTTATATCCCGAAATATGCGTGAGATTTTTTCAATAGATCGATTCCCAGTATTCAGATCTGTCCAAGTCGAATTCTCATTTACCACCACAGATTGTTTACCACCGATGAGGCAAAGACATTCACCCACGTGATGCATCCCAGACTAGAATGTATGTATGTGTCTGTCTTTAAATGAAACTAGGATGATGTGGAAACTATGTCGATCCGCCACAAATAAATCAATTCTTCCTAAATTTAAGTTATAATGTATACCTACGTTTAATTCTAAACGATATTTTTGTAACCGGCAGTGCAAATAATTTGTTGATAATTAGTATCCGGTATATAATCTGTGGGCTGTTTTTAATCTATGAATTCCGGAGTGACGTTTCAGTATTATTGATAAAGAAACTATCTTTGTAGACTACGCTTGGCTAGATTTGGTTGCCTAATTTGCGCCATAGATAATGGTGTTAGGATCATGATAAGCGGTCCACACTATAGAACTCTACAGAACTGTCAATGTCAAAGTAACAATTCGACGTAAACATAACCAATGCGAGATACAATTGTAAAAGTGATTTTAATCAATATGAATTAAAAAAAATGTCTTTAATAGTACTTAAAATCAGTGAAAAGAAAAGTGTTACACTCATTCGTCGTCGTTATCATTTAAATAATCATTTAAACAGTACAGTAACTAGATTTTAAATAAGATTTAATTAAGTATAACGAACATTTTTCATTAGTCGTCAGGGATCACTGTACGTAAATATTATTTAATATGTATATATTTAGTCAGCTGTAAAATTGAAACAATAAAATTGAACACAGCCGTTTCAACAAACAGCTGACGTAGACTTGTGTTATTTGTTTAGTTTTCATCATCTAACTGTGCGTCAATATTTTTATGTTCGTATCACATTGTTGTTCGACATATTACCAAATTTAATATCGAGTATCGTTCATGGATAATTTGTAGTGGATGTATGTGTCTTTCTCTTGCCAGTTACCAATTTTATTTGGCTAACATATCTTCCCTATCCACAGTTCTTTATCACTCGCCATTCTGACACTTCACTCCTTTCTTTAACATATCAATTTTTACACAGTCCATCTGTTTTCTTCGGTCTCCCTCTCACGCTAGTAACTTAGCAACTTTCCTAGTAACATGATCATTAGAGATCGGATAATCGGATGCATATTTACCTAAAGTTAATTTTTGGCTCACAAATTATGGAAGCGGCTTTTTAAAATACATTTTGTTAAATAAAAATCCCGGGAAATACGGGACTGCAAATTTAACGTAGTGATATTGTTTGAAAATTACTAAATTAGCACGTGGTATTTATTTTCAAAAGACCGAGACTCCGTGTTCATTTATACAACTATGCATACGTATTTACCAAAATGTTCTACAGTACCGGAATTCCGGAATTTTTATTTATGGAAATAAAATAAAAAGGCAGTTCCATACTTCGTCAAAAACTAAATTAGGTAAATAAATAAACATCCGGCTATCCAATTCCGCAATCCCGGGATTTTTATTTAACAAAACAATAAAAAGCCGTTTCCATACTTTGTCTTAAACTATCTTTAGGTAAATATGCATCCGATTATCCGATCTCTAATGATCATTCTCTTTTAATACGTGCCCATACCAGGAAAGCCTCTTTTCTCTCAATTTTTCAACAATATAGGCTACTTTCAGACTTCCCCTGATATATTCATTCGTCACTCTATCCTTTCTTGTAGAAATTGATGAATTCTAACTAACAAAAAACAATAAAAAATAAAAAATGACAAAAAAAATTTAACACTGTCGGGTTTTTTAATATTATTTATACATTTTATATTCACTAAATTATATTTTTATTACAATTACACTTCTGCTTAGTTTTCGCGGAGAATGGCCCATATTATATGTATGTATATATTATACGTCGTGAGTTGATTGAATCTTGTTATAAATTAGATATGAATAATAATTTGCAGTTGCAAGGGTTATGGCCGTTTTCACCAACCTTGTCTTAGCTTAGGTGACTCCTAAGTGACATGCTGGCACTTTTTATATTAACTGAAAAGAGTGAGACAGCATGTCTCTTAGGAGTCACCTAAGCTAAGACAAGGTTGGTGAAAACGGCCATTAGACTGTTATTATGTACTTACTTGTCTTTTTAGGGTTCCGTAGCCAAATGGCAAAAAACGGAACCCTTATAGATTCGTTATGTCCGTCTGTCACAGCCATTTTTTTCCGAAACTATAAGAGCTATGCTGTTGAAACGTGGTAGGTAGATGTAATAATAAATATTGGGGGCTCCCCATACTTAGAACTGAAACTCAAAAAAATTTTTTTCATCAAACGTACGTGTGGTGTATCTATGGATAGGTCTTCAAAAATGATATCGAGGTTTCTAAAATATTTTTTTTCTAAACCGTATAGTTTATAGCCTAGGAGGTAGACTCTGTACCAGGGTCGTCTGCATGGGTACCTCCGTCTTACCTATTTCCGCCGCCAAACAGCAGGGTTCGCTTTGCTGTGTTCCGGCGTGAAGGGTAAGATAGGCAGTGAAATTACTGGGTACTGTGACTTTACATCTTATGTCACAAGTTGGCAACGTACACTGTGGTTCTTATGAGGTTTGCAGATTTGCTGCGAATCTCGTGGGAACCACATGTACTATAGGCGACTGTTACCACTTACCATCAGGTGGGCAGCCTGCTTGTTTGTCAACTTTAGCAATAAAAAAAAAAAAAAAAAGTTTGCGTGACAAAATAAGAAAATGAAAAAATCTAAAAAAAATCATATGATGTACTACATTACTATAAAAACTACCAATGAAAATTGTTTTGAACGAGATCTAGTAAGTAGTTTTTTTAATACCTCGTAAATTGTAAACCGCTTCCTTTAATTTCATAAATCAATGGTACGGAACCCTATGTGCGCGAGTCCGACACGCGCTTGGCCGGTTTTTAATACTGTGTTTGTATATTCCTTGTTTGTACATGTCATTTTTGTCTTTTTTTATCTTTTTCTTGATTAATTGGTGTGAAATTTGTACTACGGTCCATATTGTCTTTGTAGTTTTCTTGTTGAGTTGTTTTCGTGCCTGATGTCACTACTGTGGCAAGCAGAGTACCAGTGTAGCTCCTTATACTGAGCTAGCTGTTCGTTCTTGGGGAAATGTATATCTATGTTTAACAAACTTCCGCAAGGTGTCATTGATTTGCCTTTATATAAATTTAAAAACCATATCAAAAAGACACTCATGAGTAAAGGTTATTATAAAGTAAGTGACTATCTTAATGATCACACTGTTTGGGAATAGGGACACTATTCATAGAGCCATGTTTGGTAACAACATTATTTATAATATTGTATTATTTTATATGTGTATGTAAACATACATACTGTAATCGTGTTAGGTGTGATTGTATCTTGTACTATATTGTATTTTTGTATTGTATTATTGTGATTGTTAACATTGAAAAGAGGAGATAAAAAATAGACCTTCAGAGTTTCTTCAATATATTTTTTTCTTTTTTTTTTTCCTTATTCGTACGTACGGACAAGGTTTTTGTTTTTTTTTTATTTAAGCTTTTTTTTGTTTTGTTTGTTGACGTCAATAAGTGCCTGTAAAGGTCTATGTTGAATAAATATTATTTTGATTTTGATTTTTTGATTTGAGCTTGCCACAGTTACAGCGGTACATATCATTGTTGTATTGTTTTGTTTTATTATTGTTGTTCGTATCGTTGTGTGGTCCATCAATAAATGTATTTCAGGAGGCATCTCGGCCGGCGTGTCGCGCATCGCCAGCTTGACTTACTCCGTGTTGTCGCGTCGCAAGGCCGCTGAGGAAGGCGTTGCGCGCTTAGCCCGCGTGCTGTCTGCCCTAGACCTCACCGCGCTGGGCGTGGGCAGCACACTGGGCGTGGGCGTGTACGTGCTCGCCGGTGACGTCGCCAAGAACTACGCGGGGCCCGCCGTTATATTGTCCTTTTTGTTGGCTGCAGTTGCCAGCGTGTTTGCTGGTGAGAACATTTTATTTATTTAATAATAGGTACAAAAACAGGTTGCAGCCAATTAAATCAAAAATAAATCTATACCGAACCTTAAAAACTAGGTAACTAACTAGGAACCTTAAAAACATTCTACTAATTAAGTTATGTGTTAACGTGCAACAAATATACAACTGTCAAGTTGATATGATGGAATGACAAAACCCAATTTCGGAATAACAAAGATAAACAAGAAAAAAACATAGATAAAAATAAAAAGAAGAAACATATATACGTTTCTTCTTGTTTCTTTTAAGAAATATTATGTACAAACAAACTATAAGTTACCTTAAATTATCAGGCAACAAATACTTGAAACTATAAAATCGACAATGAAAAATATCGGCACCAATTCCTGCGCCTGCGCAACCTCTCATGAGCTCATTATACTGGCGACACATTCTAGCTAAGGGAATATAATAAGAGATGTTCTTCAAGAAAACTCTGAGTGAGAATAATTTATTTATGAATCTATTTAATATATGATGATGAAATAAATATGAATTTATTTATGACTATATCTTTATAAAGATATATGTATGTATAAAATTTAGATTTCCATGCCCTTTATTACACCGGAGGGAGGCTACCAAGGTTGTCTACCTACCAATTGCCACATAACGGTGTGAAGGGTAAGATAGACATTGAAATTACTGGGTACTGTGATGTTATTTTATGTCACATTTTGGTAACGAACACTGTAGTTTTGGTGGGGGTTGCAGAGTTAGTCATACTGGAAACATTATTATGGCCGACTGTAACAAATTACCATCATTTGGGTAGTCTGCTTGTGAATATAACACCCTAGCAATAACTAAATTACCAAAAAATGCACGGTCTAAAGTTATTACTAAAAAGCTGCAAAGCAAAACTTTTATCAATGTACAATTGCCGGCAGGTCTCTGCTACGCGGAGTTCGGAGCTCGCGTGCCCAAAGCGGGCTCAGCATACGTGTACAGCTATGTGTGCGTTGGCGAGTTCATAGCCTTCATCATCGGATGGAACCTCATCCTGGAGTACATTATTGGTGAGTAGTTCATCCTGTTCTCTCGTCATCATCTTGTGCTTCAACTTATCTGTAGGTTGATTGAATTGTCTCATTGAATTTTAATAAAGCAGCAATGTTTAGTACAATTTGATCATGACAGAGTTACATAATCAGGACGTCGATGGTAGCTGATGATGCTGCGGCGTGGATGATGTAAGAGACCTTCACATGGACTCCAAGAACGGAGGAACTCTTTGTACTGGTTGTGGTCTAAACACTAATGCTGTGATATCCTTGTCATGGTAAATTGAAGCAAGCTCAGAATTCCTACCACGGACCACCTTATCAATACATATCTGTAATGTGAGGGTAATCACAAAAGAATCAGATCAGAAGCAGTCTCTTTCACTGTCTTCCACGTTTCTGCTGGAGAGTAGCGCCGCAGTATTGCCGTTCTGGTTTGAAGGGTAATATAAATATTGGGTATTGTTTCACATAACATGATGCTAAGACAACAACATGCTAGTTGTTTTTTTTTCCTCAGGAGAGGAGGCTGAGAATCCGTCATGGATACCAACGCAACAGACAAGCAGGGATGCGTTGATTATGTCGGACTCCTGGTGAATCGAGGCGGCTCGACCCACCAGACCTACCGACTAAACTCAGCCTAAGCCTTTGGTCCTAATGACCCTACTGGCTTATATGGAAGGGAATGCTAGTTGACAACAGACACTGGTCTATAAGGATCATTAGGGGCTGGGTTTCTTATGGGAACAATATGCATGAGGGCGTTGGTAATGGGTTAACGTTCTCATCTCTTGATAGAAGATTTATGGCGTCGGTCTCTGACAATGAAAAACAGGCGTCAAATCACTAATTGTAATCGAAAGCTAGAATGTTGGCAACGTCTATTGTGTTTTTTGTGAATGTTGCAGATTTCCTGCCAATCTCTCTGGAACAACATGTACTATTCATCATTAAGGTCCTTTCTCCCCTAGCTGGGGCAGAGGGCGTCCACAGTGAGCCTTCATCCCGCACGGTCTTTGATTTTACTGCGTTTGATTTCGCTCCAGAATTTTCCAATGCCTTTCGCTTCGCCAATAACAGACCGCCGCCAGGTTTTGGGCGACCACATTTGCGCTTTCGTTGGCTATTCCAGTCTTGGGCTCCCCTCGGTATGTGGATCTTTTCGAAGAGTCTGGCCTATCCAACTCCATTTACGGCGTTTGATCTGCTGCTCAATCCGGACTTTATCGCAACGTTCCTAAAGCTGTTCGTTGGGAATTCCTTCTGGCCAGTAGATAGACATCGGTTGAGCATGTCCTTATAGACCACCGCTGTTAAATCAAATGTACGTTGACGCTTCTGGCCTGTATAGTTTCAGCAATTCCCAGAGTGGTCCAGATAGACCTCCAGGCCTCGTAGTAATTCTGCTTTTATCAAATCTACCGAGCAACGATTTAATATCGTCAAAAATCGGGACAAAATCGATAGGCCGTCGGGACGCGGGACAATGTCTTCGAAATCGGGACTGTTCCGGCAAAATCTTGACGGGTGGCAACTCTGCCTCCAGGAGTCTACGTTGGACGCGTCAAAAATTGGGGTCGACAATCGTTAGCATGTGCATGAAACTTAATTTGGTTTCGATAGTGAAGAACTTTTAGAAAGATCTAATTGTAATTTAGATGCACCAAAATATTGAAAGTGTATGAAACAAGAGTTTGGGAATCTCTGATAGTTCATCGTGCTACTTTTAAGGGTGCGGGCGTAGTTGATGCGTGTATGGGCGTAGTTGATGGGTGTATCTAAAGACTCGCTCATACGTTACACAGCTGTAGCTATACTATTTTGATTCACCCGCCGAAACGTGTAGCACATGTAAATTATGAGTGTAGATTGGGTTATGTAATTGACATGATAATTTTGCTATCGCGTCTGGCAAAGTCTTATGTAATTTGAACCTAAATAAACGCAGTCTTTTATCTCGATAGGTAGTTGTTGAATGAGAAACAGGGCGGCAGATGTACGAAATCAATTGAAAACAAACACTATTCCTTTTTTCATTTACTATTCTATTTATTGGCTTTCGACGTTTGCTGTCATTTATTAGAAGACGTTTAATAATACTCTACCTCCGTGAGACGAATATAGAGTACGTATTATGATGTAACAGAGATTATTTTTAAACGCAGCATTTGCGAATTTCGCGAGAGTCCAATGTTGCGTTGTAACTGATAAGAACGGGGCTTGCCGTCCGCGACCTTCCCAAATCCAATATTGATTATGAATAAGTGTGCTCTATATCTTATCAGACGGCTTACTGTTACCTCGTGATTCAGAAATAAAGAACTGATTGTGTTATGATATAACGTGCACTGATTTTTCATCAGCTTCTCAGAAATATAACAAACGGCGCTCTTTGCTCATTTCCACTTTATATTGTATTAAATTATAATATTGCATTGTAACCAGACTCACATGCGCATGCAAAGTTGAATATTATTAATAATAAGAATGATTAGTTTTATTATGTCAATTTACGTACTCTATTAAATTAATATTTATTTTATTAAATTACATTAATGTACATTAAACAGATAATTAAGTAAATATAAAAAATTAAATAAACTATTAATAGAGTATAATTTATTTAATTTATTAATAATATTCAACAAATTTAATATTACTTACTCAATAATTATTAATTAATTAATTTTGGTTACTTAGTTACTGCTGAAACTGATTCTAACATATTTAACATACAGTGTATGGGTTTAATTTATATTAATACTAGCGGACCCGACAGACTTCATCCTGTCAAAAAGATTTGTACAGTGGCAGTTTTTTGTTCCTACTTATTTTATAGATAATATCGCATAGCCAACCAAATTGCAAGAAAGGTCCAAATGATCTATTACATTTTGTGACTATTCAATTTTGGAACGTGACATTAAATCCTCCAACGATGTATTCTGTGCCTTAACGCACACACGCACACTGTTTTGATAGATATGAATTTCAACTTTATTTAGCGTTAATAAAGCGCAAATTGACTCTTTAATCTTAGTAACACACCTACATTGCTTAGACAACAGTGAATGTTTGCAATATGAACTTTATACATTAATAATAAAGCTCAAATTGACTGTACGTTTTAGTTAGTAAACGTTTGTATCACGAATTTTTCCAAAAATCCATCCTTGAACTTCAACGAAAATAAAAAAAAAAGAATTGGCCAAATTGGTCCAGACGTTGTTGAGTTATGCGCTTACCAACCCATTTTGCGATTCATTTTTATATATAACATTTAATTCTATACAATATAATACATTTATTTATAAGTAATTAATTTTTAATTTAAATATTAATATAATATGCTTAATCACATATTATGTATGCTTACTAATTTAATCCATTGTTTTCGATAGCGTTTCGATAGCGCCAGTAGCCATATATGTAGATCCATATTTTTTTTTTGCTTTGGTCCGCGTATCTGGTGTAAACTCTCTAAAAGAGGAGTAAAAAAAAAATAACGAATATAATAATAATACCTGGGTATTGGCTTGCAGGCGCAGCGTCAGTGGTGAAGGCCCTCAGCGAATACTTGGACTCTCTTCTGGACAAGGCAATGTCGACGCATCTCCAAGCAGTTCTGCCGATGGACAGCCCGCACTTAGCGCGGTACCCGGACCTCTTCGCCTTTGCAGTCATCATGGCTTTCTCGGGTAAGTCACCGGGCATTATCAGGAATTTATTCGCCTCACTCATCTCGGTTACTTTGATGCGAATTCTTCTTCCAATTCAAATATGGTTATTTTTCGCTTAATCGTATAATATGTACTTCTAGGGACTCATTAGGCTGACCTGACCGTAGAGGTGATCTGCATTTTCTCGATCTTGTATGTTTTTCAAGGTGATATTAGGTGATGTGATACGCTTCCTCTATCTTAATGAATGAGCGTTTGTGATATGAATTTGGGACGTGGTTCCGTTGCCGAATGGCAAAAAACGGAATCCTTATGGATTCGTCATATGCATCCGTCCGTATGTCAGCCACTTTTTTCCGTAACGAACTAGCTCTTATGAGCTATGCTATTGAAACTTGGTAGGTAGATGTATTCGGTAAACCGCATTAAGTTTTTCATAAAAAAATAGAAAAAAATAGTAATTTTTTGGGGTTCCCCATACTTAGAACTGAAAAATGTGTGCCCCCCACATATGCAAACTTCCACCGGAAATTGGTTTGAACGAGATCAAATAATTAGTTTTTTTAATTAATACGTTATAAACCACATTTTACCTTTCATTCCATCAACTACAATATAATAAAGAAAAACATTTATTTAGATGTATAGTGGTACGGAACCCTACGAGCGCGAGTTCCGACTTCGCACTTGCCGGTTTTCTTTTACCAAACATACTTTCACGCACGCTCGTCGGTTACAGGTGAAGAATCTGGAGCGGGGCAGGAATAATGAAATACTGTTGATCTTGCGACGTCTATTGTAGGATTAACAAACATTACAAATGTGCTCGTATTTATATTAAAATTAACTTAAAACTACCGACATACATAATAATATTTCAACTACAAACTACCGACATACATAATAATATTAAATCTACCATACATTACACCTCCCAACTTAAATGTAATTGCTAACACTAATGAATAATAATGAACAAACTAATAATATATTACAATAAATTAATAATCTATCCCATAGCGCAGTACGGGTTTACGAACTCGCCGGGGGCGACTCACGGGCGTACAAGTAGGTTCAGAGGGGTCCTCCACTGGTTTTGGCACAGATATCTCACTGTTACTTTTTGTAACTGATATTGCCTCTGCAACATCATCATTGCTTCCCACATCGGGTATATTGGAATCCGCTAGAGCATCCTCACTGCCAATACTGACCTGACCTTCAAATTGATCGCTATTTGTACCAGAAGGGCAAGGAACATTCGACATCCTTGATCGGCGTCTGATTTGATCTATGTGCCTAGGTATAAGTCGACCGTCACCGCTATTCACAACATATCTATTAGTACCCTGATTATTAGCAACTGTGCCCTTCAACCATTTATCTGGTTGACGGAAACTTCTAGCCCACACTGGTTCGCCAGGCGCGAGGTCTCGCAGCACGCCGCCCGCGTGCTGTTGCTGGCTGTGCTGCGCGCGGCTGACGCACAACTCGCGAGCACTCACGCTGCGTAATAAGTCGAGCCTCGAGCGTAGTGAGCGTCGCTGAAGCAACATAGCGGGGGTCTCACCCGTACTGCTATGAATACTATTTCTATAGCTTAGTAGAAATGTTTGCAATGCGCTATCTATATCCACTAGTTCCCTATTAGCTTTTTTAATGACCCGCTTACATATTTTTACCGCGTTTTCTGCCGCGCCATTTGATGAAGGATGATAAGCGGGCGAAAATGACTGCCGAATACCGTTATTCTTTAAAAAACATTGGAACTCTAAACTTGTAAATGGTGGTCCCTGATCTGATACTACCTCTTTGGGTAGTCCAAATCGTGCGAATGTGGCTCTAAGTGTTCTAATTACTGTCGCTGCATTCGTTCTGGGCATATCAAACACCTCAATCCATTTCGAACTGGCATCTACTAATATTAAATATATTTTTCCGTGTAATGGCCCAAGAAAATCGAGATGTACCCTACTCCATGGCTGAATGTGATACGGCCACGGTTTTGGCGGGGCGTGCGGTGGAGCCGACGCCTCCGCCGCACACGTTTCGCACTGCTTGCAGAGTGCTTCAACATCGGAGTCTATGTTTGGCCACCATACATAGCTGCGAGCTAAAGATTTCGTCTTTACAATACCCATGTGACCGCTATGTAACTGCATTAATATTTTTTCTTTGAGGCTTTGAGGAACAATCAATCTATAACCCCACATAACACAACCGCGTTCTAAATACAATTCATTCCTTTTATTGAAAAATTGTTTAACGTCTTCCTCGTCACATTTATTTGGCCAGCCCGATTGAATATAGTACATAATACGACTAAGTAAGATATCCTTTGCCGTAGCCATCCGGACATCATCGTGTGTTACTGGTAAAAATTTCTCAACAAAGTTTATATATGTTACTTCCTTGCGTATGTGTGATTTAGATTCCGATTGTGACAATCGAGATAAAGCGTCAGCGCAATTGTTTTTAGATGCCACGTACTCTATTTCATAAGTGTACCCGGATAACAAAATAGCCCACCTCTGTAATCGAGACGCTGCCATAACAGGTATACCCACTTTGCTACCAAAAATATATGTCAAAGGTTTGTGATCGGTTCTCAGTTTAAATTTACGGCCATATAAATATTGGTGAAATTTCCTAACCCCAAACACTATAGCTAAAGCTTCTCTATCTATTTGTGCGTATGCTCGCTCAGCCGTCGTAAGTGAGCGAGACGCGTACGCTACAGGACGCTCTCCATCTGGTGTAATATGCGATAGAACCACTCCTATTCCAACGCAGCTTGCATCTGCTGTTAAAATTAACGGTTGCTCTAACGAATAGTGTACTAGAACTTCACTAGAAGCTAAGCTCTGTTTGATTGAGGTAAATGCTGTTTCAGCCTCTGAACTCCACTTAAACTTTACATTGTGCCGTAATAGATTATATAAAGGCGCCAAGGTAGTACTAACATTTCTAATAAATTTTGAATAATACATGACCATACCAATAAAAGATCGTAGCTCTGAAACATTTGTGGGGGCCTGGTATTTAAAATGGCTTTGACCTTGTCTTCACAAGTGCGCACGCCCTTTTTGTCTATAACGTGTCCTAAGTAATTTACACTATCTTGAAAAAATGCACACTTTTCCCTTTTTACTCTAAGTCCATTATTTCGCAAACGCTCAAAAACTTTATTTAAATTATCCAGATGTTCCAGGTCCCCTCGCCCAGAAATAATGACATCGTCCAAAAAAACTCCTACATATGGTATGTCAGCAAACAATTGCTCGAGATGTTTTTGAAAAATTCCTGGGCTAGACGATAATCCAAATACGAGTCTATTATACATGAATAGGCCTTTATGTGTGTTTATAACTGTATACTTCTTAGAATCGTCCAATTCGAATTGTGCATACGCCTGTGACAGATCTATTTTACTGAATTTTTCCCCACCGTGTAAACGTGCTAACAAATCCTCCACCTTGGGTAACGGATAACGGTCGACTTCTATAACCTTATTTAAAGTTAATTTATAATCAGCGCAAATTCTAATATTACCGTCCTTTTTGACGACTGGTACAATGGGCGTGGCCCAGTCCGAGCGGTCTACAGGAGTGAGGATGCCGTCGCGCACCATCTGATCCAGCGCACGCTCCACGGGCGCACGCAGCGCGTATGCCAGCGGCCGCGCGCGCATGAACACCGGCCGCGCCCCCTCTCGTAAGTGAATGCCCACTTGGCCGCCCGTGAAACGACCCAGACCATCCGCGAACACATCACAGTATCTGGAACTAAAATCATTTATGTCAAAACTATGATAATTCACTTTATTTAAACTCTCGAACCTTGGCAGTTGAATATTTAACGCCATAAGCCACTGTCTGCCTAGTAACGACGTCTTCGCATTTTCTATAACGTATAAATTTAAATTCTTTTTAATATTCATATACCCTACTATAGGTTTTATAACACCCACCGGTTTTATTATCTCTCCTGTATAGTATCGTAAGTGCAAATTTGTTTTTTGAATTTCTAAGTTATTAAATAATTTTTTGTAAAGTACTAAACTTATACATGACACTGCGCTACCAGTGTCACATTCCATCTCGATATCGTGACCATTTATATTAAGCGATATCATTATGGATTACACTGCTTATAAGATAATTGGTTTAGTGGTACCTCATCGCTGTCCTCGTCGATGCTATCCTCCCGAATCGCTGGTGTCACGTCCACGGCGTAGTGACTTGATAGATTGGGGCAGACTCGCCGTAAATGCCCCCGTCTATTGCAAACTCTGCATACGTAGTGAGAAAACTGACACTGCGACCCGTCGTGATCCGCACCGCATACCCGACATGCCTGCTGGGGAGCGCTCTCTCTCGCCCGCTGGCCAAACGCAGCACGCCCAAAGCCCGCCGCCGATGCCTGCCGATTGCCCCGCGCGCGCCGTGCGCGGCCACGGAACTCGCCACCGCCGCCACTGGTCGTCAGTCTTGTCGGTCCCTTATTTCGACACGATTCCGCGATTGCCTGACAGGATGCTGTGTAATCACATTCTGCCATTGTTCGGCCTTCCACTGTCGCCGCGTCCTTCTCCGCTGCTTCCATACTCACAGATAGGGCATAAGCTTTTGCGAAATCCATCTTGTTCTCCGTAAATAAGCGTTGTCGTATAGTTTCGCTTTTGATCCCACATACTATTTGATCACGTAAGCTCTCTTCTAGCCAACTTTCGAACTCACAAGTCTTCGACATCTTCTTTAACACGGCTACGTATTCAGAAATAGTTTCATCACTACCCTGCTTCCTGTGACGAAATTTATACCGCTCCGATAATATACTCGGCTTTGGTTGGAGGTACCTTTCCAAAATATCCGCAAGCTGTTTAAAAGATTTACTCGTCGGCTTTTCTGGAGTACACAAATTTACCAACAGCTCGTAACATTCCGCTCCCATAACCGTGATCAACGTCGGCACTTGTCTATCTTCTTTTATGTCGTTGACAACAAAGTATTGCTCGAGTCGTTCCACGTACAATCTCCAATTCTCCGTGCGCACATTAAACTCTGCTATTCTTCCAATCGACATCTTCCTTTTTCTTTTTTTTTTCTTTTTGCAGCTTAATATCGCGCTTCGATTCGTAGTATAATCCTCGTCGCCACTGAAGAATCTGGAGCGGGGCAGGAATAATGAAATACTGTTGATCTTGCGACGTCTATTGTAGGATTAACAAACATTACAGATGTGCTCGTATTTATATTAAAATTAACTTAAAACTACCGACATACATAATAATATTTCAACTACAAACTACCGACATACATAATAATATTAAATCTACCATACATTACAACAGGTACTCTCGACCGAACCTTCTTTCAAAATCTATGAACTATTGTGATTCAAGTAGTTTTTGTCTTATGTCGTCCCCTAAAACGACTATTCATATTGCCTTATAACAGGACATTGTTCAATTTTGCCTAAGAACCGATGTGAATATAAATAATTACTAACTAATTAATTTATTTATTTTTATATTATTTGAAACATATTTTAGTATTCCACGGACACTTCAAATAAATAAATTCCAAATAAAAAGTTGGGTCACAATTATTGATGCCGTATAAAATGTTTTCCGTCAGCCAGTGCTGCCAGTTTCGGAAGTTTTCGCGATTTCGGTAAATACGGATCGAATTGAGAACCTCCTCCTTTTTGAAGTCGGTTATTAAAATTAGTTGATAACACTTTAATCATTTAAATACCTAAATTGACTAACGCAGAAAAAAACCTAGTATTATATATTTTTTAAACGAAAGCTTGGCATTCAAGTATTATAGTTTTCGTAATTGGCAACACTGGTGTACTACATACCTTATCTGTGTCCGTTTCATTTAATTTTTGATTGCTTTGCGACTATCGTTTCTTTTGTGATTTTCTATGCGTTTCATGGTTTTATTCTAATAACTTTGGCTTGATTACGGACTCCGATTACATTGCGTAGGTACTTGGTAGACTCGGATGTGTGTAAAGGACTGGATTTTGTAAAATGATAATTGTCAAAGAATTATCTTAAACTTGACTAGGTACTATCTCTTTTCCTAGTATCTAGTAGAGTAGTCCTTTCCTAGTTCTAAAAGAGAACATATATAGCTGTACATAGTATTGTTAATTTACTTTGATATTACTACTCTCTGATATTTCACGCAAGGTTGGTTATTTTTATTTATAACCTCAAAATATTAACTTTTTTCGTAATTATTTTAGTTTCCTGAAGTGTCCGTTCGTGAAAACTTATTTCATAGGATTCCATATAATTTTAAGAGTTTATATAAGTCACTTTCGATTCGAACGGTTCTTAGGCAGAACATGTATGGAGCCGGAACAATGTCCTTTCTTTCGTCACACATCTTATGTCCTTTCAAAGTGTCCAAACTATCTAAGCATTTCCTGCTCGATTTTTCTCACTAAATCTTTTACATCGCACATTTCTTTTACCACATAACTTTTCACTAAAACTATATAAAAATATGTTAAACGGTTACCAAAACGCATTACCCGATATCGCGATACCCGATAGCGATATTAACAAAAGTATCCAAAAGATAGTAAGTAAAAGGTAGTTATTTTGGTACTACTTTAGATTTAACTAGCGACCCGTCCCGGCTTCGCACGGGTGCAATGAAAAAATGGTTATGGTGGGTTATCCCTAAGAGATAGACATATACCATCGCGGACTTTTTTGTTGAACTTTTAAGGTCTATCTCGTAGGGTTCAGCCAGCGTTTTTGCAATATAAGCGCAAAAAAACGTGCGTATTTACGATATCACATTCGAAACCTCTAAATTGATCAGTGTTTTGCTACTAAATTATGCATGTATTATACATATAGACCTTCCTTAAGAATCGAATTAAAAAAAACGCATCAAAATCCGTTGCGTAGTTTTAAAGATCTAAGCATACATAGGGACAGACAGATGGCGTATAGCGACTTTGTTTTAGTAATGTAGTGATATTATATACCCCGTTTTATATCGTACCCTTATTATGTTTTTTGCTTTAAAAATAGAGTAGGCCTTTCAGAAACCTGTATAAAGCGGCCAAATGTGAAATAAAACGTGAACAACAAACTGACAATTGGGTAGACGACAAGTTTTTAAATCCTATATATAATAAGAGTACTCTATTAAGTGAGAAATATTGTAGAACCAACAGTACACCTGCGCCTATTACTTTTGAAGATACATCGCCATGTTTGCGGCGCTGTCGCGGGGCGCTCAAACACGCTCCATACTAAAAGCACTGCAATCGTGACGTCATAACTCAGTAAACTCGCCTAATTTGTATGAGCGTATAAACAAATTTTAAAATAACTTTGTTATTTGTACGTTTATAGGTATACTTTCTATATATAAAAATGTTACATTTAATGTGAGAATGCTAGAAATGTGTTCGTTTCATTAGAATTACGGTAATAAAAATTGCTCATTTTTTTGAAATCTAAAAACAATATAAATTAATAATTAAACTGAAATTTCTATATTGACACACTTTCATGAGATATAAATTGCTCAACTCAGATTATTATAGTATAAAAACGGCCATAATCAGTTGTAGTCGTCTACCCTATTGACCGACCTAACACCCTTTACTAAGAGGGACCTCAGATTATAACCACATAAACAAATCATGGATAACGTCGTATGTTTCATAATGATTTACTTTAATTAATATTGTACCTTATTTTAAATATTTATTATGTAAATTGTTTGTTACTTTTGACAGTTCAATCGTACCTCTCTCTTTAAAGGCGTGGATTTTCACGTTTTATTTAATGTGACATTTTTGCTGCAATATGTCTTCCAAAAATATATTCTTATTTGTATAAAATTCTTAAGTTCCTGCTGACGTTTCTCAACACTTTTGTGAATTCCTGTGTTGCCCAGCTGTGGAACAAAGACATTGCCAGTTTATACTGGATAATCTTAGTGCATACTATTGTAGGGTTATTTATTTTGGTATGTGCGCTATTATATAATAAATAATATTTTTTTCTTTTTATAGTGGCCTTGGCATTTGGTGTAAAAGAGTCAACCAAATTCAACAACTTCTGCACCGGAGTCAATCTGTGCGTTGTACTCTTCGTCATTATTTCGGGATGTTTCAAAGGTAATAAAAGGTATTTTATCGTATTTTGACAGCTCAGCGCGATGACTTATCATTTCGTGGGTATCGAGTGGTTTATTTCCATAATATATGGCGAAGACACCATTGCCAATACATCTTTAAAGCGTTTTTCATTATAGAGACGACAAATAACCAAAGAATTTTATGAAATAGGGACAAAGCATAAAATTATAAAAAACGTAAAAAACCGCTAAGGAAAATAAGTAATAAGTTTAGTCTAATTACAATATCCAAAGTTATTAGCTACTAGCTGACTCGTGCCCACTTCGTTGGACCTAATATTAATAATCGGACCCGAACCGAATTTTTGGTAATATATGTCTAATAAATATGACCTAATTTAAATTATTTTATTAATATTAAAAATTAAATTATCTTTACTAATATTAAAAAAAAAACTACATTTGGTAACTTAAATATAAAAGCTAGACATATGCTGTCGTTGACTTTTTTGTAGGCATTTTCAAGCTTCCACACATCTTTTCTATAGAACTTAAAAATATATCTTTCATAGGCAGCGTTCGTATGAAATGATTTCTTCATTCGACTGTTTTTTCTCCGATTCACTTTGCAAAACGGACTATCACGTAAAAGCCTTCATATTTTTCAGTTTTTTATACAACCTATGACACTCAGCAATAATGTGGCTTTCTATTGGTGAAAGAATTTTTAAAATCGGTTCAGTAGATCCCGAGATTACCCCTGACAATTTAACAAATATACAAACATACAAACTTTACTTCCTTATAATATTAGTATATATTAAAAATTGCACGCTATCTCTTTCATGAGAAACAGATTTTTGTATTCGCGATTGTATGGCGGGCGTATAATGCTAACTAAGTCACGGTTTTTGTTTATTTATTTCATAAGGTACATGTAAATATTGTAGTATATATATTTCATACTAGCTGTACTCGCGACTTCGTCCGCGGGGAATTGAACAAAAAGTTAATTGGTTGATTTCGTTTTTTTGGTCCTTGCATTTTTATTTTAAGTGGTATGCGCGTGAGCTCGGCTGCTCAAATTCAAAACCTAGTAACACCTAATTAGAATAAAAAAAAACGGTTTTCAGCATTTTTCGACTTAAACCAGGTAGTAACCAAAACGATGTGGACCTTAAAACACCCATTTTCATACGTAATTTTTAAGATATAATTTAGTAAGTCTAAGCAATTTGCCATGATTACGAGAATTTCTTTGAAGTACAAATTGTAAACTTAGTATGTCAGAATACAAATTTAAAACCCAAGCATCTCAAGTGACTTACTTAGTTATGAATTTGATATACCAACTTGATATGTTTTGAATTTGGCGCAAAGTAAAAATAACAAATAAATAGCCAAATAACCTAGTAAAGCAGACTTACTAAGTTACAATTTGGGTAAATTCACGAAAAAAAAAAATAAAGTATGAGCGATTTTAGTGTAACTGTACTCCAAAAAGATTACGAACGAGTATTACAAAGTAAAATGTCAACCATATAGCACAACTTTTCGTTAAACACCCAAATCGTTATCTCGTCTGGTTTCGTCGGGCTAATGAATCAAAGTAGCCGACCCGTTTTTTGCTCTCCTAAAAATTTTTGTTGGAAGGAGTTACTATGTTTTGGTATTAAGCAGCCGAGCTGTGCGCGGTACTGAATAGTACTTGGACATTGCAATATTATTTTATTATAGGGAGGGAAGAAATATTCGGTGTACATATATATGAGTAAATATATGAGTGCCAAATTTCAAGTCTTTTGTGTCGGTTGTGCCAGATTCAACACATCTACTAAAAGCCTTAGATTCATTAGGACCAAGTTTTAGTCTGAGTTTGGTCGGTCTCGATCGGTTTAGCGTCCGATATCATCGCGCCACTTGCTCGTGGTGGTATGAGGATTTCAGCATCACCTCTCCTGAAAGAAAAATAAACACATCGAATCTCATTGTCTCTTTTTTAAAAACTAACTTTGCTGATTGGGTCTATAGAGGGTTAAGAGTCATAGCTTTTGCCCACGGCTACATATGCGCGGAAGTCGGTTTATGGCGCGAAGGTTTTATCGCGCTTCCCGTGGGACTATCCGTTTTTTCCGAGATGAAAAATACCGCAAAACCTTGCTCAAGAATCACTCTATCTATTGATGAAAACCGCATGAAAAACTGTGCAGTAGTTTTTGAGAGAAGCCTTTATTGTGCATCCCGTGGGATATGTTGATTTTTCCGGGATAAAAAGTAGCCTGTTATTTAATCCGGACTTTTATTTTTACGTCTGCAAAATTTCAAAGCAGTTCAGTAGTTACGGCGTGAAAGCGGAATAAACAAACTCACTTTCCGATTTATAATATTATAATATAATCTTCTTATATATAAAAATGAATCGCAAAATGTGTTGGTAAGCTTATAACTCAACAACGCCTGGACCAATTTGGCCAATTCTTTTTTGTTAATGTTCGTTGAAGTTCAAGGAGGGTTTTTACAATGAGGAAAATTCGAATAATTATCGGAAATACCCTAAAAACAGCCCTTTTATTTTCCCATGCAAACGTTTTCTAACTAAAACGTACAGTCGAATTGAGCTTTATTGTTATTGTATAAAGTTCATATTGCAAGCACTCACTGTTGTCTAAGCAATGTAGGTGTGTTGCTCAAAAAGTCAATTTGCGCTTTATTAACGCTACATATAGTTGAAATTCAATCACATCTATCAAAACAGTGTGCGTGCGTGCGTTGGAGCACAGAATACATCGTTGGAGGATTTAATGTCACGTTCCAAAATTGAATAGCCACAAAATGTAATAGGTCATTTAGACTTTTTTTGCGATTTGGTTTGCTATGCGACATTATCTATAAAATAATTAGGAACAAGAAACTGCCACTGTACAAATCTTTTTGACAGGACGAAGTCTGTCGGGTCCGCTAGTATTACTCGTATATATATTAGTAAAGATTACTCTTCGCAGCGTATGCGATGAAAGACATTTTATGGCTAATTTTTTTACAATGGTTGGATTTAATAAGAATTTCTATGATTTCTATAGTAATCTATACTAAATATAGCCTATGTTACTCAGTGATAATGTAGCTATCTAATGAAAAAAGAATGATCAAAATCGGTCCAGTACTTTTTGAGTTTATTCGTTACATACAAAAATACAAATCTTTCCTCTTTATAATATTAGCGTAGATAAGATCGCCGCCCCTAATGTTTTTTTCAGTATCGTGGTTAATACACCCAGATTTGACTACGCAACAACTTAAATTTCTAAGTGTGTTTATTAAAGTCTGATTATTAATTCACTGGAGTAAACTGACAGATGCTAATGTCACATTGTAAAATTATGCTGCCATATTTATCGTACTAGTGAGGTGACCTGCAAATATAATTGGATAAATTGAATAAATCGATAAGGACTTCACCCTTCGTTGTTATTCAGATCACTCACACAAAGTCAGTAACAACGTTTATTAAAAAAAAAAGTACTCAATTAATTATAATATAGGTACATGAATTCTATCAGATACAAAAAATGAAATTCACTCACTTGCTAGCGTTCCCGAACTATGTGTTCAGTTAATCAGTAAATCAATTTTTTTGGCTGTAATTATTCGAACATTTGGAAATACTTTAATTATTGCAATATTTTTAAAAGAAAAATACAGATTTAACCACTGTGTAATAGTAGTTATTGTATTTCATTTTAGACAAAACATAATTCTGTAAATTATTTATCGTTGTAATGGATATAACCACGACAATTTTACGTCAAGTTTTTTTTTATTTAGTGCTGGTTATTACTGGTTACTGGTACAAGATGGAGAAGCTGTGTGGATCATGTAATAAACTTAGAAAATAAAATGTTTAATCTCGACCATATGATGGACAATATTACGGACCGTTTTATAATAAGTGTCACTGACAGCGACGACGATAGTGATAAAATTATGTCTGACGATGACGAATAAAAATCTATCCATTGAATATTTTTGTTTCTTTTCAATATATATATTCGAGTAATTACGCCATTTCAAATTAAACAAAATTGGATTAAGATTTCTTAATAAAGTAAATAAAATGAGTAATGTGATTTGAGGACGGAATGAAATTGAATGAATGAGTTTGTTTTCAATATTCTAGTCACAACACTATTTTCTGTTCATCATAAAGTGGTAACACCGTAAACGTCAGTTTACTCCAGTGAATTAATGATTGGACTTTAGACGATTGCCTCAACTTTCGAGGGAAATGCATAAGTGTATGCATGTATGGATGTACAATGATGGTACAAATTGCAGCGGACACGAAGAACTGGCGCATCCCCGCCGCGGAGGTGCCTAAGACGGACCGCAAGGATTTCGGAAATGGCGGTTTTGCACCGTACGGGGTTGCCGGCATCATCAAAGGGGCTGCCGTGTGTTTCTACGGATTTATCGGTGAGTTTTTTTTGTTGCTTTTGCATTTGTATTTATTTATTATAGGTACATACATACTTCTGTCAAAACAGAAATGAATTATATACCTAAATATCTTAACTAAAAAAAAAAACTAAATTTAAAGTGTTAAAACAAAATATTTAATAATTATAACTTTAATGGAAACCGACTAAAATAGCTATTAATAATAAGCAATCATATAAACTAATCCTGTTAATAACTATTAAATCATTTAAATAGATAGTATGTGTTTCTAAACATCGATAAAATATTAGTGTATCGATTCGCAAAAGTATCCAATTTCGTATGTGCAGTAAACAATTTCGTATGTGCAGCAAACAATTTCGTATGTGCAGCAAACAATTTCGTATGTGCAGCAAACAATTTCGTGTGTGCAGCAAACAATTTCGTATGTGCAGCAAACAATTTCGTATGTGCAGCAAACAATTTCGTGTGTGCAGCAAACAATTTCGTGTGTGCAGCAAACAATTTCGTATGTGCAGCAAACAATTTCGTATGTGCAGCAAACAATTTCGTATGTGCAGCAAACAATTTCGTATGTGCAGCAAACATCTCGTTATAAGCCTTGTACTTGCGCACAATAGGGTTGAAAAAAGACGTATAATTAAAATAGAATAAAATGAAGAACTACTTTTATTGTTTCTCGACAAATGGAGCATTCAGGTTAAATAAATAAATACTTTTATCGTACATATGTATCTTCAATATTTTTATTATGTTTAAATATAAATAGTTTATTCATTACACCTTAAGAGTTCCTTGCCTTTTCTTCTTTTTTGGGTCCTTAAATTTAATTTATATTTGACACCAGTAAGTGTCTTTATTACTACTATCATGCTACTATCATGCTATTAATCCTCTATAAAAGAACCTATAACAATTAGCTTATTGCCAACATTAAAACACTCAATGATATTATGATCATTATATCATCCAAACGCGTGATATTATGAATTTCAAAAAAATGAACTTTTTCATGCAATGACATTTTCACCACCAGATCGCAAACATTTTGAAAAAAGAACAATAAATTATAGACTAATTCGTGATTTCGGATTCTCGTCTATTTCCCGCCATTTTTTCACTCGAATTCTTTTACTTATTAAGGTTTGTTTATTTTACATGCTTCGTAATTAGACTTTTCTTGAATTTACATAGTTCTTACAACACTGTACAACACAACCTGTGGTATGAGAATCTTTTATAGAGGATTCACATCATGATTGTAGATAAAGTATTGTATGCAACTGTTATAATTAGGTATTATACAACAGTTGCATAAATAACTATTAACGCGTCTTTGATTAAATATTATGCGTTGCTTATTTTCAGGGTTCGATTGCGTAGCTACTGCCGGAGAAGAAGCTAGAAGACCTCAGAAGAGCATTCCGTTCGCGGTGGTCGCGTCGCTGCTCATTGTGTTCTTGGCTTACTGCGGCGTGTCGTCTGTCCTCACGCTCATGCTGCCGTATTACATGCAGGCGAGTGCTTGTGTATATTAGACAGGGAGACAGAGAGTAAGAGAACTAGAGATATATGCTTTGGATTGGTTTATTTGGCCGATAAAATACAACAAATAGAAAAATACGAGAAATAGAAAAATCAAAACTAGTTTTTGTGAAAAATGCAAATTTTCTTGTTAACCGTAAATTTTTTTGAAAATCTGTGAATGGGAATGAAATTATTTTGAAAAATTATGGACAGTCTCCTAAGACCAATTTCTTGTAGCTGCAACGATTAAGGTATCTCCCTTGGCTGTTTTTTATAACTGGGACAGTATGAGGAAAGCCTAAACCATTGAAGATATAAGGAACCGTCTTAGGTACTTTGAGCTGACAATTTGTATGGGAAACTTTTTATCAAATATGACTAACTTCTGCTGCTCAGATTTTTTTCTTCCGATAGAATGAAATATTCCTAATATGAAATTTAGTCGATCCGCATTAAATTTTTTTTTCACCAAAATGACTAATTTCCAAGGACACCTCATGCTTGACCAAAAAAATAACTATGTCAAATTTATTTTCACAAAAAAAGATGAAATGGTTCCTAAGACGGTTTCCTTATATCTTCAATGGTTTAGGTTTTCCCCATACTGTCCCAGTTAAAAAAAAACACTCTGTATATAAATAATTAAAAATACACTGAACATATTTAAATATTCATACATTTGATTTTCACTTGAAGTTTGATATGTTTTTACTTCTGTTGTTTTAGTTGATTTTGTTGCTTCTGCTTCTGAAATTAGTGAATACAAAATATATTTGAATGTTATGAATGGTCTCCTCTGAAATTTCCTATGAAAAAAATGTCGATGTAGTAGTAGGACCTCCATATTGGCCTATTGGGATCGACTGGTGGTTATAAGTGTGCTTTGGTTGCCATAGGACGAGAAAGCCCCGTTCCCGTTCGTGTACGACCGCCTGGGCTGGCCCTGGGCCAAGTACGCCGTCAGCGTCGGCGCAATGTGCGCTCTGTGCTCCAGGTAATACGCGCGGGTGTTCTTTGCCGGCGGTACACCAACAGCTATACCTATACATTTCCCTATAATAAAGTTATTAATTCTTGTGAATAATTAGAGAGGTGTTTAATATGCATTTTAACTATAAAATTGTGGGTAAATTCCAATTAATCAGAAGCTGCTTTTATAGATATTGCAATTCACATATATATAGTTTTAATATTAGGCACAACTGAACTTGTACTAATATGCAACCGCCATCGCGTTCAAAGTTGTACTAATTTTTGTTAACTATAATACAATAGATGCGCTCGCGCAATAACTGGGCTCGAAACAGCCGCGCGCATTAGCGATTAAATACACAATATGTATATAATGCAAATTTATATAGTTATTTCATTTCTATACATAGATTAGTTTTAGGTCTTGTTATAATATATGTGTAATACAAATGCCGGGGCAGCCTGCTGGGCGCGGTGTTCCCGCTGCCGCGCATCATCTACGCGATGGCGGCGGACGGGCTGCTGTTCCGCTGCCTGGGCGCCGTGAGCCAGCGCTTCCGCACGCCGCTGCTGGGCACCGCGCTGGCCGGCCTGCTCACCGGTACCGCCCCGCCCCGCCCCGCCCCCCACTAGCCCGCCCCACGAGCTCAACCACACGCCCGCCCCACGAGCCCATCCCACACGCCTACCCAACTAGTCCGCCCCACGAGCCCGCCCCACACACCCACCCCACTAGACCGCCCCACTCGCCCGCCTCACACGCCTGCCCCACTAGTCCTCCCCACGAGCCCGCCCCACACGCCCACCACACTAGTCCGCCCCACAAGGCCACCTCACTCGCCCGCCCCACTCGACCACCCAACATGCCCGCAACACTCGCCCATCTCTCTCGCCCGCCCCACTGGTCCGCTCCAACTTGCCCGGCCCAAACGCCTGCCCCACACACCCGCCCCATCTGTCCACCCTACTCACCCGCCTCACTCGCTCACTCCACTTGGCCGCCCTTCTTGCCCATCCCACTTGACCGCCCCACTTGCCCGCCCAACCAGCCCGCCCTTCTTGCCCTCCCCACTTCCCGCCCTTCTTACCCACTCTTCTTGCCCACCTCACTTGTCCGCCCCATTTGCCCGCCTCACACGCCTACCCCACTAGTCCTCCCCACCAGCTTGCCCCACGAGCCCGTCCCACACGCCCACCACACTCGCCCGCCCCACTCGACCGGCCCCACTCGACCACCCAACATGCCCGCAACACTCACCCATCTCTCTCGCCCGCCCCACTGGGCCGCTCCAACTTGCCCGGCCCAAACGCCTGCCCCACACACCCACCCCATCCGTCCACCCTACTCGCCCGCCTCACTCGCTGACTCCACTTGGCCACCCCACTTGCCCGCCCTTCTTGCCCACCCCACTTGACCGCCCCACTTGCCCGCCCTTCTTGCCCACCCCATTTGACCGCACCCCTTGCCCGCCCTTCTTGCCTACCCCACTTGTCCGCCCCACTTGCCCGCCCCACTTACCCGCCGCTGCCAATCGCTGCCTACGACACTACTAACATTTCATTTTTCTAATGACTTATTTCGACAATGCCAAGGTTTTCTCATAAATTGAACAAAAGAGTATAGACAGAAAATCATTTATTTTTAATACTTAATAAATTACGGTGATTATAGTTTTTTTTCTAAAATTTACGATTTGTTCCCCAAAAACCGATCCGTCTTTCAGTTTATTACAAACTACGGAAAACGTACCATTTTATTATTTTACACACAATAAACCTAGATTGTCTAATAAACTCAGTTTGACAATATTTTTTTAGGCTTTTAACTTGATATAAATAAATACAACGGTCAAACTCTGTAAATATTTTACCCTAAATAGAGTAATGATCCCCTATCAATTATAAAAGTTTTTGGTTGAATAGGCTCACAAGTTACTGATTTTTATGAAAATTTATATTGATATAGTTTGAATAACCTAAGAATAACATGAGTATTTTTATACCACGGGAAAGTCTGTCAAAAATGGTTGACCAGGCTTTTGGAAACGCAAATTAAACTGTGGGCGAAAAGCTAATCATATCATATATATGTCTTCTTCTTTGTGGCCTCTTCCACTCACTTCTATCACTTACCATTTCGACACTCTTCTTCAACATATCATCAAATCGCATCACACGTCTACAATTGCTTAATAAAATCTTGGATGACAGTGTACAACGATTTTTCTTCGAGATTCGATTGAAATTCAAATCTCTCCATTTATAAAACATTTACAAATTTACAAATTAAGCTTTGTTTTCTCTCGCAGGCACTCTGGCTATGATATTCGAGCTGGAACAGCTGATCCACATGATGTCCATTGGAACTTTGCTCGCGTACTCCATGGTTGCTTCCTGTGTTCTCTTGTTGAGGTGAATATTAAATAAATCTTATATATAAAAATGAATCGCAAAATGTGTTGGTAAGCTCATAACTCAACAACGCCTGGACTAATTTGACCAATTCTTTTTCGTTAATGTTCGTTGAAGTTCAAGGAGGGTTTTTACAATGAGGAAAATTCGAATAATTATCGGAAATACTCTAAAAACAGCCCTTTTATTTTCCCATGCAAACGTTTTCTAACTAAAACGTACATTCGAATTGAGCTTTATTGTTATTGTATAAAGTTCATACTGCAAGCACTCACTGTTGTCTAAGCAATGAAGGTGTGTTCCTAACATCAAAGAGTCAATTTGCGCTTTATTAACGCTACATATAGTTGAAATTCAATCATATCTATCAAAACAGTGTGCGTGCGTGCGTTGGAGCACAGAATACATCGTTGGAGGATTTAATGTCACGTTCCAAAATTGAATAGCCACAAAATGTATAAGGTCATTTAGACTTTTTTTGCGATTTGGTTGGCTATGCGACATTATCTATAAAATAATTAGGAACAAAAAACTGCCACTGTACAAATCTTTTTGACAGGACGAAGTCTGTCGGGTCTGCTAGTATTAAATAAATAATGTAAATAAATATTTCGTACACCAATTAGCCCAAAGTTATTTATTTATTGCATGACACATTCAGAATATTAGATAGTAATTATTACATATTTTAGACACATGTGACACCTTATAAGGGCATTGCAATGTTTGCGTTATTGTCAAATAATAGTTATACATACAATATTAAACATCCACACATATAACAATGTAATACAATAAAATAAAAACTTAGTCAAGTTCAACCCCACGAAGACACAAGTGTGCGCGTTCACTGCGAAGAAAGACCCATTTATCGTAGTGCCTCAGTTTCAAGGAGTCGCTCTTCGTATGTCCGAGTCTATTGCGATTCTAGGTGTGGAAATTTCAGCCACAGTGCAGTTCGGGAGTCATTTGGAGGACAAAGCCAAAATGGCAAGTAAAAAATTGGGTGTTCTCAACAGAGCGAAGCGGTACTTCACGCCCAGTCAGCGTCTGATGCTTTATAAAGCTCAAATACGGCCGCATATGGAGTACTGCTCACACCTCTGGGCTGGAGCCCCCAAATATCAACTCGACCCTTTTGACTCCCTGCAAAGGCGTGCTTTCCGTATCATCGGTGATCCCAATATTACGGCCTCAACAGAGACCTTGGAGCAGCGGAGAGACTTTGGCTCTCTGTGTGTTCTTTATAGGCTCTTTAACGGAGAGTGCTCTGAGGAACTATTTGCAATGGTGCCTTCGTCACCTTTTTACCATCGCACCACCCGCCACCGCAGTAGAGTTCATCCATATCACCTGGAACCGATCTTGTCTAGTACAGTTCGGTTTCAGCGTTCATTCCTTCCGCGTACATGCAAACTCTGGAATGAGCTCCCAGCTGCGATGTTTCCTGAGCGCTACGATATGTCTAACTTCAAACGAGGCTTAAAAAGAGTATTTCTCTCCAGGTAGGCAGCGGCTCAGCTGTGCCCCTGGCACTGCAGATGTCCATGAGCGATGGTTACCACTTACCATCAGGTGGGCCATTTGCTCGTCTGCCACCGTATGGAATAAAAAAAAATTCGTCCATTGAGTAAAATGTTCTCTGCAAGAGCCAGATGCACAATTCCTTTTTAAATGTGTCATATCTTTAAGGCTTGCGTTATGGTAATGGTAACGGATAGACATACATATTATACATATACAATAACAACTATGACTAAGGTCGGCAACATCTGGAGACGTACTTTTGAATCATTAGACGTGAATTTGGAATTCGAATACGAATACATATCGTGCGCGAAATTATTTTCTACTGCTTACAATTTTATAGATTTTTGAATCACTCGAATTCAGTGTTATCATCAAAAACAAATTCTTAATTAGATTCCGTTTCACGCAGAAACAATTAAAAATCGCAACAATATTGGTGCGAAGAGAGAGATCGAAACGCCATCGGCGTTATGACATTATTACACTTCCTCCCTTCGAGCATCTGCTTTTGCGACTCCGCTCTGTCCGGCTGGCTAAGGCAAGGCAGAGGCGGGTGGCATACGCTCCCCTGAAGCACATCGGTACCCTCGGTGACGTAACTCACCGACAACTCGCCACAAGCTGCCCTGAGGGGGACTGATTGCACTGATGGGGGATTTATGGCAGTTAAGAAGCATTAAATGCCCCAACAGCGGGCGATGGGGTCGTCACTTCCCTACGCACTAAACTGTTACTAAAATCAGACATGTCTTAAGCCTGTTCTTTTTATTTCATGATCGTATCGTAATATATGTTCTTTTCCAGGTACGAGCGCACTCAATCGCCTCACAAAACAACGGAGCCGTTGTCGCTGAGTGTCCGTTCGGTGTTAAGGCAGCTGGTCAACGCCGACCGACACACCGCGCCCACGAGGCTCAGCTCGTTCATCGTCAGCACGCTTGTGTCACTCTATGGTACGTATGTCACATTGGTACCACACTCGGTACTGACTTTCGCGGACATTTAAATAATAGTGCCACTCTATGGTACGTATGTCACACTGGTACCACACTCGGTACTGACTTTCGCGGACATTTAAATAATAGTGCCACTCTATGGTACGTATGTCACACTGGTACCACACTCGGTACTGACTTTCGCGGACATTTAAATAATAGTGCCACTCTATGGTACGTATGTCACACTGGTACCACACTCGGTACTGACTTTCGCGGACATTTAAATAATAGTGCCACTCTATGGTACGTATGTCACACTGGTACCACACTCGGTACTGACTTTCGCGGACATTTAAATAATAGTGCCACTCTATGGTACGTATGTCACACTGGTACCACACTCGGTACTGACTTTCGCGGACATTTAAATAATAGTGCCACTCTATGGTACGTATGTGACACTGGTACCACACTCGGTACTGAATTTCGCGGACATTTAAATAATAGTTTCACACTATGGTACGTATTGTGACACTGGTACCACACTCGTACTGAATTCGCGGACATTTTTTTTTTTTTTTTTTTTTTTTTATATTATAGCAGGCAAACGAGCCAACGGGTCACCTGATGGTAAGTGATCACCGCCGCCCATAGCACAAACAACACCAGAGGTATCATCAGCGCGTTGCCGGCCTTTCATGAATGTATACGCTCTTTTTTTGAAGCTTCCCATGTCGTAACTGTTCGGAAATACCGCGGCCGAAAGTTGGTTCCATAACTTTGTCGTTCGCGGGAAAAACGTACGCGAAAACCGCACTGTGGAGGACAGCCAACCATTAAGATGGTGGGGATGGAAAGCAAGTCCCCTCCGTGACGCACGATACAGGAAATCGGTCGGCGGCAGTATCCCAAACAACTCGTCAGAGCACTCCCCATGGTATATGCGGTAGAGAACACAAAGAGACGCGACATCTCTCCGCAGCGCCAATGAGTCCATACGACCACAGAGCACCGGGTCGTCGACAATTCGAACCGCTCTTCGCTGGATACGGTCAAATGGAAGGAGCTGGTACTGAGGAGCTCCGGCCCAGAGGTGAGAGCAGTATTCCATATGTGGCCTGACCTGTGCCTTGTAAAGTTGTAGGCGGTGGGTCGGCGTGAAATACTGTCTCGCCCTGCTTAGCACTCCCAGCTTTTTTGAGGCTAATTTAGCCTTGCCTTCCAGATGACAGCGAAACTGAACATCGCTCGATATGTCAACGCCCAGGATACCGATGGTTGACCCGGCATCAAGGGAAGCGCCTTCAAAGTTTATGGTTGCGACAAAAGGAGATTTCTTAGCGGTAAACGCGCAAACTTGTGTCTTAGAGGCGTTAAACTGGACTAGATTTAGTCGGCTCCAATTCGAGACATGGCTGAGTATGTCATCGATATCAGACACAAGCTTGTTTCGGTTCTCAATGACGTTCTGATGTGGAATATTTGCACTTCCGTGATATAGTGCGTCTCCAGTGCTATCGTCTGCATAGCAATGGATACCGCAATTATGCAGTAAATCATTGATATGCAGAAGAAACAAAGTGGGAGACAGCACGCATCCCTGCGGGACACCAGCGTTCACGGGCTGGAGTTCCGAGCATGAGCCATCAACTACGACTCTAATGCTACGCCCAGAAAGAAAACTGGTGACCCAAGTGCAGAATTTCCCAGATAGTCCGTACTCTGGAAGTTTGCTAAGTAGAGCCCTATGCCACACTCGATCGAAGGCTTTCGCTATGTCCAGACCGACCGCAAGAGCTTCCCCCTTCCTCTCCACAGCCTCCGCCCAACGATGCGTAAGGTACACTAAAAGGTCACCAGCTGATCGCCTACTACGGAAACCGTATTGTCGGTCACTGATCAGCTGGTTTTCTTCCAGGTACACTAGGAGCTGGCGGTTTGTGATAGATTCCATTACTTTAGAGAGGATAGAGGTGATAGCTATTGGCCTATAATTGGACGGGTCGGAGCGTTCACCTTTTTTAGGGATCGGGTGTACTAGAGCTGTCTTCCAGGACTTCGGGACGACGCCAGTGGTGTAGGAGAGCCGAAAAAGGCGCGTGAGTACCGGTGCCAACTCAGGAGCGCAAACCTTTAGCACGATTGGTGGAATGCCGTCCGGCCCACTCGACTTATGGATGTCAAGGGAAAACAGTGCCTTCCGAACGGAACTTTGAAAGAACCGGACATCAGGCATTGAACTCGCACAAGGCGGTAGAGTAGGTGGTGATGTTCCCATGTCATCCAGTGTCGAATTTGATGCAAAAAGATTACCAAGAAGTTCGGCTTTTTCCTTTGCAGTGTGGGCCAGAGAGTCATTATTTTTGTGCAAGGGTGGAATTGATGAGCGACCGAAGTTCCCTAGGACGGCTTTGGCAAGAGACCAGAATGAACGTGTACCAGACGGTAGGCGCACTAATCTCTCGCCAATTCGCCCTATAAACGATGACTTTGCCTTGGCGATGCTCCTCTTGAAAGATCTCGCAGCGAAATTGTACTTCTTTTTATGGAATTTGGCGTTTGGATCGTCAGACGCCGCCATTCCCGCCCAGGTTCGATAACACTCCTGTTTTCGACGAGCTGCCGACTTGCAGGAATGACCGAACCAGGGTTGAGAACTACCGCCGATGGGAATCACAGAGTTTGGAATAAAAAGTTCCATTCCCTGAAGAATCACATCGGCGACAGATTCGGCAGCATCGTCCGTATCCTCCCGCGAGAAGCAAATTCGCTGCCATGGGTAGGATGCAAAGAAGCACCGCATTCCATCCCAATCTGCTGACTTGTAATGCCAGACCCGACGGGTAGCCACTGGCTGGGAGCTCATAGACTTGTTGAGAGGCACAGTGCTATGGATTAGGCAATGGTCCGAGGAGCCAAGAGGTGCATCAACAGAGACTATGTAACCGTCCGGGTGTGAAGTCAGCATAAGATCCAGTAAGGAGGGCGTATGGTCGTCTATGTCTGGAATTCGCGTGGGCGAGGCGACTAATTGAGACAGACCGTAAGCCAAAGCAAAGTCATGAACAGATTTTCCCATGTAGTCTGTGTTACGAGACTTGAGCCACTCGGTGTGATGGGCGTTGAAGTCACCCAACAACACGACTTCGGCTGAGGGAGTCTGTTTGAGTAGGGAATCGATCGCAGTTTGGCAGCACTCTATGAGTCGGTCCGATTCGGCGTTACCGCTGTGAGATCTGTACACGCACGCGTAAATGCGCGGGTGGTCGTCGCATTCTACGCGGAGCCATAAGGTGGACAGATCCCTGGCTTCAAAGTTTTTGAGGCGACGGACGCACATATCTTCCCTGACATAAGCACATACACCGGCTCGCGGGACGAATGAATGTTCCAGGGTGTAGCCGGGGTAGCGCAGATATGCGATGTCGAGGGGTTGGGATATTTGCGTCTCTGTGAGAAAAAATAAGGCCGGCTTTTCCGTTTCGAGATGGTGGTGAACGGAATTCAGGTTGGTATGTATACCCCTGATGTTGCAAAAATCCACGTGGAGCGTGGATTGGGGTATGGTTCGCCGCCTTTTTCCCTTGCCTCTTTTAAGCGGAATGTTGCCCTCCCCAGAATACGCAGGGCAGCCTGAGCTAAATAGCTCAGGGGGGGATTCTCCAACTACGGAGGAGTTGGTACCCCCCTGGGGTAAAAAACTATTTACTTCCGCTGCCATGATTGGTGAAAAGGAGGAGGGGTGTGTAGTGGGCTCCGGGACTCTCACTCACTGGGCGAAACACAGCAATGTCAAGCATTGCTGTTTCACGCCCGTCTTCTGTGACAGGGTGGTATTCACACCCGTCGAGCCTGCCCATTCGTGCTGTAATCGGGATCACAGCAAGGCTCTACCACCATAAATTGTTGTTGCTCGTTTAGCACAACCCAGGGGTCACTTGTAGGGTGTCGAGAGTAAGACCTACGGAAGCGAGCAACGCCAACCCCAAAAAAAAAAAAAAAAAAAAAAAAAAAAAAAAAAAAAAAAAAACTATTTAAATAATTGTGCCACTCTATGGTTACGTAATGTCACATTGGTACCAACTCGGTACTGACTTTCGTAGACATCTAAATAATAGTTTCACTCTGTGGTACGTATGTCACATTGGTACCACACTCGTTACTGAATTTCGCGGACATTTAAATAATAGTGCCACTCTATGGTACGTATGTCACATTGGTACCACACTCGGTACTGACTTTCGCGACATTTAAATAATAGTGCCACTCTATGGTACGTATGTCAACTGGTACCACACTCGGTACTGACTTTCGCGGAACATTTAATAGTGCCACTCTATGGTACGTAGTCACATTGGTACCACACTCGGTACTGACTTTCGCGGACATTTAAATAATAGTGCCACTCTATGGTACGTATGTCACATTGGTACCACACTCGGTACTGACGTTCGCAGAAATCTAAATAATAGTGCCAAAGAATGGTTAAGTACCATACCATGTTTTGCGATCTCGTGTCACCGGCCCACTTCTACTAACATTTTAAAGGTTACGCACACTCTAAAATTGTGCGAATCGAATTCGACTGTAAATGTATAACAATATATTCGATTATTCAATAGCACGTTCAGAGCTGGAGGTGTGAGCGCTACCTAAGCGATGATAAGATCATGAGTGTTTTGAATTTCGCTTAAATGGCTTCTACGCGTTGGATCTGTATCCCCGCGCACGGCTTATAAAGGACCATGTTTTGTAAGAACACGTCTTTACTAATATTTTAAATCGGAAAGTGAGTTTATTTGTTTGTTCCGCTTTCACGCCGTAACTACTGAACCGATTGCTTTGAAATTTTGAGGACGTAAAGATCAAAGTCTGGATTATATAATAGGGTGCCGCGGGTCGCCGGCGGGCGCGAGTAAGTCGCGACTGCTACGGCGACCCGGGATGGACCACGCCCCTTCCGTGGCCGGGGGGCGTCGTCGGTGGAGGAGACCGGGGGAGGTAGTAAGCCTCCCCGAGGAGGGCTCCCCTGTGTCGACGGGGGAGCGGAGGCTGGGGTTCCCGGAAGAAGCTTTCTGTTCCCGGGGGCTCCCTACAAGCCTGAGGAAGGCCATCCCTGAGGTTTTTAGTGGGTAGGCCTCCCCCTTCTGGGGAGGAGAGCCCCACATAACCCCGGCTCGCCACAGCCGGGGTATGCAATTTAATGCATTTTCCTCAGGGAAACAAAAAAAAAAAAAAAAAAAAAAAAAAAAAAAAAAAAAAAAAAAAAAAAAAAAAATAGGGTACTTTTTATCTCGGAAAAATCGACAGATCCCACGGGATGCGCAATAAAGGCTACGCTCAAAATCTACTGCACAGATTTTCATCAATAGATAGAGTGATTCTTGAGCAAGGTTTTGCGGTATTTTTTATCTCGGAAAAACGGATAGTCCCACGGGAAGCGCGATAAAACCTTCGCGCCATAAACCAACTCAAATTCAAAATCATTTATTCAGTCTGGGCTGTTACAAGCACTTGTGAATGTCGAAAAGCTACGCCATCTTCCGCGCATATAGCTATATACTAGCCTTGGGCAAAAGCTATGATCCCTAACTACGTATTAATAAAATGTAATACAATTTATCATTGTATAAAAGAGAAATTTGACAGTAAAATATAATAATTTAGTAGTATATGACATGGCAACAGAGTTAATTATAAATAATGTAATACAATTTATCAATGTACCTATAATTTACCTAATTACAATGTTGTTTTTTGTGTAACATAGTTTATAGATGATGAAATGCATGTTTTGATATAATGTAGATATTGTTTTGCTAAACTCTAGATTTGTAAATTTTCACAATGCCTTGAAAAGGTAAATTTGTAAGATAAATGTATGTCAAGCAAAGAGTGAATAAATGAATATGAATATGAATATGAATATGAAAATCGACGCGGGCAAAGCCGCGGGCAGAAATCAGTAACAAATAAAGTAAAAAAATATAATAATAATAAATAAAAGGCGCAAGCTCTATAGTTTTAGCCCATTTTCAACTTAATGTTCAATGCATATTTCAATATCGATTGGTAAAAAATGTAATAATGCGATATTTTGATGTGTTGGCGTCTGTTCTAAGCGACTGCAGCTACTCATCATTTTGTGCGATAGTGCAATAAATACATATTTTTTTTTATAGGATAGGGCAATAAACGAGCAAACGGATCACCTGATGGTAAGCGATAACCGCTGCCCATGGACCAGCATGAGCAGCACCAGAAAAGTCACAGATGCGTTGCCGGCCTTTTAAAAGGGAATAACGGGGAAGGGGGGGGGTTGGGCCTCGGGTATTTGCATTGCAGAACCAACAGTACACCGGCACCTATTACTTTTGAAGATACATCGCCATGTTTGCGGCGCTGTCGCCGGTCGCTCAAAAACGCTCCATAATAAAAACACTGCAGTTGTGAGGTTATAACTCAGAAAACGCCTAATTTGATGAGCGTATAAATAAATTTTTAAATAACTTTGTTATTTGTACGTTTATAGGTATACTTTCTATATAAAAAATGTTACATTTAATGTGAGAATGCTAGAAGTGTGTTCGTTTCATTAGAATTACGTAAATAATAATTGCTCATTTTTTAGAAATCTAAAAATAATATAAATTAATAATAAACTGAAATTTCTATATTGACATACTTTCATGAGATATAAATTGCCCAAATCAGATAATTATAGTATAAAAATGGCCATAATCAGTTGTAGTCGTCTACCCTATTGTTTATGTTCAGGCTGTGTACATAGTTTGGGTTACATCCCAGCTCTTTTCTATTTTATTAAGTTTGTCTTGTTTCTTCCTAGGATGTAAGCTGTTTTTGTACCTTTATAAAAGGTACGAAAGGTAAATAAATAAACAAATTTCCAGGAGTGTGGTGTTTCATAATGATGGGCAGCGTGAACCAGCACGGGGAGGAGATCCTGGCGGGCAGCGCGGTGCCCATCGCCATCACCGCGGTGGGCGCCGCGCTGGTGATGGCCACCCTGGCCGTGATCTCCGTGCAGCCTGTGTCCGACAAGAAACTCGCCTTCTCTGTGAGTATCTCCTCCCGTTATCACACCTGGTGCTGGCCACCCTGGCCGTGATCTCCGTGCAGCCTATGTCCGACAAGAAACTCGCCTTCTCTGTGAGTATCTCCTCCCGTTATCACACCTGGTGCTGGCCACCCTGACCATGATCTCCGTGCAGCCTGTGTCCGACAAGAAACTCGCCTTCTCTGTGAGTATCTCCTCCCGTTATCACCCCTGGTGCTGGCCACCCTGGCCATGATCTCCGTGCAGCCTGTGTCCGACAAGAAACTCGCCTTCTCTGTGAGTATCTCCCCGTTATCACCCCTGGTGCTGGCCACCCTGGCCGTGATCTCCGTGCAGCCTGTGTCCGACAAGAAACTCGCCTTCTCTGTGAGTATCTCCTCCCGTTATCACCCCTGGTGCTGGCCACCCTGGCCATGATCTCCGTGCAGCCTGTGTCCGACAAGAAACTCGCCTTCTCTGTGAGTATCTCCTCCCGTTATCACACCTGGTGCTGGCCACCCTGGCCGTGATCTCCGTGCAGCCTGTGTCCGACAAGAAACTCGCCTTCTCTGTGAGTATCTCCTCCCGTTATCACCCCTGGTGCTGGCCACCCTGGCCGTGATCTCCGTGCAGCCTGTGTCCGACAAGAAACTCGCCTTCTCTGTGAGTATCTCCTCCCGTTATCACACCTGGTGCTGGCCACCCTGACCATGATCTCCGTGCAGCCTGTGTCCGACAAGAAACTCGCCTTCTCTGTGAGTATCTCCTCCCGTTATCACCCCTGGTGCTGGCCACCCTGGCCGTGATCTCCGTGCAGCCTGTGTCCGACAAGAAACTCGCCTTCTCTGTGAGTATCTCCTCCCGTTATCACACCTGGTGCTGGCCACCCTGACCATGATCTCCGTGCAGCCTGTGTCCGACAAGAAACTCGCCTTCTCTGTGAGTATCTCCTCCCGTTATCACCCCTGGTGCTGGCCACCCTGGCCGTGATCTCCGTGCAGCCTGTGTCCGACAAGAAACTCGCCTTCTCTGTGAGTATCTCCTCCCGTTATCACACCTGGTGCTGGCCACCCTGACCATGATCTCCGTGCAGCCTGTGTCCGACAAGAAACTCGCCTTCTCTGTGAGTATCTCCTCCCGTTATCACCCCTGGTGCTGGCCACCCTGGCCGTGATCTCCGTGCAGCCTGTGTCCGACAAGAAACTCGCCTTCTCTGTGAGTATCTCCTCCCGTTATCACCCCTGGTGCTGGCCACCCTGACCATGATCTCCGTGCAGCCTGTGTCCGACAAGAAACTCGCCTTCTCTGTGAGTATCTCCTCCCGTTATCACCCCTGGTGCTGGCCACCCTGGCCGTGATCTCCGTGCAGCCTGTGTCCGACAAGAAACTCGCCTTCTCTGTGAGTATCTCCTCCCGTTATCACCCCTGGTGCTGGCCACCCTGGCCGTGATCTCCGTGCAGCCTGTGTCCGACAAGAAACTCGCCTTCTCTGTGAGTATCTCCTCCCGTTATCACACCTGGTGCTGGCCACCCTGACCATGATCTCCGTGCAGCCTGTGTCCGACAAGAAACTCGCCTTCTCTGTGAGTATCTCCTCCCGTTATCACCCCTGGTGCTGGCCACCCTGGCCGTGATCTCCGTGCAGCCTGTGTCCGACAAGAAACTCGCCTTCTCTGTGAGTATCTCCTCCCGTTATCACACCTGGTGCTGGCCACCCTGACCATGATCTCCGTGCAGCCTGTGTCCGACAAGAAACTCGCCTTCTCTGTGAGTATCTCCTCCCGTTATCACCCCTGGTGCTGGCCACCCTGGCCGTGATCTCCGTGCAGCCTGTGTCCGACAAGAAACTCGCCTTCTCTGTGAGTATCTCCTCCCGTTATCACACCTGGTGCTGGCCACCCTGACCATGATCTCCGTGCAGCCTGTGTCCGACAAGAAACTCGCCTTCTCTGTGAGTATCTCCTCCCGTTATCACCCCTGGTGCTGGCCACCCTGGCCATGATCTCCGTGCAGCCTGTGTCCGACAAGAAACTCGCCTTCTCTGTGAGTATCTCCTCCCGTTATCACACCTGGTGCTGGCCACCCTGACGTGATCTCCGTGCAGCCTGTGTCCGACAAGAAACTCGCCTTCTCTGTGAGTATCTCCTCCCGTTATCACCCCTGGTGCTGGCCACCCTGGCCGTGATCTCCGTGCAGCCTGTGTCCGACAAGAAACTCGCCTTCTCTGTGAGTATCTCCTCCCGTTATCACACCTGGTGCTGGCCACCCTGACCATGATCTCCGTGCAGCCTGTGTCCGACAAGAAACTCGCCTTCTCTGTGAGTCCCTCCCGTTATCACCCCTGGTGCTGGCCACCCTGGCCGTGATCTCCGTGCAGCCTGTGTCCGACAAGAAACTCGCCTTCTCTGTGAGTATCTCCTCCCGTTATCACACCTGGTGCTGGCCACCCTGACCATGATCTCCGTGCAGCCTGTGTCCGACAAGAAACTCGCCTTCTCTGTGAGTATCTCCTCCCGTTATCACCCCTGGTGCTGGCCACCCTGGCCGTGATCTCCGTGCAGCCTGTGTCCGACAAGAAACTCGCCTTCTCTGTGAGTATCTCCTCCCGTTATCACACCTGGTGCTGGCCACCCTGACCATGATCTCCGTGCAGCCTGTGTCCGACAAGAAACTCGCCTTCTCTGTGAGTATCTCCTCCCGTTATCACCCCTGGTGCTGGCCACCCTGCCGTGATCTCCGTGCAGCCTGTGTCCGACAAGAAACTCGCCTTCTCTGTGAGTATCTCCTCCGTTATCACCCCTGGTGCTGGCCACCCTGGCCGTGATCTCCGTGCAGCCTGTGTCCGACAAGAAACTCGCCTTCTCTGTGAGTATCTCCTCCCGTTATCACACCTGGTGCTGGCCACCCTGACCATGATCTCCGTGCAGCCTGTGTCCGACAAGAAACTCGCCTTCTCTGTGAGTATCTCCTCCCGTTATCACCCCTGGTGCTGCCACCCTGGCCATGATCTCCGTGCAGCCTGTGTCCGACAAGAAACTCGCCTTCTCTGTGAGTATCTCCTCCCGTTATCACACCTGGTGCTGGCCACCCTGACCATGATCTCCGTGCAGCCTGTGTCCGACAAGAAACTCGCCTTCTCTGTGAGTATCTCCTCCCGTTATCACCCCTGGTGCTGGCCACCCTGGCCGTGATCTCCGTGCAGCCTGTGTCCGACAAGAAACTCGCCTTCTCTGTGAGTATCTCCTCCCGTTATCACACCTGGTGCTGGCCACCCTGACCATGATCTCCGTGCAGCCTGTGTCCGACAAGAAACTCGCCTTCTCTGTGAGTATCTCCTCCCGTATCACCCCTGGTGCTGCCACCCTGGCCGTGATCTCCGTGCAGCCTGTGTCCGACAAGAAACTCGCCTTCTCTGTGAGTATCTCCTCCCGTTATCACCCCTGGTGCTGGCCACCCTGGCCGTGATCTCCGTGCAGCCTGTGTCCGACAAGAAACTCGCCTTCTCTGTGAGTATCTCCTCCCGTTATCACCCCTGGTGCTGGCCACCCTGCCGTGATCTCCGTGCAGCCTGTGTCCGACAAGAAACTCGCCTTCTCTGTGAGTATCTCCTCCCGTTATCACCCCTGGTGCTGGCCACCCTGGCCTGATCTCCGTGCAGCCTGTGTCCGACAAGAAACTCGCCTTCTCTGTGAGTATCTCCTCCGTTATCACCCCTGGTGCTGGCCACCCTGGCCTGATCTCCGTGCAGCCTGTGTCCGACAAGAAACTCGCCTTCTCTGTGAGTATCTCCTCCCGTTATCACACTGGTGCTGGCCACCCTGACCATGATCTCCGTGCAGCCTGTGTCCGACAAGAAACTCGCCTTCTCTGTGAGTATCTCCTCCCGTTATCACCCCTGGTGCTGGCCACCCTGCCGTGATCTCCGTGCAGCCTGTGTCCGACAAGAAACTCGCCTTCTCTGTGAGTATCTCCTCCCGTTATCACCCCTGGTGCTGCCACCCTGGCCGTGATCTCCGTGCAGCCTGTGTCGACAAGAAACTCGCCTTCTCTGTGAGTATCTCCTCCCGTTATCACACCTGGTGCTGGCCACCCTGACCATGATCTCCGTGCAGCCTGTGTCCGACAAGAAACTCGCCTTCTCTGTGAGTATCTCCTCCGTTATCACCCCTGGTGCTGGCCACCCTGGCCATGATCTCCGTGCAGCCTGTGTCCGACAAGAAACTCGCCTTCTCTGTGAGTATCTCCTCCCGTTATCACACTGGTGCTGGCCACCCTGACCATGATCTCCGTGCAGCCTGTGTCCGACAAGAAACTCGCCTTCTCTGTGAGTATCTCCTCCCGTTATCACCCCTGGTGCTGGCCACCCTGCCGTGATCTCCGTGCAGCCTGTGTCCGACAAGAAACTCGCCTTCTCTGTGAGTATCTCCTCCCGTTATCACACCTGTGCTGGCCACCCTGACCATGATCTCCGTGCAGCCTGTGTCCGACAAGAAACTCGCCTTCTCTGTGAGTATCTCCTCCCGTTATCACCCCTGGTGCTGGCCACCCTGGCCGTGATCTCCGTGCAGCCTGTGTCCGACAAGAAACTCGCCTTCTCTGTGAGTATCTCCTCCCGTTATCATCCCCCTGGTGCTGTGGCACCCTGGCCTGTGATCTCCGTGCAGCCTGTGTCCGACAAGAAACTCGCCTTCTCTGTGAGTATCTCCTCCCGTTAATCACCCCTGGTGCTGGCCACCCTGGCCGTGACTCTCCTGCAGCCTGTGTCCGGACAAAGAAACTCGCCTTCTCTGTGAGTATCTCCTCCCGTTATCACACCTGGTGCTGGCCACACCTGACCATGTCTCCGTTCTGCAAGCCTGTGTCCGACAAGAAACTCGCCTTCTCTGTGAGTATCTCCTCCCGTTATCACCCCTGGTGCTGGCCACCCTGGCCGTGATCTCCGTGCCAGCCTGTGTCCGACAAGAAACTCGCTCTCTCTGTGAGTATCTCCTCCCGTTATCACCCTGGTGCTGTGGCCACCCTGGCCGTGATCTCCGTGCAGCCTGTGTCCGACAAGAAACTCGCCTTCTCTGTGAGTATCTCCTCCCGTTATCACCCCTGGTGCTGGCCACCCTGGCCGTGATCTCCGTGCAGCCTGTGTCCGACAAGAAACTCGCCTTCTCTGTGAGTATCTCCTCCCGTTCATTCACCCCTGGTGCTGGCCACCCTGGCCGTGATCTCCGTGCAGCCTGTGTCCGACAAGAAACTCGCCTTCTCTGTGAGTATCTCCTCCCGTTATCACCCCTGGTGCTGGCCACCCTGGCCGTGATCTCCGTGCAGCCTGTGTCCGACAAGAAACTCGCCTTCTCTGTGAGTATCTCCTCCCGTTATCACCCCTGGTGCTGGCCACCCTGGCCGTGATCTCCGTGCAGCCTGTGTCCGACAAGAAACTCGCCTTCTCTGTGAGTATCTCCTCCCGTTATCACCCCTGGTGCTGGCCACCCTGGCCGTGATCTCCGCGCAGCCTGTGTCCGACAAGAAACTCGCCTTCTCTGTGAGTATCTCCTCCCGTTATCACCCCTGGTGCTGGCCACCCTGGCCGTGATCTCCGTGCAGCCTGTGTCCGACAAGAAACTCGCCTTCTCTGTGAGTATCTTCTGCCGTTATCACACCTTGTGGTCAAACCAATTTTAACGTGACATAATATTTTGTTTGGCTGTGTCTGAATCCTCCCTTTGCTTTCGCGCATGCGCACGACACTGGTTGAGACAGAGCGCGCAACCATTCGAATTATTGTACACACAATTTTGTACTCATTACTAGTAACGGCAATAACGACTGCTTTCTATTAACGTCAACGTAAAAACACAAACAAAATCAACTATTTAATAAATTATTTTTTTGAGTATGCATCTAATTTTAGATTCCAAAATTAACACTCTTTTTGGCTAACGACAATAACTGGACCGTATTACTCTTGTTCCATGAAAAGGTGCCGCTAGTTCCCTGGCTTCCGGGACTTAGTATCCTGATCAACGTGTACTTGATGCTCAATTTGGACTACATGACCTGGATACGGTTTGCAGTCTGGATAGCAGCAGGTGAGTCGTTTATCTGTCCATCCAATCTGAATTACACTTGTAAAAATCATTTTAAGTATATGTTACTAGCTTTCTGCTCGCGGATTCGCCCGCGTGGATTTCGGGATTGGGTCTATAGAGGGTCATAGCTTTTGCCCACGGTTACATATGCGCGGAAGTCGGTTTATCGCGCGAATGTTTTATCGCGCTTCCCGTGCGACTATCCATTTCCAAAACCTTGCTCAAGAATCACTCTATTTATTTATGAAAACCGCATGAAAATCTGTGCAGTAGTTTTGAGCGAAGCCTTTATTGCGCATCCCGTGGGATCTGTAAATTTTTCCGGGATAAAAAGTAGCCTGTTATTTAATCCGGACTCTTATCTTTACGTCTGCAAAATTTCAAAGCAATCGGTTCAGGAGTTACGGCGTGAAAGCGGAACAAACAAACAAACTCGCTTTCCAATTTATAATGTTAGTAAGGATTCTACGGTTATAAGTTTATCGAATTTGATCTTAATGTCGTACACAATTAGGTCTAAAGTAAAAATGTTTAAATATACATTATTTTATGGTTACTAGTTTATCGAATTTGACCCTAATGCCGTACACAATTAGATCTAAATGTTATATTCTTTATTTGTACAGTCATAAATACAGATAATAGTTATATTTTCTCATTCAATTTTACAATATTTATGACATTTGACAGTCATTTAGTTAGCAGAGGTTTCCAAACTCTTTTGTGTCGTAGACCTTTCGCCATGTTGTGTGGTTTTGGCTAGACCCCCTACTTACCTGATATTGAATGCGTACATCCTACAACATACAACATTATATAAACATTTAATTAAATTTTTCACTCCATAGGTACTTTTATAATATAACTCAGTGGGTAATTCCTGTGGCCGACCTAGGGTTCTCCGGAGGCGTACTGAAAACGCTGCAACAATTTATTTATTTGACACGTTGTTTATATATACAACTAGCTGTTGCCCGCGACTTCGTCTGCGTAAATTTCGAGTTGAATGTTATTGATACACAAATCATATTAATATTTACATTTTAAATTTCCCATGTAACTTATGTAAGAATGGTGTACATTATAATTCGCAATATTATCATGCCTTGAGTTCATTAAAATGACGATAACTTTTTTTTTAATGAACCGATTTTGATGAAACAAAGTTTAGATATTATTCTGAGTTAAAACAAAGCAAATAGTGAAAGTTTCAAGCAAATCGGTTCAGTACTTTCGGAGATAAACGTGAACAAACATACAGACAGACAGACAAAAAATTCCAAAAAATTTTTTTTGCTTTCTAATAATCTATTTAAGTGCCCCTCTATCCATTTCAGTCAAAAATACTAAATGTACAGACAAAATATTTTTACTGTCTTATTATATGTATAGATTTTTCCCTAACATCGTCTTAAGGGATAAATAATAGTACATTATGATATTAGTGCGCTATGATGGTTATAACATGCGAGGCGGAATTTCATCGTTATTGAGCCGAGCATGTTATTACCAATACGCACGTATATCGTACGACGTTTTTTAACACATTTGCGAGGAAACAGAAAAAAAAACATATAAATGAACTCAATCTGTGGATGCACACTGATGCTTTCCCGCCATCTTACTACTGACTGGCGCCACGCGATTAGTTCGAAATTTGAATAGCAACAGCGCGCGAAATGGCAAACAATACTGTTACCGAATTTATATGGACTATAACTTAACTATTTGCTTTGGTAACACACGCGTGTTTTATGACCCGCTTTACATATTTAAAACCGGTGGAATTACATCAGCTTTACGAGCAAAGGTGTTAAAAGATGCTAATAACTGCAACACAGTTAGGTACTAAACTAAAGCAGTTGTTATCGTACATAATTTATGTAATAAGCATTTAAAATTGATCCCTAATTAAGATTAGAATTTGAATTTTTTGAATTTGAAAATAGTTATTTATGCAACTGTTGTAAAATCATGTGATCTATTATCACATGAGTGTTTTAATACCTAATTATAACAGTTTCATACAAGACTTTATCTACAATCATGACGTGAATCCTCTATAAAAGATTCTCATACCATAAGGTGTTGTACAGTGTTGTAAGAACTATGTAAATTCAAGAAAAGTCTAATTGCGAAGCATGTAAAATAAACAAACCTTAATAAGTAAAAGAATTATTTATTGTAATAATTTTTAACATTTTGGATCGTACAATTATTGAAATGCACTTGAACATTTGCACCTTGTTGAATGTTGGCAGAACCTGATGTACTTGCACTTCATTATTTCTATTTTTTATAGAACTTAAAATTATAATATAAAATTATAGAACTTTGACTTTGACTTAGAAAAAATGGTGGGAAATAACAACACGATAAGAATTCGATAAGAATCCGACATTACGAATTAGTCTACAATTCGTTGTTCTTTTTTCAAAATTTTTGCGATCTGGTGGTGAAAATGTCATTGCATGAGAATGTTATTTTTTTTGAAATTCATAATATCACGCGTTTGGATGATATAATGATCATAATATCATTGAGTGTTTTAATGTTGGCAATAAGCTAATTGTTATAGGTTCTTTTATAGAGGATTAATAGCATGATAGTAGATAAAATACATTACAACCTGGTGTCTATGGTGAAGGAACAATGAACATTATTGCCCGGCTTTACCTCAGGTCTCCTGATATACGTGACGTACGGCGCCTGGAACAGTTCCGAGCGCAGGAGGAACGCAGAAGCAGTGCCGCTGGCGGAGCTGCACAGTGACAGCCACACTGCCTTGCTCAATCACAGCGGTCACCCTATAGCCCACGCTATGGGATGACCGGCCGCTAGCCCCACTAGCACGATATCTTTCATTTCCAGCTTATAAACTGGCGATAGATAAAAAAGTGATTTATCGTCGATTAGCAGGCAACACCATATAAGTCAAAAAGTAGATGATACTGTTTTATGGCGCCAGGTTCCCGCTAGGGGGAATGTTGAATATTCTGAATCAGCTCGCCAAGGAGAAAAACATATCCAAAAATCAACTGATTCTGCCGATAACCACGATTTTCTAATACACACTTCAGAGCCCCCTAGCGGGAAAATGAGTCGTTAACTTTTCTGCGACCATTACATTTTTTGCCCAGCTCGACCAGGAGACGAATTTTTGAAACAATATAAAACTAATTCGCATTCGAAATTGCGAGATTCGTATATGAATCACCGAATTCATTATTTCTAAACTTTCATTTCGTGCGTTGTGCTACGAGTGGTTCAACCCACTCGTTCTTGATTTCTACTAGTAGAATATCCAACGATGAAGTGACGTTGACAGTGATCCGTTTCACGTGTGGGTCATCGCTGGTTTTTTATTTTTGATGTTGTGATTTCGAAATTTTCTGCGTGGAGCGGAATTTAATTAAGAATCTGTTTTTAATGACAGCACTGAATTCGAGTGATTCAAAAATCTATAAAATTGTAAGCAGTAGAAAATAATTTCGCGCACGATTTGTATTCGAATTCCAAATTCACGTCTAATGATTCAAAAATACGTCTCCAGGAGAAAAACATATCCAGAATTTAGACCTGGCTCCCGAAAACCACTTGGCCATATAAACAGTATCATTTATTTTACAGAATTCGTGAGCAAGTTAAAAAGTGAATTTCTTTGTATATTATATACAAAATACTGGTTTTTTTTTATAAATACATAATTACACTTTACTTACGGTTTGTCTGTTGCTTGATAAAAGATGATGTACTAGAAGAACCTGCGACGCATTGATTGCGGTTTTTCGCCTGCACTTATACTTGCATTTCATGTAACGTCATTATCAGTTTATTTATATAATTTAAACTAGTGATTAAAATTGAATGTAACACGCTGGCTTATTGCCTATATTTTCCTAATCAGTGCTTAGATTTTACACGTGTAATGTTAAGGATACGTTAGTAATAAATCATAAAAGCTTGCGTTTCAGATAAGATCGACTTACAGCATTATAAAGTTACTAGCTGACCCGCGCCCACTTCGTTGGGCATAATATTAATAATCCCCGAAGCGAGCACGAACGCGATCCGAATTAAACCCGAAGCCAACGCCCGCCGTCCGCTGCTTTGGCCTTCACACTTATGACGATGAGTTTACTTGTTTTCATAGATTCATAATTTTTCGTAATATATGACTAATAAATATGACCTAATGATTTGAATTATTTTACTAATATAAAAAATAAATTGTCTATGCTAATGTTAAAAAATATACTTTTTGTAATTTAAATATATAAAGTTAGACATACGCTGTCGTTGACTTTTTTGTAGGCATTTTCAAGCTCCACATTTTTTCTCTAGAACTCAAAAATATATCTTTCATAGTTAAGGCAGCGTTCGCAAGAAACGCTTTCATTCGACCGGTTTTTCTCCGATTCACTTTGCAAAACGGGCTGCCACATAAAAGCCTTTTTATTTTTCGTTTTTTATATAACCTATGACACTCAGCAATAACCTGGCTTGCTATTGGTGAAAGAATTTTTAAAGTCGGTTCAGTAGATCCCGAGATTACCCCTTACAATTTAACAAATGTACAAAAACACAAACTTTACTTCTTTATAATATTAGTATAGATTAGCAGAGGTCGGAATTAGGTAGAGTTATTTATGTACTTACATCGAAATGTTTGATATTAATGTAGACCTTCCCGGGATTTCTAACAGAAAATCCCGTGCGGCCAACAACATTACATATAAATAATAATAAAAACCTCAAAGATAGAGAAATAAAACAAAGATAATTAACATACGTTCGCAGTAGATTTGTGCTCACTTTTAAGTCACTACATTTAAATGCTGATATGTCATTGAATTCCTCTAAAACTAAATTAATGACAAACGCAGAAAAAATCCCTATCATCTTCGATCATATATTTCTGTAGATACACAGTTACCGTCTAAAAAGTGGCACCGGCGAAACAAGGCACAAACAGTAAATGTGCCTTGTTTCGCTCTCAATCATTCGGTGGCCGCGCGCGATTGATAACGTCAGCGATGCCGAAATGCGTAGTTTATACTTGTAAATGACACACGTAAAGTGCAAAAGAAGGATGGAATGTCATACTTCCAATAAGTATATCTTTATCTATTTTATTAGCGCATTTATTATGAGTAAAACACTTTTATTCATATTATGTATTACTAAAATATCAATTTAAAACGCTTGCGTACCATGCCACGATGCGTAACGCATCGCATCTATCTCTTTCTGTCTCGCGTGGCTCACTCATAGGAAAAAATAGCACAGAGCTAATGTTTCAGAAGGTCAGTGGAATGATGGAGTCGCCTATACATTTTTTTGTGATTTTCTTTCCTTTTTTTAATTTTCCGCTTTCTTTGTTAGTAAGGCTCGGCAAAATAAAGGTTGAGAAACCCTGTTTATAAAGTCTGTACTTTCCTTAGCCCTAATTCTACAAACTTCTTGGTTTATGTTTAAAAATTAAAAGTTACCGTACTGTTAAATAAGTGTAAAAAAAAAACTAAGCATCTCCACTGCTGTCTATGTTCAAGTAGGATGCGATAAGACGCGAGCACAATATTCGGAGTCAATGGAACGTAGGAGCATTATTATATGAAATGAATTTGTGCTTAATTGCAACGGACTAAGGGCTTATTATCCAATATATTTATTTTCAAATATGTGTTGTTCATTTCTGATTTCACGGCATCATCATATCATCGAAACCAGAAGATAATATGTAACGACCTTAACAGGATTTTATTTTCATACTTCATTACGTTACTTAAGATTTAAATTGGCTTAAATTATATGACACTTTAGAACTTTTTCAAAATTGGTACTATAATATACATCTATTCTTCTATGTATAGACGCGGGGTCGATATTTTGTTTGATTTTCTATGAATTGTATATCTACAGAAATATATGATCGAAGCCTATCATAGTTAATGGTACCAACATAGAATATGTAGACGAATACACCTATCTCGGCCAAATAATATCGCCAAAAGACCTCGCAAAAAAAGAAATAAACAACAAATCAATTTGGCTTAGAAACGATACTGGTCACTAAAAGAAATAGTGAAAAATCCTCAAATAGAACTCAAGACAAAGAGAACAATATTTAATTCTTGTATTCTGCCTATGAGATATGTAAGGACCGTAGCAAGTGGAAGGACGTAATCTCTGCCTACCCCCGTGGGAAAAAGGCGTGATTGTATGTATGTATGTATGTATTCTGCCTATTTTAACTTATGGATGCCAAACATGGAGTTTAACTGAAAGTAACATGCGCAAACTAAAGACCTGCCAACATAGTATGGAAAGAAGCTTACTAAATGTTAAACTCCTTAATAAAATAAGACTTGAAACCATTCGTAAGCAGACCAGAGTAACGGACGTAACATACTGCATAAAAAAACTGAAGTGGAGATGGACAGGTCACATGATGAGGAACAAAAAAGACAAATGGGTTAAGGACGTTACTGGAGTGGTATCCAAGGCAATACAAAAGAAGAAAAGGAAGACAGCGTCGTCGGTGGGAGGCTGATATAAAAAGAATTGCAGAAATTACATGGAGAAGGAAGACGCATGATCGCATGTTATGGCAAGCTTTAGGGGAGGCCTATGCTGGGAAGCAAGACAATCTTCGTGGAACCGGTGTCAATTATTGAAAACATGTATAAAATAATATTATTTTGTAAGATTGTTAAATAAAGGCTATTATTATTATTATTATGTCCAAATACACCACCAAAAAAAGCAAAACGTGGTTAAAATTGCGGTGATGCTTATCTGAAACGCACTTGATATGTACTATTTAAGAATCTCCTAATGTTTTGGCGAAATGTTCCTTATCGAAACGACCAAAGTGGTGAACTCTTGTATCTTTAAATTTAAGAGGTGCACATTGTATTATGGCGTTTTACGTAGATTTAGATTTACGGGCTGCGGGATGTGAAATGGAAATATTTACGTATTAATTGGTAGGTAAACAACACGTGAATCCACGTAACCACAGATTATATTATGACCACCATAGATTATGTAAATCTGTGATTAATGAATCCATGCCTACGGGGCTAATAGGCGATAACGTGATTGCTTTTATTAGACCATGATCTTCATCAAATGAATTCCACGCGAAGGCAACAATTCGCATATATTGTGTTCACAGAAATGGTATTAAAATTACTTCAGTGAGTTCACCCCTCATATCAAAAATTGGTAACGTTTTCGTTTTAGTGAGGGTTGGAGATTGTTGCGAATCTCACAGTTTTTTGAAGTGACTCGAGCGTGTCAGAAAATTATATAGGGAGAATCCTTGCACCCTTTAATGTACCTCTACCAAGTATAAAACCTCCATATGGTGGGGGTGTTGAGGGGAAAATATTTTGATGAATTTCTATTTCTTTTGCTATGTTGGTAACTCAGTATTATAAGATTATCTAAGCTAATCAGTATTCAATATTATCTAGGTAAATTATGGTAATTTTAAGATATACCGTTTTTTTATCGAATGTTATCTATTAAATTAAAGATTTGCCCCTTATTGTGTAATAACCTGTTTCATATCATTTTCATTGGTAAGCCATTAGGATAGGCTAACTGATAGAAAATGATTTGACGTCTGTACAGATAATAAAACGACTACACTGTCAGTATTGTATTGTAGCAAGAATCATCGAATCGAAGTCAGGAGACGAATTTTTGAAACCATAGAAAATCAATTCGCATTCGAAATCGTGAGATTCGTATACGAATTACCGAATTCACCATTTCTGAACTTTCATTTCGTGCGTTGTGCTACGAGTGGTTCAACCCACTCGTTTTTGATTTCTACTAGTAGAATATCTAACGCTGACGTGACGTTGACAGTGATACGTTTCACGTGTGGGTCATCGCCGGTTTTTTTTGTTTCTGAGGTTGCGATTTTGAATTTTTCTGCGTTAAACGAAATCTAATTAAGAATTTGTTATTAATGACAACACTGAATTCGAGTGATTCAAAAATGTATAAAATTATAAGTAGTAGAAAAAAGTTTCGCGCACGATTTGTATTCGTATTCGAATTCTAAATTCACGTCTAATGATTCAAAAATACGTCTCCGATTCGTAAATAGGTAAAGGTTACACAACAAGGGGATATATATCCCGTGGCCCTATAGTATTCGGTATTGCTTGGCTGTGACACGGCGGATAGTGATATGATTATAAAATGGGTTTGCCTTAAAGGCAATATTAACTGTTTAATATCCTGTATTAATTTAAAGAAAATTAAAACATTGTATACCTACATTCGAAATACGATCTTGTTGTAATAAGCTCTATCTACAACCATATTCGTAACTAAAGTTCGATTCTTAATTCGAGTCAGTAAAATGACATTTCCAGTGTCATGTGTCACAAATCATATTATTTAATATGGTATGTATTACATATTTACCATAAAAAAACGCTTTGATACCTAATAAAATAAAGCGTGACTAAATGTCTAATGCCGGTTTCTGAATACCTTAGCTAAACTCTCAATAATTAATGAGTCAACAAAGTTATCGAAAAGCTAAACTTCTCATAACTGTCAGTGAGATTCTGAATGCAGGACCGTGCTTTCAATAGCTATGAAACAGTTATGTAGTTCTAATTATGTCACTAGATGGGTCTGTTCACAAGATACGAAATAAAAATTTACTTTGTTATATTAATTCGTCCATAATTATAATTTAAACATTTATTTTGTAATATTTCTTCATCCGCGATAATAATTTAATAATAATAACATTTTTTTTATCGATAGTAAGTATTTAAACACTATTTTATGAAATAATTTTTAACATTTCGATAGTATTGCTTGTATGAATCATACCCATAAATCGATAAAATAAAAAGATTATAGATGAAAAAACAATTGGCATGATTTCGCACGGATTTTGAATTCGTTTGTGTTTGATTGTTTTACTTTGTAGTGTCGCGGTACTTTATTTTCCTTTCTACATGGATTCGAGTAAGCGCAGCAAAAATTTTACTGAGCGAGAGAAGACGTTTCTTATTGAAGTAGCCAAGGAATTTGTTGCCATAATAGACAACAAGAAGACTAACGGGACTACCGTGGAGGCCAAGAAACGGGCATGGATTTAATATAATAATTTAAAATGTAGCTAACACTATTTTATTTCACATAAAATTACCACGTTATAACCTTAAGATACTTCTTTGACACATAAACTACAGAGACATAAACGTCAAATAAAGTTATGGGACCGATAAACGGCACTAAATGGTCAGTTAAGTTAATCTAAGTTTAAACGGAGTTTATCTAATTCTATGGTATTCAGAAACGATTTGTTGGGAGTTATCGAACTGATAGCGTTATTGAACAGATAAACCATTGACAAAATGTACTCAGAAACCGGGCATTAATGTCTAAATCTATTGATTGCCGAACATCACTATTGTAGTGGGTTGTAGTGGGTCACCCTTTTTGTATCAGTGACAGTTGCACTTGTCATTTTACTGACTCGAATTAAAAATCGTAGTTTAAATTTGATTCGTTTTTCATTAAATTTCATTCAAACGTTCGACTTTTGTATTGTACGAAAGAATGTTATGGAACAATGGAGAAATGTATTTTTAAGTCGCAAGTTATCAAAGTTTACAAAGGAATATGTAAAGTTCCAATTACATTGTAATTATTTATGTATTCTTTAATTATGCGTCTCTCTATTAAGAAATATATATTAGGTAATTACAGATGATCATATTAGTCAATAGATTTATCAAATATTTCTGCTTCGCTTTTTATTTCAAAAGTAAACGCATATCCCCGAAATGTTATTTATAAATATTTGTACTTTTTATGAAACAACAAAACAAAATGTAAACAATGATTTTTCTAAATTTAATTGGATTTTTAAACGTATTATTATTGTTAATAAGAAATTTTATATTTGGAGTCGTTCACAACTTTACATCCGTTAAAGTGACTACTCATTAAAGTACTTTAACGAAAGTGAAAGTTAATGTTTGTTTGTTTTGATTGATATGTAATGGATATTTGCTTGATAGATTAAAATATTTTATTTATTCTTGTGTATACGCGTGCAGACAAGGCTTCATATTCAACGTATACCGTGGTTATTCGCACCTTTAGAATTGGGTAGACGACAATTTTTTAAATTCTATAATATATAATAAGAGTACTCGTTTAAGTGAGAAATATTGTAGAACCAACAGTACACCTGCGCCTATTACTTTTGAAGATACATCGCCATGTTTGCGGCGCTGTCGCGGGTCGCTCAAAACGCTCCATACTAGAAACACTGCAATCGTGACGTCATAACTCAGTGAACTCGCCTAATTTGTATGAGCGTATAAACTAATTTTAAAATAACTTTGTTATTTGTACGTTTATAGGTATACTCTCTATATATAAAAAAATGTTACATTTAATGTGAGAATGCTAGAAATGTGTTTCTTTAGAATTACGTAAATAATAATTGCTCATCCCCAGAAGGGGGAGGCCTACCCACTAAAAACTTCAGGGGTGGCCTTCCTCAGGCATGTAGGGAGCCCCCGGGAACCCCCAGCCTCCGCTCCCCTGCCTACAGGGGAGCCCTCCTCGGGAGACGCTACACTACCTCCCCCGATCCATCCCCGGGTCGCCGTATCCGCGGGCGCGACTTCCTCGCGCCCGCCGGCGACCCGCGGCGGCGAATTGAAGTGACCTAATCTAAAAAATTTTGGTTTATTTATTTTCCGACTAAAAAACCAAGCTTAGCAAACCCTTTCATTTGATACCCATATTGTAGGGGTGCATTATAAATAATTGGTCCGCCATCTTGGGAAAGTTCGCCATATTGGATTAAGAGTCACATTATTTATCGAGGTGTTCTTTACAAGGCATTCATTTGATACCCATATTGTAGGGGTGCATTGAAAATAATTGATCCGCCATCTTGGTAATGCCGCCATGTTGGATTTAGAATGACGTCACACACATAAATAACCATGCATCGTCTTCCGACTTACACGTGCATGCAAAATTTCAGCTCAATCGGAGACTGGGAAGTGGGTCAAATTAAGATTCCAAGATTTTCTTACATAGTTACAAGTGAAGCTAATACAAAAGCTTGTAAAAACAAAAAAATACCAACTCTTCAATCACATTTTTAGCGTTTACCAAAAAAGAAGAATTTTGGATTAGGTCACTTCAATTCTAAAGGTTATTGACAAGCAACATATGTCAAGTTATTTAGCATAAAATTTTAACTTATAAGACAAACTAGCTAGGGCCCACGACATCGTCCGCGCAGGATCAGTATTTCGAATAGCTATATTAGCGTGGCGTATATCTTTATAAATTTTAGCCTGTGTGTTATTCTGATATAAAAGCTATGTTATTGTAGTTTCATTATAATCCATTCAGTAGTTCTAAGTGAGACAGTAACAAAAATCGACCCGTACATATTCGCGTTTGTAATTTTATTAGATTTTTTTTTACTGTGTGTAATTTGTGTGCAAACAAATTGCTCATACAAAAGTCAAATGTTTGTAATGTTCCAGAAATGTGGCGAGTCTGAATTGTATCTCGCGATTACAATATTATTAAAATAATTATTAATGACGGTTGGGTAATAAAAATCCAGGGTGTATTTTGGGGATCGATGTAACCCACTAGTCCGACGACATATGTACTGCACATAAGTACATATGTACTGAACTAATTATTATATTAAATGTGAAGCCTTTGTCTTGAATGTTTGGTACATTTTACATATTTGATATGAAAAATAAATAAATTAATATTTGTTTCGAATACTGATTATGAATAAATAGTTTGCTTTAGAACTTCGTTTTATTTTAGCCATATTTTAAAATGAGGGCTTGTACTGTGACTTAGTAATCACACTGTACATATATAATAGGTATCGATTTAATGTACGGCTGGCACACGGCCAGCAGTGTGGCCGCACCTAGGAACGAAGCGATACCGTTGAGGTATCGATACAGTATCGCTCGTCAAGCATCGATACTTACTCGGTATCGATTAAGAAGTATCGGATACCTAATATAATAGGTATCGATTTAACTTACGGCTGGCACACGGCCGGCTGTGTTGCCGCACCTAGGGACGAAGCGATACCTTATATTATTGGTATCGATACCGTTACCCGACACAGAATCGCTCGTCAAGCATCGAAAATACTCGGTATCGCTTAAGAAGTATCAGATACCTAATATAATAGGTATCGATTTAATGTACGGCTGTCACACGGCCAGCAGTGTGGCCGCACCTAGGAATAAAGCGATACCGTCGAGGTATCGATACCGTTACCCGATACAGTGTCGCTCGTCAAGCATCGATACTTACTCGGTATCGATTAAGAAGTATCGGATACCTTATATTATAGGTATCGATTTAACTTACGGCCGGCAGTGTTGCCGCACCTAGGGACGAAGCGATACCGTTGAGGTATCGATACCGTTGAGGTATCGATACCGTTACCCGATACAGTATCGCTCGTCAAGCATCGATACTTACTCGGTATCGATTAAGAAGTATCGGATACCTAATATAATAGATATCGATTTAATGTACGGTTGCATACGGCCAGCAGTGTGGCCGCACCTAGGAACGAAGCGATACCGTTGAGGTATCGATACAGTATCGCTCGTCAAGCATCGATACTTACTCGGTATCGATTAAGAAATATAGGATACCTAATAAAATAGGTATCGATTATAAAAAATCGCAATGCAAAGGTTTATTTTATTTATACTCGAGGGTATTTCGAAGAATTTGTTATATCGAGGAAGTCGTTATATTAAGGTTGCAGTGTATTATAAAAAAGTAAAACTTACTATTTAAAGTTAAATTTATACATTGACAATTATAAAGGATAAATAAATAAAAAAAACGAATATATCAGTTTTAAAATATATGTATTACAACTTATAAAATCACAGCTTGTCAATTCTTACATCAAATACACTGGTTTTCCCGAACATAACGCTAAAGAGCAGGGTTTACACAGAAATGATCCCAACTGCACTGTAAATAAGTGTTATTTATGCTTGTCAGTGCCCAAGCAGCCCAATGTGAATCTTGCAAACATTTAAACTCAATATATTTACAACCATCATACTACAATATCACATTACAATCACTATATTAATTAAAATAAGAATGGTAAATAAGCTGACATAAATTCTCTTTATATATCACAAAACGTACATAAGGTATATAGTTAATTCACAGTATTATAAGAAAGAAATAGAAATAAAAAAAAACAAGGAAGACATATACTTACATATACATATACGTTCAGAGTTAAATATTTAACTGACAATAAAGCATATCCATACTATGCGACCAATGATATTGATTTAATATCATTGTATGCGACGTTTAAAAACTGACTTTTAATTAAATTGTTAGTGAATGAATCGGATCATGCTGAAAGTACGTTATGGAAAGAGATAGTGATTCGGAGCTTGGAACTATATTTACACCAATTGTCCGAATTTGAACGTCACATTTTTGACACGTTTGTGGAATATCTTATTTGTAGACATATATAAATAATAATATTCTTCACACTTACACCAATTAGCCTAGCCCAAAATAAGCTCTGTAAGGCTTGTTATGGGATCTAGGGTAACGGATAGACATACATATATTATACATATATAAATATTTAACGAAACGTAAACTTCTTACTTAATCTTGGATACAATTATATAACTGACACAATAAGGATTCAGAGACATTTGAAGCCATAAAAAGGTTATCTTGTTCTAACGCTACAAAGAACTATCACCAGAACTATGCTCTCTGTCACACGCATGCACTGTGGTTCTCGCGTTCGTTTCGCCCTGCCGCTTGAGAAAGAATTCTTACTCAATTCGGATATTTGAGAAAGCGTCTGGCGGATACATGCACGACAAAGACAACACTATAATAAAACTGAGCATTAGAAAAGGAAAGCTCGCTGGAGAATACCACGACCGCTTAAAGTTGGATCAAAACAATATTGAAACAGAGACACTGCTCTTACAGCGTATAGCGCCATCTCGTTTGCACCACGGTTTTATTTCTGTTTTAAGCGATCATGGTAGGCCTATTCAAATTAAATACATAAGTATGTTTCTAACAATATTATTACTTATTACATTGTACATAAGTCTAAAATTACTTTAACTACTTTTGCTTGGCAATTGTAAAAAATATTGCTTATACCCTGCAGCTAATATAATACTAAAGCAGTGGGGTATAAACAATGGATACTTAATTCTCCCTAGAAGTAAACTTAGGTAATATTAATTTCTAATTACTATATGTTACGAATTTATAAATAGTGCTTAGTTATTAATAAAAATATGGTATTGACATCTCATATTCCATATCATGTTAGAATTACTTGAAATGTATAATTTATATAAAATTAAAAGATTCCTACCATCAAATTCAACACAATGTACAAAGTCAATAGGCGTATTACCAATTTTAATAAAACTAAATATTATAATTAATTAATATTAAATAATATATAATAAATTGTCATTATTGTTATCCGAGTCCAAGGATCTCATAAACGAAAAACGTGTTTATCCACCATATTAGCTTCATAAAAAAGTTAGAAATAAATAATATAACAAAATATATACAATACGAAAGCCGTTTAATTGGCTTCTATATATACAAATGAAATACATGAATATAAAAAAAATGTGTCTCGTAAAAACAGAATAAAATCAATTCTTGAAGTTCTTCCAAACTCTTATGAGTAATAACAGAAATTAATCGTCATGAAATTATTACCAATTTATATCACCCAGCAATGGTGTCGCTGATTGGCGTCGATCTGTTATTCTGCGCATAGTATGATGTAAATGAGAAAGTTGTTTGTCATAAAATTAGCTACAACTTTTGTTTAAAACATTTTTTCATAAAACTTACCGTTTTCACATTATTGCAAAAAAAAATCGTTATTTCATAGTGAAAACAGCAAAAAACCACTTTTTCAAAACTTTTGCGCCACCAAGCGTTTGCAGTTTAAGTCGGATGATGTTACTTCAATGAAAGAAAATGTAGTCCTGAGTGTCCTTAACAATTAAAAAACAAGTCGCTATCCTTAATAGTTGCTGAGATAAATGCATTTCAAATTTTTTTTGGATTTTCCCAAAAACCGCAGGGGAGGACTTCGGAAATCTGACGTTAAGCTTTTTACTTACCCCTCTAACGATTCGTCAAATCAAATTCCGGTTTGTCATTTTTCGGAGGAAAAATTGCAGATTGACTGTACTAGTAGTATAAATTGTGCAGTTTACAAGGTAAATGACTGGATCGATTCCGGTGAGGTATTGTCTGCCCGCCAATTTCAAAAAGATGTGTTGGCAATATAGATAGCAGATGGCGCTTTTGTACTAAGATATGTCAAAATTATCACGTTTCGTCACGGAATAATCTTCGCATAATCTTATTTAATGTTTTATTAAAGCTTACATTTTATTCGTAAAACAATGTTTTTGTAAGCTGTAACTTAAACAAGCACAATTTTTAACTATTGCAAAATATGTGTTTTGTATATAATCTAAGGATTTTTTTTATATATTGTTTTTAATGTATGAAATCGAGCTTTGTATAAAAGTAAAAACATAACGCCATCTGTGAACAGGCTACGAAAACATCTGTGCATTCACTTCAGTAGGTTTAAGGTCTCGAAATCTAGATAAAAATATTGAATTAATTAATCGTTTCAGTTTTGCCCGGTGGGTTAATAGTTATTTGTGCAACAAGTGAGCAAAGTTGATGTTTGCTGCGCGTGCTGATTTGAGTCCCGAGCAAGCGAAGGATTCTGTTTGAATCACGAGCGAAGCGAGTGATTCTAGAGTAGAATCCTGAGCGTGTCGAGGATTCAAAGGCACGAGATGCAAACAACTTTGCTCTCGTGTGACACACATAACTTTTCACTTCAGCAGCGAGAACATTTTTTTCTCGCCGATCGTCTTTTGTTTTTCTTCGAGTTCGAATTCCAAATTTTGATTTTTTTTTGTTTTGCTCTAAGGTGATAATTATGCCTGACACTTCTCGTTTTTCCGTGTTACGCATACCACTTTAAACAAATGTAAAATAAATTGTCAAAAGAACAGAAAAATAATTGTTAAAATATGTCTTCAAAAATAATAAGTAAGTAAATTATTGTTATTATTATTCCCTGTTAGTAAATTAAGCGAATTAAATAAAAAAATAATATTAAAATCTCAAGAATGTATGATGCGTGGAAAGGAACTTCTGTCAATAGTTCCGTTCCGCGCTCATTCTTGAGATTTTAATAAGTACTTATTATGTTCCGTTCCGAAGAGACATTTTTTTAACAATTATTTTTCTGATTTCTTGCCAATTTATTTTACATTAGTTTAAAGTGGTACCTATGCGTGACACGGAACAACGAGAAGTGTCAGGCAGATCCAATGTCCATGGGCATATTATCTTAGGGCGAAACACATAGTCTGTATGGTTATCCCATTAGTTACTATACATAGGTTACTATAATCTGTGGTTAGCTTTGTCTCACTAGTGAGTAAAAATCGATTTTACTCACTGATTTTAAGCAGCAAAACTTCATGTTTGAGCTACTGAAGTGAAAATAAGTTTGTTGCAATGTACTACGGCGGCGTTCATTTTCGCGCAAACAACGATAATAAAGCTAAAATTAACAACAACGGAACGCTTTATGACCACGCATTATCATTGTTGGTGCAAAACGGAACGCGGCCTCAGACTCGTATGTAAAACTTGACATTTGTTCGTAGTTTTAACGTTTATTATTTGGAACGTCTGTCAAAAACGGAACATTTGCATTTATGTCATAATTGAAATGTATTTGCTTATATGATCCAGCTGCTATCGTTGCCGTCTGCCCTTGATTTACAATATGTGTAACAAATATTTATTTTATTTATATTAAAAGTAAAAGACACGTTTAAAATTAATTAACATGGATATAGTGGTAGGAAAGCCTCATCACACATAATTTGTGGTCGTCTTTTTCCACCCGAAACAAGATTATCGTGATGGAAAGAATAATACTTATATTGGATAGGTTTTTTACTCAATAACACTCAAGTTTACCTTTATCCATAGTAATTTGTCGACTGCTCTTTCGGGAGTTCTGGATACACCTTTATTCTTGTAGACGCCAGCAGTTATAGAGGGCTTAACAAGATTTTATTTCACTTCATTTTCATTTGTCGAAGGCATAGGTGATAAGAAAGAGGCTTGGTAACTGCTATGTTAAAAACGGGTAGAGACCAATTAAAACTTTGTAGTAATCTGCTCTTTGCTTGCTATCTTCTCGCTGCTGGCGGCCATCTCTTTCTTGTCGGTCACTGGCAGGTTCTTCTCGTTGAGCGAACTGTTTCTTAGGCCGTAGCCGAAATATATTACGTAACCTGAAATTAAATTGTAATATTAATCAATATATCACAATTCAATAGTTTTCGTGACCTTTCAAACCCAGAAATGGTTCGTCAACGTAAATTTGTACAGGTCGATTAACTCGCTTTCGGGATTTGATTTCCAGATCAGGTCTACCTTGACATTGACCCTAGCTGTGCGAGCGTGGACTTATTGATCGACAAAAGGCATCCATCTTTGCAATGCCGTCTTAAACTAAGCTGGGGCCCTTGGGCACATAAGAATTGGAGGGCCTTTTGGAATGTAAAGAACGCGAATTATTCTAACATTTTTAAAATAAGTTTGTTATGCTCGCGCCATCGCGTGGTTGGAATACTGCACTAAAATAGCGTTACTGATTAAATAATTTCGACGCTAGCGCTTCAGTTGTTGGAATCCTGAACTACAAATCCATAGGCGTCTCTCGGCTTCAGCTTCCTGATAGAAACGAGCCTCCTTGCAACATCTGTCTTCGTTGATATAATGGCGTAGTACACCTTCCTATAAAGTATCTAATTTGGGAAAAACAGTAACGTCTAATGTGTCTAAATGTGTGAGAGAAATTGTAGGTCCTTCGGGCCCCCCTGTGAACGAGCCCCGTGTGCCCATATGGTAAAGATGGTATTGCATCCTTGTCACTCCCTAATTTTAGTCGAGTATGTTGTTTATAAATTTTGTTTATTGAGATCCATGTTCGTACTGTTAGTCAGGTTGTCAAGATGTATTCTTATTATACAAGTAATAAGATGAAGACATTATCAATTGTTACTCGAAAGTAGGTTATCTGACCCACTATGTGCAGTGTGGGTGTTATGAGTTTGCATCCGTTTGCGTACAGAAAGCTTAGTCGATAAAAACACTGGTAACCTCTAGCTGAAACGGAGTGAACTAAAACAAACAGTGGTAGATCGCATCTAGTGGAAACATAGTGAACTAAAACTAATGTTATTACTACACGTCACACCTAAAGATAATGATAGCAGTGTAGCTACCTAGGGACGTAATTGTACTCTTTTTTCCATATTAAATTGACATTACCTCTGTAGTTTACTATTCGTAAAATAGTTATCGAAAACGATAGCAAACTCATGGTAGAACAGGAGGTAGGCCTAGAGGATATAGTCCCACAATTACGATAGAATAAAAGTAGGCAAAATTATTAATCTGCTACGTGTAACATTATTGTTACGCCGGTGGCTTAGTAAAACTTCAAAAATGATTTTCTGTGACTTAGAAACGTTTTCAGCAGGCTGAAACGCCGTTTCAGAAGTAGCTCTTTCACATACTAAAAAATCTAAATTACACCCAAATTACAGTAGTTTTCAGGCACCTGAAACATGTTTTCAGTACGTTTCAGGCTACCCTCTATTCAACGCCGCAATAACCTGAAAACCCGTTTTCAGGCGTTTTCAGGACCCCTTATGAACCATTAAGCCTACTTCAGTAAAAGGACATAAATTTCAATAGAAGTGAAAGAGATAGCAATAGTTGAAAGAGACAGATATAGTTGGAACATTCGAGAAGTATTAGAAATCAAAATCAAAATAATCTTTATTCAACATAGACCTTTACAGGCACTTATTGACGTCAATAAACAAAACAAAAGAAAAAAAAGGTTAAAAAAAATTAGAATGAGAAAACATCATTAGAAAGAGATAGACAAACTCAGAATATTCGAGAAAGATAGTACGGGAATATTCGAGTATTGTGTGACAAGGATAGCACAAGGAAGAGACAGTTATACTCGAAATTATACGCGCGACGTCATTCCTACGCGCTTATGTATTGGACTACACATTCGAGTGTGTCCGCGAATGTTCTGGCAAGAGTGGCAAGTGCCTTAGGGGACTATATAAGGCTGTGTCCGGCCGCCCGCCGGGAGGAGAGTGTTGTTTTGCGATACAGTGCGAAAACATCTAAGAAGTGATATTGGAGAACTAAGAAGTGACTTTCAGTAAAGTGATTAGTGACTCCTAGTGTGCTAATTAATAAAAGTTCAGTGTTTTGGTAGACCGCCATTTGATTTACTGACCCCAGCTCGTAACATTATAAATATGATTAAATGTGGCTTGAGAATAGATATTTTTTTACCACGGGAAAATATTTTATCCTATGAATAAAATGATATAAAGCGTGTGAAGAACTAGTAAAAATGTATAAATTGAAACAAAAGCGAAAGTTGGCAATGTGGGTTGAAATCAAATGAAAGTTAAATTCTACTCACCTATGACCAACCAAATGATGAAGCGCACCCAGGTCTGGTAGTCCAGCTGCACCATCAGGTACACGTTCATGCAGACGCTCACATATGGCACGAGAGGTACCAATGGGACCTGCAAAATGATGAAATACCTAAGTATGAGTTTGTGTAAACTGAAGAAGTTTTCATGTTATGTCATGACACTATTACATTATTTACCTATTTTTACTACGGTTATAATACATTACGATATTAGTGCGTTATTATGATTATAACATGCGAGAAGTTCGAAATTTGAATAGCAACATCGCGCAAAATGGCAAATAACTATTATAGAATTTGTATGGACTAGGAGGACTATAGCTAAACTATTTACTTTGGTAACACACGCGTTTTTTATGACCCGATTTACATATTTAAAACCGTTGGAATTACATCAGCTTTATGAGAAAAAGGTGTTAAAAATTATATGACATACACCTGTGAAGAAACTAATTGTATGTGAAGTCGACCCTGTATGTGAACTCGCATTGGACTGGCTTTGTTGACAATGAAGTAAGCTGCCTCTGCGGCACCAGCAGCAGCGGCTGTGTGTGTGGTACGAGGTACGCACCGTGAAGCTGAGGTGCGCCACGGACTGGCGCGGCTGCCGCAGCAGCACCAGCGGCAGCGGCAGTGTGTGTGGTACGAGGTACGCACCGTGAAGCTGAGGTGCGCCACGGACTGGCGCGGCTGCCGCAGCAGCACCAGCAGCAGCGCCACGAGCGCGGCGCCCAGCGCGGCGGCGGCGGCACCGGCGCCGGCGCCCAGCGCGGGCCCGCTCCAGCTCAGCGCGCCGCACGCGCCCAGCGCCACCACGACTGCGGGCACACGATACCATTACCACTACTCTGTTACACTTCCGGCTTGGACAGTTTGGTGCTACTGCCGAGCACGCTTTATTACAATGTTCGGCTTGGCCCACTTTAAAGACTGTTATGATCATTATGATCGAAAAATAAGTTAAGTGGATTATTTCTTGACTTCATTATAAACTCATTCAGTGTGAAGGTTCTGAAAGCACCTGATGGCACTCACACCACCAACAAACAAACTGACAAGGAAGCAGCGAGTATTGTGATCGACGATGTGAATGCAATACTTGAGAAAAAACTTATTTCCTTCTTCTGTAACCACTATCGGTTTCCAGGGCATCTGCCTGGATATCATTGTCTTATGTGTTTGTTGCAAAACTGCAGTGTTCTCATTACTGTGCTTCGGTTAGAAGGGTTAGGTAGGCAGGGAAATTGCTATAATCTAGCCGTTGCCTCTTAACGGACTTGGGGGTTGTATATTGCATTTTGTAGATATGTTTTGTTCCGTATACGGCTAAAGATGTTCTTGGCATAAGAGAAAATTTAAAGAATGGAGTAATTTTTATGGCTGAGGTGGGATTAGTCCAGTTTAACGCCTCTAAGACACAAGTTTGCGCGTTTACCGCTAAGAAATCTCCTTTTGTCCCAACAATAAACTTTGAAGGCGCTTCCCTTGATGCCGGTTCAACCATCGGTATCCTGGGCGTTGACATATCGAGCGATGTTCAGTTTCACTGTCATCTGGAAGGCAAGGCTAAATTAGCCTCAAAAAAGCTGGGAGTGCTAAGCAGGGCGAGACAGTATTTCACGCCGACCCACCGCCTACAACTTTACAAGGCACAGGTCAGGTCACATATGGAATACTGCTCTCACCTCTGGGCCGGAGCTCCTCAGTACCAGCTCCTTCCATTTGACCGTATCCAGCGTAGAGCGGTTCGAATTGTCGACGACCCGGTGCTCTGTGGTCGTATGGACTCATTAACGCTGCGGAGAGATGTCGCGTCTCTTTGTGTTCTCTACCGCATATACCACGGGGAGTGCTCTGACGAGTTGTTTGGGATACTGCCGCCGACCGATTTCCTGTATCGTGCGTCACGGAGGGGACTTGCTTTCCATCCCCACCATCTTAATGGTTGGCTGTCCTCCACAGTGCGGTTTTCGCGTACGCTTTTCCCGAGAACGACAAAGTTATGGAACCAACTTTCGGCCGCGGTATTTCCGAACAGTTACGACATGGGAAGCTTCAAAAAAAGAGCGTATACATTCTTGAAAGGCCGGCAACGCGCTGATGATACCTCTGGTGTTGTTTGTGCTATGGGCGGCGGTGATCACTTACCATCAGGTGACCCGTTGGCTCGTTTGCCTGCTATAATATAAAAAAAAAAAATGCATATGTCCAACTTTAAAAGTATTGTGTCCAAAATGGGCAGTCTGCTTGTTTGGCAACATCACAAAATATACTAACACAGTATACAGATGGTGGTCTTGGCGATGTTGGCGGAGAGCTGCGTGGGCTCCTTGAGGCCGAGCAGGTTGAAGGCCTGGCGCGCCACCGTGTACGGCGTCTCGGCGCGCGGCTTGCTGCCCAGCGGGATGGTGCTCTCGTCTTCCTCGTACCTGGTTTTAACAATAAAGTACTCTATTGTAGCAGGTGTTATTTTGCGGAAGTCCATTGTATTACAAAGGATATTATTTTTTGCTGATTTCGCGCAGTTCATGATGACTTGTCCAACAAGCAGACAAGGATGACTTGTCCAACAAGCAGTCAAATCCTGAAGATGTCTCGCTGAGAGACGTTTCGTCTCTCAGCGAGACATCTTCAGGATTTCGATCGATCAGAGCAACGTGTCGACCTTGTCTGCTTGTTGGACAAGTCATCATGAACTGCGCGGAATCAGCACAAATCCTGAAGATGTCTCGCTGAGAGACGAAAGACGTGTCGACCTTGTCTGCTTGTTAGACAAGTCATCATGAACTGCGCGGAATCAGCAAAAACAATATCCTTTGTAATAGTTTAACAATAAATATAAATAATGAAGGATGTAATATCACATTAGAGATAATATAATGACTTTAGCGGAACAGTATATTTATGAAAATTTGATTTAAGTGTTTAAAAATTGTAACACATTTCGTACTAGTTTTCAAATGCATAGACAAGAAATAAAAATAAACTTGCCATTTCAACAGGCTATAAAAAAAACTAGAGGTTCGTTTATGGGCAAATGTATAATTAACAAGATTCCACATAGTGTAGCTGAATCGCCTTTTCATAAGTTCAAGGTACATGTTAAAAAGACCCTAATGAGTAAGGGCTATTATAAAGTCAATGATTATTGAAATAATGCTTGGTGTTGATTTGAAGACATTACATTCTAAAGTGTAAATATTTATTTTCCCGTATAAATTGTAAAAACATATGTACATACGTTCATTCATCTCATCAGCTAAAAATACGTCCTGAATGGTAGGAAAAAAAATCTGACGATTCAAAAGAGCTTTCTATAAAGTCATATATGAATAAAGTTAATTTTGATTTAGATTTTGATTATTATATTTAACCATGGGTTTATTTAGTTATTAGGGTAATGGAATTCTATGGCATGACCGAGTGAGCAGTGTCTTCAAGCGCCTTGTTATTTTTTTAGTTCTCATTTTTAGATTTAATTAACAGTTCAATTAGCAATTCAATTTTAATGTATATAAAATTGTACGTTCAATAATAAGCTGTTACTCGTAGTGCATTATTTAACTATCAAAACGAAACCCAATGTCAGATGTCGGTAAAAGAGTGTTCAAGACAAAGACAGGCAGATTTGCTATCTATGTGACTAGATCAATTTGAAATAGACATTGCTACAGTTATGAGGTTAAATTACTTAATTATATAATAAAAACAACAATATTTACTAGAACTACTCAATTATCCTAAATTTTCCGTCAATTCATAAGTTTTCTGTAACATACCTGAGTATCAGAACGCTGGTGGCTACTATGGTGTAGGCGAGCAGTGTGCCGATGGACATCATGTCGATGAGCTGGTTTAGGTTAAAGATGGCTGCCATCGCAGCTGAGGAAAGAAACATTAAGACATTTAATACGAGGTAAGTACATTTTAAGCTTACAGATCTATAGGTACAATTGTACACATTTAAAGTTTAAAGTTGAGGCCAGTAGATGAAAACGATGTGGCCAAATATATTACATCCTCAACCAGTAACGCAGTGGGTGTAGATGGCATCAGTAGGGATATGCTTCTTCTAACGCTTCCTCGAACACTTTTTGCTATCACAGCTATCATAAATAAATCAATAATGACAGGAGTAGTCCCTACTATTTGGAAATCCGCCCTTGTACTGCCATTACCTAAAATAAATGACCCAACGGAACTGAAAGATCTCCGACCTATTAGTATTTTGCCCTACCTATCAAAAATTTTGGAGAAAGCTGTTTACAATCAACTCAGTAGTGTTGTAGCTCTAGGAGACATTTGCACCTTGCTTGTCTGGTGTTTGATGTCTTAAAATTTGGGAAGCCGACATATCTCTTTTGCAAACTTAAAACATCTTCTTTTCATAACAGATATGGTACCAGAGCCTGTAGATGTCTTTTAGAAAACTCACCTCATAAAAGTATAGCTTTTACTGGCAGTTTCCGCTACCTAGCTACCAAATGCTGGAACAATTTACCTCCACCCTTGAGACAACTGACTTCGAGATCTTTGTTTAAGAAGCATGTAAAATTGTATCTTTTAAACAAACAGCATTTGGGTATTCCAAGGAGATACTCTGGTGACGGATTTGCCATTTGAACATAAGAGGCGAGAAGATTAAATGAATTAAATATATATTATAGGTAATCACCAAATCATTCCAAAACAACATTATATATTTTTATTACTTTTTCTTTTTAATCTTATTTACTTATGTACTATGACAATGTCAATTTGTTTATTTATGTTAGTATATTTATATCCACACACTTATATAATATATACATCCTTATATAAATTCATGTATTTTCTTTTACATTCTTTAATTTTGTGCGCATTGAAACCCTCAGGTTGTAGCAGAATACCAGTGCTTTGCTCACATCCGTATTGGGCAATCCCAGTCACTGAGCTACGACCTATTTACACTTCTGCAGTACACACAACTTAGTTTATAGTTTGCATTTATTTAGTTATTGTTAAGTTTTAGCTTAGTCTAATTTAAGTAGGTCCGTGTAACTATGTTTGTGTGTGATGAAGATATGTAAATAAAGAGTTTATCTATCTATCTATCTACACAGTACATTCTTTATCCGGCTCGAAGGACCACTTCTATGTATAGTGTTCGTACGTAGAGAAGTGCTTCTTCGAGCCGGAGAATAATTAAATTGATTTATTCTATAGTATGCCAAATGTACTTTGTACAACCATTAATGTAATTGCATTATACTTGAAGGAATTTTGAGAAAGTGTTGCATTATACATAAAGGAGTAATTACTTTAATGAGTGATAGAAATAAAAGTATTTTTTTATAATTTACGGTAACGTGAGAAGGTATTTTGGTGGCCTTCAGAGAGAATGAAAATTTTGTCATGCTTCATGTATCTGTTACTACTATTAAGCTGCATATCCTAGACTCCTCGATTATTTTGTCTATGTTGAAGTGAAAAGCGTAAACCATAGAGAGTGTAGTGTCGTCTGTAGTACATCCAAATTCTACTCCCGCTCATTTACTGTTCGTGCTGCTAGATTGTGGAATGAGCTGCCAGCCAGTGTTCAAGATTGTCAATCCATTGCTTCTTTTAAGGGCAATCTAAAGGAATACTACCTATGTAGTTTGTCTTAGACTACTTTCTGCACTTGATCATATTGTATATATATTTATGTATATGTGTATATATGTATTATGGGTAAGTATATTTATATATTTAGGATTAATAAATAAATAATAAATAAATATTTGTTACACTTACACCAATTAGCCTAGCCCAAACTAAGCTCTGTAAGGCTTGTGCTATGGGATCTAGGGTAACGGATAGACATACATATATTATACATATATAAATAATTTTTATAGAAATATATATCAACAACCATGACTAAGGTACAAATGCTCGCATTCATCACACAAACATCTGCCCCCACCTGGACTCGAACCCGGGACCTCAGAGATGGCGACACCTTGAAACCGGTGTATTATCCACTCGACTATGGAGGTCGTCTATTATGTGTGATGTTTCAAATTAATTAATCATATATAAGTATTTTAATAATGTATGTATTGTATGTAGTATAAATATGACATTTCTATTATTTACATTTGAAAAACAATTATATATAAATTCTGTGTCCCCGCAAATTGTTCTTTAAAAAATTCACATAACCATCTAGGGTTGGCTGGCTTCAGAGCCCCCTAGCGGGAAAATGCGTTGTTAACTTTTTATAAACGTATATTCTGAATTACTATATAATCGAATTACTATATACGTATATTCCTAAATATTCTGAATCACTTCGTAAAGGAGAACAACATATCCAAAAATCTGCTGATTCTGCCGAAAACCACGATTTTCTAATACAGACTTCAGAGCCACCTAGCGGGAAAATGGGTTGTTAACTTTTTTGCGACCATTACATTTTTTGCTCAGCTCGAACAGGAGAACAACATATCGAAAATTTAGACCTGGCTCCCGAAAACCACTTGCCATATAACAGTATCATCTACTTTGCAACCATCGAGATTTTAAGGAAGATATTTGGCCGAAGGCAGAAGCAGCATGCTGATCAGCTGGCAGGACTAGTGACGTGACACGTACCTGATAGTAGGCCGGACAGCAGCGTGGCGCGCAGCGGCGTGCGCGTGCGGCTGTGGATGGCGGCCAGCGGCCGGAACAGCACGCCGTCCGCGCCCATGGCGTACAGCACGCGCGGCAGCGGGAACATGGCGCCCAGCAGCGAAGTGCACAGCGCGAACACCGCTCCCACAGTCACTATCCACTTCACCGCCGGCAGCCCCGCCATCGTGAACACATGTGGGAATGGGGCGTCTGCGTCCTGTCAACAAGTCATTAGATTTCTAATTAGTGTAACTAATTAATGGTATTGATTTCTATTAAAATGCCACTTGCGTATTCTAGTGGTTGAGAATAATCAGGAGGTACAGAGTTCGATTTCCAAAGGGACAAATGATTCCGAAGGGACGAATTGTTCCCCTGAGGAAAATGCATTAAATTGTAGACCCCGGCTGTGGCAAGCCGGCGGTTATGTGGGGCTTTCCTCCCCAGAAGGGGGAGACCTACCTACTAAAAACCTCAGAGATGGCCCCGACGATACCGGGGAGCCTGCAATACCTCCCCCGATCTCCGCCACCAATGACGCCCCCTAGCCACGGAAGGGGCGTGGTCCCTCCCGGGTCGCCGTATCGGGCGCGACTTACTCGCGCCCGCCGGCGACCCGCGGCGGCGCCGCAGCTGTACTACCGAGCCCAGCGCCGCCTCCTTCGAGCGGGATCGGCCATCTTCCGATCCCGCTCGGCGGCCTCCTTCTGGTGCATCACTGCTTCACAGAAGGAGGCCACAGCCCTCCAACCTCCCTCGTCCGCCAGCATTGCCGCAATCAATGTCGGCGGAGACAGATCTCGTCCGATCTCTGCGACCAAGTCTCGGCGCTCGGAGGCCCACGCGGGGCACTCCGCCAGCGTGTGCTGGGCCGAGTCGAGGTCGGAGAGTTTCTCCCCCTTGGCGATGGCTCGACTAACTAGGTCGAGCTAGCCCGTGGGCGTGTGGCGGTAGAATCGCGAGAACAACCCGCCACGCGCCCCGATATGGGCTCATAGGACACCGGGGGTTTTAGTGGGTAGGCCAGTCTCTTAGACCGGAGAGCCCTACACACAGTGCATAAGGAGCATTTCCCCCGAAAAAAAAGGCTAGAGTTTCTGAACTTGTCTATTTGCCATCATCGCTAAAACGTTATATAGCACACTAGCGACCCGCCCCGGCTTTGCACGGGTGCAATGCTTATGTAAATATACCTACTACAAAAACCTTATACACAACTTTTATTTTTACTATACAGCTTTTTTGTCATTAGACAATACAAACATGTTTTGCTTAGAGGTTACTCTTGACAGTAAGAGATAGACACATACCATCGCGGACATTTTTGTTGAACTTTATAAGGTGGACAATACTGTAGTACATTATTTTGGTCTATCTCGTAGGGTTCAGGGTTTTTGTAAAAAAACAGCAAAAGTGAACGCGACAAGTAAGTAAGCGACAAACGAATTAGGTGCTCTGTGACGAGCGTGATGAGGGTCATTGACGTCGCTGTAGCGTAGTGTTGAATTGTCATCTGTGCTTAAATTCTACCTGCACAATGTACAATACAAAATGGAAAAAATCCTCTTAGTAGTTCTGAGATGATAAATTTACTTGGCGAATTGTAATGTGTAATATGTAAGTAATGTACTAATAAGTACAACAACACAACAAATCTATGAAAAGAATTGGAAAAAGACTAGATTACTAGATTCTCAGACCTACTGAATACGCATAAAAATCGGTCAAATCATTTCGGAGGAGTATGGTAAGTAGCATTGTGACACGTGAATTTTATATAGATGGCTAGAGAATTGAATAAACATTACCTGCAAATAATACGGCCACATCATAGTCAGGACAGTAGCAATGCTGAAGTAAGACACGAAGATGATAACGAGTGATAGTACGATGGACAGCGGGATGTCTCGTTTCGGGTTGCGCGCCTCCTCGCCCGTGGTGGCCACGCAGTCGAAGCCTACGAAGCCGAAGAAGCACTTGGCAGCACCGGCCATGACCCCCGCCACCCCCCACGGCATGAACCCCCCCGCGCCAGCACTAGCCTGGTACTCGGCCGGAATATCTTCTAGCTTGATACGCCAGTTTGCAGGGTTACCTTTAAAATCAATTGTACATTAATGCAAACGACATAGGCAATTGCAGGTCGAGTTGCAGGCGACGGCTTTTCTCAAAAAAATACACGGAAGTTAAAATGCGTATTATATCAGTAACGATTAAAAGTTACATTGTCATGTGAAAGTAATTACTGACTCTTATTGTTTTGCAATTTATAGGGCAGCGCTGACTGTGCCTTTGCTGAGGTGCGGTCTTCTTTATCACGTCAAGCCATAGAGTCATTAGGACCAACGGCTCAGGTTGAGTCAAAATCAAATCAAAATCAAAATAATCTTTATTCAACATAGACCTTTACAGGCACTTATTGAAGTCAACAAACAAAACAAAAAAAAAGCTTTAAAAAAAAAACAAAAACCTTGTCCGTACGTACGAATAAGGAAAAAAAAATTGACTCGACACCTGTTCGGAAATTGGGAGAGCCTTCTCGAGAAGAACAGGCAAGAAACTCTGAAGGTCTATTTTTTATCTCCTCTTTTCAATGTTAAATAATACAATATAATATAAGATACAATCATACCTAATACGATTACAGTCGTATGTATGTTTACATACACGTATAAAAATAATACAATATTATAAATAATGTTGTTACCAAACATGGCTCTATGAATAGAGTTAGTAGTAGAGTTTAGTTGATAGGTACGGTCTTGGGCACGTTTCGTTTGTGATGATTCTCATCCAGAGCCTGGAGAGGAGACTCCAGATGGAAAAAAATCGCTGCGGTAATAGTACATAGGCTTTTTCTAGATCTAACACCTAGAACCGCAATTGTTATGCAATGAGCATTAAGATGTTTAATAAATTACCAGAACATATAAAGTTTCTCCCATTAATGAAATCTACATTTAAAAATCAATTTAAATTATTTCTTTTGGAAAAGCAACGTGTGGGTATACCAAATGGTTACTCGGTGGCGGATTTTATTATCTAATTCTCGACCGTTTTTTTTATTTTTTTTTATTTTCAACCGTGTGTGGGGCGTGTTGATCTGGTGACTGGGGTTCTCTATATTATATTATTCATTATTTTATATATGTATTTATTTGGTTTAATCCACGGTTGATATAGATGTGGTTGATATAGTATTATATATTATCTTATTAATTTACATTTTCATTTAGGCCAAAAAAATTTCGACAATATTATAGAATATATCAATATCTACAAAAAACTTCGCGAGACCATATGTCTAACTATTGTAGTTATGTCACCATAACTACTTTTTTATATTTAAGTATCTACAAAAGAAGTGGGAACAACAAACTGCCACTTTACAGATCTTTTTGACAGGACGAAGTTTGTCGGGTCCGCTAGTCGCAAATAAATAGGCTTCGTCTGTAAAGTGTTGTCTATGCGCTAAGTAACAATGCTAAGAATTATTTATACACATGATAACGAGAGCTTAATTAAATATTCAAACCAAACAAATACAGCATACCTCACGGGAATTCAAAACAAACATAGCTATTCATTCTTTCGTCTCCAATTATTACAATCTGTATTTGCACTCGCTAAGTTCGTCTAGACAAACAATTTGTTCAGAATACATCCTTCTGTGGCGTGACTGTAAAATAATAAGGATCCATGTTCTTACTGATAAGATAAAATTCAAGTGAAATAAACGTTTTAACTATTTAAGAACAAATAAAAATATAATTGGTTGCCGAGTCATGCGTAAGAGATTTAACATAAGCTAACGTTAAATATTTACTCTAGACATTTTAATGCACTCTGAAAGAGTGTAAATTATCTTACACAAGCTGCAGTGACGTATTATTGTGTACTTGTCATAAATATTGTTACCAGGAAACATGTTTTTTCTTTCTGTTGCATATAAAATATACATTAATATAAAAACAGATCAAGTGCGAGTCGGACTCGCGGAATGAGGGTTCTGTAAATTGTTCGTTCATTACTATGTAGGATTAAGTCTCAAAGATTTTTCTTGTTTTTCCCAATTATGTTTTTTTGTGAAATAACTACAAATTTACGGTTTTCGGAGATTTTCCTTTACTTGTGCCACATGACATTGTTTCTTGCCAAATTTCACGATTCAACGGAAAGATCCCCATAGGTTTTGATTCCTTTTGCAAATGTCAAAATATGCAATATAAATGGAACATAAACGGCCATATCTTTTTGTTGCGTTGATTTAGAAAATAGTTTTATTTTCACTGCTTTGAGAGATAGGAGACTTGAGTATGTTATATTAATTACAGCTTGATGAAATATATGTTTCAATCTCAAATCGACAAAAAAGATCACATTACGCGCCCGCCATTAAATTGGCATACAAAAATTTGTTTTGCAAGAAAGAGATAGCGTACATTTTTAATAGCGCTTTGCATTCCTCAATAATTCGATCGTTATCTGGCGATTTGTTTAGCTATTTATAGTTAATGGCAATAATAACTGTTTTGTAGTAACGAATAACACTGTTGTTTTCCTATAACTGTTGTTATCCTGTTATATTGCTGTTATGACAAATGTTGTTGAGTACGATTGTTATTGTTGTTATAGCTAGCTTATTATAGCTACTTATTCTTAACAATGAACTTTCCTTCACACTTTTTCAGGCTTAGGACTGTCAGAGTATTAGGCAGTAATTTAAATAACTTAAAACTAATTAATCAATATAATATTCTGGAGTATTTAAAAGTTCATTGATCTGTACATAATTTATAATTTACATTCAATATTTACATTATTTACTTGTAATATTTGCAATATTCTTCCATTTCAATGTTATCCATATTCTCGATTATATTAGTAGGAGCTATAAATATTTGAATGTTATCCATATTCTCGATTATATTAGTAGGAGCTATAAATATTTGAATGTTATCCATATTCTCGATTATATTAGTAGGAGCTATAAATATTTGAATGTTATCCATATTCTCGATTATATTAGTTGGAGCTATAAATATTTGAATGTTATCCATATTCTCGATTATATTAGTAGGAGCTATAAATATTTGAATGTTATCCATATTCTCGATTATATTAGTAGGAGCTATAAATATTTGAATGTTATCCATATTCTCAATTATATTAGTTGGAGCTATAAATATTTGAATGTTATCCATATTTTCGATCATATTAGTAGGAGCTACAAATATTTGAATGTTATCCATATTTTCGATCATATTAGTAGGAGCTACAAATATTTGAATGTTATCCATATTGTCGATTATATTAGTAGGAGCTATAAATATTTGAATGTTATCCATATTCTCAATTATATTAGTTGGAGCTATAAATATTTGAATGTTATCCATATTTTCGATCATATTAGTAGGAGCTACAAATATTTGAATGTTATCCATATTGTCGATTATATTAGTAGGAGCTATAAATATTTGAATGTTATCCATATTCTCGATTATATTAGTAGGAGCTATAAATATTTGAATGTTATCCATATTCTCGATTACAACATGCACTGCTAAACTGAGTACATTGGTACTCACTCTTGATGGCTCCGGCGATCACCACAACGATGACTGTGGCCATGTTCAGCGCCGTGAAAACGTTGTTTAGCTTCGTCGATTCCTTGACGCCGATAGCAAGTAAGACTGTGCACAAAGAACTCTAAATTAGCTTTTACATCTATCAGTTATAGCTCAGAATGATGTAAGATTAGTTAGAATGAAAGAAAAAATAGTTAAAAAAACAAGATTGACGGTGTTTTAAGTATTTTAATAAAGCTGACTATATAAGTGAAATATTCACATCACATTTTTGTTTCTAAGGCTAATAGTTTTTTAATTATTAAGGTACGATGATATAGAACTTTTCGTTACGGTCCACTTTTTTAACCTGGTACCCGTATGTTTCGGCGCGATTTTAAAGACGTTTCACGTCAAAAATTGGAAAAGTAACGATAGTTTTTAAAATTCACAGTATGATTAATAGTGATGCAACGGAAGTGTCTTAGCGGAACCAGAAACGGAAACAGATCTCAAAAGTAAATTTTAGCAGAAACGGAAACGAAAACGGATACAAACACGGAAGTGTAATATGAAAAAAATCAAATTAACAAATATAATTATTTATTAAGTATCAAATACACCTAATCTATATTAGAAATAAATATATTACAAATGTACTATAGAAAACAATATTGCAACTGTACATTTTATTAATATTCAAAAATTTGTAGTGGCAAGTTATATTTTTGTGGTTGATTGTAAACTTCCGTTTAAATCTCCGTTATAAAAGTTGCGGAAACAGAAACGGATGTTGAAAAGCGCGCGGAACTTGCGGAAACGGAAGCGACCACACAGACCTACTGAATGTGTATATAAATATTATAGAAATCGATAAAGCCTTTGCGGAGTATGGTTACTAACATTGTGACATAAGAATTTTATATATAAGAGACATGCTAACGTCGTTTATATTTTTTTATATACAATATTTAATTGCAACAAGACTTCAAAAAGAGTATTAGCTCAACGGATTTACAGTTTAATTGCAGCTCTATAACCAATTGCTTTTTGAAAAACAAACTCATCTACATTGCAACTTCGACTTAGGCACCCTGAATTTTTCGATTTTAAGACCAGGGCCCCATACTCTTACAATAAATATTCGATATATCGTCGCCTCTTCACCATACCTCATGCTCTAACTTTACTGTGTGTAAGTAAGCCTAAAACATGACGCGATAACGATATATCGAATTAGTGTGCTCAGAATACAGGGCCAGTGCCGGCACTACAGCGCTGGCGCTACAGAGCTACCAATGAACCTTAACACGCCGTCAAACTTCAACACAATAATTATGGCTCCTGCTTGGGAAATCTCTATACCTATATTTTGATGACTTAAACAAAAACAAATACTTACTAGTAATGAGTAAGACCAGGGCAAACGCGAAGAAGTCTGGGTAATCAGCGAGGAAGGCTACATTGATCGGTGCTATCTCCCTCATGGTAGCCCCGATGGTATTGTTGCAAAGGCTGTCGATGTAGTTGGCCATGCCTTTGGCGACGCTGGCTGTTCCGATAACGTACTCCAAGATAAGGTTCCAACCAATGGTGAAGGCTATGAACTCGCCTACGCTGACGTAACTGTATACGTAAGCTGAACCAGCCTTGGGTACTCTCGCTGCGAACTCTGCGTAGCATAGACCTGGTGACGGAACCGAAGTGTTAATTTTCATAGCAAATGTTCATAGTTAGTTTTAGGAAAGCATGGAGGGCAACAACAGTACAATTCTATTTTATTATCAGGAGTTCCACTCTCGGTTTGTGATCTTTGGTTATCGACATCCAATACCCCATATAAAAGGCTTGTAAATTATGAGCCTTAGCTGGCAGTGGGCAGGGCATATATATTACAGGATTGATGTCGCAGTCCTTTCTGCTGCACAAGCAAGGACTTCCTCGACTCGGCTTCTAATATGGTCGGTGGGTCAAGATACATCCGTTAAGAGCATATTGGTTGGGCTGTCCATAGCTGCATAGGAGATTCAGTTATTGGATCTGAGGATATCTAATAATTAAAAAGACGTCAAGGTGGCTATGTATATCTGGAACAGCGCGAAGAGTAGTACATGTCAATATGATCTTACCAGCAAATGCAGATGCCACAGCTGCGACAAGAAAGCTGAGGGTAACCGCAGGCCCCGCAACAGTCTTAGCGACCGCGCCGGCTAGTACGTACACGCCCAGCCCAAGCGTACTGCCCACGCCTAGCGCAGTCAGGTCTACCAGGCCGAGGCATCGCGCCAGTGGCGTCGACGTGTCTTCATCTTTCAGCTGCTTGCAGCGGCGCAGCGCGGCGAATATGCGGGCGCACCCCATCTGGAAAATGTTTCTGAATTAATTTGAATGAATTAATTAAAAAAGTCGTTGCCGCTCTGATTTCGATGCAAATAAAAATTCCGTCTATTCGTAACTGCTCTGCTCTGTCTTGGTGGTAATAACGCCAAAAGCTTTTGTTCTACAAATAATTACGTTTACTAATATTATAGCGATGTAAGTTTTGTAAGTTTGGACGTACGGCATAATTGATGCTGATAATCAAAGATTTCGAGGAGGAGGACCTTTGGAGAACTATTCTCTGCAATGTAGCATTTCAGAGCACCTTTCTATTTCATGCTGCCAAAATTGGAAGGATTATCCGCTGCCCATCAGAAACCAAACTTGAATACACATTTAATCGTAAAATAATACTTCTTTTTACATACAATTATCAGATATATCGTCAACACAATGATGTCACAAAAACATCATGAGACAATAGAACTTTTTTGGACAGTCTTATAAAATACTAGCTTTCTGCCCGCGGCTTCGCCTGCGTGGATTTCGGGATTGGGTCTATAGACGGTTAAGGGTCATAACTTTTGCCCACGGCTACATATACGCGGAAATCGGTTTATGGCGTGAAGGTTTTATCGCGCTTCCCGTGGGACTATCCGTTTTTCCGAGATAAAAAATACCGCAAAACCTTGCTCAAGAATCACTCTATCTATTGATGATAACCGCATGAAAATCTGTGCAGTAGTTTTTGAGCGAAGCCTTTATTGCGCATCCCGTGGGATCTGACGATTTTTCCGGGATAAAAAGTAGCCTATGTTACTCGGGGATAATGTAAGTTTCCAAAGGTGAAATAATTTCTGAAATCGGTCCAGTAGTTTAGGAGCCTATTCATTACAAACAAACAAACAAACAAATCTTTCCTCTTTATAATATTAGTATAGTAGTAGATAAAAATAGCGTGATGTTTGTATTATTTAAAACGTGACTGTTATATCTTTATGATAATTCATTTATAATTTAAGTTTTATATTGCCATTTGTGACTTATTACCTTAGTTGGAAATATGAGTACTGCTATATAGTTGAGAAGTACCTATGTATCAATAATCGAATGTATTTTGTTATGTGTTTCAAATAAATAAATCAGATTTTCCTAGATAAAAAAGTAAGGTAATTCAACAACCTGGTAGGTTGTTTTACGAGATTTTATGGACACTTCAAATGTTTATGAAATAATGTAGGTGTTCCTATGAATGTTTTTAATAATTTCTTTGACCATCTTATTGCTTTTTTAATTTATCAATTGATAATTTTTGAATACTTTTTTTATAGGATAAAACGAGCAAACGGATCACCTGATGGTAAGCGATAACCGTTGCCCATGGACACCTGCAACACCAGAGGAGTCACAGATACGTTGCTAGCTTTTTAAAAGGGAATAAGGGGGAAAGGGGGTGTTGGGCCTCCGGTACCCTCACTCACTCGACGAAACACAGCGCAAGCGCTATTTTACGACGGTTTTCTGTGAGGCCGTGGTATCACTCCGGTCGAGTCGACCCAATTCGTGCCGAAGCATGGGTCCCCCCCGGTAAATATTTGTAAAACATATTTTAAATCATTGTTTCATACGTTTGTAATAAGTTCTGGTAAGCACTCACGTCTCAGAGGATGATGGAATCAGTCATTTGCCTTCAAACATAAATTACTTTGAACTTTGAGTATTCTTGCCCGCTCGGTTTAATTCGGTCAATTATTTTGTATAGTATACTAGGCATAAGAAACTCTAGCCTTAACTGAAAACTGCATTAAAATCCGTTAAGTAGTTTAAAATATATACATAAGTAACGAACAAACAATAGAAGCGACTTAATCTGATACTACCTGTATAAAGATATGAAAAAAATTAAAAAAAACTTTTTAAAAAAACACGCTTTTATTAAAAAGACTAAAAACCGATCTAAAAACTTGAAAATAAAAATAAAGTCACGCTTTTAGAAAATTTGGGTACATATCAAGAAAAATTTCTGATGACAAAAAGAAATGTAACTCAAAAATTTGTCTAAAATTTAGCAAATTAGTCCAAGAACTCAATGACTATAAAAGCATGGGGTGTTCAAAATTAAACATTACTCATTTAATGGTCTTAACATTTACACCCCACGCTTTTATAGTCATTGAGTTCTTGGACTAATTTGCTAAATTTTATAGACAAATTTTTGAGTTACATTTCTTTTTGTCATCAGAAATTTTTCTTGATATGTACCCAAATTTTCTAAAAGCGTGACTTTATTTTTATTTTCAAGTTTTTAGATCGGTTTTTAGTCTTTTTAATAAAAGCGTGTTTTTTTAAAAAGTTTTTTTTAATTTTTTTTTATTTACTACTTTTTAGATCAAATGTTTTTTAGTCTTTATAACAAACAAAAGTTTTTTCAAACGTTTTTTAGTCTTTGCGTAAAAAGCGTGTTTTTCAAAAAGTTTTTTTAATTTTTTTTTTATTTACTACTTTTTAGATCAAATGTTTTTTAGTCTTTATAACAAACAAAAGTTTTTTCAAACGTTTTTTAGTCTTTGCGTAAAAAGCGTGTTTTTCAAAAAGTTTTTTTAAATTTTATTTACTACTTTTTAGTCTCGTGATTATTATAACAAACATAAAGAAATGTACATAATTGTTCAGAAAATGTAGCATTAGAATTAAACATATGCATTATATCAAATTCTATCTGTTTGCTTCATTGAACCAATTCTCATATTAAAAAGTTTTTAATTTATTACAACATAATTATGTATTTTTATGATTCGAAAATGATTGAATATTGTATTGTCATCTAGAATACACATGTGAAAAAAATTTGAGCTCGATTTGGAGCAGTAGAAGTGGTCGAAAAATCGATTACAAGATTTGATCATGACAAACAAACAAACAAACGGACAGAGTAAGTCAATAAAAAGCGTGTAAAAAAAAGTCTAGCCAAGTAAAATAATTTGGGCGGGATTTGAACTCGCATCATAAAAGAAAACAGTAATAATTGTTTATATGAATATATTTGTAATTTTAAGTTAAACATTTACATTAAAAATGTAGGGGTTTTAACAATTATGTAATCTATACATATAGTACTGTCGCAGTAACGTAGTGAGACATGTTTTCTTCTCTTATCGCAGTGATATTATCTAACATAATTATTTTGAGTACCCTGAATATTATGTACAATCAAGAGATACATACATGTTTATCCCTACTTTACAATATTTTGTACCTTCCAACATCTCCAAAGATTCCAAGATCTTTTCGATCCCATTCGTCATGTCGTGCCTTGTATTCTAATTTTAATCTGACTCTGGATATACCGCCCCGAAGTACCGACTTTTTGTCATATTATTTTTCGGCTTATGCCGTCCGGCTGTGGAACTCTCCCGGAGGGTATTAGGAGAGCGCGAACGCTGGAGTCCTTTAAGAATCAAGTCCGTGTTCACTTCATGTCAAAGATTCCTTAACTTAAACTAGTTATAGCGTATTGTCCTGGGGGGCAATCGCACTAACAAATCGTAGCTGAAACGAAACCAAATCGTTCCACTCAACCAATCCGAGAGCTAGAATTACACGTCATCGAACATATGACGTGATATTGTGGCGTTCGGATTGGTTAAGCCGAACGGTTTGGTTGCGATTTATTAGTGCGATAGCCCCTCTGTCCAATTATTGCATCCATCCTATATTTAAATCTCCTTTTAATACTTCCCTGGTCCTAGGTTGCCTGGAAGAGATTGCTGTTTAGCAATAAGGCCGCCTTTTGTACAATTGTTATTTCCTATTTATTGTGTGTGTATTTTATGTATACAATAAAGAGTTATGTTATACATTATAGATGTTATTTAATATAATAGGGTCTTTTCTCTTTTTTATTTATTTTTAGTGACATTGTAATTTATGATCTATTTCATTTTGCTGTGCATTTTATTAATGACACGAAATAATTCGCATTTTCCACGCGACGTGACATATTGTTGTGTTATGGGCTAGAGTAATTCTGATGGAGAGCCGTGTAATCGTAATGAACGCTGGTCAACGCGATTTGCGAACCGTTACAATGTTCTTAGTGCTTGTTCGCTTTTCAATGATGTTGCCTACAATAAATCTACAATAGATAATCTTCATTTAACTTTGACGTTTACATATACTTATTCACACATATGTCTAAACAAATGTATGTAGAAGAAATTACAAAACAAAAAGGTGTTTCCTGGCAATGATGGAATTGTCAGAGTTGCCAATGTGCGTACAAAGACCGGGGTCTATCGCCGACCAGTGGTCAAATTATATCCTCTACCGTTGCAATAATGTAAAAAAAAAACATAATTTACAGTCCACTTATTTTTTTTTTTATAGCTTATAATATAGGTTAAGTATAAATATATTTTGGTTTATTACAGATTAGTTAATAAATATTTTTGATGTATCTTATAGTCGACTATTCAATTTCTTAAGTATTATATACTTTTGATAGAACTAGGTTCTTTCAAACCGGGGGCATGTTTAGGCTATACATATAACATAGATTAATATATACATAAATAATATAAATAAATAATGAAACTGTCGCAACGTTAAATTGAACCACATATCGAAAATTGGTGAGTTGGGAGTTCGATAGTCAGCCTTCCCTTTCCTTTTCTATCTACCCTCTCCCTCAGTCACATGAAGAATTGCGCTGGATCATTGTCTGTGGACATTGGGTACTTAATACGTACGAGATAATTACGCTCTCCATATTTTGAATATATAGTATGTAAAAGGTGATAACTGTGCATAAAATTGTGTTGCAAGATTGAGAAAGTATCTGAGTGGCCACTCGAAATAAAATAGATACTTAAAACAAATTAGTGAGCTAGGTGGAAGAGGTATAAATCCACGCAGAAGCGGTGAGTTTACCATCATTTTTTGCTTTTATTCAAAGTTCTAATTCACCAAAAGAATTAAAATCGAACCAGTCGCGCATTCAAGGACAATGAAAAAGTTTTACGTAAGTTAAAAGAACAGACAAGAATCTTTGAACGTCTATTTTTTTCTCTTGACAAGAAGAATATGGAAGAGGCTCTGAAATTATTTATATAAAGCAACTCAACGACACTTTGTGAAAGCTAAAAAGGACTCCATGTGGGTGTTAAAAAAAAAACTATAGATAAGCCTTTATTTATCTTTATATGGCTAATTATATTTCAATATGTAAATTATGGTTCCCGTCACATATTTGTACAATTAGCAATAATACTTAGTCATAACACAAATAATGGTACTTAAGGTCTATTCGTATATATTTCTTGATATTTTGATAATCCCAACTAATATTATAAATGCGAAAGTGTGTTTGTTTGTTTATTTGTTTGTTTGTTTGTTTGTTTGTTACCTCTTCACGCTTAAACTACTGGACCGATTTCAAAAATTCTTTCACCTTTGGAAAGCTACATTCTCCCCGAGTAACATAGGCTACTTTTTATCCCGGAAAAATCGACAGATCCCACGGGATGCGCAATAAAGGCTTCGCTCAAAAACTACTGCACAGATTTTTATGCGGTTTTCATCAATAGATAGAGTGATTCTTGAGGAGTTTTGCGGCATTTTTTATCTCGGAAAAACGGATAGTCCCACGGGAAGCGCGATAAAATCTTCGCACCATAAACCGACTTCCGCGTATATGTAGCCGTGGGCAAAAGCTATGACCCTTAACCCTCTATACACCCAATCCCGAAATCCACGCGGGCGAAGCCGCGGGCAGAAAGCTAGTTTATTATAAGACTGTTTGTTACTTCAATCTATACTAATAATACATTTAGTTTCTATAAGATTCGCAGCGAATCTGCAACCCCACTAAAACTACGTGCATGTTGTCAACATGTGACAAGATGTCATATGCATGTCGCCAGCTTGGTCCAACCAAAACATATATACAGACAATAACTGCGCAATCGCAACTGCGTACACCCAAAAATCATGTGCAAACAGAATTAAGTCGGAAATGCAATTATATAGTTAGTACATTTTTGGTACATTTAAGATAAGATAGCCGTAGCACTTGTAGCGACCGTAACACTTATTACGTAGTACATTGCGTTTTGTAATGAAGTACACCGGGGTTTATACCCGGTAAACGGTAACAAGAATATAACTTGTATACATTCTATGAAATTTTATAAAGTATTTCTAAAAAGGAAATATATACCAATCAATAAAAACAATACAATCAACAAACAACAATCAATAAAAACATGATTACACGCGCTCGTTTCGAGAACAACTATACAGTAAGCTAAACGTTGAGAACGCGTTGGTGGCATGAGCGCCACCTGAGCGAGTTCACAGCTTTAAATGGACAATAATGGCTATTTCGGTAGCTGTATGTTATATTATCCAAGCAATCACAGGATACCATCATCATCATTTGAGCCAATAAGCGTTCACTGCTGGACTTGGATCTTTCGCAAGGATCTCTACACCGATCGATCCTGCGCTGATAGTATCCAAAGCTTTCCTATGTTTATTCATCAAGCTATATGCCCTGCCTCCTGCCAAAGCTAAAGCTATTTTGGTTAATCTGGTTCTGTAAATTATATATTTTTCTCTCAATCATGCAGAGAAGATTGAAACATGACTGAATATCCGTATAATGCACATTAAGACCTTCAAAAAAAGAGAAAAAATAATAAAATCGTTTAGAAGGTTAATTAAGGATGCTTATGATAATGTGCGTAAGGTTACTTTCCTGGGAAATAATGAAAAATTTTGATAGTGAGACTTACGTTGTTGTTAATGAGTCAATATTTAAAAAAAGCCATTGCATAACATTATCCTGATGATGAGTACATGTTATTATACACTAACCCAGCCTTGGGTGTCACGCTGTGTGATCCACAATAGCCACGTGCCACATCAGATGGCGGCCCTGACATTAGTTCTCATTCAAAGTGAGAGAACAACACAGCGATTTCATTCTTTCCATTAACGTAATCGTATTAATATTTAATTTGAACCTTAGGGTCTCTTTTCAAAGTTCAATAAGGCATAAATTCCTGATGCTTCAATCTTTCGTTTCGTTCGAAATCTTTTAATCTTCATAGAGAAAGGTTCTATGCAACGGAACACAGACGGTCTGTTTTCGGTAGGTAATATTTTGTACTTTATATTTTTGTAATGGATTACAGCCGCTTCTTTATTTCCCGTAGAAATCGTGGCGACTTTAGTACGACTATGACCTTCTCACAGGTGCTGTTAGTTTTTTAACTTAAGCATGATTTTGGGGAATGAACTTTAACTATACCAGGTATAAGAAAACCTAAACACCGTTCCGTGTTCCAGAGGGTCTGTTCGGTGAACTGGGCCTTCACGATTAAGGTATGGTCTTCTTCCTGGCAGAGAGGTTCCAGAGGCTTAGTTAGATAGTCGGGATGCTATGATATTAGCTCTGATGTAACGGAGTCCTCTCGTCAATAGCTAAATAACTATTGTAAATATAATTATCCGTTTTAAAAAAGGATTAAAAAGATACCTACGCTTTACCGAAAATGCAATGCGTCTGAGCTTTGAGCGAGTTTACCGTAATAATATCTGCTATGTTGCCGGATAGAGGCACGAGTTATATTAGAACTTAGTAAATTTTTACACCTCTGGTTAATCTTATGAAGAGAAGAGGCGTGATTATCTATGTTAATGAAGATAGTAAACATATTTACTATCTTTAGAATACTAAAATTATCTAAGTCCCAAAGGTACTATGCCGTTCGATGAGTTTTTTTGTTGCGACAGATACTATATGACTTTGGATAGACGCTGTTTTATGGCATCCTTAGGTATCTTTAAATATATGCTATACAAAAACAGCCCTAAATACTTCATACCTTGGATTGCTCTAAAATAAATAAATAAAATTACTATTTTTGTATATTTTATATATATTTTTTAATATTCACACCAATTATCCAAACCACTGCAAGGCTTGTGTTAAGGGATCTGCGATAACAGATAAACATATACAATTGGATAGAAGTCATTTTTCTTAATTCTATACATAATAACAGTTCTCTTTTAGATGAAAAATATTGTAGAAGTAACGACGTATCTGCGATTATTACTTTTGAAGATACAGCGCCATGTTTGCGGAAACGCTCCATACAAAGCACACTGCAATCGTGACGTCATAATTTACGAAAGTCGCCTAATTGGTATGAGCGTATAAACAATACTGCTAATAATTCTCTTATTTTTTGGTTTATAAATATATTTTCCATATTAAATAATGTTACATTTAATATGAGAAAGTTAGAAAGGTATTCGTTTCATTTGAATTTTGTAAAAAATAATTGTCCATTTTTTAATCTAAAAATATTAATACAAAATTGAAGTGAAATTTTTATATTGCTCAACTTTGACAATAAAAAAATTAAAAATAGGCATACATATTCAGTTTAATATAATAATTTTTTTTATAGACATATATACTAACAACCAAGGCAACCAACCTAAGGCACAAATCCCTATTGGGACACATAGTCAGGGCTACAGAGGTCGTCGTGGACTTTATTTATAATAGACCCAAATAAATTATTATTTTACTTGTACTTAATATCTTGAAAATAATAAACATTTTGTTTAATTTGGAGTTGAATATAGAATATTTTTTTTTACAAAATTTTGAATAAAATTTTGTTTATTTTTTACTGTTGTGTTAGTGTCAAAATTTGCGTAAAGGTAGCTAGGACAATTTATCAAGGAAACGTTAGTACTTAGATTGCAAAGTATAAAATAACATTAATTCCTCTCGAAGAATTTGCGACGCCACAACCAACTTAATACCGCAACGCAGTAGTTTTCTATGCACACCCAACCTTAATCTGCCGTAATAAAGAATAATTAGGCATATTTGTAAAGGCTATAAACATGTTAGTACAAACGTAATAGTTGAACATATTCTGCACATAGCAATGAAATACTGCGAGGAAACTTATCGTAAGTTGCATAATATTAAGAGGAAATTATGTATTTTTATTGTTTATTGTTGTCGAGAGCGCGGCGATGCTGGCCGTACTAGTACCGCGCAGGAAATTCGCCTTTATTTGAAGGTGAAGTTTTTTAATTTCCGAGGACACTAGACAAATTATTAATGGATGATGAATGCGTCGTAATGCAAACTTAAATCACTTATAAATGTGTGTAAGTTAAATGAATTAGTGTTTGGAATCTTGAAATCAATATAGCATCAAATCTATGGGAGAAGTTAATGGATGAATTGGTACAGGTTGGAAAAATATGAAATGTTTTTTTGGATTCCATCATTATGCCAGGAGTTACAACAGATCAAGAACGATGCACACCTATCAATAAGACCCTTCGTTTTGCCTCTAATGGTCTCCTAAAATACCCCTCTCAGCAATCTGATCTTCTAATTTTTTGTTCGGTCTATTCTACGAGTATTATGTGAGAGTTATTAGTGAGAAAATTCCCCGAGCAGGCTTAGACTAAAAAATAAATTGCGCAAACTTTTTGTCCAAATCGCAAAAAAAGTCTAAATGACCTATTACATTTTGTGGCTATTCAATTTTGGAACGTGACATTAAATCCTCCAACGATGTATTCTGTGCTCCAACGCACGCACGCACACTGTTTTGATAGATATGATTGAATTTCAACTATATGTAGCGTTAATAAAGCGCAAATTGACTCTTTGATGTTAGGAACACACCTTCATTGCATTTGCAATATGAACTTTATACAATAACAATAAAGCTCAATTCGACTGTACGTTTTAGTTAGAAATCGTTGCATGGGAATATAAAAGGGCTATTTTTAGGGTATTTCCGATACCTATTTATTCGAATTTTCCTCATTGTAAAAACCCTCATTGAACTTCAACGAACATTAACAAAAAAGAATTGGCCAAATTGGTCCAGGCGTTGTTGAGTTATGAGCTTACCAACACATTTTGCGATTCATTTTTATATATAAGAAGATATATATATATTATTTTAATATATATATATATATATATATATATATATATCATTGTAAACCAATATATGTACATAAAGTTTAAATAAATAAATATCAAATAGATGATAATTAAAAAAAAAGTTCAACTTTATTGAGTTATATCACCAATGAAATTTATGTCGCTCGTACATCATAACTTCTTTAAGACATAGACACTATTTGTTTTAACATTAAATAAATACATTGCAAGTACGTATCAAGTACGTATTAATTTTATCACAATAAAATCACGATCATAAAGGATGTATTTTTAGAACCACAACAGAATCTGCAACCAAAGTAACACCAATGAGATTCGCTTGCGTATAAATATATATATGGGAATGATTCCGTATTTTCGATATACGAGTATTTATCAACTATATAGCAAAGTTATATATCGAAACGATTTCGATAAGGAATTGAATGCATATGTCACTTTGGCAAAAATGTTATAATATTCCATGGTAGCATAGTTTCTTATTTTTTATTTAGATACAATCTTACTGATTTAAAAAGATACTGGCTGTAAATAAATAAATGTGTGAAATGGATAAATCAAAATACCTACAATTGCACTTTAGCTTTAAAATAAAATGAAACGTAAGTAATTGATATAAGTGTTAAATTAAACAAAACGTTATAAAGTACAGTCGAACAGATCGATGATATCAAACGCAAACGCTCATTACAACACAACTAAGGACTTTCCCGTTGCAAAACAAATTAAAAATAGATTTATATCTCGTGAGCGGTTAGAACACGGATACGAATAAAGTAAATGGGACAGACAATGAGAAAATATCATTTGTACAAGATTGCCTTTGTCTCCGTGTACAGTTATGGTCACGCCATCAATCAGTACAGCCACTACAATATAGTTACAATAGCGACGTAAGCGTGTAAGATGATCAAATGAATGACAAAAACTAAATGCCATCTAACTGTATACTGTCCTATTGCCCAAATTTGCAGTTGTCGTCCTCATTATGAGTAGGTTGTTCAAGGATTATGGATTATGGTGTTACTTGACTGCGTATTAAATTGAATGGCATTACTATATACAGAATGTTTTAGGTGAAGAATTAAGGGTAATAAATTTGATGTTCGACGAACCTAGGTGCTTATCTACGCATCCAGGGGAGCGAAGGCCGGGGGTCTGTATCTTCAGGGACAGCGCCGCAAATGGCGCTTCAAAAGTAATAATTGCAGATACGTCGTTACTTTTACAATATTTCTCATCTAAAAGAGAACTGTTATTATGTATAGAATAAAAAAAACCGGCCAAGTGCGAGTCGGACTCGCGCACCGAGGGTTCCGTACAAACCTGCAAGGTTTACAAAGTTCGTTCATTACGACAATCGAGTCATAACTATGGTATTTTTATTGCAAAATGAAATTCATAACATTACTCTACGCGTTCATGAGGACAAAAGTAATAAGTTTATATTTATTAAAAAATATATATTTTGTAATGTAACTAAAAATTTAAGGTTTTCGGAATTTTTCCTTTATGTGTGCTATAAAACGTTGCTTCATGCCAAATTTCAAGATTCTAGGTCGACTGGAAGTACCCTTTAGGTTTTGACTCCCTTGCGAGTACTTGCGAGGTTCAAAATATGCAGCTTAAATTGCTGTTTCTTTTGATTGCGTTGATATAGAAGTTTGATTTTGTTACAGCTTAAAGGTATTATAGACCTGAGTATTTGGTATGAATTTCAATTTAATACCTCAACGCGTTTATGAGGAAATGGGTAGTAAGTTTAAAATTATTAAAAAAAATATATATTATGTGATGTAACTAAAAATTTATGGTTTTCGTAATTTTTCCTTTATCTATGCTATAAGACGTTGCTTCGTACCAAATTTCAAGATTCTGAGTTCACGGGAAGCACCCTGTAGGTTTTGATTCCCTTGCAAGTGTCGAAATTTGCGGCATAAACGGCTGTATCTTTTGATTGCGTTGGCTTAGAAGTTTGATTTTTTCACAGCTTCAAGGGACAGTAGACCTGAGTAATTGATATAAATTTCAGCTTCATACCTCCACGCGTTCCTGAGAAAAAGGGTCTTGACAGACGGACGGACAGACGGACAACAAAGTGATCCTATAAGGGTTCCGTTTTTTCCTTTTGAGGTACGGAACCCTAAAAATGGTCATCTACCCAATTGACAACTGTAGCCATTAAGTTACCGTAAAGTTCAATTTTAGGTCTAACATCTAACTTTAAAATTAAAGTATAAATTTTAAAAAGACATCCCTAGTCATCTGTTACACAAAAGAAATGCTAGTTTGAATTGTTGCGTAGTAGTTTTCGTTCACTGATGTAGGCCGGAGTCAAAAGTTTTTTGTATAGGCAAAAGAAGCGCGATTAGCGCTGTACAGAATCATCATTCTGATATTAATTTCATATCATTCGGATACACACCACTAAATAAGGCCCTGAAACATCCTGTGATATTTTGTGCTTAAAAAACTACAGTAGTAGGAATATACAATCAAATATTCCAGACTTTAATTGTTTAAGATTATTATGCAGGAATGTAGTTGTGCAACGTGTCATTTTGATTCCATATTCAAATACCATATCATATAGCCAGTAAATTATGAGTTCGTAAAACAAAGAGGTTTCATATCTGAAGAGTCACTTATTACGAAGCTGATAAATCCTTCAAACGGTCAATCACCAGTTTTATCAATGAAAAGTACTAATTTCCTTACTTATGGAGTCATAGATTTGTAAAAGGAATATAATTCCTCAAAACATTCAAATTGTTTTTCCATCAAAACTGGTTATGTACAAGGATAGACAGTCTGCTGCTCTGTCGAAACCAGATACGAGAACCATCTTATATATAAAAATGAATAGCAAAATGTGTTGGTAAGCTCATAACTCAACAACGCCTGGACCAATTTGGCCAATTCTTTTTTGTTAATGTTCGTTGAAGTTCAAGTAGGGTTTTTACAATGAGGAAAATTCGATTAATTATCGGAAATACCCTAAAAACAGCCCTTTTTCCATGCAAACGTTTTCTAACTAAAACGTACAGTCGAATTGAGCTTTATTGTTATTGTATAAAGTTCATATTGCAAGCACTCACTGTTGTCTAAGCAATGAAGGTGTGTTCCTAATATCAAAGAGTCAATTTGCGCTTTATTAACGCTACATATAGTTGAAATTCAATCATATCTATCAAAACAGTGTGCGTGCGTGCGTTGAAGCACAGAATACATCGTTGGAGGATTTAATGTCACGTTCCAAAATTGAATAGCCACAAAATGTAATAGGCCATTTAGACTTTTTTTGCGATGGTTGGCTATGCGACATTATCTATAAAATAATTAGGAACAAAAAACTGCCACTGTACAAATCTTTTTGACAGGACGAAGTCTGTCGGGTCCGCTAGTTTGTTATATAGAAAGAAAATTAAATTATCATTTAAAGTAAGGTTATTTAAAACAAACATGGGTATTACAGCTTATAATAAATAATGTTTTTATTGTATTAAAATGCAATAGCCAAGGCTATAGATTCCAAGTTTTCAAACATTAGTTTCTAGTTAGAAATTCATAAATTATGCAAAACTTAAGTTCTTCGCTCTACATAAAAGGAAAAACCAGTTAATATTTTAATAATTTAACAGTGCCTTTATATGTTTGAAGCCAAGGTGTGTCCAATAAAAAGTAAAGGCACACTCACGGAGCAGCCGCAAATACGAGTAAAATGAAATATTTTCAACGTTCACTTTTTAATGTATTATTGTAGATTAAAATACAATTCAATAATTAATTATATATGTTTATTTTATCGACACAACTTAATATTTTGGTTTGTTAATTAGGGTTAATTGCATGATGTTGTTGATGATAATGTGATTATCATCAGGCACATAAAAAAAGATCACACAAATAAAAAAAACACATTGTAAAAATTAAAAAAATATATAATTGCAATAACTGATAGTTTTGGGAACCGAATCTGACACTAACTCAGCATTACACTACCGTAGGGTTAGACAGAAGCGCTGGTATTCAAATTATATAAAAATCAGAAAATATAAAAAATATATTGAGCTTTTGCACAATAAAACACAATTTTATATATATATATATATATATAATCTTTTAAGAAGAAATATTATTATTTTTGACTTTTGAAAAAGATAAGTAGCCATTTTGTACCGTCCTCCATATTGGATTCGAAATGGCGGCATTTATAAAATCTTGTAATATCATCAAAACTAAACGCGTATGCAAAATTCCAGCTCGATAGTTTTAGTGGAAGTGGGTGCAATGTTCCAGGACATACATACATACACGTGAAGTAAAATAAAGGCTTTTAAAAAATAATTAGCGAGACAAAAGCTCTATATGATCTGTCCTTGTCGTGCCCTGTCCTACTCTAATTTACCTACACACTGTAAAGTTAGAATGAGATGAGTAGCGATATTAACAATATTTTTAGTTTTAGAAGTATGGACTTAGTTTAATCAAATTTTGATTATTTCCAAGTTATATACAGTTCAAAACCAGGCCTTATTAATATCTACGCTAGTCGTCTCGAACAACCAAGTGAATTGCAAACTGAGGGTTTTCGCAAATGAGTTTAAAATAACATTTTGTTACGAGGTAGCTATAACAATTTCCCAAGTTTTTTCTTTCCTTATACTACTCGCCATTCCTTTATGGTAAATCTCATAACTCAACGGAAAATACACTATAATTTTCGAGTCTCTTGCAGGTGTGAAAATATGTGGTATAAACAGAGCATAAAAGATTTTTGATTGAGTGGACTTAGATGTTGTATTTTTCACTGCTGGATTGCATACATAATTGCATTTCTAAAAAAGGTAGACGGACGGACAACGAAGTGAATGTATAATGGTTCCGTTTCTTTGATACGGCGTACTTATCTTAACCTTAATAACGACTACACAGTTGCAAATTTATATAACCTGTTATGGTATCGACTTTACATATTGAAATGTAAGATTTTTTATATATTGCATCACATCTATATGTAGGCTGTTAAGGCTGTGTACTGCTCAATCTACAACGTATAAATTTTGTATTTTTTATTCTATAATAGTAATGTTTATTGGCAAATTATATTGGCTTGTGTTAGCAATTTCAACAATTCTAACCTCGAAATATTGTGTACAGTAAAAGTTCCTTATTCGCGGGGAATACGTTCCATAAATATGCCGCGAATACAGAAACCGTGAATACAGAATAGTAATTTGTATGGAACTATAAGAGATACGTTCTTAGGTGACAAAATAAAAAAATATATATATAAAAAATTTTCAATTTAAATGAAGTTTTTGAATATTTTGATTCATTATCTTAAGGCTTAAATAATGGTTTGAAGAATTATGTAATATTCTCTTGCTTGGCAGTTTTTAAAAGCTTCTTCAATTCAGCAGTCGCATTTTCAGTTTGCCTCTTAAAAATAAGACTTCGTCCCAAAGGCATCGTCACATATCAATCAATGTTGATAAAGAAATCGCAAATTGGAATTCTTTTATTTTTATGTATGTACTTTTTAGTAGATCCGCGAATAATAAATTATTTAGCCGCGAATAAAGGAATTGCGTCGCATTTTTTTGATCCGCGAATAGTGAAAACGCGAATGAAGGAAGCGCGAATAAAGAGCTTTGACTGTATTGGTAACACTTAAATAGTTTTATGACATTTGCTGTCATCCGGTGCTTATAGATCTTGTATGTGCTATCATTTTGTAAAGATTTTAGTACGGCTTACAATGCTAAATAAACGTGCTTTATTAAAATTAAAATCAAATAATTTATTCATCAGATAGCATTTATACAATCACTATTGCAGGTCAAAGATGCTACCCCATTGGTTCATAAGTCTAAACCAACCACAACAGAAAACCAGCAAGGGCTATTATTTTCTCCCTGTATTTTTATAGAAACGTCAATTAGAAGCTGTCCTCATATAAATCTGAACCCAACTTTCTTTGAATGTTTAAACAAGTTCACGTTATATCTATAAAAGCCATATTTTAAAAATATTTAGCAACGCAACCGAAACATTAAAAGCTGAAAATATTTAATTGAGAAGTAATTACATTGGTCAGCAATTATAAAATTTGGCGAGCCACCCAAAAGCAGCATTTAAATAATTTGGTCAGCATACAAAGATTTTGTTTGCAATAAAAAAAAACAGGCAGCAATTCTTGTTCCGCAACTAATTTTGATAATGGTCAAAAATTAAATCATACATAGGCAGCCAACAATACATGAGTCTGCATAATAAACATTCAGTCCGCAAAATAACTACTTGAGCGGCAAGATTTCATGATTGAGCGGCAGAAAAACATGTCTATAAGCAGTATATTTGATTGGTATGTTAGGTTAGGTTAGGTTAGGTTAGGTTAGGTTTTTTTTTTTTTTTTTACAATTGAAGTTATGATCATTTTAGGTTAGGTTAGGTTAGGCATGACAAATAAAGTATTTTTGCTACATATGCAGCACAAAATGCATTTATGCAGCACAAAATGCATTTTTTTGCTTACACTCTGAGTGCTTACCAAAATTTTATTAAACATGAGCAGCTGATTGCAGCTTATATAATTAACATGCTGTACAAAAATAATTACAGCCATCCAGAATGACATAAATTGCTGATTGATTTTGAAATGTTTGCTGACCATGAGTTGCTGACCAATTAGCTATTTCTGCTCACCGATTATATTTTTCTGCTCACAGAAATAACAATACTATGCTAACCATTTAATTGACACCCTATTTAATTTAACCAGCCAGTCTATACATCGAGCATTTCCCCACAGCAAAGACAATATGAAAAATGACATTAATAACTGACACACATATAGTACGGTTACTTTTAAATGTTATTGGCCGCATGAAGGATTGAACAGGTCGAAAAATTCCTGAGCAATACTCAAAGTGATTTGTTAATTTTGCTAAGGCCTTGATGTGTTCGTTGACTGGCCCTTAACTGTTATATAAAACCATTTGTGTCGCAACAAAATACTTGCAATTATACATGCTTACATTACCTACATTGTACGCTGTTGACAGCTTCATGGCACAATAAATACATCTTATAATTTATTCAATTGTAGCAGAAGACAATCAATTTCAAACATTGCACTATTTCCTTGCTCGGTAATTTTTCATGCCTATAATGGGCAGACACGAGTCGATAATACATATTTATAAGGATCAATTTTGCAATCCAATCGCTTATCGTAATGCAATCGATCTATCAATTGTTTATTTGAAACTAATTTTTTGAAGTATTACCCCTTTCTTATAGGAAACGAGCAAACGGATCACCTGATGGTAAACGATAACCGTTGCCCATGGACACCCGCAACACCAGAGGAGTCACAGATGCGTTGCCGGCCTTTTAAAAGGGAATAAGGGGGGAAGGGGGATTGGGCCTCCGGTGCCCTCACTCACTCGGTGAAACACAGCGCAAGCGCTATTTTACGCCGGTTTTCTGTGAGGCCGTGGTATCACTCCGGTCGAGCCGGCCCAATTCATGCCGAAGCATGGCTCTCCCACGGTAAGCTACAATAGGACGCTATAAAACGACCCAAGCCCGTCATGATTAGCAACGGACGAGGAGATCAGAAACTATAATTGGCAATTTGTTAACGAATTGAATACTTGGTATATAAATTACATTTATATAGTAATTTGACAAAAATGTCACTATCTAGAAACTGAATATGTTTGTCACAGCTCAGATGAAGGCAATATAGTAAAGTACGAACCGCGTTAAAATAACAGTTTCGACTTAACAACTAGTTAAATCACTATGGTTATTGCCGAATTAGTTAAAAATAACTTGTCTGGTCATCAAATGGGTTTGATGATATTCTCGTATTCGTTTCAATAAATTACTCGGATTTCCTTTTTTGCAAAATTAATTTAATTAAATTAAAACTCTATTATTGTACAGTTTTATTAAAATTCATTCAGCACAAACATCCATTCATATAAACTTTCTTGTTTATAATATTACACATAAAACCGCCAATTTTATAATGCTTCTTTTTACAGCAAAGGGATAGAAAATGCAGATTTTAAAAATAATGTTTTATTATATACTTGTTTGTTGGGAATAATATAGCAAATTAAGTGTTTGTAAAGGTAAGGTTTATTAGTTTGTAAGGCTTCAATTTCAATTTAATTTCAATTTACATAATTTTATATTAATGTATAGTAAAAATGTAAAGTACAGAAATATTTTTAAATCAATACATAGTATAAAACAAAGTCGCTTTCGCTGTATGTCCGTATGTATGCTTAGATCTTTAAAACTACGCAACGGATTTTGACGCGGTTTTTTTAATAGATAGAGTGATTCTTAAGGAAGGTTTGTATGTATAATAAATGCATAATATAGTAGAGAAACACTGATAAATTTAAAGGTTTCTAATGTGATGTCGTAAATAAGCATGTTTTTTTGCGCTTATATTGCAAACGCTGGCTGAACCCTACGAGATAGACCAAAATAATGTACTACAGTATTGTACAACTTACAAAAATCCACAAAAAAGTCCGCGATGGTATATGTCTATCTCTTAGGGATAACCCACCATAACCATTTTTTCACTGCACCCGTGCGAAGCCGGGGCGGGTCGCTAGTTATTTATATTAGGAAGAACATGAATACCATATAAACATGATTTGAACGTGGACAGAAAAAAATGTAACTGAGAACAATGACCGACAAAAAGATATCAACGTGATTTTAGCTACATACGGGGTTGTTATTTGAAAATCACTACATTTTAAGCGAAATATTTAAAAAAATATGAAACTTTCACTTGTACCTAAAACAAGAACTTATTAAACAAAAGTTTTTAATAAACGTTTGTTATTATGATAGTACTTCCATTAGTATATTAACACATTTGTTCATTTCACGTAAATGGTGCACGATAAAATATTAATAAACATTTCTTAAAATCACCGTTTGCAGAGTTTAAAGTCAATAATTTCCCACAATACTTAGGCACGGTAAACTAATATTATCATTGAAGCATTAAGCAAAACTACATACTCACCGTCAATATAATTTGCAGCGTTAGATATTGAAGAGAAAACTACAGAATCACTCCGTGACTAGCTCAAACTGTGACTGTGATATGAATTTGTCCTGTCATTACATTATCACCTTTGTTTGCCGAAGCGCAATCTTTCTAATGCCTTGAGATCTATATAATCCCTCGTGTACTTATATTATATTGTCGACGAATCGCACCTATATTTAGCGTGTTCAGTCGTTAAATAGAGGCTCAAACCTTACTTTGCGATAAAAGCTGAATTTTTCCTACATATTATTTTGATTTCTGTTGCTGACGTGTTCAAGTTCATTGGCCTGTGTGCAATCTATTAATACATGGAGACCTATTTTTGAATTACGAATGCGATTTCGAAATCACCGCTGACTAAATAGTCAGCGGTGATTTTGAGGTCACGGATTCCTAAACGTCCACGATTTCGAAGTCGCATTCGTAATTCAAAAATAGGTCTCCGTCTTAATTTGCCATACGATGTGCGTTGTGTGTCCATTACAGTAAATTTAATATTAAATGTGTTAGATTCTATGCGAAAAGATAAGTAAATTATCGTCAATCGAATCACGACTTATTTGCGAATTTGTCGCTAAATAGAAGATATTAGAAGCCCGAAATGTTCTGTGATGAGCTTTCAAAGGAAAAAGAGTCCACAGTACATATATTATACATGTATAAATATTTTTTTATTATTATTTATTTATATACTTAACAGCTTAGCAACAACAGCTTAGCAGCAACTTATTATTTATTTATATATATACATACAGCTAATACCAAAGTTACGTTACCTGCAGATGTTAATATGACGATATTAACATCTGCTGGTAACGCTGTTATTATTGTTATAAGAAAATTTATTAAATATTAACTCTTTATTGTAGACAATTAAACAATATAACAATAAATAAATAAATGTATGTATATTAGGAGGTACTAAGTTAATTGGTCTAAAGGCGGACTTATATCTCAGAGAGATTTCTTCCAGCGCTCTCGCGATTCGACCGCCATGTGTCCTGGGCCCGGCTCGATCAAGAGTTGGTCAAGCCACCGCCAAAGGAGGGACTGTCCGAGAACCCCTGGTCAGTCCCCCAGACAGAGAGACTTCACCACGGCGTGCGCGCTTAGCCGGACGCGCACGCAGGCTCACAGTAGGGTCACTAGACAGGCTACACCGCGCTTGCGTGTGCCCGCCTTCGCTTACTAATGGTGGGTTATCCCTAAGAGATAGACATATACCATCGCGGACTTTTCTGTTGAACTTTTTAAGGTGGATAATACTGTAGTACATTATTTTGGTCTATCTCGTAGGGTTCAGCCAGCGTTTTTGCAATACAAGCGCGAAAAACGTGCTTATTTACGACATCACATTAGAAACCTCTAAATTTATTAGTGTTTCTCTACTATATTATGCATGTATCTTCTTATCTTATATATAAAAATGAATCGGAAAAAGGTGTTGGTAAGCTCATAACTCAACAACGCCTGCACCAATTTGGCCAATTCTTCTTTGTTAATGTTCGTTGAACTTCAAGGAGGGTTTTTACAATGAGGAAAATTTGAATAATTATCGGAAATACCCTAAAAACAGCCCTTTTATTTTCCCATGCAAACGTTTTCTAACTAAAACGTACAGTCGAATTGAGCTTTATTGTTATTGTATAAAGTTCATATTGCAAGCACTCACTGTTGTCTAAGCAATGAAGGTGTGTTCCTAACATCAAAGAGTCAATTTGCGCTTTATTAACGCTACATATAGTTGAAATTCAATCATATCTATCAAAACGGTGTGCGTGCGTGCGTTGGAGCACAGAATACATCGTTGGAGGATTTAATGTCACGTTCCAAAATTGAATAGCCACAAAATGTAATAGGTCATTTGTCAGGTTTATTAGTCCTGACGCTGATTTTCTATTGGCGCCTTAATCTTTTCTCTTCTCCGACAGCTGAATGTGAGTAATTCAATTTTACCAAAAATATAAATATAATATTATACCCCACTCTGAAGTGGGGGTAGTCGAAATGGCCTCTTTGTATGTATCAACAGCTTCTTCGGGTGAGCCGAAACGTTGACTAAGTCTTTGCTTAATTTTGGGGAACGTAAAAAATCGTTAGGGCTGTAAAGCGGACGTTCTAAAATGTTGACCTTTTGGGTGCTCAAAAACATCTTTGTTTGGTACAGTATATTATACGACGTCTTGGTATGTTTTTTCGAAATTCGGTGATGACTTGTGGCAAACAAATGGAGGTATACTAGTCAGCGTTAACCGTCTTGTGATCTTCTAGTACAATAGTGGCGACATGACCACCCTTTATCACTTAGGAGCCAACCACTTTTTTTGAAGTGTTCCGTGAGCGTATGACCTTGGTCGATTTTGGCTCATCCTGGAAGAGCCAGATAGTAGACTGCTGCTTAGGATCGTAAGCATATATCCAAGACTCGCCACCACTTACCATATCATAATCATGAAAACCAAAGAAATCTTGGTGTCATTTGCGCCCACGAAGTAAAGATACTCTTAGAGTTTGCTCCAAATGTATGAAAAATGTCGGTCGTATCCACTCTATTGATGTTTTTTTTTTTTTTTATATGCTAGGCGCGGCAGATGACCTCCTCCCGCCTGATGTTAAGCGGTGAAAGAGGCCCAAATGAGATGACAGATAGGATAGTGACGTTACTCCACTCTCCTACCTGCCCTATCCCTGCCGGCCCAAAAGATGCCTTTTCACGCCTCTTTTGAAGGAACCCATGTTGTAGGATGTAGGAAACACATACGCAGGCAGAGAATTCCAAGTGCGGGAAGTACGGCAGAAGAAGGAATCTTGGAATTTCTTAGTGCGGTGTGGAATGGGGGACGTAGTGTACGGATGGCTCCGAAGACCCTTACGTGTGTTTCTATAAAGGAAAGGAGAGGGAGGGATAAGGTTAAAATATGTACCAAATGTCAGCAATAAGTTTATGTTAGATTATGATTATAATGTTGAGACTAATTATTGAGACATCTATACTAATATATAAAGCTGAAGAGTTTGTTTGTTTGTTTGTTTGTTTGTTTGAACGCGCTAATCTCCGAAACTACTGGTGCGATTTGAATAATTCTTTTTTTGTTGGATAGTCCATTTATCGAGGAAGGCTATAGGCTAAATAACATTACGCTATGACCAATAGGAGCAAAGACAGAGCGGTAAATGTGTAAAAAACAGGGAAAATTATTCATTTTTGAAGGCTTTCTTTGCGTGCGCTGCGAAAACGGTTCAAGATACACAAAAAATATGTATGAAAGAATTATTCCTCTATACATGATCTAAAAAAAAGTCCGCGACGGCATATGTCTATCTTTTAAGGTTTAGTCACAATGACCGTTTTTATGGTACCAAATTTGGTCGAAATAATTTGTTTAAGTTGTATCAACATAATAATATTAATCTTTATTCAAATATAAATATAAATATGTTGTTGGTTAACCAAAAATCTGCCGGAAGTCACTATTCCACGCGGACGAAGTCGCGGGCAAAAGCTAGTTTTTAGAATAAAATAAAAAAAATATATTGGTCGACTATTCCTATTGTGATTTTTCATGTTCTTAAGCTTATTGGAGAGTTTATGTTTGTTTTATATATAAATATATTGGTTTATTAGAAAAAAGTTTTTTTTTTTGTTTTGATATTCTAATTTTCAATATTATTTGGGGTCGTGAAGAAAACACTGTAAATGTAACTAATTTTTTGGTAACTTTTTTGTTTGTAGCTAGGAACAATACTTTTTTATGTTTAAAATACGATTAAACCTGTTTTTTCAGTTAAATATATGTTTCTTGTTTAATATTCGTCGAGTAGTTTTTGTTTCTATAACGGTTATACAAACAGACAAAACTTTTACTGATTGCATTTTTGATAGTTATTTTGGAAATATATTTCATGTTCAGAATTGACTTCCCTACAGATTTTTTTTAAGAATAGATGGAGATATAGTTATATACATTATAGTTTAAAATTGTGTTTTCCAAATAGAAACGGTCAATTCATTTTTTTATTGATTATCAAATAATAAATGTTAAGTGTTACTAAGTAAAAATTAAAAAGAAATGTAAACGGTGCTGGGGTTTTATATGTTACATAAACATAATATATGTTACATCGCGAGATATATAATATCACAATTAGTCAGGTTATAAATACTATTATAATTATATAATAAATAACTTATTACATTTGAATTTGCAATGTGTCATTCTTGTATAAATATTCATAATGTTTTTCTTTTTCGTGCAAATCGAAGATCAAAAGATTATGTATAGAATGTATGTGTTTGCGATTGGACAAGTGATAATAATTTCTAAATTATGCATTTTACAGTTTAAATTGCAATAAACAATAATTCTTGAACTGATTGGCATTAGTACTCAAGTAATAAACCACTCGATTCTTTCTCAGTCAAGATGTTGGCCTTAACCCACTCGTTGCGAGCCACTTCTAAACAACTTATATAAACGTAGGTATGAAGAAATTATGGCGTGGTTTTACCTGTTTTCATTCGAAGTAACAAATAGTAAAATATTTGTATTAATATTGTCCTTGTTGTTATTTAGGATCGTGATGGGTACGCAGAGGGACCCGATATAGTTTTGCGTGTATGGCGCATGAAACTGAGCAAGTCTTGTGACCATAATATAGATGTCGACGCTTTATTTTAGCGATAGTTGATAGGATTAAATTTGATTGTCATTGTACCGGAACTGAGTGAACACCCGGATGTCACATAATTGAAGACGAGTCTAGTCAAATGAGTGACTGAACGCGTGCGGAATCGTGTTGGCAAGTTACACGAGCATCGGCATGACTTCTTCTGTGACTGCGACGAACGAGGGTGGCCTGTCAGCCTGAGACCGACGCCATGAATCCGATATCAAGAGAGGAAAACCTTAACCACTTACCGTCGCCGTCATGCAATATATTTTGTTGACAAATTAAATCGATACTATGTAAAACGTACGTACTCGACGCACACATAAAAGCCATGCTTGTCATTTTTGAGGCTTTCATTTTTTACTGCATTATGGATTCCCATAATTTCCACATAATTTCGCATTTATACAGCTTTATTTAGCTTTGTTATTAAATTATTATTAAATTGCGTCGTGGTCTAACTTGTCCTGTTATCTTGCTTGCCATTTGCGTGACAGCAATGGATTAAAAAAAAACTGTTTTGTTGATGTTTTTATTATATAATTTGATTAGTTTTGATCTCAGATAGGTACGAAAAAGTAAAAATAAATATATTTTTTTGAATAGTTAAAAAAAAGATTAAAGTAAATACATTTTGAGCTTTCTCACATTAAATGTATTTTTTTTTATTATAGAAAGTATACATGTAAACAAGTTATTGTAAATGTTGTTTACACGATCATAAAAATTAAGCGAGTTTATTCAATTATGAAATCAAAATCAAAATCAAAATCAAAATAATATTTATTCAACATAGACCTTTACAGGCACTTATTGACGTCAACAAACAAAACAAAAAAAAAAAAGCTTAAATAATAAAAAAAAAAAAAACAAAAACCTTGTCCGTACGTACGAATAAGGAAAAAAAAAAAGAAAAAATATATTGACTCGACACCTGTTCGGAAATTGGAGAGCCTTCTCGAGAAGAACAGGCAAGAAACTCTGAAGGTCTATTTTTTATCTCCTCTTTTCAATGTTAATAATTATAATAATATAATATAATATATAAAAATACAATATAGTATAAGATACAATCATACCTAATACGATTACAGTCGTATGTATGTTTACATACACATATAAAATAATACAATATTATAAATAATGTTACCAAACATGGCTCTATGAATAGTGTCCCTATTCCCAAATACTGTGATCATTTAGATAGTCACTTACTTTATAATAACCTTTACTCATGAGTGTATTTTTGATATGGATTTTAAATTTATATAAAGGTAAATCAATGACACTTTGCGGAAGCTTGTTAAACATAGATATACATTTCCCCAAGAACGAACAGCTAGTTTTATGGAGTCTGAACATTGGAACGGCAAGTTTATTTTTGTTTCTAGTATTCACATTATGTAGATCACTGTTTTTATTGAATTTATTATAGTTTCTATATACAAAAACTAAATTATCATATATATATTGACTAGCTAAAGTTAAAATATTAATTTCCTTGAACAATTCTTTTAGGGATTCTCTAGCCCGTAAACAGTAAATAGCACGAATCGCTCTTTTTTGTAAAAGGAAAATACTTTCAATGTTAGCCGCTGATCCCCATAGCAGCAGTCCATAGGACATAACACTATGAAAGTAGCTGAAATAAACAATTCTTGCCGTTTCAACATTAGTTAAAAGTCTAATCTTTTTTACTGCGTACGCCGCTGAACTAAGTTTGATTGCCAAAGTTTCAATATGTGGATCCCACTGTAGTCGTGAATCTAACGTAATGCCTAAGAATTTAGTATTATTTACCAAGTCAATGACATCACCATTCATATTTAAACTAGTATTAACCTGCCTTACATTGGGCAAAGAGAATTTGATACATTTTGTTTTCTTAGAATTTAAAGACAAATTATTAGTTGTGAACCAATACAGAACTCTCGAGAGAGCACTATTTACATCGTCATAACATTCCTTTTGTCTATCAACTTTGAATAGTAAAGAAGTATCATCTGCAAACAATACTGTCTCACACGATTCTGTAATGTAGTAAGGAAGGTCATTTATATATATTAGAAACAGTAGAGGACCCAATATTGATCCCTGGGGAACCCCCATAGTTATAGGCGAGCTAGCAGATTCTGATCTATTAATAACGACTTTCTGCAATCTGTCTGATAAATAAGATTTTAAAAGGCTAACAGCTCCATCCGAGACACCATAATGTCTAAGTTTACTTAAAAGCGTTTCATGACTCACACAGTCAAACGCTTTGGAAAGGTCGCAAAACACTCCAATTACATCCCGCTTGCCCTCCCATGCGTCAAAAATATGTTTCATAAGTGCAGTTCCGGCATCGGTAGTGGATCTACCTTTGGTAAAGCCGAATTGGCTTTCATGCATGAATCTGTTTGTTCTCAAGTGACCTATTAGTTGATTGTAAATAACTTTCTCGAAGATTTTGCTGAAAGTAGGTAATATGGATATAGGTCTAAAATTTGAGGATCTTTTTTGTTACCCGATTTGAAAAGTGGTATTAATTTACTATATTTCATTAGATCAGGAAAGATACCCTCATCAATACAAGAATTAAAAATTTGTGCTAACAAGGGGGCTAATTCATCGATGACAGATTGAATTATGTGAGTTGATATACCCCAGAGATCTTCAGTTTTCTTCTTGTTAAGTAAACGGAATGTTTTCTTAATTGAAGAAGCATCAATATGGCTAAATTTGAATGATTCACTGCACCTATTCACACTTGACTCCAGGAGGGTGACGGCTAAACTAGGAGATGAGTTAAGATTACTGGTAGTTATAGCAGGAATTTGAGAAAAATAATCAACAAATGCATTCGCAACTGCATCGTCCGACTTGATAGTCTTATTATTAATTTCTAAAGAGAAAGAGTTCCCAGAGCTTCTACTTTTTCCCGTTTCCTGATTTATTATAGTCCATGTAGTCTTAACTTTGTTCTTTGACATATTTATTTTATTTGATATGTATAAAGATTTAGCACATAAACAAACATTTTTAAAAGTCTTTGAGTATTTTTTTACATAATCTAAAAAGGCAGGGTCGACAGAAGTAGTTTTTAAAGCATATAATTCAAAAAGTTTCTCCTGCTTTTATATATGCCTGGAGTAGCCCAGTCACTAAATTTCTTTTTGTTGTTTAATTTTACAACCTTTTGTGGGAACATATTGTTGCTTTCCATTCTTACTAAATTAAATAAATTATTATATAAATTATTAGCATCTCCACCAACAGTAGGCAAAGATGTAATTTGAGATGTTATTTTTTTTTTAAATTTACATAACCTTCCCTGGGATATAGGTCTACAAATCAATTCCGTTTTAGGGCTAACATGATGGTGCTCAATACAGGCTAGTTGTCCACTATGATCAGAGTTAATGTAGTTTATTACAACAGATTCAATTACTTTACAGTTACAAAAAATATTATCTAAGCAGGTAGCTGATGTGGGTGTTATTCTAGTTGGCTCGTTAAATACGTGATGCAGATCAAATGATTTAAATAAATTAATAAACCTTTGGGACAGAGGTGATATATCTAGAATATTAATGTTAAAATCTCCACATACAATTACATTCTTGTTTTTCCTGCACACTAATTGCAAAACATCCTCCATGGTGGATTCAAACTCTATATAGCTTCCAGATGGGGGCCTATAGATACACACTATAATAAGATTGTTAAGCTCCACACAAGATATTTCAATAACTCTTTCAATGGAAAGTGATACAACATCTTTGCGTTCTTTATAATGCAATACATTGTTTAATATAATTAAGGACCCCCCTCTTATTGCAGATTGTCTAATATATGAGCTTACAATACTATAATTATTATCAAAGGTGATTAATTCATAGTTCTTAAGCCAATGTTCGGTAACACACAATATATCAACTTTTTCACATGTTAACAACAAATTAATTTCTAAATCTTTGCCAGAAAAGCCTTGGATATTTTGATGTACAATTCGTAGATAATGAGGCTTTTCTATTGTCTTTAAAGAGCCAGAGATAATCTCTGTTGTCTTATTATTTAATTTAAATTCTTTGGAACAGATTCCAAGAAATTATATTCTATATGTTGCTCAATAAAAGCATTGTCGTATTACAACAATAAAAGTATGACGTTATGATTGCAGTGTATTTAGAATGGAGCGTTTTTTTTAGCGATCTGCGACAACAACGCCGCGAACATGTCGCTGTATCTTCAGAAGTAACGATCGCATACATTGTTACTTAATTTATCAGCTAAGGAGTATTCTTATTATATATGGAATAAAAAAATGTCGTATACCCAATTACGAAGCGACCTTGATGTTTCCTCTTAACAAGATAGTGAAGTGCAAAGTAAACACGCTATCTGAGATGCCATAGACAACATAATATGTATAGAGTTTGATTTTGATTCATGCAAACAATAGATGCCATAGACAAAATAATTGTGTATAGATTTTGATTTTAATTCACGCAAACAAAGATTAGGATGTAATCAGCATTATATACTCGTAGCCAAAACTATCGTATGGGACGTCTTTGCACGGATTTGAATCTCGCTATAGAAGTCATGTTGTCCAGACGGGTTATAGTGTTCATACCGACGCCTAAATTGGCCTAAATTTATAGGATTTTAATGGAAATAACAGATATACATGAATTAGGAAGCTAAACAAGTCTTCTCTTTTATGATGACGCGATTCCGTATTCCGGTTTTTGTTTTTAGATGTTGCGCATGCGACGTTGATACTTTCTCTGCGCACGCGCAGAATTTATAACACGGTGGCCATGAATGATGTAGCAGCATTTGTCAATACATATAAAGAACTGCCCAGGATTTTCATTACATGATTCAAACGATCTCTTTGGTGCTTAAATCAGATAAAAAGTGAAATGGGATATAGTGATAATTTTGCAGTCTCTGCCGCCCTTGACAATTTAGTAAGTAATCCTGACATCCTCCAGGGTGCTCCGGGATCGTGGGGGATACTTTAAAATATAAATTAAGATTACTTTTTCAATTGTCTGTGTTTCTTTTGGTTTATGTTGCCGGTAGATCGTTCTACTAGAAGTCACACAATCAACTGTCTTGAACTCGCTACTTCAAAGTTTGAGGGTTGTTTATTCGAAAAACAAGGAACAGAACTGGATAACATTAACTTTAAAACAGAAAGAAAGAAAGAAAGAAAGAAAATATTTTTTATTGAGACAGCAAAAACAAACAAACAGAACATAATACCAAATGCATTAAAATTGCCTCAAATGGCCCCAGCTCAGCATGTTGCTAACCTTGCGGCTAACGCTGATCTTCCGCTGGTACCGAACTTAATTCTAAATTCTAAAAATATTCGATGTAACTTATATATTTAAATCATATTTACATTTGTGTTTCTGTGCTTAGCAACATTTGACCACAGATGGCTGTTGACGGATAATACATGAGTCAAAGATAAAGAACAAAAAAAAAAAATTAAAAACAAGGAAACTGTGTTGTGTGTTGTGACATTATCCAAAACAGTACATATATTCTTTGATCCAAAAATACCTAAATATAAATATAAACATAATGCATATGAGTACAATTAAAGTAAAAAATGATAATAAAAATGCTGACATTCCACATAGCGATCAGTTTAACACAATTATATACGAAATTAAAGGAACATGTCATAAAGGTATGTAAATATAAAAATAGGAATCATTCAACTCCCGCTATCTTGCTCCCTGAAACACATCATATAACACTTGTATCGTGTAACTGAGCCTCTTCTGCTCTTTGATGTGATATTAAAAAACTTTTTAATTTAATTTTAAAACTATTAAAGTGTTGCAGGTTCTTAATCGGTGGAGGGATGTTATTCCAACATTTCGAGGCTGCATATCGGAAACTACCACGAAACGCCGCCGTAGTGTAATTTCCTGTAGACAATTGCAAAGGAAGTCTACGCTCCCGAAAAGGTTTTCTGCTTGTTTGCCATGACAACTTATTATACAAATAAGTGGGTTCTCTGTCCTTGACTATGCCAAACATTAAGCAAGCAATATGCAGTTTACGGCGATGTTTCATCTTGAGCATGAAATGTCTGTTCAAGAAAGGAGATACATGAGCTCGCAGTGGAATGTCAAAACAAAACCGTGCACATGCGTTTTGGAGCCGCTGGATTAGTTTCTGTGTTTTCACAAGTAGGCGGGGTCCATAAACAACATCCATGTAATTCAGTCTTGATAGCACTAGAGACTCCACCAGCCGAATTCGTAAATCCTCACTAAAGAAACACCTCGCTTTATAAAGCAAGATTTTATAAAGCAAGCTTTATAAAGCAAACAAAGATTGAAACGGCTTTTTGTGGAAAATTCTATGTACTCATTGAATGAATTTATGATTCTCAAAATGAATGAACGTATGTATGTTGTTACTAAATAACGTATAGTTGTGATAGTTTAATATATAAGTATAATTAAATTTATTCTAATAATATAGTAATGATAAGTATGATTGTTACTACCGACTAACCTATGGCGACAGAAAATTTTACTAACGGTAAATAAATAAAATGAATCGTACACACTCGCCGTGGATACTAAAAAGAGGTGAACTCCGAATGAGTTCGTCACAGAACCTATCAAAATAGCATAAAATCTACATAATGAATTTATATTATTACTTAGTTATATCTAAGTCCTCACTAATATTATAAATAAGAAAGTAACAGTATTTGTCTGTCGCGCTTTCTCGGCAAAACTTCGGTTGAACCGATTTAAATAAGGTTGGTACACAGATAGTCTAAGCGATAGAAATCCTCTCGATTGTCTTGCCTGCTTTAAACTTCTTCCAACTTCCGAACACGTATTTTTTGTGTTTCTTGCCTTAATTTTACGTCCTCTTATTCGCAAATATAGATTATCATATCACAACTGGTAAATTTTTAAGATTTTAAATTTGATTTTTTATCTGTATATATAAATATACCAGCATTCTGCTTGTTTGATTTATTTTTACACTACCGTAACCAGTACATTTTGCTTAATAGAAATTATTGACGTGAAACGTCTTTAAAATCGCGCCGAAACATACGGGTACCAGGTTTAAAAAGTGGACGTAACGAAAAGGTCTATATCATCGTACCTTAAAAATTAAAAAACGATTAGTCTAAAAACAAAAATGTGGTGTGAATATTTCACTTATATAGTCAGCTCGCTGTTGTGACATTGCGTTTTTTATTAAAATACTTAAAACACCGTCAATCTTGTTTTTTTTTTACAATGTTTTACTTTAAAAGCGATTTCCTAACATAGACGTTTCACGTTAAAACCAACGGTCGTGTGCCCCGGCACAGCCCCACCCGATTTTTATTTATATCTACTGCATAGAAATCTGTGATGTTCTGTAGATAGTAGCTCCTCGAAACCTCATGAGACATAATCAAGAACCTGACCTTGCACCACAATACACGTTTCAGAGTCGGCTATCGTTCCTGCTAACCTCATGAATTGACCTTCGTTACTATATATTGTTGCATGTGTTTGCAAATGCATCTACGGGAGCTGATTAATAATCAATGCATTAATATAACAAAGTCTGTCTGTCTATATTTCACAAAAATCTAAAAGAATCTCTGAAAGGGTTACGTCATGTATATAATTTACCAAAACAGCACGCTGTATTTTTTCACCCTTTCGTCAAGAAAATGAAGGATTTCTCAACTTAAATAAATAATCTTATAAATTTTTCTAATTATTTATTTACATATGTAAAGAAGACGATAATTTAATTTCTATTAGTGAGATTTTAATTAAAACGACTACTAAAATTAAAACAATAAATCCTATATCTTTTATATTTATTAAACTAAAAGAACAGAGTTCAATTAGTATAAAGTTATCCTGAGATTTTCAAAATCTGCTTTGGCAATTTTCGGAAGCGCTTTAAAAGGAAATCGCCGGGCATATTTTTCATACAAACGTAGACCCCAGTTTTCATCATGTTAATTCATGATAGAACAACATTTATGTTTACTAAATATGGCAATATAAATTATTTAGTACAAAAAATATACTAAATATGGCAATACAGAGATGTCAAAAACTATAAAATTAGTCTAAACTATAAAGTTAGTTTTTTGAACTTTTAGACATCTAGCAAATAAATTTCACGAGACCCTTTAATATAAGTAAAACACTTCATTTGTTTTTTATTTAAGTATTTAATCGGTTTTTTTTTCGAGGAAAAAACAGGGAAGTAGAAACGTTAATTTTGGTTTCCGTTTCTAGGTGTATTTTGTAGTCCACGGGAAGGAGGAGGTCACCTACCGATTGACTCAGATACTCACCGGGCACGGCTGCTTCGGTGAGTATCTGTGTCGAATAGGACGGGAGGGATCGACACATTGCCACCACTGCGCATCCGACCTCGACTCGGCCCAGCACACGCTGGCGGAGTGCCCCGCGTAGGCCTCGGGCGAGATCTGTCTCCGCCGGCATTGATTGCGGCAATGCTGGCGGGCGAGGGAGGTTGGAGGGATGTGGCCTCCTTCTGTAAAGCGGTGATGCTCCGATAGCACAGCTGCGGCGCCGCCGGGGGTCGCCGGCGGGCGCGAGGAAGTTGCGACCGCTACGGCGACCCGGGATGGACCACGCCCCTTCCGTGGCCGGGGGCGTCGTCGGTAGCGGAGACCGGGGGAGGTAGTGTAGCCTCCCCCGAGGAGGGCTCCCCTGTATCGACAGGGGAGCGGAAGTAGTTTGGTGTTCCCGGGGCTCCCTATATGCCTGAGGAAGGCCATCCCTGAGGTTTTTAGTGGGTAGGCTTCCCCCTTCTGGGGAGGAGAGCCCCACATAACCGCCGGCTCGCCACAGCCGGGGTATGCAATTTAATGCATTTTCCTCAGGGGAACAAAAAAAAAAGGTGTATTTTGTAGGACTCCTTTTGTGTCGCACTCTACAGAGACGGCTGTAAATTTAATAAAATTCTACTTTTCAAATGTTGCGATCAAATACTATCTTAAGAGAAATCTGAAGTTAAGACAATTTTATCCATGCTACCTCTATTCGATAACGAATAATGTATCATTAACGAACAAAACATTTATTATATAATTGGAGGTATTTATTTTATCAAGGCTCGACTGGTATATTTTTAGGGTTCCATAGCCACATGGCAATAAACAGAACTGTTATGGATTCGTCATGTCTGTTTGTCTGTCTATCAGGCTGTATGTGACAGCCAGTTTTGAAACTTTGTGAACCGCATTGAGATTTTTTCACAAAAATATATGGAGCAACTGATATTCCAATTTTATATGTCATCTAACCCATACATACATAACATTATTTTTATACATTTACACATATTGTTTTATTATTATTAATGAGTAAAGTGGATAGAGTTGTAGGATACAATTTTGCCACTTTTGTGCACTGATTTGTATTTTAAAGATGTTTGCTGTTCCTTAATAAAAAATAATCATGTGGGATTTCTATGGATAGGTCTTTAAAAATGATATTGAGAAATATCATTTTTTAACTGAATAGTTTGCACGATATACATTTCCAAAGTGATAAAATATGTGTCTCACACCCCTGTAACTTCTATAATAAGAGAACGATAAAACTAAAAAAATATATGTACATTACCCTGCAAACTTCCACGGGAAATTGGTTAAAGTAGTTTATTTTTCAATATGTCATAACTAGAGATCGGATAATCGGATGCATATTTACCTAAAGTTAGTTTAAGACAAAGTATGGAAACGGCTTTTTATTGTTTTGTTAAATAAAAATCCGGGAATGCGGAATTGGATAGCCGGATGTTTATTTATTTACCTAATTTAGTTTTTGACAAAATATGGAACTGTCTTTTTATTTTATTTCCATAAATAAATAAAAATCCCGGAATTCCGGTACTGTAGAACATTACAGCATAGTTGTATAAATGAACCCGGAGTCTCGGTCTTTTGAAAATAAATACCATGTGCTAATTTAGTAATTTTCAAACAATATCACTACGTTAAATTTCCCAGTTCCTCCGTACCCGCTTCCAATACCTTCCGTCATTACCTTATCCAAGGCGTGCATGTGTAATCAAGACACTCGTGCAGCCAGTCTGCAATACCCGAATTCTATCAAGGTCTTTTGTAGTGACGGCTGTGCGTCTATGGAACAGACTACCGGTAAATATCCGCGAGAGCTCATCCGATACAGTATTTAAAGTGAGGCTAAAGGAGCATTTATTGAAAGTTTCTAGTTAGTTAACTATATTTTTATATAAGTAGTATATAATAATATCTTATGTACTTAATTTAGATTAGTTTTTATTTGATATTTGTATATTTAAGCATAATTATATATTATTGGTATTTATTTTATATAGTTTATGTACCCATAAAGGCTGTTGAGGAAAACTGCTGGTTGGCCTCGCCCAGACCTCGTACGTGTACAATCATAATTATCTCGCATTATCTATTCACTTGATTTTTTGTGTTACTCATACTATTATACTTGTCGATGTATAAAGCTTACGCATAAAAAGCTAAAAAACATCGCCCAAGTGCGAGTCGGACTCGCCCGTGAAGGGCCCGCAGCAACAACTAACATTTACGAGTTATGACTAGAGATCGGATAATCGGATGCATATTTACCTAAAGTTAATTTTTGGCTCACAAATTATGGAAGCGGCTTTTTAAAATACATTTTGTTAAATAAAAATCCCGGGAAAATACGGGACTGCAAATTTAACGTAGTGATATTGTTTGAAAATTACTAAATTAGCACGTGGTATTTATTTTCAAAAGACCGAGACGCCGGGTTCATTTATACAACTATGCATACGTATTTACATGAAGTTTAGTTTCAGTTCCCCGTGCGATTTATGAATGTACGATTTATTACATGAACATTTTTTTTCCTCTAAAACTCTATATGTATACCTATTCACAAATCACACGGGGAACTGAAACTAACCTTCATGTAACGTCGTTTTTAAGTTCATATTACCGACTAGTTTTGCATTACCAAAATGTTCTACAGTACCGGAATTCCGGGATTTTTATTTATGGAAATAAAATAAAAAGACAGTTCCATACTTTGTCGAAAACTAAATTAGGTAAATAAATAAACATCCGGCTATCCGATTCCGCAACCCCGGGATTTTTATTTAACAAAACAATAAAAAGCCGTTTCCATACTTTGTCTTAAACTAACTTTAGGTAAATATGCATCCGATTATCCGATCTCTAATCATAACACATCACAACTCTTTATTGTATACATAAAATACACAAAAAAAAGAAAACAACAAAAAAGAAATGTACAAAAGGCAGCCTTATTGCAAACAGCAATCTCTTCCAGCCTAGGACCCTAGGACCAGGACCAGGGAAGTATTAAAAGGAGATTTAAATATAGAATGGGTGCAGTACCCGGGAGGGACCTCACACCGGATGGCCGGGAGGTGACGTCGTAGGAGAGTGGAGGTGAGGAGGCGGCAAGATCACTCCTCCTCGGGAAGGGCTCCCCTAGCGAAGCGCACCCAGGGGAGCAAAGGCCGGGGGTCCTCAGATGCGACACTCGATCCTGAAGCCCCCCTACAACGCCTGAGGATGGCCATCGCTAAGGTTTTTAGTGGGTAGGCCCCACATAACTACCGGCTCTCCGCAGCCGGGGTATGTAATTCAATGCATTTTCCTCAGCGGAACAAAAAAAAAGAATAGGTGCAGTAATTGTACAGGACAATAGGCTATAACTAGTTTAAGTTAACAAATCTTTGACAGGAAGTGAACACGAACTTGATTCTTAAAGGACTCTAGCGTTCGCGCTTTCCTACTCGTAATACCCTTCGGGAGAGAGTTCCTTAACCGGACGCCATAAGCCGAAAACGAATATGGAATAAAAGTCGGTACTTAGGGGCGGTATATTATATTGCCAAAAATACCACAACACTAGTACATACAAATAATTTATATGTACGTGACTTTTGTAAATGTATTTTACTTTACATTTTATATGTAAATTATCTTTTACAAATAGCATTTTCATACCTACATTTAAATCAATTGTTAATAAATACTGTTAAGGACTACTTAAATGATAACAACGATTGGGTTTAATTTTAATAGTTATGTTGCAAAATATTTAGGTTATAGTAAATAAGATAATGAAACTATAGCTTTTATATAAATAACTAGCTGACCCGCGCCCACTTCGTTGGGCATAATATTAATAATCCCCGAAGCGAGCACGAAAGCGAACTGAATTAAACCCGAAGCCATCGCGTGCCGTCCGCTGATGATGATGATGATGATGATGATGACACTCAACAATAATGTGGCTTTCTATTGGTGAAAGAATTTTTAAAATCGATGATGATGATGATGGTGACACTCAACAATAATGTGGCTTTCTATTGGTGAAAGAATTTTTAAAATCGATGATGATGATGATGATGATGATGATGATGATGATGATGATGATGGTGACACTCAACAATAATGTGGCTTTCTATTGGTGAAATAATTTTTAAAATCGATGATGATGATGATGATGGTGACACTCAACAATAATGTGGCTTTCTATTGGTGAAAGAATTTTTAAAATCGATGATGATGATGATGATGATGACGATGATGACACTCCGCAATAATGTGGCTTTCTATTGGTGAAAGAATTTTTAAAATCGGTTCAGTAGATCCCGAGATTATCCCTTACAATTTACAAACACACAAACTTTACTTCTTTATAATATTAGTATAGATGTGAAATTGTTTAAGCTTGTAAAGTTGGGTTCAGACTGAGGTAGCTTTGAATTGACGACTGTAAAAATACTGGGAGAAAAAAATAGCCTCTGCTGGTCTTTTTGTAATAAAATAGAATTTTGTCAGAAATTAATATTACTAGATTTATATAAGAAGGACGTTAAAAAATTCAAATTAAGCTAGCGCCATCATTAAATTAATGTTGAAAGTCATCGAGCGATGCTATAGTCTTAAATATAGATGATAAAATTTGGAACATTAAATAAACAAAGAAAATCAATAGAAAATACTAACAGTTTAAATCACCTAACAAAGTGTAAAGTCGATTTACAAAATTATATTATACAAAAATATATTTGAACAACATTATTTTTGAAATAAAATGCGAAAAATCAGGATAATTTAAAACGTCAAGGTCAAAAATAGTTATGATAATACAACGCGGTTACAATTATGTTTTCGGAACAACTCGTCGACTTAAAATATGAGTTGTATGAATTTGCGTCAATAACATTAAAACACCGCGGAAAACTATACCCTATTTTCTATGTACACGGTAGATTATCCATTAACACCGTAAAACCATATGTTTATAATAAGATCTCAAAGTTACTCGTCAGCTATTGAAATGATTATCCGAATGTAAATTAGTCATGCAATTTTTTTAATGGGAAATTGACAATGTTTGTTTTGACTTATTATATTATTAACTTGAAAACTTACAGAAATAGCAATCGCACGGGTGGGAAATAAATATATTCCCGCGGTAAAAATTATATTATACGGTATGTTAATCAGGAAAAATGTAGCCTTCAATCGATGAAAGAATTTTTGAAATAGATTCATTCGTTTTGTATTTACATACGCGTTGTATCGAATTTTAATAAATAATTTTTATTTTTTTCTTATGTTAATAAGGAAATGAAGCCTTCTAATGATAAAATAATTTTTGAAAGCGATCCAGTAGTTGTACAAATTTTTGCAATAGAATTATAATATAGCCTATAATCACCAGGGATAATTTTTAATCGGCTAATCTCTGGAACGGCTGGACCGATTTGGACGGAACACTGGCAGATAGGTTATGTAGAATGGATTAACTTAGGCTACTTTTATTTAAAAAAATTACAAAAAAAAAACTTTTTAAAAAACACGCTTTTTACGCAAAGACTAAAAAACGTTTGAAAAAACTTTTGTTTGTTATAAAGACTAAAAAACATTTGATCTAAAAAGTAGTAAATAAAAAAAAATTAAAAAAAACTTTAAAAAAACACGCTTTTATTAAAAAGACTAAAAACCGATCTAAAAACTTGAAAATAAAAATAAAGTCACGCTTTTAGAAAATTTGGGTACATATCAAGAAAAATTTCTGATGACAAAAAGAAATGTAACTCAAAAATTTGTCTATAAAATTTAGCAAATTAGTCCAAGAACTCAATGACTATAAAAGCGTGGGGTGTTCAAAATTAAACATTACTCATTTAATGGTCTTAACATTTACAACTAGGAGGGAAGTAACTCCATTTTTTTAGCTTTCGTCGCGTGTGTAGCGTTAATGGTTAAAGTCACATAAAAATCATGTATGACGGAAATATTCTGCATAAAATTGTCTAAAAAACATCCCGCAACAGCATATGTCTATCTTTTATTTATTTATCTTCTTCATATTTTCAACAGTCATAGTTCATAGTAAAAAAAAAAGAAATAATAGCATTTGTAGATATAATGTGAACTTGTTTATATAGACTATTTATATGAGGCCATTTTCTAACTGACGTCTCTGTAAAAATACAAGGAGGAAAAAATAGCCCTTTCTGGTTTTCTTGCTGGTTCTTTCCAGTACAAGGTCTCCCGCCGTAGACTTGTCAACCAATGGCGTAGCATCTTTGACATTCGAAAGTGATGATTTTGATTTAGAGTAAATTTATTTATTATAGAGTATTCTTTTTTATATGTAACATGTATGTAAGCATACTACTACCGCTGTAATTGTAATATAAGTATAATAAATGTAATTTGTAATACCTATGCGATATAAGTTAATGAAGTTTACAAAGATAAAAAAATAATCTTCAGAGTTATTAGGCAATCCTCGAGCGGGCTCTCTTAATTTTCGAACAGGTGTAGAATATTTTTTTTATTTATTTGTACGCATGTTTTTTTTTTTTGATACCAGTAATTGTCTGAAAAAGCTTGTGAACAAAGATTATTTTTATTTTTTTTTAATTTGTATAAGCAAACCTAATTCGTTTCTATTGTAATTTTAATAATTTTGTTAGTCGAATTGATTCGACTGGTTGTGATTACCGATTCCGCGTAATTAAATAGATGATATATCTTCATATAACTTATAAATGATAAACTAATAAAACTGCGATCAAACACTTCACAATATTGCTCAAGGGCTTATAAATTACAGCTTCGTTTAAATAACAATAGCAGACAAGCGTTTGTTTGTGTTAATAATGGCGTAGTACTAAATCGCATACAAAATTGAACAAACGATATTAAATTATTTCTGAACTGTGTTACTATCAAAAGAATAACGATTCAACTCAATTTGATATAAACTGAACGCGTCCAATATCCTGATAGATCAAGCAAAGATTTCGGTTTGGAACGTAATGCATTGTCATCAGTTTTCCATTCAATTCCTAAGATAACTGCATATTAGATGAAATGAAAACAAGGGCCAAAATAATATTTTTTAATTTTTTACCGTGGGAGAGCCATGCTTCGGCACGAATTGGGCCGGCTCGACCGGAGTGATACCACGGCCTCACAGAAAACCGGCGTGAAATAGCGCTTGCGCTGTGTTTCGCCGAGTGAGTGAGGGTACCGGAGGCCCATCCCCCCTTCCCCCCTTATTCCCTTTTTAAAAGGCCAGCAACGCATCTGTGACTCCTCTGGTGTTGCGGGTGTCCATGGGCAACGGTTATCACTTACCATCAGGTGATCCGTTTGCTCGTTTGCTGCCCTATCCTATAAAAAAAAAAAAAAAAAAAAAAAAAAATGTTTTCCTGTCAGTGAATTGCCAACTGGAAAAGTCAATGCGATATTCAATTGTCTCCTATAAGATAACTATCTCTCTGTGAATATAGTCTGTCTTCGATAAGATTTGATAACTGCCTGTCTGTAAAAATATAGTCTGTCACCGAGAATGTATGACTACTGTCTGTATGTCTGCTTAGTTAGTTTGTCTCCGGTAAGATACGATAACTGTTTCTCTGAGAATTTAGTCCGTTCCCCATAAGGAAATAATACCTGTCTCTCTGTAAATATAGTCTGCCTCGAATAACACATAATAACTGGCTGTCTTACTGAGAATATAATGTCACTTCAATAAGATATGATAACTGTCTGTATGTCTGTAAATATAGTGTATTTCTGGTAAAATATGATCACTATCTGTCTGGCTGTAAAAAAATATAAATGAAGAGAAACAACATGTTTTCTGACAATAACTCCGAATATAATAAGTAGCTTACATAAGAGTATTACAGTTTAGCAGCGGATGTGGTCTGGAGACGAATTTTTGAAACAATAGAAAACCAATTCGCATTCGAAATCGTTAAATTCGTATACGAAGTACCGTATTCACTATTTATGAATTTTCATTTCGTGCGTTGTGCAACGAGTGGTTCAACCCACTCGTTTTTTATTTCTACTAGTAGAATATCCAACGCTGAAGTGACGTTGACAGTGATAAATTTACTCTGGTTAATGTAAAGCTTGTAAATAGCTACATAATAATAAGTAAATATTGTTTGAAACAAAATCTAATTAAGAATTTGTTTTTAATGACAACACTGAATTCGAGTGATTCAAAAATCTATAAAATTGTAAGCAGTAGAAAATAATTTCGCGCACGATTTGTATTCGTATTCGAATTCCAAATTCACGTCTAATGATTCAAAAATACGTCTCCAGATCACGTGCCACGGTCAGGAAACGGTAAAAGTTATACGTCATTGCTTCGGCATCGATCGATAGATTATAAAACATGCCGTCGTCGACGTGTTTGGAAATAACGATAATATTTTTCCAAACAGTGAACGTGCTATTGTTGTTGCCTCCACACCACTGAAGCTCTTAATTCTTTGTGTTTAAGACATTTTTCCATCATTCTGTTTTAATGTAATCTAAACTTACCTAAAAATCTATTTGAACTAAATCTGAAATGTAAATAATCGGAGCGCTCGTATTGATTTTTCCAAAGGACATTGTTCCGGCTCCATACATGTTCTGCCTATGAACCGTTCGAATCGAAAGTAACTTATATAAACTCTTAAAATTATATGGAATCCTATGAAATAAGTTTTCACGAACGGACACTTCAAGAAACTAAAATAATTACGAAAAAAGTTAATATTTTGAGGTTATAAATAAAAAAATAACCAACCTTGCGTGAAATATCAGAGTGGTAATATCAAAGTAGTATTAACAATATTATGTACAGCTATATATGTTCTCTTCTAGAACTAGGAAAGGACTACTCTACTAGATACTAGGAAAAGAGATAGTACCTAGTCAAGTTTAAGATAATTCTTTGACAATTATCATTTTACAAAATCCAGTCCTTTACACACAGCCGAGTCTACCAAGTACGCAATGTAATCGGAGTCCGTAATCAAGCCAAAGTTGTTAGAATAAAACCATGAAACGCATAGAAAATCACAAAAGAAACGATAGTCGCAAAGCAATAAAAAATTGAATGAAACGGACACAGATCAGGTATGAAGTACACCAGTGTTGCCAATTACGAAAACTATAATACTCGAATGCCAAGCTAGAAATTCGCGATTTCGCTTAAAAAATATATAATACTAGTATTTTTCTAGCTAGTCAATTTAGATATTTAAATGAATAAAGTGTTATCAACTAATTTTAATAACCGACTTCAAAAAGGAGGAGGTTCTCAATTCGATCCGTATTTACCGAAATCGCGAAAACTTCCGAAACTGGCAGCACTGGCTGACGGAAAACATTTTATACGGCATCAATAATTGTGACCCAACTTTTTATTTGGAATTTATTTATTTGAAGTGTCCGTGGAATTCTAAAATATGTTTCAAATAATATAAAAATAAATAAAAATTGTAGTATAATTTATATTCACATCGGTTCTTAGGCCAAAATTGAACAATGTCCTTTAGGTCCGGATCAAATTAGTTCGATTCGTTACAACCCTAGTTGGTATTAAGATTAATTTCAAATACAGTGGCTCCACCACGAGTTTGCTATCGTTATCGATAATAATTTGACGTATAGTAGGTAAACTAATACAGAAGTCATGTCAATTTGATATGATAAAATAGTACAATGACGTGCCGCTAGGGGCGCTGTACAAAGTTTTCATACAAAAATTTACGCCGTCGATATCTTTTGCAAGCGAATGTAAGCTCATGGTAAGAAATTGACTTCATGAATTATCCATATTGAAGTCATTTTCCAAATTGACGACTCTGTATCTATTTAATACAGGAAAATAAAACAGCCCTTGCTGAGTTTCTTGCCGGTTCTTCTCAGTACAAGGTCTCCCGCTGTAGTTTTGCGAACCAATGGCGTGACCTAGACTGAATAAATGATTTTGAATTTGAATTTGGTAACTACACTGATTAAATTAAATTTCCTTATAGCATCCCACTCATGAAGTGGGGTATATCAGTCCTACATACGAATGCGATTAGAAAGTTGTTATGTTAATTAACTAATCTAGGATTAATTTATTTAACAATTGCTCAACTAGCGAAATCAAATGGTCATATTTGATTCCTGAATCAGTTTTTTAAGGTTCGTATTTAAGTGATCACTAGAAAAGCCTTATTCTAACATACAACATATTAAAATATATATCTACACAAGAATTAAATGTACAGAACCAAGTAATTGTATTTATTTTTAATAAAAAACGTCGCACTTTTCTAGGATTTTTTGTCTCGGGTCGTGAGTGCAGTCACAAACATAAAAATCTCAAATGCACATTTGTTTGTACAAAACGTTAGAACAAACTTTTGTACGCCATACAAAATAGTTCTGTACCGGGAATAGACCTGTTGCTTAGTTGACCGAAAGCCGATCACTTGACCGCTGCCTCAAATGTATCTTCAATTAGATGTGCATTTTTAATAATTTGCAAAATTTTTAATAATTATTATTATATAAACTAGCTGACACGGCAAACGTTGTTTTGCCATATAAATAATTTTTAAATAATTTCTAGAAAAAATGTTAAGGGTGGACAACCCTTTGGGCCGGAGCCCCCAAATATCAACTCGACCCTCTTGACTCCCTGCAAAGGCGTGCTTTCCGTATCATCGGTGATCCCAATATTACGGCCTCAACAGAGACCTTGGAGCAGCGGAGAGACTTTGGCTCTCTGTGTGTTCTTTATAGGCTCTTTAACGGAGAGTGCTCTGAGGAACTATTTGTAATGGTGCCTTCGTCACCTTTTCACCATCGCACCACCCGCCACCGCAGTAGAGTTCATCCATATCACCTGGAACCGATCTTGTCTAGTACAGTTCGGTTTCAGCGTTCATTCCTTTCGCGTACATGCAAACTCTGGAATGAGCTCCCAGCTGCGGTGTTTCCTGAGCGCTACGATATGCCTAACTTCAAACGAGGCTTAAAAAGAGTATTACTCTCCAGGTAGGCAGCGGTTCAGCTGTGCCCCTGGCACTGCAGATGTCCATGAGAGATGGTTATCACTTACCATCAGGTGGGCCATTTGCTCGTCTGCCACCGTACGGAATAAAAAAAAAACCCTTATAACTAAAGGGTTTGAAAAATGATGTTGGCCGATTCTAAGACCTACTCAATATGCTCACAAAATTTCATGAGAATCGGTCAAGCCGTTTCGGAGGAGTACGGGAACGAACATTGTGACACGAGAATTTTGTAAGATGTTGCATTTTTTTTTAATTTTACTAATTTTATTTACATAACACATAACATTAACACACACACACAGATATACATATTTTAATAATAGAAAAGTATGTCTTCCAATTTATAATCATTTTCACATCTATTTAAATCAAGACCGTTTTACTTTTGGATCATCATCATCATCAGCCTATCGCCGTCCACTGCTGGATATTTTTTTTAAATTAAATTATCAGTTGTGTAATCTCAAATTCATATTTTCAGTATAGTGTACATTTAAATGTATGTTACAATATGTTATTGTGATTTAATTGTTTTATGAATTATGAAAATTCTAAAGTTCGTTTTCATTCATCGATGAAGTGCTATATAAAGGAGATGTCCCATATTGGTTTATAGTAACTAACTCGGGTAAATTTGATATATTTGCATAGAAGGCTCTAAAAGAAAGTAATCGCCGTAAGTCATATTATTTTCAAGACCCCCGATTTTTAATAATTCGTATTCTAGTATAATAAAAAATGAAATATTTTTAATGCAATAATTACACATTGCTTAAAAAAAATTATCAACAAGCCTTTTAAAAATCTAAATACATACATAATTGCTTTAATGAACCGAATATTTCTAATTTTGAGAAGAAGAAGAACTAACAAAATATAGGGACTGCTATGTTACTTAATGTATGTTATCTAGAGCCAGAAAAAAATATTAATAAAAAATCAACTGACAAGTCAGGCACCTGCTGTCAATGTCATAGTTTTGATTTTATGATTATGATCAGACCGAGTAAATGTATTATATGATTCAACGCAACGGAAAATATCAAACATAGAGTAAGATACCGGTAGTCACAGATTAATAAAAACAACATTAAGGTGTTGCCATAATGAAATATTTCTTAAAAACATGTTTTATTTATTTAAAAATAATTGGGGGTGGTTAAAATATTTCTTTTATTTGTTTCATACTTCATATTTTTTCGGCTTTCAATTTAATGTAGTTTGGTGTTTGTTAGTTAACGCTGATCACAAAAAAACCAACCTCCTTGTAAAAAGAGGACATCTCCTTTGATAGAATATATTTTTAATGAACTCTACGAAATTACATTGCCACAACGCAAAATAGTAAAACCAAATAGAAAGATATTGCACAAATCTATTACGTTGATTCCAGCCTTATTAAATTCAACCATTGAACAAAACCTATTAAGTTGCACTTGTAGAGAGCAACGGGCACAATGAAGTTTTGTAAGCATAGTCATTACTTACGATTGAGAAAGTGGTAACAATATAGTATATGTCACGATATCACTAGTTAACTCCATTTAATTTATACTAGCGGCCCGTCCCGGCTTCGCACGGGTAGATATTTAAGTTATAAGCATGCTAGAAGATAAAAATTGTATGCTTATCTTAAAGATTTCCTGTACACTTCGTTGGCTGTGGTATTTGAGTTGTGGTACTCGAGAAAGTGCCACATACAATAATTGATATATTCTATAATATTGTCGAACATTTTTTTGTCGTATCATTAATACTCTTCGCAGCGTATGTGATGAAAGACATTTTTGGCTAATTTTTTACACCTTCTCTTGATTTTAATAAGAATTTCTAATAATAATAAAATAATAAATATTTGTTACACTTACACCAATTATCCTAGCCCAAACTAAGCTCTATAAGGCTTGTGCTATGGGATCTAGGGTAACGGATAGACATACATATATTATACATATATAAATATTTTTTTATAGAAATATATATCAACAACCATGACTAAAGTACAAATACTCGCATTGATCACACAAACATCTGCCCCCACCGGGATTCGAATCCGGGACCTCAGAGCTGGCGACACCTTGAAGTCGTAATCGGATCGCACGACGCCCTCGTACAGGCGGCGAACTCCATTCCAATTAGCCTAGTCCAAAGTAAACACTGTAAGGCGTTTATGGGATTTAGGGTAACGGATAGTACATATATGAAATATAAATTAACAACCATGCACCATCACGTCTTAAACGTCGTCGAATAGTGATTCCCGATGTGATGTGTGATTCCCCGATCACGTTTCCACGCCTAATTGCTCCGCAGAAATTTCCTGTTGGAAATTTCCGTTCTGTTATAGGAAAAGTAAAAAGTAAAATTTACTTCACAGCGATGTAGTTTCACCTTTAATAATAAGCCCCTAACTATGAAATTACGCATTTTTTTTAGCTTGTGTTAAAACTTTATAAATTGTAGCGCCATAGAAAATATATATTTTTGCATTACTTTTTAACCGTAAAGTGTATATTTTGGTTACAACTAATGACCGAATCAGGATATTTTTAACTGAATAAAATAATTTTGTACATTATTGACAACTAGCGACCCGCCCCGGCTTCGCACGGGTGCAGTGAAAAAATGGTTATGGTGGGTTATCCCTAAGAGATAGACATATACCATCGCGGACTTTTTTGTGGATTTTTGTAAGTTGTACAATACTGTAGTACATTATTTTGGTCTATCTCGTAGGGTTCAGCCAGCGTTTGCAATATAAGCGCAAAAAAACGTGCTTATTTACGACATCACATTAGAAACCTTTAAATTTATCAGTGTTTCTCTACTATATTATGCATTTATTATACATACAAACCTTCCTTAAGAATCACTCTATCTATTAAAAAAAACCGCGTCAAAATCCGTTGCGTAGTTTTAAAGATCTAAGCATACATACGGACATACAGCGAAAGCGACTTTGTTTTATACTATGTATTGATTGATAACTTTATGACAACAATTTTTCTTGCATAAATATGTTATTACTTGTTTAGTCATAATAGTTTTCTCTATTACTTATAATAAGGAAAACGTTTGTATAGAATAAGTCAAATTCTTTAAAATCTCCATATTAACAATACATTGGATTTGAACGCAAGAAACAGTAAAAAATAGCTCTCGAGTTAATCACACAGCTGTTCACCTCGACTAAAGCATGTAGGTATGTTTGATAAATAAACAATGAGAAAATAGTGATTAAAATTTTTTCATTGCCGATTAATATTTAAGGTGGTTTCGACATACATATATATATCATTATTGTGAAATGGCATCAAAAAATTGTTATTGTCCGTTTGCAAAAATCTATTGGCTATTAGTTTAAAGGCAGCAACATAAGAATGATATTTTAAGATAATTATAACGATAATTTTATTTAAAAAATATTATATTTTGATCTTTGAGCCAAAATATTAATAAGTGAAACCAGTTTTTTGAGGTACGAATAATAATGTGCGGTGTCTGCTGTAAAAAAATATCTGGTCATATAAGACTCAGCACAGGGTTCTGCAAATAATGATTATCTGACGATAATGTTCCGAAACCGGCCACAATAAATATAAAATATTATATAGTAGTGGAACTAGTGAAAAGTAGTGGTTTATTAAGATCATAATATGGAGTTCCATCAAGAAGTTACAGCACAAAGCATAAACTATTCTGCAAATAAGTTTAAAGGCAACTTATCTGCAAATTACTTTAATTGCAACTTATCTGCAAATTAGTTTAAATGCAACTTATCTGCAAATTTGCAGACTTATTTACTAATTACTTATTTAACTTATTTATAAGTTTGAAGGCGACTCATCTTAAATGCAACTTATTTGCAAATCGATCTTGAGCCATAATATTATTAGTTGAAACCAGTTTATTGACGTACCAATGATAAGGTGCGGTGTCTATTGTAAAAAAAATGGCCAAGTCAGACTCGCACAGGGTTCTGCAACCAAAGGTTACAATCGCAATAAAATATTACTTTTTGTGATTCAACTACAAACTTACGGTTTTTGGATTCCAGGTCAGTAGGAAGTACTCTATAGGTATTTATCATTTTGCGAAGGTAATAAGGCAATAATCGCATTTTTTTGTAATGTCATCACATATTTAAGGGTTTTTAATTTTTGTTTGTTTGAACAGGTTGCGAAACTACTTGACTGATTTTAAAGAAAGTTGTTATAAGAATCCGGAATGATAACCGGTTAGATAGCCAGAAAAGGATGTACATTGTACTACGGTTCCATACATACGTACATGCATACATATATGTCACGCCTTGTTCCCAATGGGGTAGGCAGAGACCACCTCTCTTCACTTGCTACGATCCTGGCACACTTCTCTACGGTTCCACGGGAAAAATATCCGTGTCATTATAGAAACACCATTATTTGACCCTTCTTGTTTATGAAATCTGTTAATTACTGTTCTTACTAATATTGTAAACCCGAAAATTTGTATGTATGGATGTATGTTATTCCTTTTTTTTTTCACTGAGGAAAATGCATTAAATTGCATACCCCGGCTGTGGCGAGCCGGCGGTTATGTGGGGCTCTCCTCCCCAGAAGGGGGAGGCCTACCCACTAAAAACCTCAGGGATGGCCTACCTCAGGCATGTAGGGAGCCCCCGGGAACATCCAGCTACATCCGGGAACCCCCAGCCTCTGCTTTCCTGCCTAGAGGGGAGCCCTTCTCGGGGGAGGCTACACTACCTCCTCCGGTCTCATCCACCGACGACGCCCCCCGGCCACGGAAGGGGCGTGGTCCATCCCGGGTCGCCATAGCAGTCGCGACTTTCTCGCGCCCGCCGGTGACCCGAGCCCGGCGCCGCCTTCTTCGAGCGGGATCGGCCATCTCCCGACCCCACTCAGCGGCCTCCTTCTGGAGCATCACTGCTTCTAAGAAGGAGGTCACAGCCCTCCAACCTCCCTCGTCCGCCAGCATTGCCGCCATCAATGCCGGCGGAGACAGATCTCGCCCGATCTCTGCGACCAAGACTCGGCGCTCGGAGGCCCACGCGGGGCACTCCGCCAGCGTGTGCTGGGCCGAGTCGAGGTCGGATGTATGAAACTTTACAATAATATAAGATATATTACAAACATAAAAAAAAACACATATGCATATAAGATACTCGAAATACTAATCCTGCGCAGACGAAGTACCTAATGATGTTGAGAAAAATCGATTCAATGCGGGCGAATCCGCTGGCGTTCTCGTACATGTGTATGTTCATTAATCCTTGACGGTGAAAGGTTGTTCCGGCTTCATTGTCGCAGACATCACACATGAAATGCGAATGTATTGTTTACAACATATTCGTACTTACAAAGTTTACATAACTATATTTTTGATTTCATGATATTCTATTTTATATGAATGATTTAATTATGAAGACTACAACTGACAATTCAATTGTTAAATTATCTTAACAATTTAGTTTATTGACAAAACTTGCATGACACATTTAATGTGTACCTAGAAAGGATTTGTATAAAAAAATATTTTATTCTTATATCTTATTTTATATTTATAAAAATAAATATATTAACATTTAATTATAATTTCAGTGAGACTGAAATTCATTACGCATAGGTAAGTAAGTGTTTTTAAATAAACGTTTTGTTTAAATGTGAATTGATATTACTACTTTTATATTTATTTATTTTTTGTTAATGTAGATATTTCACTCTAGTGTTAGTATTTTATTTTGCTATATAGCATTTACTATGACAACAGCAATTATAAATATAATTTAAAATAAGTGGAAATTAAATGTATTTATTATTTTAAACATATGTAGGGTACAAAACATCGATTTACAAAAAAAAACAAAAATAAATCGTACCGTTAACATATTTAATGCATTATTTCCAATATTACAAATTTCTGTATAATTTAATATCAAAAAACAATCACTTATTTCTTTGTATTTTTTCATAAATACATGTTTTCAGTCGCGTACATATTTACACGTTAAGTGCAACTCAAACATTAAATAGTAAATTAAAAAAAATACCTTATTTAATAGCGATTCGTATGGCACATAAGCTGAAGCGAAAAAATCCCGACTCGTGTCACACCACTCACAAAACAAATATCGAAAACAGTTAAACAGTAAAGTGCGCAAGCGACCGGCGTCTGCGCAGTGAATCACTGTACTGGCAGCCACGGATTTGCTGAGAATGTCACGGCAACCGATCGACAAGTTAATTAAGTCATTAATCAAATGATCGTACACTTGAGGAGAATGTGTTAACATAAGCTTGTGGCCTTGGTAAGTTATGTTTAGTTAGTTACTACCCTGTTTTCCTCGGGTTTTTGGGAAATTCCTGGATCATAAAACCTTCTGTATACCTACTAGACCTTGCTAAATATTACAAATCACTACTAATATTATTAATGCGAAAGTTTGTCAGTATGGATGAGTGTTTGGTGAATGTTTCACATAAAACTATTAAATGGATTTTGCTGAAAATTACAGTAATATAGCTTATGCATCAGAATAGCATATAAGCTACAATGTATAGATACTAGCTGGTCACCATGACATAGTCTTAGGGGTGTCCACTCAAAAAATATATCGATACATTTTATCGATATAAAATATCTAATCGTGATATCGATACCTTTCGATATATTATTACCTTATCCAAGGCGTGCATGTGTAACCAAGACACTCGTGCAGCCAGTCTGCAATACCCGAATGCTATCAAAGTCTTTTGTAGTGACGGCTGTGCGTCTATGGAACAGGCTACCGGTAAATATCCGCGAGAGCTCATCCGATACAGTATTTAAAGTGAGGCTAAGGGAGCATTTATTGAAAGTTTCTAGTTAGTTAACTATATTTTTATATAAGTAGTATATAATAATATCTTATGTACTTAATTTAGATTAGTTTTTATTTGATATTTGTATATTTAAGAATATATTATTAGTATTTATGTTATATAGTTTATGTACCCATGTATCTTGTTTTTTTTTCTCAATCTCTCCCACGTAACAGTATAAATCACTTGACACCCAGTAAGGTTGGCTGGAAGAGATCCCTTTTAGGGATAAGCCCACCCATGTACACATCCAATCACTGCATATTTTTTTTTACTGTAATGTCTTTTGTGCAATAAAGAATATATATATATCGCTTGAGAATGTCGATATTTTTTGATATCGAATATTTTTCAGGAAAATTTTACATTGTAGCAGAATACCAGTACTTTGCTCCCATCCTCTTGTGAGTAATTCCAATCTCTGAGCTACGAATCTTTCACACTTCTACAGCACGCACAGCTCTTGGTTTGTACTGGGTTTTTTGTTTGATGAAAATGTATTTTTAGTTTCTTTGAGTTCCTTTATTTATGGGTGATGAAGATGTTTAGTAATTAAAATATAAAAAAAAATTATTACACTTACACCAATTAGCCTAGCCCAAAGTAAGCTCTGTAGGGCTTGTAGAATCTAGGGTAACGGAAAAGCATACATATATTATACATATATAAATAAATTTGGTAGAAATATATTATAAGGTGCAAGCATTTGCACCTTAGTCATGGTTGTTGATATATATTTCAATAAAAATTATTTATATATGTATAATATATGTATGTCTATACGTTACCCTAGATCCCATAGCACAAGCCTTATAGAGCTTAGTTTGGGCTAGGCTAATTGGTGTAAGTGTAACAAATATTTATTTATTACTAGCTTTCTGCCCGCGGCTTCGCTCGCGTGGATTTCGGGATTGGGTGTATAGAGGGTTAAGGGTCATAGCTTTTGCCCACGGCTACATATACGCGGAAGTCGGTTTATGGTGCGAAGATTTTATCGCGCTTCCCGTGGGACTATCCGTTTTTCCGAGATAAAAAATGCCGCAAAACTCCTCAAGAATCACTCTATCTATTGATGAAAACCGCATAAAAATCTGTGCAGTAGTTTTTGAGCGAAGCCTTTATTGCGCATCCCGTGGGATCTGTCGATTTTTCCGGGATAAAAAGTAGCCTATGTTACTCGGGGAGAATGTAGCTTTCCAAAGGTGAAAGAATTTTTGAAATCGGTCCAGTAGTTTAAGCGTGAAGAGGTAACAAACAAACAAACAAACACACTTTCGCATTTATAATATTAGTTGGGATTTATTAATTCGAGTGGCTTGTGGGTAGAACGCGGCGGGCCTACAACATTTTGCGTGTTCAGTACAACAATGTCTTTAGAATGCAGTTGCGGCTATCATGGCGCTGTAGCGCTTCAGGGATGTTCGTTGAAGCTCGTACGGATGGCTTCGCAGTGGTACTTCGCAAAAAAGCGGCATCATTGCTGCTTAGGTTACGTAGTAGTTCCAATAGCATTCTAAAGGTTATTGCTGATAGGTTTGACTGCCCCATACAAAAGTATTGGGTAGGTTTGCTGATAGGTTTTACTAACAACTAGTTTTATAAGTATTTAAATTAAATTGTTACTAATACATAAAGCGTATGGACTTTGTCTGAATTAAAGATATTATTATTATTATTCATATATTTAATTGATAATCTTAAATTTAAGTTTTTTTACAATATAGATATATAAAATAAACATAAATACTATAGAAAACTTAAACCTGCAGACAGGGAAATCTCCGGACATTACGTGCCGTGTCAAGAATAACTGCCTTTTGTATCCGGCCCTTAATCCATCCGTCAAGCGACAGCCTCTTAAGATGTTGATCGAGACTCTTCGCTATCAAGCCATTCGCAGATACAACTATCGGAACAATGATTGTCGAATCAACATCCCACATGGCGGTTACCTCGTATGCCAAGTCAAGCTACTTACTGGCTTTGTTCTTCTCGGCTCATGATGAGAACCTCGTAAGGTTCTCATCACGAGGGATGGTAATATCAACGAGCATTGCATATTATTAATAAGCTAATTGAGCCTTTTTTTTTTAGGTTACGTTGCAGGTCGGTGTAGAAGTCACAAAAGGGTTTAGGGCCGTTTTCCACCATGCTTAGCCAGTCTGGATTGGTGGTAACGGAACCTCTTCTGTTGCAGATGATGTTGGATTGAATTCCATGAGGTATAATTCAGATACTTTCATACCTAAGGCGACAAGCTTAGATTATTTAGCGGTAGATAACAAGACGGTCTCAGCAGCCGTAAACAATACCAGACGAACACTGCTATCCAAATTTTTGATGACAAGTAGGCAGTCTTTTCTATCCAGATCATAAGTGTGATTCTCATCAAATATTCGACCCTCACAAGAATCATAGAATACGTTGTCAGCTTGTCTGAGGATGTAATGCTACATCTTCAGTGAACTGGGCTATCGCTGGATTCTAGAGGAAGTTTTATTCAGGTAGTCGGAACTCCATGGGATATTCCTGGCGTAACAGAGTCGATTGTCTTATAGACGTGTCTAGCTAATAACTCTATAGATATTATAAACATAATTATCCTGCTTCAATAAAATATGCGTCTGGTGCGAGATTCGTGCACTGAGGATCTCGCAAATAATTTTAAATAGTATTCACTTGTATGTATGTTTGTATGTCCTGGAATCTTGCAATCACTATTTTACCCACTTTGAAATCAAAGTTATCGAGCTGAAATTTTGCGTTTTGGTGACAATACAAGATTTTATAATAGCCGCAATTTCTAATCCAATACGGCCGACGGTACAAAATGGCGACTTATCGTTCTCATAACAACCCCTATAATATGACATACCTTATATTATAATATTATCTCTACAGTATCAAATGAAAGACCTTGAAAAGAGGAATACAAAAAGTTAAAAAAAAACTAACAAATCAAAAATTTAATTAACAAAAATAAAAAACAATTACAATAGATATAAAATAAAATGTACTAAAAAGGGGAAAATACGTTTTTATTGTTATTTAAATATTACACAAATATACGTTTAACATACTATAAATAAGAAGATTTACCGTATTTAATTTTCAGTGAAAACTTATGTTCCCCTTTTTATACATTTTATTTTATAAATTGTTAAATAAAGGCTTTTGTTAAATAATAAAAATAGTATTTTTTTATGAAGAAACTACAAATTTTCGTGGTTTCTTTTTCTACATTTGTACTACATGACACTGTTTCATAGGGAATTTAATGATTTTAGGTAGGAAAGGTATTCAGGCCTTGTAAATTTCAAGATATGCAGCACAAATTGAGCCTAAAAGACCTTGATTGGGTCAATTTATCAGTTTGATTTTTGCACTGTTGTCTTGAAAACCTTAAAAGGTTGTAAATGTCTTCTAAAGATAAGTCTGCCCGTGTACATATGTTTATTTTTATTATTTATAAGAAAGTGTTTGTATACAATAAAGAATCATATATATATTTCCTCTGGTTCCTCTGTATAGTAATTCCATTGCTATATCATACACTTTCAAACGGCAAGACAAGCACTTTTTTCTGCTTAGTGCCAGAAATAGGCAACACGGAGGTACTCATGCATAAAGGCGTTTTAAAGTGTAGTAAAAATACACGGGAAAGTTAATGTTGTTTTAGGTTTGTAATTAAGTTTTATAAAACACTTTTATAAAGTTATATATTTTCTTTTAACTCGACATATACGTCTATTTTTGTTCGATATATAATAAGCTGTTTTTATTTTAATTTTAATGTAGTATATTGATAAACAGATACTATCTGTGGTTTGTGTGACATTGGCAGCAAATCTGCAACCCCAACCAAAAACTAAAATGTAATATAAGATATAAAGCCATAATTAGAGATCGGATAATCGGATGCATATTTATTTACCTAAATTTAGTTTAAGACAAAATATGGAAACGGCTTTTTATTGTTTTGTTAAATAAAAATCCCGGGATTGCGGAATTGGATACCCGGATGTTTATTTAGTTTTTGACAAAGTATAGAACTGTCTTTTTATTTTATTTCCATAAATAAAAATCCCGTAATTCGGACTAAACTTCATGAAAATACGTATGCATAGTTGTATAAATGAACCCGGAGTCTCGGTCTTTTGAAAATAAATACCACGTGCTAATTTAGTAATTTTCAAACAATATCACTACGTTAAATTTGCAGTCCCGTATTTTCCCGGGATTTTTATTTAACAAAATGTATTTTAAAAATCCGCATCCATAATTTGTGAGCCAAAAATTAACCTTAGGTAAATATGCATCCGATTATCCGATCGTCTAGTCATAATACCCAGTAATTCTAACTATCAGGGCCGTTTCATCCATTAGGCACTGAAGGCAACTGCCTAGGGGCCCCGTCAGGTTCAGGGGCTGTGTGCTACAGAAAAAAAATGACAATTTTTCTTAAACAGTAAAAATTTAATTCGAAATTTCAACGACGATTGGCTTTCTCTGTACATTTTAGTACATCATTTCGGAAACACATAAGTGGTGGTAAAATCAAACGGGAGTGGCTCATGTATTCTCCGTCTACTGAAAAATTTACTGTTTTTCATGTATTCTTTTTGGTGAAGTCCAAACCCTTCACACTTTCAAATTGGATTTTCTGATTGAAAAAATGCGTTACACCGAATTCATTCGCATGAGAATAATGCAACTCACCGAGTATGTGTACAGACACTGCATTCACGGACGAATCGACACTTCTTTGGAGGTTACATTTAATAAAGAAAGACTTTTCCAAACTTGGAAAAGTTTGGAGAAGTCTTTCTTGAAAATTTGAAATTAATTGAAAACTGTCTTCGTTAAACTATGCCTCAAAATTCATTGGCCATAATGGCAATTTAAAATGATATATTGGAAAAGGTTAACTTACACGAAGTCTTGCACGATTTTGTAACAATGATTAATTATTTATAAGTCTTCTTTTCCTTTGATTCAATATTGTGATAATATACCTATGTATTAAAAGCGGCGGCGAGACGAGCATTGCCGCGACATGCATAAGCCGGCTCTGCAAATTATCCTTCACACCAAAATAAGATTTTAGTTATCTAAGCAATCATGTATTATTGTTATTAGCGATGTTGAGTTGTGATAATTTTGCTATGAGTTATTAACTAGGCGCTTAATATTCCATTATTTCTTTATTTTTATATTCAGTTACACATTATTAAAACGCTTCTCTTCTGCACACTAACTTATTATTTTTATAACAATAACAATAAGTGGTTAATTCGCATATTATTGTTATGTTCTATAAATATTTTGAAAATTTTAATCGCAATGGAGCTGATACATTATTCATGTCTAAGAATAACCACAAATTAGGATTTCTTGTAAATATAAATTCAACTTGGATTGACAAAGGATTTATTTATTCATTACATCCTCTTCGTACATTGATAAATCAACATACAAAATAGGAGGCATTCTCTACCAGTAAACTTGTAAAATGTGAAAGCAATTTTGGACGCTGTTAGATTCTCGAAAATAAATATAATATAAAGGATCGAAAAAGGGATTAAATATAATATAAAGGACCAAGTGGTAATTAAGACCCTAATATTATTAGACACATTTTCAAGCAGGGGTCAGTATTACTTAACTAAAAATTATCAAATCGGTTGTAAGTAATAAAGAAAACCATAGAAGAACCTAATAAAAAACTGAAGATTTAATAATTTTACAAATTAAGAATATAATGGCTTTTAGCTTAGTAATTGTGAAACAAATGTCTGTTTGTTTCGGCTAATCTCTGAAATGATTCGAATCCAATTCTGACGGGACTTTTATTAGCAGGTAGCTAACGTAATAAGGAGTAACTTAGGCTACTATTATTGTAGAAAAAATCTTCACATTATAGTTCACGTTAAGGTTTATTAAAGCGCCATTTTTAGCTTCATTTTTAAGTGTTTTAAAGGTTCTTCTTCTTTATTAAAAAGAGCAATGAGGTAATTAAAAATTAACAATACAAATGAAAGACATAATATTTTGTTGCTAATATTTTGTCGATGTCTATGTAGTCATGTGTACATTCCCAGCAAAAACACAGAAGTTTTACTGCGGAATCAATCTTCATCACACATTTTTTTAATTTAACCCACACTAAAATTTTATTGCTCTTAATGTTTTTTACTATTTAACCTATTTGAAAGCAATAAAATCATTATAGTTTTATATTAAATTAATGTCTTATTAACGAGCTGTTTCAGAGAGGTTTTTGAAAAAGCATACAAATGACAATGTGTTTATTTATTATATACATACATACTTAAACTCACGCTTCTTTCTCATGGGGGTAGGTAGAGACATTAGTTCTTCACTTTCCTTTTTTTTTCGAGGGGAAATGCTCCTAATGCACCGAGACACCGCGCTGGCTAGGCGCGGCCGTGTGTGGGGCTCTCCGGTCAAATGGACCGGCCTACCCACTAAACCTACCTAGGAGGTAGACTCTGTACCAGGGTCGTCTGCATGGGTACCTCCGTCTTACCTATTTCCGCCGCCAAACAGCAGGGTTCGCTTTGCTGTGTTCCGGCGTGAAGGGTAAGATAGGCAGTGAAATTACTGGGTACTGTGACTTTACATCTTATGTCACAAGTTGGCAACGTACACTGTGGTTCTTATGAGCTTTGCAGATTTGCTGCGAATCTCGTGGGAACCACATGTACTATAGGCGACTGTTACCACTTACCATTAGGTGGGCAGCCTGCTTGTTTGTCAACTTTAGCAATAAAAAAAAAACAAAAAAAAACCCCCGGTGTCCTCTAAACCGGGGCGCGTAGCTTTTGCGCTTCTACCGCCACAACGCCTACGGGCCGGCTCGACCCAGTGATCCAAATATACTTCCCTCGACTTTAATTAATACTTTTATACACGCACGTCGATTACGGGTACTCCTAACCATGACTCCTAATTTATTTTACACTACCTGTGCCCACGACTTCATCCGCGTGGAATCGTTTCTTTTTTTTTTTTTTTTATATTCTAGGCGCGGCAGATGACCTCCTCCCGCCTGATGTTAAGCGGTGAAAGAGGCCCAAATGAGATGACAGATAGGATAGTGACTTTACTCCACTCTCCTACCTGCCCTATCCCTGCCGGCCCAAAAGATGCCTTTTCACGCCTCTTTTGAAGGAACCCATGTTGTAGGATGTAGGAAACACATACGCAGGCAGAGAATTCCAAGTGCGGGAAGTACGGCAGAAGAAGGAATCTTGGAATTTCTTAGTGCGGTGTGGAATGGGGGACGTAGTGTACGGATGGCTCCGAAGACCCTTACGTGTGTTCCTATAAAGGAAAGGAGAGGGAGGGATAAGGCTAAAGAGTTCTTCAGAGCATTCCCCATGAAACATCCGATAGAAGGCGCTAAGAGAGGCGATATCACGACGAAGTTGTAGAGGCTCGAGGGTGTTGGTTGCCTCTACATCGCCGATTATGCGGATTGCGCGCCGCTGCAATCTGTCCAGAGCTTCAAGAAGGTATTGAGCGGAGCCGTCCCATAGGTGCGAGCAATATTCCACACAGGACCTGACCTGAGTTTTATAAAGCAGGCAGAGTTGGTCCGGGGTAAAATACCGTCGCACCCTGTTCAGGACACCGAGTTTCCTTGAGGCAGTGGTTATGACGGACTCTATGTAGTCTCTGGTATTCAGATCACAGCGAATGTTCATACCAAGCAAGGAGATGGTGCTCTGGGCGGGAAGAGTAGCGCCCTGAAGACAGGGAAGGGGGAGGAAAGGTGACTTTTTAGCCGAGAACGCGCACACCTGAGTTTTCTTAGCATTGAACTCAACGAGATTGCTGGAGCCCCATTCGGAGATGAGATCCAACGTCCCGTTGAGCTCAGTAATAAGATTCTGCCTATCCCTACTAGTATTGTCTCGCGTGGCCCCTGAGCTTCCATGATATCCTCCGTGCACTGTACTATCATCTGCATAGCAATGTATACTACCCAGGGAGAGCATGTCATTGATATGCAGAAGAAACAATGTCGGGGATAAAACGGAGCCCTGCGGAACACCAGCGTTGACTGTCACGAACCGCGAAGCGCAGTTATCGACGACAACGCGAATTCTTCGCTCGTGGAGGAAGCTAGCAGTCCATGTACAGAGCTCCGCGGGCAATCCGTATGCTGAAAGCTTGGAAAGGAGAGCCTTGTGCCATACTCTATCGAAAGCTTTAGCAATGTCGAGGCTGATAGCCACAGACTCACCGCGCTTGTCGATAGATTCTCCCCATCTGTGCAAAAGGAACGCTAGAAGGTCACCTGTAGACCGATTAGGACGAAACCCATACTGACGGTCATTAATTAGCGAGTGACCTTCTAGGTGTCGAATCAGCTGAGCATTCAGTATCCTCTCCATGACTTTCTTTTTTCCTCAGGAGAAGAGGCTGAGAATCCTCATGGATACCACCGCAACGGCAAGTGCTACGGTGATTATGTCGGATTCCTGGCGAATCGAGGCGGCTCGACCCGACAGACCTACCGACTAAACTCAGCCTAAGCCGTTGGTCTTAATGACCCTATGACGGCTTGACGTGACAGAGAGCCGCACCTCAGGAGAGGCACGGTTAGCGCTGCCCTATGAAGAGGACATATGCGCTAGAAGGGGCACGGTATATCAAAGTGGCTCCGGCCTATATTGATAGGAACCTACACGTGGCTAAGCAGAAGGCTGCCGATTAGGGGGTGACAAGGGATGCGACGGCTCAGACGCCGCCGTTTGCAGGTCTTGAAGGCCCTGCGTTAATTGGTTATTGGGATCGCTAAGGACATGTCGCGGTCTACGTGTCCTCTGCCGATTTTGATTGAACTGGTTCGCTGAAGGCGGTGTTGAACTGCGTGGAATCGTAATTTTAGGTAGCATTTTTAATTACACGTGTTATTGTGAGTCAAAAATAAAATATAGACAAATGCTGTTGTGGGATATTTTTTATATAATTTTAAGGAGAATAATTCCGTCATATATGATTTCTGTGTAACCATTAAGGTTGCACACGCGATGGAAGCTTTAAAAATAGAGTAACTTCTCCCGTTTCTCAACATATCCCTTCACTGCTCTGCTCCTAGTGACTGTAGCGTGATGAAAAGCATACTATAACCAGCTCAGGAGTACGAAAAATAATTGTACCAAGTTTTGTTAAATTCCATCTAGTACTTTTTGTTTCTATAACGGTTATACAGACAGACATACAGAAATTTAACTGATTGCATTTTTGGAATCAGTAAATATACTCGTATGTCATGTACAGAATTTACCTCTCTACAGATTTATTAAGTATGGATAATTTTTTAAAGTACTTCTTTAAAAGAGTTCTTCTACAAAATTCTTAAAACTCATAGTATTTTTGAGACTTAATCCCCTTAACAAGTTATCATTTTAACGTGCAAATGTTCTCTCTTACTTATTTAATATTATAGTAAAATGCTCCTTTTTATTTTTTTTTCTAACGCTGAGGAAAATGCATTGAATTGTATACTCTGAGATCCGGTGGTCGTATGGGGCTTTCCTCCCCAGAAGCGGGAGCCCTTCCCATTAAATACTTCAACGGTCCCCCCTCTACGCCTTGACGCAAGCACGTCATCCTGAAGGAGAGCTACATCGCGCCCTGACGGAGGCTATGGGAACCCTTGCGGACAACTACCACGACCTCGTCGGCGTATGGCGAGAAGTCGCCCACACCATATCACCTGGAGGATAGATGGATCCAAGATGGGTCCCTAGAGCGAGAGTTACCCTCTCTTTTAGAACCTGGCCCGGTTGAACCCGGGCATCCCTCTGTCAGACTAGTAGCCGTCAAAAGACGACCAGGGTGCAACACGAGGAGGTTATTTAACGTTGCACCCCTAATAATACAGTGTGATTCATGACGAAGTGCACATATGAAAACCGATGAAACTAGACTTATTTTTATCGACAGAAATCATATTAAAAAAATTAAAAAAACTAATTCTATAAGCTGTCACGCAAGCTGAAATTTATAGTTTTAAAAAGGTAATAAATTGAAAAATTGAATACCGGTGCAAGCGGCCATGTTTGTTGACACTAAGTTATCAAAATTATTGTAATATGTTGTACATGCATTATTATGTGTAATGAAGCCATCAAAGTTGATGGCTTAATTTAATAATAATCCATGTTAGTCCTACGCAGTTGAAGTCAACTGCGTAGGACTAATCCTACGCAGTATTAACGAAATACTAACATTTCTAAGTAGCGTTTTGTATGGCACGCCGGCGCCGACTAACACGTATCGCGTTATCGCTGGCTTTATCTATGAGTATTTCACAAATTATTTAATTTACATACTTAATTACTTTACTGAATTTAATTTAATTATTATTCTTTCGCCTATTTGTAGTAAGTGGTTAAGTTTGTGTTAGCGTTGAAATTGACATAAACACCTTTCTTGCTCTCGTTAGGTTGAATTTTTCTGGTTGAAGAAATTGTTTCAAGAGTACCTCGTATCTGACGAACATGTATGGAGTTATTATATAGTTAATCTATAGTTATTAAAATTAAACCCATGCATTATTATTAGAGATCGGATAATCGGATGCATATTTACCTAAAGTTAATTTTTGGCTCACAGTTTATGGAAGCGGCTTTTTAAAATACATTTTGTTAAATAAAAATCCCGGGAAAATAGGGGACTGCAAATTTAACGTAGTGATATTGTTTGAAATTTACCAAATTAGCACATGGTATTTATTTTCAAAAGACTGAGACTCCGGGTTCATTTATACAACTATGCATACGTATTTACATGAAGTTTAGTTTCAGTTCCCCGTGCGATTTATGAATGTACGATTTATTACATGAATAGTGTTATACGAAAGTAGTGAGCTACTCGTAGTTTGACTTAAACAATAATCAATTAAATAATTGAATAAAAAACAGAAATGGTGGAAATTTTTATTTAACAAAACAATAAAAAACCCGTTTCCATACTTTGTCTTAAACTAACTTTAGGTAAATATGCATCCGATTATCCGATCTCTAATTATTATAATTTAAGTGTGTGTTATTTCTTCTCCTTCCTTCCATCTTCAATCATCAAGTAAAATATAGTCAGTGAAATTGTTGGGTAAATTCTGTAAATCTTATAGCAACCACACTGACAACTGAAACCACTTACAAACAAATTTTCCAGCAGATTTTTCTGCTCCTTTCTCTATATTTAACTGATGCTGATCGCCTCAAAACTGTACTCTTTAAAACAAATGAAAAGATCTTTAGATTACACGGCTTATCTTATCGAAAGAACCTCAATGTTATCGGGTGCTTAGTATCTTGAGCGCGGCCGGAGCGCGCTGTCATAAATTTCTGGTGCAATTCTTAAGAAATGTCTGTTAAAACATGTGTGTGATTTCACAGCTAGCTGGACCAGCGAAGGCGTTGTGATAGTGAGTTACGTTTGACTATCATCTAAGTACAACGAAATTTTCTGTTTGTTTCTGTCCACGTGAGTCACGATCACAGAAAATGCAATGGTTACACTTCTAAGGACAAATGACGAAAGAAAATCAATTCTCGCGTGGAAGCCACTATCTAATAATAAGTATTTTTAATTATAATAGAAAACATTTATGCAGGCTTCATGTACTAATGTCCTGGATAGTACAAAACGTGATAGGTTGTAATATTTCGCAGTGGATTAATTAGTCATTCTTATCTAGGTAGTTTTGAATTTCTGTTGCGAGAATAACATTCCATCGTGTAAATAACATTTCGTGGAACAATGATAAGTTTTTATTTTTATTTTGTAACAATAACTTGGTCATGTAGCTTCTGATAGTAAGTGGTGATATGTAAGATAACAGAACTTTACAAGCGCCTTGTTTAACGAGGTGGAATGCTGTTACCAGTAGCGGCGTTAGGGTAGGGCGCGGTTGGGTGACCGCCCAGAGCGCCGCAGTAAGTATTTATATGTATTCCCAAAACTTTGGGGGTCCTAATAAAGTTGTAAGAAAATCTAACTCCTAACGGGGGGAGGAGGGGGGGTGGGGGGGTTTCAGTGCTGTCGTACTTATCTCGCCCAGGGGCTGTTACGTACCGTATCTGCCTATGGCTAATTAACAGGCGTGTGTGAGACTCACCCGGCGGGAAGCAGGGTATACCCACTAAACCACCTCGATGTCTATTCTATCCTCACTTAGGGCGATCTGGGTACTGGAAGCAAAATTTCTCTAGATCATCCGTGGACAATCCGGCCAGCTACGGGTCGGGTATTAACGCCTGTGGGGGATCACCGTGAACATGGAGGTAATCTTCAGATGGGGGAGCCTTTGCATGCGCGCTTGAGGAGCCACCTAAGCGCACAGGCCACAACTTGGTTGGTCGTTGAGGGGCTATAAATGCTCGCCCTCTACCATCCCAGCCGTCTGCGTTGGATGGGAGCGGCGTAAGGGAGAACTTTACAAGCGCCTGAGCCTGCAACAGCGTTGGGTTCCGTCGGTCCATTGGTTTAAGGGGTCACCTGCCTGATGATATTAAAAGATGAGAAAACGTCAGAATTGTCACGAGTCCCAAACTAACTCTTTAGGTGAAATAACAGTAATTTCCAAGTAACAGTGATGTGGTACCCATCCAAGCTTATGGTCCAGGCTCTGGCTGATTTTAGTCGGTAAGTCATTCGGTTGAGGCGCCTCGATAGCTTTGTAGTCCTAATCTTCGTGGTATTTGGTTTCTGTGGTATCCATGAGAATTCCTAGCGTCTCTTCTCCAGATAGAAAAAGAAAACAGTAATGTGTCATTAGAAAAATTGGCGTTCATTCTACATTCACAGAGCCACAGTCAGCAGATGTCCTATTGGATATAGGACATCTGCTAACCTAACTTAGCCTTATCTGGATGATCAGGAATTTTGAACTGATCTGAAATTATTATTTTACTAAAACGAACGTAACTGTTTATCAGATCAAAAAAAATCGCGATTCCTTAAACGTTTTGTTCAGCGGTAGTTTTCACGATCTATAAGTCATGATTTGAAAATCCGACCTTGATACCTGACCGCGGTATTAACGTAGAACCTCAACTACAGGGCCTGGAAGTATGCAATTTGGTATTCCCTGTATCTGGTACTCTTTAGTGTATGTACGAGTAGATTAGAGAAAGCTACTCAGAAACGAAGTTCCAACATATATTTACTTATTTTTCTTGAGCATACATTATTATTTGATCATGTTCAGAATATATATGTGAAGCCGGCTTCTAATTGACAATTCTGTAAAAATACCTTCTTCACTTTTCCTGTATTGGAAGAAAAAAAAATACTCCTTACTGGTTCTTTCCAGTACAAAGGTCTCCAGCCGTAGACTTGTGAACCAATGGCGTAGCATCTTTGACATTCAAAAGTGATTGTGAAAATCCTATATAAGAATAAATTTTTGATTTTGATATGATTTGAAAGCGAAAACTGTTCATTAGTGGGTGAAATAATTAAAGATGGAGCCGTTTGAGATATAACGCCAGTATGAAAAAAATTGGAACACATTTAGATTAGTAAGTATCTGAAATATGAAGCATATTATTAAATTTATATATTTTTTTATAGTAACAACGAGAGCTCATAGTCTACTGGTTAATGGTAGTCATATAAAATCATCACAGCTCCTATACGTTCCTAAAGAGTCTTCACATACACGATGGAAATTGTTTGTGATAGAACTTTATGCTGATTACCTTACGTTTTTTAGTAAATGAATTTCAGAAAAATACGAGTATATGAAATTCCAAAAAAAAAACAGCACTTTGGTTAAATTTAAAATCGACTTTGTACCTTCCAGTGATTCCTGAAAGATTAGCAAATAAATAACCCCCTCCAGCCTCCACCAGTCATGTTTATCTCAGCCTGGTTTAATCTTTAATCTAGAACAGAGCAATTCAAGTACGCAGCTTTGAGGTAGAACTAGCACATAGACGTATTGAGGTTGCAGACTCATAATCGGAGGCGGCATATCAAAGTCAAAGTATTTTGAGTCGGTAACTACTGGGTCTTATGTCACTGTCAACTGACAATTTCGACGATGATAGCTGACCAGGTTCATTCAGAAATCTTATCACCAAATAGTATACCTTAATCATTAAACACCTCAATTGTTGAAGTTTACTTATGTATTATATTTGCTTAAGTTGATAAAAATAAACGGATATTTTGAGGACTCATTTCAGTTGGTTCGCAATAAACTAATGAGGCTTATGTACCACTCAGCAGCTCTATTGTTATTATTTTGAGACTCTATTTTTATTTCTATGAAATATTTATTAATAATTATATGATTAATTCTGTTAATAGTACCGTTATTTGACAATTTTGTAGCACCTATAAATAATTATAACATTTCTATTTGTCAACCATGAGTAATGAGTATACATTAAATGTAGGTGTAAGATTTATTTATTTTATTTTATGTATGTATATTTTATATATATATGGGTATCCAAAAAGTCATGGATTACCTTTTACCTACTAATGAGCCACATTGGGATCTACTAATAAATAAAAAAAGACTACAGTAAAAGTCTGTAAAAGTAAAAGTAAAAAAAATAGTTTCCGAGCTTTTTGATGTTTAATGAAATTTTGGAAAATCTCTACCTTTTATCAGTTTTTCCATGCCATTTTTACGAATGAAAACTTTTTCGTGTACAGTTTTTTTTTATTTTAATCTCGAATCATTCTACTGTCGATTGAAGACTTATAAACTCTTGTTATAACAATTTTAATATAAAATGATATTTATATTTGCTTCAAAACAATTATATGCGACTTTATGCCAATGTTCGTTAGGATTTCTTTGCAACTTCAAAATGTCGTGATGCTTTTTTTTTGATATCGGGTAATTGAACTTGCGATAGTAGCTTCGAAACCTAAGCCCTTACCCTTTTAGTAAGAGCACAGTTAAATAATGAAATATCATTATTGACGCATTATTGATACTGTTTGATGACCAACCCAAATTATAAGAATGTTACCTATTCGCTTATAAAATTGTTAAAACAAAACAGAACAATTTCTGTTGTGCAACTGCAGTTAGGAAATTTAGCGGAGCTTAGATAAGATACGAAGATTGCGCATCGAAGAAAAATAAGTACTGGGTTATTTATTGGGTCAGACACGTCGTATTTAAGAGAATTATAAAGAGTGAGACTGCTACCATTTTATGAAATTAAGTTATTTTCCTCTTCATAAAATGTATTCAATTCTTTTATATATTTATAAAAATCTTAAATAGGGAATTAATCTCTTTTTTGAAAAGAATCTTAATTTGATCCTTGCGTGTCAGTAAACCATATACTAAAAATATAAAAATGTTATACACTCGTTAAGTACTATAAAAATTGCATTAAAATTTAATATTTTCAAATTTCGCGCGTAATTAGACGACGGCGCCGCACGAGTTGTTACTCTCTAGCGATGACGTCAATACGGCATGTAAATAATAAACAAAGCTCTATGTTTGATGCTATGTATTATTAAATTCATAATTTAAAGATGAGTTATTATCTTTTATATATAAACAACTAATAAAGTAATAATAATAAAAAAGTAATACTGACATCGATGTTTTACTACTCCGTAACTCGGCAGAACAAAAGTCGGGATTTGCAGCAAAGAATTTTCCGACCATTAATGCAGTTATTTTTGGTAAGTTCGTACTATCCTGCTTTTACAAAACTGCTTTCCATAGTGTGATTCACGTGCGATTTCAATTTAACTTACGTATTTATAACGTTCTCTTACATTAAAAAAGCAACCTACAAATTTCTTTTGTTATTGTTTACAGTACCTTATGACGTCACCACATGGCGGCCTATATTTCGCTCTTGTTTTACGTATAGATTAAAAAAGTGAATACTTTGAAACTAATTTTTATATTATTTTTGTCTTTTTGTTATTTTATGTACTTAAACATGATGGTTCCGACTATTTAATGCATAAGCTATCATAGTTATATGCTTTTAGTTCTTTTCTAATATAGAGGGAAGTACCCTATTATGACTTTATTACATTAATTAATGATAAAAAAATTTATTATTATACTGTTAAGGATTATTTAAATGATAACAATGGTTGGGTTTAATTTTAATTACTCAGTAGTTACGTTACCAAATATTTTGACTATAGTGAATAACACAACGAAACTATAGCTTTTATAAATATAATGTGAATTTGTTTAAACTTGTAAAGAAAGTTGGGTTCAGAGTATTTATTTGAGGCTAGCTTGTAATTACTCTGTAAAATATAGGGAGAACAAAACTAGCTCTTGCTGTTTTTCTTGCTAGTTCTTTCTAGAACAAAGTCTCTCGCCTTAGACTTGTGGATCAATGTAGCTCTTTGTAAATCTTTGACGAGCAAAAGTGATTGTATTAATTCTATCTGTAGAATAAATTCATGATATTGATTTTTGAAGCACGTTTATGTATAATTGTAAACTGTACAAAATCTTTACAAAATTATAGCACACAGAAGATCTATAAACACCGGATGACAAATGTCATAAAGCTATTTAAGTGTTACGAATACACAATATTTTGAGGTTAGAATTGTTGAATTTGTCAACAACAGAAGCCAATATAATTTGCAATTAAATATCTCTCTTACAGGAAAAATAAAATACAAGATAACAGAAAATTAGTACGTTGTAGATTGAGTGGTACACAGCCTTAACAGCCTACATATAGATGTGATGCAATATATAAAAAATCTTACATTTCAATAGCTATGTAAAGTCTATACCATGACAGGTTGTATAAAGCAACTGTGTAGTCGTTTTTAAGGTTCTCCCATCGTAAAGTTGTGGACCAATGTGGCAAAAATGATTGTAAAAATCCTATTGGAAGAATACATTTTTTATTTTGATTTAATTAAAATTATACATTAAAAATGAAATTTGTTAATTTAATCCAATTCACAATATAATTTGAGATGTAGTGTTATTTCTTTTACTAATGGTTACATTTTTTATATTTGTATATTTTTCTCCTCACCTATTAAACTTAATACTATAACGAGTTGCGTAGCACTTTATTTATATACTAGCTTCCGCCCGCGGTTTCGCCCGCGTGAAATTAGTTTTTGTCAATCCTGGTCCCTTATGTCTAAGGTACCAAGATTCATTTCACCCCCACACTGAGAAAAATTTCAAACGACTTTTTGTTTCTTATGACGTGTATTTGACGAACTTGCATACTAACTTTCAACACTAGCTGGTCCTCTAGCTGGTCGAAATTTCGAAAATGCCAGAACAAATGCTTAATGATTTCTCATCAAGTGCTTAAATATAAAGTTTCATGGTTTTATCTTTTAAAATTAAGAAATCCCATACAAACTTTCAATCTGTACGTCAACCCCTTCATCCCTATTTTTCGAAATAAAAAGTAGCCTATGTTCTGTCTCAGAGTCTCAAGATTGTCTGTACCAAATTACATCAAAATCAATTGCGAGGCGGGAAAGCGTAACAGACAGACAGACAGAATTACTTTCGCATTTATAATATTAGTTGGGATATACATTATGAGCTAAAATGCAGGTGCTACGAAATCGCCGTTTGGTACGGATATTGTTTTTTTTTTAAAATAAATAGCAATCCCCAGCCAAACACCCACAATTAAAATAATAAAATTACAATAAATAAACTCCTTAATACTATTATTACTTAATACTGGTTAAGATGATCGTTCGGTTCTGTCGGTGCGTCTGGATGACTTTGTAGTGGTCTTTGCCATTTTTGATGTAATCCCCTACCTCCTATAAAGAACCCTGCTCTTTACTAAAACAGAGTATTCTTCGAGTCCCGACAAACGTAGGTACAGGACACCATATGCCAAGATATGGCACAACTGTATGGGGGACTTTCGTGAACCGCGTTCCTTCGAGTCCCGATAAACGTAGGTACAGGACACTATATGCCAAGATATGGCACAACTGTATGGGGGACTTTCGTGAACCGCGTTCCTTCGAGTCCCGATAAACGTAGGTACAGGACACCATATGCCATGATATGGCACAACTGTATGGGGGACTTTTGTGAACCGCGTTCCTTCGAGTCCCGATAAACGTAGGTACAGGACACCTAATAAAAAAAATATATATTTACTCTCAACAATTGAATTTCTTAAGTTTATTGCCGAATTCTTTTTGAATTCGAATTTCTTAATATACGAGACACAAGCCTAGCAAAGAAAGGAATTACCTTTACCGTACCCACATCTGTGATTTTCTCCTCAGGTGTCCAGTATCAGGCGTCTCAGGTGTACCAATCTTATCCTTCTTCGTAGAAATAGCGAATAAATCGAAGAAGCATAAAAATATCGTCGCAGGCATTCTTCACTGCTTCTACAAAAATTTTTCCTTTAAAAGAAAAAAAATCCTAAAATTTTTCCAAGCGAGATGTAATTAAAGTATTTAGCGATCTTTCTACAACATTTGGCTTACAAAATTTTATAAACATTTATAATATTTTTTTTACTTCATAGGTACTTTTATAAATAACTAGCTTTCAGCCCGCGGCTTCGCCCGCGTGGATTTCGGGATTGGGTCTATAGAGGGTTAATGGTCATAGCTTTTGCCCACGGCTACATATGCGCGAAAGTGGGTTTATGGCGCGAAGGTTTTATCGCGCTTCCCGTGGGACTATCCGTTTTTTCGAGATAAAAAATACCGCAAAACTTTGCTCAAGAATCACTCAATCTATTGATGAAAACCGCATGAAAATCTGTGCAGTAGTTTTTGAGCGAAGCCTTTATTGCGCATCCCGGGATAATAAGTAGTCTATTATTTAATCCGGACTTTTATCTTTACGTCTGCAAAATTTCAAAGCGATCGGTTCAGTAGTTAGGGCGTGAAAGCAGAACAAACAAACAAATAAACAAACGCACTTTCCGATTTATAATATTAGTAAGGATTTTATGTCTTTATATTACATAGAAGAAGATAGTATAATGTAAGTAAATAGCTACTATCAGTGTTTGTTGAGAGCCATTATCGTGGACCCCCATTTTCATTTTATGGATCCCCAAATTGTTTTTTCGCTGGCGTAGACCCCTTGCAGACTCTTAGGGGTTGTTATAGAACAATTTTGGGAATCACTGTTCTAGAGGTACGTTTTGAAACTTGGACTATAGATAAACTAGAAACGAGTCGCTACACGTCCATGATTTTATGTTGACTGTTATCGACCTCTGTAACAGAAACATGACAAACAGACTCATAAGGTATCACAATATTTTTATATTAATAATACAATTAGGGATCTCAATTCAATTTAAAGCTCTTTATTTTTGTTTATTAAACATAGTACTTATGTTAAATATTTCTAACAAATGAGGAACATAGAGTCACTAGAATGCTCATGGTCAGTATGTAATATACTTTTAACGTTAGTTGTGTTCATATTTTGGAATAAATGCCCAAATCGAACATATAGATAACTAGCTGACCCGCGCCCACTTCGTTGGGCATAATATTAATAATCCCCGAAGCGAGCACGAAAGCGGACTGAATTAAACCCGAAGCCATCGCGCGCCGTCCGCTGATGATGATGATGATGATGATGATGACACTCAACAATATTGTGGCTTTCTATTGGTGATTATATTATTATTTCATGTAAGTCGGGGCTGATGTGCATCACTGCGACCTATTAAGATCTATTGTGACCAGCCTCCTATGTAGGTTCCATGTAGGCCCTACAGTAGCTCCCTTAACTGGGCACTGACCAAGAAAGATAGGATGTTCCTAGTTCGGATTGTTTTTATTTCATCTGGGTCAAGGATGTGTTTCCCCAGGTGTCTGTTTCTTTTGTGAATCAGCGGTTCACAGTAGCACAAGAGGTGTATTGGTGTTTCACGCTCTTGTTCGCAGACTCTGCATGTGTCAGTGTCCTTAAGTTTCATGTTGTGAAGGTGTCTATTCAACATGCAGTGACCGGTCAAAGCCCTAACCATCACGCTCAAGTTACTCCTGTTAAGCTTTAATAGCTCGTCAGTGCGTTTGCGAGAGTATGGTTCGATTAGTGCTTTTGAGTGTGTCATCCCGGACGTACTGTGCCAGTCTACTTTCGCCTCGTTAAGAAGGCGAGTTTTCAGGTATTGCATGGCCTGGTTCTTTGAGATACCACAGATAGGCTCTATTGGTGAAAGAATTTTTAAAATCGATGATGATGATGATGATGATGATGATGATGATGACACTCCGCAATAATGTGGCTTTCTATTGGTGAAAGAATTTTTAAAATCGGTTCAGTAGATCCCGGGATTACCCCTTACAATTTACAAACACACAAACTTTACTTCTTTATAATATTAGTATAGATAAATCTGCATAAGAGTTTACTTATAAACTCCTATGCAGATTTACTTGACTAATACGCAAACTATTATTAATTATAATAAATTTTTTGGGTAATTATTTAAAAGAAAGAGCCCTTGTCTCATACATAATTCATCGAAATAAATATCATATTTCGATCTCTTGCAGTTCCCATCCATAAGTAGGTACTCAGTTTTTCAGCGTAGGAAGTTCATACGAAAGCAGTACTTGCATTATCAAGTTTGTCTATACAACTCTCGAGTATAGTGCTAGCACACCAAATTCAACAATAAGCAGTGCTTGCATACGAAGTTCACTTAAGCTGATGTTCGAAGTATATCTAGATAGATTGTGCTAATACTTCTTATAGATATAAGAAGTATTAGCACAAGAAGTTTATCTATAAGCAGTGCTAGAACACGAAGTTTATCTATAAGCAATCCTAGAACACTAATTCCAACAATAAGAAGTGCTTGCATAAGGAGTTCGTTCATACGAAGTTCATTTAAGCTGGAGTTCGAAGTTTATCTATAAGAAGTACTAGCAAATTAAGTTTATCTGTAAGCAGTGTTAGAGCGCGAAGTTTATCTATAAGCAGTGCTAGAACACTAATTCCAACAATAAGCAGTGCTTGCATACGAAGTTAGTGCTAGAACACGAAGTTTATCTATAAGCAATGCCAGGACACAAATTCCAACAATAAGCAGTGCTTGCATACGGAGTCCGTTCATACAAAGTTCATTTAAGCTGGCGTTCGATGTTTATCTATTAGAAGTACTAGCACATGAAGTTTATCTGTAAGCTGTGCTAGCACACTAATTTCAACAATAAGCAATGTTTGCATACGGAGTTCGTTCATACGAAGATCATTTATGCTGGTGTTCGAAGTTTATCTATAAGGAGTACTAGCATACGAAGTTTATCTATAAGCAGTGCTTGTACTCAAATTTTATAGAAAAGCAGAGCTTGAATACGAAGTTCGTCCATTGCTGGCTTATGAAGTTGTTGTATAAGTATAACTAGCATGCCAATACAAATACGAATCAGCAATTTGCTTGTTTACCACAACCAAATATTATGCTGAGCTGTCGCCCAATTTCGCCTGCTGTTGCGCACACAAACACACCATTTCTTTTGTGTATATTTACCTTTGCTTTCTCATTTATAGTTAAGTCATTTTCTGTGTACTATGCTGTTATCTAGTTTTTATGTTGTATTTTATATATAGTGTTTCCTGATTTTCTTTTTGTATAATACCTTTGCTATTTCTATTCATACATTACTTAGTCGTTTCCGAGCAATTTCTGCCGTAAAGCAGTGTTACTGCTAGACGATTATAAAATTGCTGAGTATCTTTTATGAATAAACATAGAGAAGTTGGTATGAAATATGGATCTCTAAGACACTAATAACTGCAGCAACTATCATCCTGTGTTCTTACTGTCTTCCAGCTTCCAAAACTAAAGAGGACAATGTTATTTATCATAAGTTAATAACAGTGTTTCCTGACAGAGTATCGCAGCCAGCAGTCCAGATGCGGCTTCGGCTGAGTCAAGTGTCTCATAAATGGCTAGCGGCACGTGGAGCGCGATCCGGCACGTGGTGCAGCGGCGACGCGTCTTCTACCCGGACCAGCTGGAGGGAGGGTACTTGAAGAGGTGATGTATTTTCTCTATGCTTCAGTAATTGGATAAATAGAGGATGTGAACTTGAAGAGGGAAAGTATCCTCCCAACTGTAAACATCCGACAAATAATGTGTGACATGTGCAAAGATAATTATATTTAATGAGGTAGCGTATCTCCTTCTAGCTGTATACATGGAGGGAGGGGATGGAACTTGATATAGTTACTGCCAACATTAATCATGCGATAATTGGCGAGAAGGATGTGAACTTATCTTTACTTAGTTGTAATAGTCCGATGAACGCAATCCTACCCACGGTGCAAAAATGGCAAATACGAGTATTTGAGCTGAAACAGGCTTGCGTCAAAAGTGGGTTAAATCAATTGATATAATTTAAAGTAGTGACTTTGAGCCGGATAAGATAAACTTAAAGAACAGTGTGATTATGCTAACCGTATAATTCATAATTAGACTGCTAATCATTGCCATCCATTGAAAACTATTTAAAGTCCATATTACTAAGGCTTGGGTCCTTATTTTTCTCACCTCTATCCAATCAGCTAAACGACTGGCTCTTGATAAGAGTGGAAATTCTCAAGCTGTTTGGTGGTACTTGCCTCTCGCTAACCTATGGTATCTAGAGATGAATTCACAGCTGCTGCAGACAGCTATTCGAAAACTAAGCCAGCCAGGTTTAATTTATACACCATTATTAAACCCCAATCTACCTTACATTTAACAAACAAATCGTATGTGGTATTCCAGATGTCTGACCACATTTGATCTAACGGCGTTGGGCGTGGGCAGCACGCTGGGTGTGGGCGTCTACGTGCTGGTGGGTTCAGTGGCATTGCGGCTCGCCGGCCCAGCTGTGGTGCTATCCTTCGTCATCGCTGCCGTAGCTTCCGTGTTCGCAGGTATTACTTATTGAAATCCTATCGTAAACACCTTTGACTGCTCCAAGAAATGTCTTTGACTGCTCCGTAATTCGAACATCAGTTCAGTATTGTTCACACCTTCAGTTGGAAGAAAATCTCCTGTGCCGTTGGCTTCTAAGTTCTTGGTAATGATATCAAGACAACGTATCGGACAACGTTTGTTATGAGTCGTAGATCAATTTTTTGGATCATCTTACATTTCACTAGGAATAGAGGAACAAGTAGTATGCCGGATAAGTGAGTAACCAAAATATGAAACGTCTCGAGTACTTTCGCATTTCTGAAGATATGTAGGTACTTTAACGGTTGTATTAGCAGTAATATCAATTGCGAGGTGCGCACTTGAGTTCCCGTATCTTAATTTTTTTGGTTGGCAAATTTTATCACATAACCCTCGGTTCGGGAAACAAGTCAGATTAAATAGAGCTCTTTGAGAACTTCGGAGTCTAGTGCGAGGCAAAGCTTGACTAAAAACCCAATAGGTATTGTTTTTGGCGCGATCACGTCTATCACCACCGCATCTTTTTCTTAGGAGGAGGACACGCGTATGAACAAGTTAATGCTTCGTTGAACAAGTTAATGGGAACTCCGACGAACACTTCCAAGACACGAGTCCCTGTATCTATGTCGACAAATCTCACATACGACTAGATTTGACAAACATAAGTAGGTCAGTGGAAGTAAAGCTCTATATGTCACACGTGGAAGATACTTCTGTCACACATATTTAAAATATTTATCTAGTTCGTGGTTGATATAAATTTTGGCCATTAAATTGATATGCCATACGCCAATTTTAATATTTGATAAATTTATATCTATTTATGTATTAGAAGTAATATATACCTAACCTATATTTTTAACAAAATATTAAACTTTGAAGAATGGATTAAACGAATTTGTTACAAATTTAAGTTAGTTGTTAATTCTGCATTTATACTGTGACATTTATTTAGATTCCTTAATTGTATCAACAACCTCCTTAAAACAATTTAAACCATTTTCCGATTTATCAAGCACAATGATTTCTAATATCTAATAATACTTCGTACGAAACAAGATGTCAATACATCACGAAATGTACACGCACATTCTTTCAATCACTTATCGCTTCAAAGAAACATCAGCGCTGATAAGTGATAAGATACCATACGCCAAGCAGTGATGTCACGAGCGTTTGTCATAATGAGACTATTATAAGCTTGTTGGCTCTGTATGCTAAATTTGCGTAAAAAAATTAATTGTAGTGTAGTTCTGTTTACATCGCTGCGTACGATTAGATTTGATGCTAGTAACTCTGTTATAAACGTGTTATTGTTACTTGCCATAAGATAATAAGTTGTTTTTTGTTACTTTATCCCTGTAACATGGAGTTTTTTATTACACTTTAGATTCTGTGCACGAGGAATCACCAATATTTAATTCTACATCAGACTTGATTCATTGACTAAATATCTGTGATTAGATAGCCGAAGCCGCATCAATAAAACTACTTTAAATAACCTAACTTTTATTAAATGCTTAAACTTTTAAGCATTAAAGACAAATGCCTCCAGATTATAGTAAAATAATGAAGTATGTCTAACATAAAAGCAGTCATTATTTTTAACTCAGCAAAACAAAGTAAATAAAGATTGGAAAGAAAAAAATGGAAAAATGTAATAAGAAAGGATAAAGGTATAAACTAGAAATATAAAGAGTTCATGATAGGCTGAATTTTAGTAGAGTAAAAAAAAAAAACAAGAGAAAAATGTGGCAATCACTGAAGATTTATTTACTCACTAGTCAGTCTATCACGCTAGATTAGTATGAATTGCTTCAGGTACCCATTTGAATTCCTTTAAAAACATAAGCACTTCAGATATAGCATGATTTAGCCCCGGGCCTTCCTATTCAAAGATCAGTTCTTGACGCTTCAGAAAGTCAAACAAGAAGCATTTCGATGCTACAATGTACAGAAGGACCAATGCTGTTAGAAGCAAAATTTCTTGTTAAAACAAAATGTCTGCCATTCCAGGGCTGTGCTACGCGGAGCTTGGAGCGCAGGTGCCACGCGCTGGTTCAGCTTATGTCTACACGTACGTGGCCATCGGGGAGCTGCTCGCCTTCTTCGTCGGTTGGATTAACATCTTCGAAGGAGTGTTTGGTAACAATATCAACTGTACTTTTTAAATTTACCTTTGTTTCATGCTAAGGCATATATATCTATTATATCTTAAACTTACAAGCATTTAATTTTAAGAAATGCTGCTATAGGGTTGATGAATCTTTATTAATTTACTAGCTGTGCCCACGACTTCGTCCTCGTGGAATCGTAATTTTAGGTAGCATTTTTAATTATTCTTCAAATAAGACACATTTCATATAATTACTAAATTGCATCGAACTGCTAAGCTATCGGGAGTTACACGTGTTATTGTGACTCAACCATAAAAAATAGACATATGCTGTCGTGGAATATTTTTTATATAATTTTAAGTAGAACATTTTCGTCATAAGTACATGATTTCTGTGTAGCTTTAACCATTAAGGTTACACACGCGATAAAAGCTTAAAAAAAAATGTAACTTCTCCCGTTTTCCCAACATTTCCCTTTACCGCTCTGCTCCTATTGATTGTAGCGTGATAAAAAGTATACTATAACCAGCTCAGGAGTATGAAAAGTAGTTGTACCAAGTTTCATTAAAATCCGTCTAGTAGTTTTTGTTTCTATAACGGTCATACAGACAGATAGACAAAAATTTTACTGATTGCATTTTTGGCATCAGTATCGATCCCTAATCACCCCCTGATAGTTATTTTGGAAATATATTCCACGTACAGAATTGGCTTCTCTACAGATTTATTATAAGTATAGATTAAAATTATGTGTTGAATTATCTTTGTTAAAATTTTATCTACATTGTTTGCACGATTTTTAACGATTTTATATTCTAAAATGTTGTAATTAATATTTCTAAGCTCCTAACTAATAGACCACGCAAATTGTACTATATATATATAAGGTTTTTTTTTATGTGATAGGGGGCAAACGAGCAGACGGATCACCTGATGGTAAGCAATTACCGCCGCCCATGAACGCCCGCAACACCAGAGGAGTCACAAGCGCTTTGCCGGCCTTTTAAATGGGAGTACGCTCTTTTCTTGAAAGTTTGGATATCGTAACGGTTCGGAAACACTGCAGGCGACAATTCATTACACAGTTTAGCTGTGCGAGGCAGAAAATTTCTAGAGAAACGCACAGTGGTGGACTGCCAAGTATTGAGATGGTGAGGATGGAAGGTTTGTCACGTGGAACGATGTCGGAAAACAGTAGCAGGGATTAGTCCAAATAATTCCTGTGAGCATTCTCCGTAATAAATGCGATAGAGTATGCAGAGAGAAGCTACATCTCTACGCAATGCCAAAGGGTCAAGCCGACTTGAAGTTTCCTGGTGGTCGACGATGCGAATCGCTCTCCGTTGAATCCGGTCTAGAGGGAGAAGCTGGTATTGGGGCGCCCCTGCCCAAAGATGAGAACAGTATTCCATATGAGGCCGGACCTGTGCCTTATAAAGTTGCAGACGGTGGGCCGGTGTGAAATACCGCCTCGATCTATTGAGCACACCAAGCTTCTTCGAGGCTAGTTTAGCCTTACCCTCTAAGTGACCACGGAACTGAACTACGCTCGATATGTCGACACCAAGAATCCCAATTTTGGCTGAGGCGGTTAAGGGAGTGCTCTCAAAACGAGGAGACACGAAGGTAACGTATAACCCGAAATATGGAAATAAATGATGGTCTTCCACAGGAACAGCAAGCGTCGCGCGCGGCCTCAGTATGTACGTGGACTCCGTAGCCGGCAAGTCCATGTCGCAGTGGTTCAGCAGCGCCATGCCGATCCAAGTGTCCAATCTGTCTGTCTACTTCGACTTGTTCGCATTCCTCATCGTTCTGGTGTTTGGAGGTGTGTTTGTAGATCGATGTTTTTATCGTTAGCGTTTATTCTGATTTATAATAGTTTTGTCAGGTCCATAAATTCTTGAGTATGAATCTGTTGTATGGAAACCATAATATCAAGTGTATACTAACAATATCGAAGATTTAAATATCAAATTTGTTAAATATTTTAAAAATAGACATCATAAATTATAGGATCCAGCTGTCGAAAGACCGTCGAGTAGTAAGACACCAAATATTTTTGTTTAAGTTGATCCATAATATGCTAGATTCGACTATTTTATTAAATCGTATAAAGTAGATGATACGGTTTATAAGGCCAAGTGGTTTTCGGGACCCAGGTCTTAATTGTGGATATGTTGTTCTCCTGGTCGAGCTGAGCAAAAAATGTAATGGTCGCAAAAAAGTTAACGACTCTTTTTCCCGCTAGGGGGCTCTGAAGTCTATATTAGCGCTCGCTGTAGCGATGTTTTTTCTGTACCCAACAATTAACATCAAATATGCCGAAAATGTATTTTTGTATCGTGCATACCAATTACATAATAAAAAATAAAAATTGTGAATGACATCGAATTGTCAAAAGTTATTTAAACTCGACCCTGTTATCGTGGGACATATTACGAGGGGTGACCAAAAAGTTACGATAATGAATATTAAACAACATGATTATAGTTAATTACTTTATTTTATTTTTATTCGTTTCGTTAATACTCGTACATTTTGTCCATCTTTTTTCCGGTGCGCCAATTTCTTTTTCTCAATTTTGATGTTTTCTCTCCGACAGATCGTATTCAAATGAGTATTTATACAATTTTTCTAACCTGAACTAGTATAGCAAACATTTTAAATGTATATAATATACTGGAAATAACGCTGGATTATCGTTACTTCTTGACGTATATATGAATTCTGACTTGAGATGATTATGCTACTGTTTCAGTTCTAATTGGGCTCGGAGTCCGTGAGTCAGTGTTGGTGAACAATGTGATGACGTCGGTGAACGTTCTGGTCATCTTGTTCATCGTGTGTGCAGGAGCAGCTAATGGTATATTAATTATCATATGTACACTAATAAACGGAGCTAGTGTGTAAAATAAGCTAACTGTGGGCCCGTTATTTTGGAATTTCGACAAGAAAACTCGCAGTAAAATCTAAAAGTTTTGTACCATTAGAAGGTGGCACTCACCATACCTGCTTTTGGACGGTAGAAGTGTGTGTCGGATATTGCAATGCAGTGTTTAATTACATGATATTGAATGATCAGTAATAGTGGATCTCTATTTATACTAAGTCACTCGGCGGAAGAAAGGGTCTAATATTGTCAAATATCAGGACGCAGATTTAATCGCTACGTAGGTAAGTAGGTACTGGAAAACATGAGTCGCAATTACATACACAAATAGCTACTTCGGACGAAACTAGCTCAATTACGCAGAGGCACCAGTAAAGCAATTTCGATGTGATAAGAATTTAATATAAAACACAAGTACAAATCATAGCACAGCTTTCGAAGCGTCAACGTGCTTTTCGAATCGAGCATCACTAAAGCTGGCTTTTGGTATCATTATATTATTTTATTTATACAGCCATATTAGCGAATGAGTAAATAACACCTTATTATAAGTACCTAAAGTAGAAACCTGCCAGAAGACATTTGAAGTGTATGCTATCAACTTATAATTATAAAGCAATCTACTATACTTGGTACTCATTGGGTGCAGCGGAGAGCGCCAACTGGCGGGTGTCGGCGGGCGTGGTGCCGGAGGGCGCGGTGCCGGGGGGCGGCGGGTTCGCCCCGTTCGGCGCGCTGGGCGTGCTGCGCGGCGCGGCCGTCTGCTTCTACGGGTTCGTCGGCTTCGACACCATCAACGCGGCCGGCGAGGAGGTACCCAACCAAAAACTAATGCTTCATTCATATACTTTTGAAGACTTGATGACTATTGTTGGAAGAAACCAAATATACGTTTGGTTCAAAACCTACCAAACCGAATCCTACTTATATTAAAGCTTTTTTTTTTTTGACGTGAAACTTCTTTAAAATCGCGCCGAAACATACGGGTACTAGGTTTAAAAAGTGGACCGTAACGAAAAAGTCTATATCATCGTACCTTAATAATTAAAAAACTATTAGTCTTAGAAACAAAAATGTGGTGTGAATATTTCACTTATATAGTCAGCTCGCTATTGTGACATTGAGATTTTTATTAAAATACTTAAAACACCGTCAATATTGTTTTTTTTTTCAATCTTTTACTTTAAAAGCAATTCCTTAACATAGACGTTTCACATTAAAGCCAACGGCCGTGTGTCGCAGCACAGCCCCACCCGATTTTTATTATTAATTGTTAACTCCACGGACTCTTGGTCCATGCTCTTTTTACTTACTTAATGATTAATTACTTAGTGATCTTTACAATACAACAATTGTCTTAAAATAACTTATAGGTACTCATACAGAGTTGCGCAGCTCCTAACCTAATTATATATACAATTATTTATGAATTTATATAATAGGTATAGTTTAGTAAGTTAGATATACATGCATACACATACACACACACACACGTACAAACACTTTTATAATACACACATTACACACATACAAGCACTCAGATATCATCACACTCGCACACACATAGAATTTAAGCAGCATCTAGACCGCTGCCGCGTTGTTTTGGTCTTTGAACATCATTATATTAAAGCTTAAAAAACTCAAGTAATAGATGCCGCTGCACCGCGGCCTCTCAGTACAAGCCGTAGGGTGATTAACACCAAGGCTTAGGTTGAGTTTGGTTGGGAGGTCACATCACATAACCACGTTCGACATAACTACCGTGGCACTTGGTGGCGGTGCTAGCTGTGAGGGTCTCTCCTCTCCTGAGAGAAAAAGTAACGGATGCCTTGACTCTGGGTCGGTGCGCTTTATAACAATAGGATGCAGCAGTGACGTACAGTTACTGGTAAACTATAGTGGGACAGAACTTATAATAGTCATACAGCAAAAAATAACATGTTAATAATAATAATAAAAAAGTTTATTGTCCACCAATTAACATTTTATATAGCTATAACTAATACGTAATTTATGATCTACAATAATAATAATAAAATGTGTAATCTAATTTGCAAAATAAAATAAATCTTAGAAAATTCAAAGAAATAAATATTATTAAAAAAAACAAAATGTTCTAATCGGAGCTTGAACCTACATCTTCAACATACCGTTTTGGCTTCGATTTACATAAAAGACTGTTAGCGTTTGGTAGCTAAATGGTTCAGGTGTCGACACGGTATGTTGAAGACGTTCTTTGTATTGTGTCATAAAGGCCAAATTCACAAAAATAAATAAGAAGTGTTTTGTAACATTTTATGGTTCTAAATAAATCTACATGGGTTTTCAGGCGAAAAACCCTCGTCGGATGATTCCACAAGCCATATTGACTGTACTAGCGCTAGTGTTCCTGGCGTATGCAGGCGTCTCCATCGTCGTTACCATGATGGTTCCGTACTATTTGCTGGTGAGTCATGCTATGCACCTCCTATTTTAATGAACCACGTTATGCTCATAGCGTCCCTTAGCCACTTGTGCGCGACTGCTTAAGACGAAAGTGTTTTTTATGTACATATAGCTCATATTCGTCCCCACTGAGCATGAGGCTCCATTAAATATTTCAGGGTGATTAGGCCTGAGTCAACCACGCTGGCCCAGTGTGGATTGGTTGACTACATGACAGGAGTCGTTGGCGCTGTGGCCTCAGCACTGGTCTACGAAGCGGATGACGGGAAACCCAGGGTAGATCTGGCACAATTATCTGCCACTCTTAATGCAAACTTTTTTTTGTGCCCCTGAGGAAAATGCATTAAATTGAATATCCCGGCGGTGGCGAGCCGGCGGTTATGTAGAGCTCTCCTCCCCAGAAGGGGGAGGCCTACCCACTGAAAACCTCAGGGATGGCCTTCCTCAGGCATGTAGGGAGCCCACGGGAACACCAAGCGACTTCCGGGAACCCCCAGTCTCCCTCCTTGGGGGAGTCCTCCTTGGGGGAGGCTACAATACCTCCCCCGATCTTCACCACCAACGACGCCCCCCGGCCACGGAAGGGGCGTGGTCCCACCTGGGTCGCCGTATCCGCGGACGCGATTTTCTCGCGCCCGCCGGCGACCCGCGGCGGCGCCACAGCTGTGCTACCGAGCCCGACGCTACTGCAAACTACTGCAACCTGTATACACCTGAGATGAAATTCAATGGTGTATGTGAAGTTGATCGATCCGCTCTGGGCTGGTGTGGTTGACTAAGCCCTAATGGCTTAATATAAAAGCTCTTGTTTTCCGTGGTAATAATCTATGATGATTTTATGATAAAAAAGTTGTACTTTCGGCTGCAATCAGGGACCAGCGTCTATATCAGCTCAATAGAAATACTTATGTCCTATTAACTTTCTCACCTTACAGCTTTAAAATTGTATGTTTTAAGGATACTACTGCGGCTGTGTCAACGGCGTTCTCGTACGTGGGCTGGGAGTGGGCGCGGTGGGTTGTCGTCGTCGGTGCAGTCTTCGGGATTTTATCCAGGTAATAGGGCAAAAAATAGGCCTGGGGTACCTTCTCCTCATATATGACCGCAACCCATAGGATCACTTCAACCCATGTTTACGTCCTACTGCTGGACATACCGTTTCTTTGTCTGCCTCTCGTGGTTGGTTATGTATTTTTTGGAAACCAGATTATAGTCCTAGGTATGTATGTACAACATAACTAGAGTATTACACATATGGCAATATGAAACTTAAATTTAATAATGAGAGAACATAAACATACAAAATCACGTTTTAAATAATCACGCTCTTTTTAAATTTTGTTCTGAATTATATTCACTTAATAGAATTATTATTACGATTTTGATAACATTGTAACTGCTTTGTTTATACGACGCGGTATTTATCAATTAAAGAACAACATAAATTTAAGAGAATAGGATATAACTGTCATAACATATTAGAGGTATGTTTTGCAACTCCGATGACTTCAAGATCATGTAAGTCTGTTGAGCATCAGCCTCAACCTTTGGTGCTTACAGAGTATGGAAGAGTCAAGCAAAAGAAATCTACTCCATTTTTAGACAATTACATTTCTATTACCTCTACCTGAAGTATTAAAATATCTTTGCCTCTGTACCAATAAGAAGAACCAGATCGACAGTGTTGTGTATTAAGCTGTTTCAACACAGACATTATAAATGAGTAATTAGACACAATGAAGAAATGTATTACAGTGTTTTTAGATTTTTCGGAAGCGTTTGATAGTGTCTTTCTTTCCTCTCTTTTACAAAAATTAGAATTAGGCGAATCTCTTTTTCACTGTTATTATAAGATCACCTGCTCAACTCCCATTACGGTATAATAACAATTATATTACACTCTCGTCGTCCTCTCATGAGGAGCACCGTCATAGAGTCCATCCGTCTTTTCTTCGGTCTTTCTCTCTCTTCATGTCCATAATTTCCTAGTTCTCTTTTGAATCGTCCAAATTTTTTTTCTACCACCCATTCAGGACGTATTTTTCAGCTGATAAGAATCGGAATAAAGATCGGGCGCAAGAAACTTATCAGTTTTATCAAAAGTAATAACAATATTTACAATAAATTTTGTCGTTATCATACAATGTATATGTGTTTACAATTTATAATTTAAAACTAATATTTACACGTTAGAATATATCCTCAAACACCAAGCATTGGCATCATTTAAATAATCATTGACTTTGACTCATTAGCGTCTTTTTAACATGTACCTTGAACTTATGAAAAGGCAATTCAGCTACACTATGTGGAATCTTGTTATAAAAATTTATACATTTGCCCATAAACGAGCCTTTAGTTTTTTGTAGCCTGTACGTTGGAACGGCAAGTTTGTTTTTATTTATTGTGTTTAAATTATGCATTTGATAATTAGTATGAAATGTGTTACAATTTTTGTACACATAAATCAAATTTTCATAAATATACTGACCCGCTAAAGTCATTATATTAATCTCTAAATAAATCTCTATGAGAATCCCTTGCTTGCAAATTATAAATAGCGCGGACTGCTCTTTTAATGAACAAAAATACTTTCTATACTAGCAGCCGACCCCCATGATAGTAACAATAAAAGTATGGGTGAACATTGTTGCCAGTATGATGGGCGCATTGTTCCCGCTGCCGCGGCTGCTGTACGCCATGGCGCGGGACGGGCTGCTGTGGCGCGCGCTGGCCACCGCGCCGCGGCTGGCCGCGCTGCTGCCCGCCGCCGCCACTGGTAGGTCACACCCACGACGCGGACCCGGTGACTACAGCAGCTGCATACAGCGATGCAATCATTGTTCCCGCTGCCGCGGCTGCTGTACGCCATGGCGCGGGACGGCTGCTTGTGGCGCGCGCTGGCCACCGCGCCGCGGCTGCCGCGCTGCTGCCCCCGCCGCCACTGGTAGGTCACACCCACGACGCCCGGTGACTACAGCAGCTGCATACAGCGATGCAATCATTGTTCCCGCTGCCGCGGCTGCTGTACGCCATGGCGCGGGACGGGCTGCTGTGGCGCGCGCTGGCCACCGCGCCGCGGCTGCCGCGCTGCTGCCCCGCCGCCGCCACTGGTAGGTCACACCCACGACGCGGACCCGGTGACTACAGCAGCTGCATACAGCGATGCAATCATTGTTCCCGCTGCCGCGGCTGCTGTACGCCATGGCGCGGGACGGGCTGCTGTGGCGCGCGCTGGCCACCGCGCCGCGGCTGGCCGCGCTGCTGCCCGCCGCCGCACTGGTAGGTCACACCCACGACGCGGACCCGGTGACTACAGCAGCTGCATACAGCGATGCAATCATTGTTCCCGCTGCCGCGGCTGCTGTACGCCATGGCGCGGGACGGGCTGCTGTGGCGCGCGCTGGCCACCGCGCCGCGGCTGGCCGCGCTGCTGCCGCCGCCGCCACTGGTAGGTCACACCCACGACGCGGACCCGGTGACTACAGCAGCTGCATACAGCGATGCAATCATTGTTCCCGCTGCCGCGGCTGCTGTACGCCATGGCGCGGACGGGCTGCTGTGGCGCGCGCTGGCCACCGCGCCGCGGCTGGCCGCGCTGCTGCCCGCCGCCGCCACTGGTAGGTCACACCCACGACGCAGACCCGGTGACTACAGCAGCTGCATACAGCGATGCAATCATTGTTCCGCTGCCGCGGCTGCTGTACGCCATGGCGCGGGACGGGCTGCTGTGGCGCGCGCTGGCCACCGCGCCGCGGCTGGCCGCGCTGCTGCCCGCCGCCGCCACTGGTAGGTCACACCCACGACGCGGACCCGGTGACTACAGCAGCTGCATACAGCGATGCAATCATTGTTCCCGCTGCCGCGGCTGCTGTACGCCATGGCGCGGGACGGGCTGCTGTGGCGCGCGCTGGCCACCGCGCCGCGGCTGGCCGCGCTGCTGCCCGCCGCCGCCACTGGTAGGTCACACCCACGACGCAGACCCGGTGACTACAGCAGCTGCATACAGCGATGCAATCATTGTTCCCGCTGCCGCGGCTGCTGTACGCCATGGCGCGGGACGGGCTGCTGTGGCGCGCGCTGGCCACCGCGCCGCGGCTGCCGCGCTGCTGCCCGCCGCCCCACTGGTAGGTCACACCCACGACGCGGACCGGTGACTACAGCAGCTGCATACAGCGATGCAATCATTGTTCCCGCTGCCGCGGCTGCTGTACGCCATGGCGCGGGACGGGCTGCTGTGGCGCGCGCTGGCCACCGCGCCGCGGCTGGCCGCGCTGCTGCCGCCGCCGCCACTGGTAGGTCACACCCACGACGCGGACCCGGTGACTACAGCAGCTGCATACAGCGATGCAATCATTGTTCCCGCTGCCGCGGCTGCTGTACGCCATGGCGCGGGACGGGCTGCTGTGGCGCGCGCTGGCCACCGCGCCGCGGCTGGCCGCGCTGCTGCCCGCCGCCGCCACTGGTAGGTCACACCCACGACGCGGACCCGGTGACTACAGCAGCTGCATACAGCGATGCAATCATTGTTCCCGCTGCCGCGGCTGCTGTACGCCATGGCGCGGGACGGGCTGCTGTGGCGCGCGCTGGCCACCGCGCCGCGGCTGGCCGCGCTGCTGCCCGCCGCCGCCACTGGTAGGTCACACCCACGACGCGGACCCGGTGACTACAGCAGCTGCATACAGCGATGCAATCATTGTTCCCGCTGCCGCGGCTGCTGTACGCCATGGCGCGGGACGGGCTGCTGTGGCGCGCGCTGGCCACCGCGCCGCGGCTGGCCGCGCTGCTGCCCGCCGCCGCCACTGGTAGGTCACACCCACGACGCGGACCCGGTGACTACAGCAGCTGCATACAGCGATGCAATCATTGTTCCCGCTGCCGCGGCTGCTGTACGCCATGGCGCGGGACGGGCTGCTGTGCGCGCGCTGGCCACCGCGCCGCGGCTGGCCGCGCTGCTGCCCGCCGCCACTGGTAGGTCACACCCACGACGCGACCCGGTGACTACAGCAGCTGCATACAGCGATGCAATCATTGTTCCCGCTGCCGCGGCTGCTGTACGCCATGGCGCGGGACGGGCTGCTGTGGCGCGCGCTGGCCACCGCGCCGCGGCTGGCCGCGCTGCTGCCCGCCGCCGCCACTGGTAGGTCACACCCACGACGCGGACCCGGTGACTACAGCAGCTGCATACAGCGATGCAATCATTGTTCCCGCTGCCGCGGCGCTGCTGTACGCCATGGCGCGGGACGGGCTGCTGTGGCGCGCGCTGGCCACCGCGCCGCGGCTGGCCGCGCTGCTGCCCGCCGCCGCCACTGGTAGGTCACACCCACGACGCGGACCCGGTGACTACAGCAGCTGCATACAGCGATGCAATCATTGTTCCCGCTGCCGCGGCTGCTGTACGCCATGGCGCGGGACGGGCTGCTGTGGCGCGCGCTGGCCACCGCGCCGCGGCTGGCCGCGCTGCTGCCCGCCGCCGCCACTGGTAGGTCACACCCACGACGCGGACCCGGTGACTACAGCAGCTGCATACAGCGATGCAATCATTGTTCCCGCTGCCGCGGCGCTGCTGTACGCCATGGCGCGGGACGGGCTGCTGTGGCGCGCGCTGGCCACCGCGCCGCGGCTGGCCGCGCTGCTGCCCGCCGCCGCCACTGGTAGGTCACACCCACGACGCGGACCCGGTGACTACAGCAGCTGCATACAGCGATGCAATCATTGTTCCCGCTGCCGCGGCTGCTGTACGCCATGGCGCGGGACGGGCTGCTGTGGCGCGCGCTGGCCACCGCGCCGCGGCTGGCCGCGCTGCTGCCCGCCGCCGCCACTGGTAGGTCACACCCACGACGCGGACCCGGTGACTACAGCAGCTGCATACAGCGATGCAATCATTGTTCCCGCTGCCGCGGCTGCTGTACGCCATGGCGCGGGACGGGCTGCTGTGGCGCGCGCTGGCCACCGCGCCGCGGCTGGCCGCGCTGCTGCCCGCCGCCGCCACTGGTAGGTCACACCCACGACGCGGACCCGGTGACTACAGCAGCTGCATACAGCGATGCAATCATTGTTCCCGCTGCCGCGGCTGCTGTACGCCATGGCGCGGGACGGGCTGCTGTGGCGCGCGCTGGCCACCGCGCCGCGGCTGGCCGCGCTGCTGCCCGCCGCCGCCACTGGTAGGTCACACCCACGACGCGGACCCGGTGACTACAGCAGCTGCATACAGCGATGCAAACAACCGCGATCATGGGTATTTATAACCCTGTCCTAGTCAAGGTTTGAAGTTGGCATTGCCCATCTAAGCTAATCTAATTCATACTGTCCTGAAATTTATATTATGGTAGCAAATGGAATATTGTCATCTGTGCCTACCCCTATGGGAAAGAGGGGCTAGTATATGTATGTATGTAATGTACTACAGAGTATCAATGAATATTTTAACATTACAGACAAATCTTGAATTCATTTGACCTTTGGTATTAAAAATAATCATTATTGATTTATTGGGGTAGAGAATTAACGAATATGATTTAGATCACTCCCAAATATTTTGCAAGTCGTCATTAATACGTTTGATTGTTTCTTCTGTAGAAGGATTCATATATATCTGCGTAAAGGTGATAGTTAAACCGTTTTGTCTAGGTAGGTAGGTCCACTAGGAATATAAAGAATAATATAGGTCTTATTATAAATACTTGTTCAAGTCTCTATGTAGTAATTTGGAGAGCAGATGGTATTCCTGCATAGATCTAGGACTGTCATTGCTCCCTGTTATACAAAAAAAGGTAATCCAAAAACAATCTCCATTTCCAAATACATAACATCTCAATTTAGCAATACACAAGTTTTGATGTACGTCAAAAGCTCTGGAGAAGTCTAATAGGATTGTAATAGTACATTTTACTTAAAGCACATGGCTTTGCGAAATTCTGATTGCAATTTAAATTTGATTTTTCCTTTTAATTGTGAATTGTAATTTTGAATTTGATATGAATGACATCTTTATAACTTTCCCCAGTATCAGCAGTGAGAATTTTACAGATTACTTATTGAAATATTGTCTGCGTTATACAAACTTGAATCTCTATGTTTTCAGCTATTCTCGCTGGTATCTTGGACTTGGATCAACTAGTGATGATGTTATGCATAGGCACGTTGCTTTCTTACGCCACAGTTGCAGTTTGCGTCATTATCTTAAGGTAGTATTGGTTTCACATTATATACTACATATATATGTACCATATACATACTTCACATATGAAGTTGTTCTTTTCGTACGTCAAATTTTATAATATTAGAACCATAGCATAACATTTTCTATCTCGAAGTTAAATTGGTAAAAATAATTCGGATAAATTGCTGTAACTTACCTAAGTCTGTACAAGTTTTATACAGGAGTTTTTTTGTTGCTAAATAAATGGTGAAAATGATTCTGAAAGCAAAATGCAACCTAGCAACAAATTAGTTTTATTCTATCATCTGATAATTGTATTTCACCAATCGCAGATACCGTCCGACTGCTCGCGTCCAAGAAGAGTCTACAATCAAAAAAAGAAACACGTATTTCATCGTGATGATGTTACTGCTATTATTCAGTAAGTCTATAGGTTTTTTTTTGCACAGAAGAGTAGAGGCTGAGGCCCTCATGGCTACCACCGCAAGTAAGTGTCACAGTGGTTTTGTCGGATTCTAGACCGCTCAAGGCGGTTCGACCGGTGTAACCTACCGACCAAACTCAGCTTAAGACCTTAGTCCTTATGACCCTTGTAGTGAAATCGTTCGCTCCTCAGGACAGGGCGTGGTGTAGAAGTGTATTGGCATACTAGTTTAATTAGCACTGTTGTGTTTTAGAATAATTAATACAGAAATATTTTTATGAAAAACCTTCTTGGCGTCCTATGTGTCATAAAGTATGTTCTCAGTTACAATACATACCCAAATATGACGTTCTCTATATTTTAGACTATTTAGCTTTGCATTTGTGAGAGAACCAAGGAAGGAATAAGATTTTTCGCATAATAGTGGAAGCTTATTTGTATATTTATGTAAATTGACTTTTGACTAGCTGTTAACTTCCCGAAACTTAATAAAATAATTACCTTCACTTGACCCACTGGTACTTTACCTCACCTGAGATGGACTTGCAAAAATAGTTTATTTAATCGATATACATTATTTTTGTCCCTACCAGTATCAATAATACAACGTTTACTTCTAAGATACTTTATAACGCTGAAATATCTTGATCTACTAAAGCAAGTTAACATAGATAAGGAAATAATGAGGATAAACGTTGACGGGAATTAGCTTCGGTAAACCACAGGCCCATGCGGATAAGACAGCATCGAGACTAGAACGGAGACCGGGGCAGCATAATAGGTCCATGATGAGTCGAAGCGCTAAGGCTGGGATATCCATTTATGTGATTAGATAATATAATATCCTTGGATAAGTTGTTCCGTGTTTTGTTTTTATTATTGATTTAATGTAGCTTTATTATTGAATAAAGCTACATTGAATGGTGATATTTAATAAAAGTGCAAGCTTCTTGATTGAACAGCTATATTAACTAGTGAACTGTCAAAAATATCATCATCACAGCTCATATTCGTCCCCACCGTGGGACATGATCCTACCTGAACTATGTCAGGGTACATACTCACATGAAAATAGTTTTTTTTTTTTATATTCACCAGTATTTTGTCACATATCTGCAACGTATGAAAATGATTTCAGTCACCGCTTGCTTCTCGTCAGCGTTAGTGTGGCGGTTCGCTGAGACAGTGACAGTGCCACTTTCAATTATCAATGTGGTTGCGGCGATTATCATCGTCATCATGACCTTTCAGCCTCAGATCAAGGCTGATTTGTCTTTCAAGGTAGTGTTCAATTCTATATTTTAATATACATATTATTATCTATATGGCTATGAGTCTAACCATGTTGACTTTGAGACTGTTTCACTTAAAATTTTGCTGTTCATACACTATAAGTCTTGGAAACGAAAACTGTGCATTCAGGTTAAGCCATTGTTAGTTTATTGAAGGTTATTATAATACAATACAATCATGCTAAATATTTAATGCATTTCTAACAACGTAATCGTATAGTTAACCGTTTGCGAGAGTCCAGCACTACTTCGTGGACTTTGTGTGGTAGCAGATTTAAGCGATATGTATCTCATTATTCCCGCAGGTGTTTTAAGGGTTGACATTGGGAATTTACCATGTCTTAAGAATTACAGCAATATGGGTATTTATTTCACCTCAGCCTAATCTTAGGGAGGAACAAGTATGATTAATGAAGTCGGAGAGTAAAGATCCTCAATGTGTGTGTGTGTGACCACTGTTGGAACACGATATATGCAAAGTTTAGTGGATTCCTTGAGATTGTTACGAGTAGAAAGGTTAAATTCATTGCGGTTTGGATATCTTAGGGCAGTGGTTAACCAGTTCCGTTAACTTTATGTACTAATTAGAGTTACTGACTTAAACCTCCCACGTTGAACTCAAATAAAACTTACCGCCTGCGGTTTCCCTTGCTTGATATCAGATTAACCTATAGGAAAGAAAACGTCTTCTGCCCACACAAATATTTGGGTTTAAAATAAATTCCAATTAATCGACCAGTATTACCCCTAGGTAAAAAACCCAGGTTTTGAAGGAATACTATTATTCAATTATTTTTTCATTATATATCTTGGGTTGAGCTTATCCAAAATATGCCAAGAATTGAACATTCAAAACTACAAAATGTAACAAACTAACAGTGTTAGCTATTATCACTATAGTGTTGACTAGAAGAAGGTCATATTTGATTTCGTCATAAAATATTATTTGCCTGAAAATATTTTCACAGACTCCACTCGTCCCTATAGTCCCGTGCCTCAGCATCTATTTCAACATACACTTGTTGGTGTTCATCAACATTCAGACTTGGATACGTGTTCTTATCTGGATGTTAATTGGTAAGAAATTAAGACATTATTTAAATACCCAAATACAAATGGGAAATCCAAAAATAACATATTAAATAAAAAGTGACTTCACCCAATATCACTGTCGAAGTGTTTTCTGTAATTTAATTGTTAAATATGTATGTATCTTTAATTGGTGTATACATATGATATTTAAATCTGATGTTTTTACGTTTTAGGATTACCTGTTTACGCAATTTGCGTCTGGTGCTACAAACAAAACAAGACTAGTAATTTAGAAGAAAACTTGAAAACATTTTCTCATACAAACAAAAACGGAAAGACTCCTATTCATATAATAATAGAGGCGCCCACGCCTCCTGGTACTACAGGAAGACCAAATAACACTGAAGTAAACAATGAAAGTAATAATAATATCAAAAGTGCCAAAGATGCTACGAAATCAGAAGAAAGTAAAGTTCAGAACGAAATAGTTCCTTATGAGGTTGATGACGAAGCAAAACAACATTCGGCTATATATGAGAATAATGAAGAAAAAGAAGCAAAAATAATCGATTTGTTGGACCAAGTGTTACAAGCGGAAGAAGACGCTTTTGGAGAAATCATTAGCATCAAAGGTCCTAACGACGATGAAGACAATGCTATAATTAAACATGATATTGTAATTTGTAATAAGTCCTTAAGTGAAATTTCTGATGCAGGGTCCAATGCCTCAATAGCTCATGACGTTTTATCTAAATACAACGTAATAGTACAAGTACACAGAGAAGACTTACCAAAAACAACTGAAGAAAATTTACAGTCAGTAAATGAAGCAATTCTTGAAAGAAATCAAGAAACAGGGGAATACGAATTAGTTACTGTATTTAATGATAGCGAAACAACTTCTCGAACGGACGAGTCAGGATATTCAGATACAATCGATAAAACTGCTCTTAATGACTCAGCAGAAGATGTTAAGGATGTTCCATACATTCCGACGCCGCCTCCATTAGATGAAAGTTTTTTCACCTTTCCTAATTTCAAAAAGGCTTACACAGTTCCTAAAAAACCAGCGAAGTTGAAAGTTGAAGAAACCGAAGAAGAAAATAAGCCAAGAGCAAGTGTACAGTCAAGTGGCTCCCAGGGTGACAACAATTTAGTTTTTGGTACTGTCAGGCAAATAAATTTTCTATCTAAGCTAAATAATATTTTCCAAAACAAAATGACAAGCAACGACGAAGTGGAAGAACAAAGGAAGAGGTCCAACTCTACTGGTAATGCTGTCGAAACCATACCGTTGGAGGTGAGTCGTGATCGTGCTGCTTTGTTCGCGGATTTAAAAAAGGAAGTAAAATTAAGAGAAACATCACAAAATTTACGACCTGTAAATAGAGATGAAATTAATAACTCTAAAGTTGAAAATAATGATGAAGATAATGAAACTGATGACGGTATGAGTAGAGAGGCTCTGAAATCTAAACTAGAAAGCATATTTGCTAATGGGCCATTCGTTAAGCCAAGACTGATGAAGTCTAACCCGCCGACGCCAGAAGAGGCATACCAGACAGAGGCAGAAAGTTCTAGTACTGAAAGTATACCAAACCCGCCTAAAGTGGAAAAGAATGATACTTTAAGTAGACAGAAAGCTAAATTTAGTGAAGTGATGTACTCTTTACAATTAAGTTTAAATAAAGTTGATTCAATATAACTTAAGTGCAATGAGACAATTAAAAAAAAATGGTGAATTTGTGAATCCCGTGTTTAAGTCCTGTTTAAGGCCTTAAAAATGAAGAGGTTGTAGATATTAAGTCGAATTTAACAAATTTCATGAATTATTTAATAGAGCTTTTTGTTAGTTATTTTTGAACTAACTAAAGGTAATTTAAATGGTTGTTTTTATAATTACTTCAATTTTAATATGTAAAATAAAATAGTTATAAATCGTATTATTCGCAAATCTACATTCCAATATTTTGGCGAATGTGTCGTATTTCCGTAGAAAAGAAAACATTGCCCGAAATACATGACTCCACATTTATTTCTGTCTCAAAAAAAATGGGTTAGATTCTTCTTCAGACTGATTGAAGAGTATTAATATTATCCACGCTTCCTTGTTTCCATGTTGAAAATTTCATAAAATTTGTTTAGTACTTGCCCTGAAACATTTGCAGACAGACGTAGTTACACAATATTAGTAAGAACAACATGAGAGAATTTATTTCAAAAACCTATTACAAATTCTTTAATATGTATTACATTTATAGACTTTTTGACCTTTTTGGATGCTTGAAGGATTTGTTTGTTAAGACAATTCTAAACACTAAGAGCGTAAATATATTTGAAAGAAATTTATTTTTGTGTACGCGATATATTTTTTGTCACGTTGGCGTCGTCTCTAGCACAGCCACGCCCGCTGCAACGACGCGTGTAGTTAGGTGTAGTGGCAGGGGTGAGCCGCCACCTGGTGACCCTTGGACCTTACAGCTGTGGTTTGGAACCCCTTACACTTCTTATTTATTCATATCGACAGGAGTTATACATTTTTAAAGCTTATTTAATTTCAGAAAACTAACAAAATGTTGTTGCAGATATTAAATGGAATAGAATTTATTAACATTTTTATTAAACTATTATAATTTTTAAGTGAAAAAAACGAAACGTTAGCAAGTTTCTTTCTTGTACAGCTGTTGTACAACCTCGTCCAACTGCATCTCGTGCGCGCACTGACGCAGCAAGTCGTCGATCAGCTGTTCGGAGACACTGAAAGGAATCAATAATATAATTTAAACACCATAGTTAGTATTCGCTCCTATCCCTTGTCACATGTGATCGACTGCCTGTTACTCTTAATGTGTGATGTATATTATGGACCTTATACACAAAATACTGGTTAAAATCAAAATCAAAATTAACTTTATGAAATAACTTTATAGAAAGATCGTTGAATCGTCCAAATTTATTTTCCTACCACCCATTCAGAACGTATTTTTATCTGATAAGAAGAATGGCCGCAAGAAACATATCAGCTTTATCAAAAGTAATAACAACATTTACAATAAATTATGTCGTTACCATAGAACGTACATATGTGTTTACAATTTATACGGGAAAACAAATATTTACACTTTAGAATGCAATGTCTGCAAATCAACACCAAGCATTGGCATCATTTAAATAATCATTGACTTTGTAATAGCCCTTACCATTAGCGTCTTTTTAACATGTACCTTGATCTTATGAAAAGGCAATACAGCTATACTATGTGGTTATAAAAATTTATACATTTGCCCATAAACGAACCGCTAGTTTTTTGTAGCTTATACGTTGGAATGGCAAGTTTATTTTTATTTCTTGTGTTTAAATTGTGCATTAGAAAATTTGTATGAAATGTGTTACAATTTTTATACACTTAAATCAAATTTTCGTAAATATTGTTAATAGTGCCAGGTAAGATTCGAGATGTCAAACTTTAAAACTAATATCACAAAAAAAATATGTTTATATCTAATTGCAATGTGGTAGGTTTTTGTGGTAGGTTTAAAGTGTGGTAGTAATTAAATTTGCATAAGGTATGTGCGGGATAAATTGGACTAAAAATTTAAAAAAAAGTAACAAAAACAAAACGCCAAGAAACCGACTACAAGACTACCCGACTATTAGTATACTTTTTATTTAATCTGTTTTGATATAACAGTTTCTTTTTAAAGTAAGTTTTTTTTCTTAAAATGTTTTTTATAGAAGTGTTAAAGAATATCACGAAGAAACAAAAGCAGAGATATTCAAGGAGTGGTTTTTGATTTTTCTGCAAAATATACCTGAAAGTGCACGATAATTATGGACAATGCGCCATATCATTCAAATACTTACGCAAATTCGGAAGAAAGCAGATATAATGATGTTGCGAAGGTTGAATTACTGGAGTTAGTGCGTCAAAATAAACCCGTAACACCGCGCTATGTAACCAACGAATTAACAGAACAGCATGGGCACAAGATTATGTGTTATTACCGTTGGGCCGCCTCCCAGGGTTTGGATATGGCGCAATTGGCATAGAGCGGGCTGGTGAGCATGTGCTGCAGGAAGAGAGCGCGCTGGCGCCGCAGTCGCTCGGCGGATGCTTCGGGGATGCTCAGCGGCAGTCGCAACTGTTCTATGTCCTTTGCTCGCTTGGGCTTGTCTGTCAACTTCGGCGTCTTCTTCTGTATACTCTCCTCTAGGATCTGGGCGTGCAGAAGATTCGGTCGATTACTTTTTAGTTTGATACGATAGCCAGTCGCTTATTTTTTTATTGATGCTGCGCCCTTGCATATGATATTTTCAAAGCGTATACTGTTTGAAGCTGAATAAATATTTAATTGCAATGAATAGGGATATATTTAAGTTTACAATTATATTTCCAAATATACTAAATCTAGACAAAAAAAAGAAGCTGTTTTATGGTGACTATATTTCCATCGGAACTTTCTATTTAGATAACATTTCATTTTAATCAGCCATTTAGTCAGCATTTAGTTATCCTGTTGTGAATCAATTTCAATCACCGAGTTACGACCCTTCTGCAGCGAACACAATATAGATTGGATTGGGTAATTGTTAAGTTTATATAATTTTAGACTTATTGTGTTGCTGTTTGTGTGTGATGAAGGACAGTGTAAATAAAGATTTTATCTATTTAATATGTAAATATTGTAAATGGTATCACCACAAGTCCTTACACGAATTCTTTACATTATACGATTAAGAAAAGAAGTAGTATGATGGACAAAAATGTTATAACTTTTGGTGCTTACGATAGAGATTCACTTTTAGTAACGACAGCCTCAGAATTCAGAAAAATTGTATTTCAGATTGGAGTAGAAGGACACACTTTCCTTTTGGTGCATATGTGTTCAATAAAGGTTAATAAAAAGTCAGTCTGGAGTCCTTTTTGAAGCAATAAAATTCCGAAACGCATGCGAGATTTTACGATTCGAATGCAGCAGCTGTACTTTATTTATATTTTGGGAGTAGATCTTGAGACTTCCATATCTAATATATATATATTTTTTAATTTTGGAAGGGTAGCGTCGGTGAAAATAAGATCTCGGCTTAGTGCTGGACCCCCGATGGAAGTTCCAGGAGCATTTTAAGCTACTAGCTGCACGGCTATGTACCGTCGTTTCAGCTCTAGGACGGGTACTTCCAAATTTGGGTGGTTCAAAATTGACGGGCCGTAGATTGAATTATGGGGTAATACGGTTTACGAAGCTCCAATTTGGGCGGATTGCCTCTCCCTCCGTACCGCGGTTTCCCAGTCCCTGGATGACCCCAAACAAAAATACTTACCTTCAGAAGCTGAGGGGTGCTTGGCTGCCTCGGGCTGCTCCCGTTAATACAGTGCAGCTGGGCATTCTTTGCTCCCGTTACTCGCTCATTTTTCAACCTGATAACAAACTCTGCGTTGAGAAAATCGCATATATTAATAGTGATACAAGCTAGTTACATGATTTGTTAAATGTAGGTAGGTCTTTTTGCTGATAGTAAATTCCTTTAACAATAAATTTGCATTTGAACTCTTGACTGTAATTTTAATTTTCTTTTTGTTGGTGGCCATGTTTTGATGCAGCGTTATTGGCGAAGTGCTCAGACTCATATCCTGAGACACTATGGTAATTACACGTATTACATAAATATTAATATTTAAGAAAAAGCATATATTTTGTTGTCTATCGTGCGTATATATTCTCTAAGAGGAATGAATCCTGTTGTCTATTGTATGCATAAATTCATTAAGAGGAATGAATCTTATTGTCTATTGTGCGTATATATTCCTTGAGAGGTATGAATCCTATTATCTATTGTGCGATCCTTACGAGGAATGAAGTCGGGAATAAGTCCTGACATCTAATGTTCGCATATGTTCATTAATAAAAATGATTATTGTTATCCATTATTTCTAGTGTTTTAATGACAACAATTATATCATTATCGTTACCTAAAATGAATCATGAACAAAGCTAAAATCCAGTCAATCGAGTCCTATCGCCTGTTTATATTCTCATGAATCAAGCCTGCATTCTTATATCACTCATGTCTCAGAGGGAACATGGTTTGATTTTAATTAAAAAGTACTCTAAAGGCGTCCTGAGAACGTTATTTGCATGACACCTACTCATTTATTAGCATTTCTAATTCAATTAGCAAATATGAAATGAAACACACTTGTTTAATTACTGTAAGTGTTTTGTTGTCCGCTGTTATTCATTAGTGTTGGTATACGCAGAGAGACAATTTTTTATACTTTATTTATAGTCAAGTCGCCTTGAACCATGGTTTTATTATCAATTTACAGCTAAGTGAACTTGTAAAACAAAAAAAATGGTGTAGCGAAGAACTGACAAAATAAGAATATAACATTCGTCTTAAACATTCGTCTGAAATATGTTTAATTAATTTAACTTTTTAAAATCACAACTTATTATGGAAACAAACAACCCAATTACAAAAATAAACTAACCCTAAGAAACAAAGAGATATACTTCTAAAATTATCTATATATTTAAAAAAAGTCGGTTTTAAAATGAAAACCACGTCTTGATTTAATTTATTTATCAATAAAAGTAAACGCAAATCGAATTTAATTTTCAGATTACATATACCCACCCAGTTTAGCGCCATCCTAGGACTACCATGACATGACCTACCTGAGCCCTCGTAATCTCCTTTACTCGTAGGGACACAAAAGTTTTTTGGTCGTGGTCGTTTGGAAGGTCTTGGAGGGACCTCGTTCGAACGGAGTCTGCAACTAGCCACTTTTTTTTTTTTCCTCAGGAGAGGAGGCTGAGAATCCATCATGGATACCAACGCAACAGGCAAGCAGGGATGCGTTGATTATGTCGGACTCCTGGTGAATCGAGGCGGCTCGACCCACCAGACCTACCGACTAAACTCAGCCTAAGCCTTTGGTCCTAATGACCCTACTGGCTTTATTGACGAGGGCCGCACCTCAGGAGAGGTACGGTTAGCACTGCCCCATGGGGAGGGCATAAGCGCTAGAAGTAGGCACGGTTCACCAAAGTGGGACCGGCCAGTATTGACGGGAACCTACACGTGGCTAAGCAGAAGGCTGCCGAATAAGGGGAGACAAAGGAGGCGACGGCTCAGACGCCGCCGCTTGCAGGTCTAGAAGGTCCTGCGTTAATTGATGGGGGGGGGGGGTCGCTTAGGACATGTCGTGGTCTACGTGTCCTCTGCCAATATGGACTGATGCAACTAGCCACTGTTCTACCTTCCTATTTATAGTACCTTTAAGAAAAGAACACGTAATAAACTAAAGACTATATATATATGTTTATATACGAGAGAAAACAGAGGGTACGAGTTTTTGCATTTGAACCCCACTGTAAGGAGGCTTAATCCAAATATATATTGAATATATATCTACATCTTGTCAAGGGGCGTTTTATATGCATTGGACATAATTTATCACGAGAGCTAACCCCATGGCGCGCCGTCTAGACGAAAAGCATAAAAGTTCTATAACATGAAATATTACATTAATAGTAGGCAGTGTAAATCAAAATCAAAATCAAAATAATATTTATTCAACATAGACCTTTACAGGCACTTATTGACGTCAACAAACAAAACAAAAAAAAAGCTTAAATAAAAAAAAAAAAACAAAAACCTTGTCCGTACGTACGAATAAGGAAAAAAAAAATATTGACTCGACACCTGTTCGGAAATTGGGAGAGCCTTCTCGAGAAGAACAGGCAAGAAACTCTGAAGGTCTATTTTTTATCTCCTCTTTTCAATGTTAATAATTATAATAATATAATATAAAAATATAATATAGTATAAGATACAATCATACCTAATACGATTACAGTCGTATGTATGTTTACATACACATATAAAATAATACAATATTATAAATAATTATAAATAATGTTACCAAACATGGCTCTATGAATAGTGTCCCTATTCCCAAATAGTGTGATCATTAAGATAGTCACTTACTTTATAATAACCTTTACTCATGAGTGTCTTTTTGATATGGTTTTTAAATTTATATAAAGGCAAATCAATGACACCTTGCGGAAGTTTGTTAAACATAGATATACATTTCCCCAAGAACGAACAGCTAGTTTTATGGAGTCTGAACATTGGAACGGCAAGTTTATTTTTGTTTCTAGTATTCACATTATGTAGATCACTGTTTTTATTGAATTTATTATAGTTTCTATATACAAAAACTAAATTATCATATATATATTGACTAGCTAAAGTTAAAATATTAATTTCTTTGAACAATTCTTTTAGGGATTCTTTAGCCCGTAAACAGTAAATAGCACGAATCGCTCTTTTTTGTAAAAGGAAAATACTTTCAATGTTAGCCGCGGATCCCCATAGCAGCAGTCCATAGGACATAACACTATGAAAGTAGCTGAAATAAACAATTCTTGCCGTTTCAACATTAGTTAAAAGTCTAATCTTTTTTACTGCGTACGCCGCTGAACTAAGTTTGATTGCCAAAGTTTCAATATGTGGATCCCACTGTAATAGTCGTGAATCTAACGTAATGCCTTAGAATTTAGTATTATTTACCAAGTCAATGACATCACCATTCATATTTAAACGAGTATCAACCTGCCTTACATTGGGCAAGGAGAATTTGATACATTTTGTTTTCTTAGAATTTAAAGACAAATTATTAGTTGTGAACCAATACAGAACTCTCGAGAGAGCACTATTTACATCGTCATAACATTCCTTTTGTCTATCAACTTTGAATAGTAAAGAAGTATCATCTGCAAACAATACTGTCTCACACGATTCTGTAATGTAGTAAGGAAGGAAGGAAGGAAGGAAGGAGGAATCTATGCATAACATTCAATAATTATATAGTTAACAATTAAAATAATGTTGTGGATCAAAATGCAATAGCCAAGTGTTATTTTATATAATGTGCTGACCTTAAAAGGAGAATGTATCGAAAAATAAAAAGAATTTGGTAACGTTAAACAAAGTGTTTCTTCCTGGGCCGCTATCGTAAATGACCTTATTGTGTTCCCATAATTAGAGGTGAACAGCCAGTTCCTCCCGTATTTCCTTAAAACTGAAGAGTCAAATTTACAAAATAGACCTGTCGTCATGTATGGATCAGAGTGTTGGCCCGTCAAGTGGATGGATGAACAAAGATTGCATGTTGCTGAAATGCGTACGTGAAGAATGTGAAGAATGATGTGTGGAGCGACAAGAAAGGATAGAGTTGGAAATAAATATATTAAAAATGAAAGTTATAGATATGAAAGTGGCTGGGCGTGTAGGAAGAGGAAGACCATAGAATAGATGGATAGATTATGTGAATGATGACATGATGAAGAAGGGAGTGGAGAGTGTCGAAATAGCGAGCGATAGCGGAGAGTGGAAGAGAGATGTTGTGCCGACCCTAAATAAAATTGGAAACAGGGTAAGAGAAAAAAGAAGCCAGTTCTGAGAAGTCTGGTTGGACCTAGATTCAACTTCGGTCAATTTACCATCAGGTGAGGTCAAAGCCCAGAGCTTTCCTGTCATACCTAAAAAAATCCTTGATACACTTAGGTTGTGGGCACTTCGAACGAATCGTTGTATCAAATACGGAGAGTGCTGTGCAATTTTACCATCATATGTAGAAAGTGGTGCAGCAGATTTTAAAATGAACAAAAACAAATGTTTTCTAACCAAAAGTAAATCACTACATCAATACATAGTATAAAACAAAGTCGCTTTCGCTGTATGTCCGTATGTATGCTTAGATCTTTAAAACTACGCAACGGATTTTGACGCGGTTTTTTTTATTAGATAGAGTGATTCTTAAGGAAGGTTTGTATGTATAATAAATGCATAATATAGTAGAGAAACACTGATAAATTTAAAGGTTTCTAATGTGATGTCGTAAATAAGCACGTTTTTTTGCGCTTATATTGCAAACGCTGGCTGAACCCTACGAGATAGACCAAAATAATGTACTACAGTATTGTTCACCTAAAAGTTCAACAAAAAAGTCCGCGATGGTATATGTCTATCTTTTAGGGATAACCTACTATAACCATTTAATTACTTTTATTTATATAAACATTGCACCCGTGCGAAGCCGGGGCGGGTCGCTAGTAATATGAGATAAAACAATGTCGTTTTCTCTGTCCTTATATGCCTATGTATGCTTAAATCTTTAAAACCACGCAATGAATTTTGATGTGATTTTTTTAATAGGTAGAGTGATTGAAAAGGAAGGTTTTTATGTTATTGGCTGGTACCACGAATCGATCGCAGCGCTCGCCGTGACCAAAAATTGAACTTTAGGATGACCAACTGTCTGTTTTTACTAGCGAAATTTTCATTTCAGTTTTAAAATAAACGTGGATCACGAAACCTGTAGTAACTGTAAAAACAATGGCAAAAATGGTAATAAAAATTCTATATATTTCCACGAGCAAGTTGGCAACGAGAATAACGAAAAAAATGGATAATCGCTGTTAAGAGGAAAAAGTAAGCTAACTTAAAAAACAACATTTTTATTATTCTATTTTGAATACTGATGGAACGCCGTGGTACTCAAAGCCACATTCCAGGATTTGCAGGTTTGCAGAAGCTGATGAACAGGACAGTCTTAGTTACGCCCCAAAAATATTTGCCGCTACATACACCTCTGCAAGGCTTAATCCAAAATTAAAACAAGAAAGAAATAAATAATTCAAATGTACTGAATATAATCAAGTAGTATATTTAAAATAATGGAAAATAAGCCATATTTATTACCTGAAATTTATTAAACTTTTTAGTTTTTTATAGAATAATTTATTTATACTATACTATTACTATATTTATTATTTATATATACTATACTATATATACAACGTTTTCGTAGTGTATTTAGTATCAGCATTGCACTCGTGCGAAGCCGGGGCGGGTTGCTAGTATGGAAATAAAGAAATGTGCAAAAAGCTTGGTTTAAGAAAACAGGGAAATTATCTTAAATATTGTCACAATTTCTGGATGATCTCAACAGCTTGATAAAAGATGATCCACGCGTCAACTATGATGCATTTTAAATTGGGATGGCCTTGGTCAATTTGCTGGTGATGTAACGATCTTCAGCAGGTTTACTTCAGCGAAAATACTTGTTTTGACACAACGAGTATAAGAAGATCCACGCTATTATTATGAGAATGACGTAACTTTTTACAAAACACTAGTGATTAAGGCTCTGAATTAATTTATGCAAAAGAAACTCAACTAATATTTAAAAGAAAGCTATAGAGGGTAATTTGAAAAACATGTGTTCACTCGTCGACAAGTAAATAAGAAGTGAAGTCGCCACGAAGCCTCTGAGCTCGAGAGCGCTCGGATAAATTCGGTTGCAGTCGCTTGTACGCTACATCGCACACGTAGGACCTTCTTTTTTTCGTCATCGATAAAACGCAAAAATGTCGGACAGCAATGCCCGGGGCAATAGGTTGCACTCGCTTTTATACCCGCCGTAGGTATATTCTTTTCGTATCTTCTGCTTGTTTCCTATAATCAAACTTGAAGAATGCAAACACTTATGGGTACCGTTTCTATTGTATTCTCTTATCTATTGTATCGTTACTATAGATCCGATACTGAAATCAGCAAATGGATCCGATCACGCGATCATTTCAGAGACAGTTCCGGTCGAGTACAATCGATACATGGCTCCCTCCAGACCTTGACCCGGGAATCGTTAGGAGGGGATAGTCACGGCAATAGGTACAGCCGATGGTAGAGAGTGGTACCGGTACGGTGACAGCATTTGCGAGTTTCTCCGGATACTCCTTGGAGAGAAAATGGAAACATGATTTCGAAATATTGAAATTAATTTTAATTTATTTTAACCTTACAATTATAAAAATCGGTTGTTAAAATATTCTTAATAAATTGACTCGTACATTTATTACAAGAATAAACACAGGTAAATAATAGCAAATTTGCTATCATTTCGTTTCCTGAACAGATTTAGAACACAGCACCTAATGGGTAAAATCCGTACTTATGTATTTATTTTTATTCAATTCAATAGTACAGTGAGTAAAATACACAATATTTAATTAAGTTTAAAAATGGTGGACTTATCTCTAAAATACATTCTCTCCAGTCAAACCATGGCAGTGGAAGTATTGTAGTGGTAAGATGACACTTAAGTGTAGCGGCGACTAAAAACATATATATATATACACTTACACCAATTAAAGCCCAAAGTAAGGCTTGCTTTGTAAGGATCTAGGTAAGAGGTTCCCAAACTTTTTTGTGTCGTAGACCCTTTGGCATGTTTTTCGGTTTTGGATAGCCCTTACTTATCTTTTTTTTTGTTCCCCTGTGGAAAATGCATTAAATTGCATACCTTGGCTGTGGCGAGCCGGCGGTTATGTGGGGCTCTCCTCCCCAGAAGGGGGAGGCCTACCCACTAAAAACCTCAGGGATGGCCTTCCTCAGGCATGTAGGGAGTCCCCGGGAACATCAAGCTACTTCCGGGAACCCTCAGCCTCCGCTCCCCTGCCTAGAGGGGAACCCTCCTCGGGGGAGGCTACACTACCTCCCCCGGTAGACCCCTTATCATTCATTCATTCATTTCTAAATAACTAGCTTTCTGCCCGCGGCTTCGCCCGCGTGGATTTCGGGATTGGGTCTATAGAGGGTTAAGGGTCATAGCTATTGCCTACGGCTACATATGCGCGGAACTCTGCTTATGGCGCGAAGGTTTTATCGCGCTTCCCATGGGACTATCTGTTTTTCCGAGATAAAAAATACCGCAAAACCTTGCTCAAGAATCACTATCAGTTGTGCAGTAGTTGTTGAGCGAAGCCTTTATTGCGCATCCCGTGGTATCTGTCGATTTTTCCGGGGTAAAAAGTAGCCTATTATTTAATCCGGACTTTTATCTTTGCGTCTGCAAAATTTCAAAGCAATCGGTTCAGTAGTTACGGCGTGAAAGCGGAACAAACAAACTCACTTTCCGATTTATAATATTATATAATATATATATATATATATATATATATATATATATATATATTATATATATATATAATATATATATATATATATATATATATATTATATATATTATATAATATATATATATATATATATATATATATATATATATATATATATATATATATATATATATATATATATATATATATATATTATATTATATATATATATAAGTAAGGATGTATATATCTTCTATTAGAAGATAGTATAATGTAAGTAAATAGCTACTATCAGTGTATGTTGAGATCCATTATCGTGGACCCCCATTTTTATTTCATGGACCCCCAAATTATTTTTTCGCCGACGTAGACCCCTTTCTGGTTGTCATAGACTCCTAGGGGTCGATATGTCACTTTGGGAATCATTGATCTAGGGTAATGGATAGACATATTTTTAAAGATACACATACATATATTTTCCATATATAAATATTTTTCATAGAAATATATAATGACAACCATGACTAAGGTACAAATGCTCGCATTCATCACACAAACATCTGCCCCCACCGGGATTTGAACCCGGGACCTCGGAAATGGCGACACCTTGAAACCGGTATACTAACCACTAGACTACGGTGATCTTTCTATCTAGATCTATTATATAATCAACATATTTAATTATTAATAATATGTAATACATATACAGTAGCATCATCATCAGAAGACGAATTTTCGAAACAATAGAAAACCAATTCGCATTCGAAATGATGAGGTTCGTATACGAATTACTGAATTCACTATTTCTGAACTTTCATTTCGTGCGTTGTGCAACGAGTGGTTCAACCCACTCGTTTTTAATTCCTACTAGTTGAATATCCAACGCTGAAGTAACCTTGACAGTGATCCGTTTCACGTGTATCTGCGTGAATCGGAATTTAATTAACAATTTATTTTTAATGACAACACTGAATTCGAGTGATTCAACAATCTATAAAATTGTAAGCAGTAGAAAATAATTTCGCGCACGACTTGTATTCGTATTCGAATTCCAAATTCACGTCTAATGATTCAAAAATACGTCTCCAGAGCCTGTATACGTCCCGGCCGAGAGGCACGGGTCTGCCCTAAACTATATACGCCCATTAAGCCTTATTCAACTACGCTGGCCCAACAGTGCGGTTTGGTTGCCTACATACAACTTTGAATTCTTGTAGTCGTATGCAGCTAGCCTCACGACATTTTTCTAGCGTAATACATAAATACATATTAGAGTTATAATACATAATTATACTTATTTATACATATGAATAAAATTGGAGTGTCGTCTGTCTCTTTATTTCAGCTAATCGACCCCGACAGACTTCGTCCTGTCAAAAAGATTTGTAAAGACTAACGTCACTTTTCTTGTCTTCGGTTGTCTTGCCAAAGGTTCAATTGTTTGTATATGAGAGTATAGAAAGATGTTGATTTTAAACTTTTTCAAGATTTATTTTAAATTTTACAAACCTTCTCTGGATTTCCACGAATAATTCAGGACCAAAATTAACCAAATCGGTACAGGCATTGTTGAGTTATAACGTTACATGAAAAGTGGCATTAATTTATATATATATATACTAGCGGACCCGACAGACTTCGTCCTGTCAAAAAGATTTGTACAGTGGCAGTTTTTTGTTCCTAATTATTTTATAGATAATGTCGCATAGCCAACCAAATCGCAAAAACAGTATAAATGACCTATTACATTTTGTGGCTATTCAATTTTGGAACGTGACATTAAATCCTCCAACGATGTATTCTGTGCTCCAACGCACGCACGCACACTGCTTTGATAGATATGATTGAATTTCAACTATATGTAGCGTTAATAAAGCGCAAATTGACTCTTTGATGTTAGGAACACACCTTCATTGCTTAGACAACAGTGAGTGCTTGCAATATGAACTTTATACAATAACAATAAAGCTCAATTCGACTGTACGTTTTAGTTAGAAAACGTTTGCATGGGAAAATAAAAGGGCTGTTTTTAGGGTATTTCCGATAATTATTCGAATTTTCCTCATTGTAAAAACCCTCCTTGAACTTCAACGAACATTAACAAAAAAGAATTGGCCAAATTGGTCCAGGCGTTGTTGAGTTATGAGCTTACCAACACATTTTGCGATTCATTTATATATATATATATATATATATATATATATAATATATATATATATATATATATATATACTATATATATATATATATAATATATATATATATGTATGTATATATGCCACTTTTCATTTGCAACAGCGTTTGCCATATAAATAATTTTTAAGTAACGAAAAATGTTAAGGGTGGACAACCCTCATCACTAAGGGGTATGAAAAATAGATTTTGGCCGATTCTCAGATCTACTCAATATGCTCACAAATTTTCAAGGGAATCGGTCAAGCCGTTTCGGAGGAGTACGGGAACGAACATTGTGAAACGACAATTTTATATACGAGTATATATCACACAATCAAAAACAAAAATAATCTATACCGAACCTTAAAATCTAGGTTGAAACCCAATATATGTACATTCTACTAATTAGATTATTAACGTGCACCAAATATACAACTGTCAAGTTGATATCTTGGAATAAAAAAAAACGCAGTTTCGTAATAACAAGCTTAAACAAAACAAAACATACATAAAAATAAATATAAGAAACGTACATACATTATTTACAATTTAACTATAAGTTACCTTAAATATATAAGGAAACACAACAGAAAAGGTTATTCCTTATGTGCGGTGTGATTGTGGTCACAGTACACTCGTAAACCACACTCCAATGAAAACTGATATTATTTGCTTGGTTCTATTTCGGGTTGTGACGTCATAGCCTATTTATAGACTAATAATTCATAATTACATAATCGTGATTTATTATTAATATATCACGTGTCTGTCAGACCCGGTTTTTTATAAAACCTGTAAAGAGTTACAAAATACATAAGTGCTTCCGTCTAAGCTGCAAGGGCCGTTATAGCCAAGGTTCAAGCTGAGTTTAGTTTGTAGGTGTTTCCGAGCAGTACAATAGCAGCGAAACCCTTTTTTTTTCCCCTGAGGAAAATGCATTAAATTACATACCCCGGCTGTGGCGAGCCGGCGGTTATGTGGGGCTCTCCTCCCCAAAAGGGGGAGGCCTACCCACTAAAAACCTCAGGGATGGCCCTCCTCAGGCATGTAGGGAGCCCCCGGGAACATCAAGCCACTTCCGGGAACCCCCAGCCTCCGCTCCCCCGCCGATACAGGGGAGCCCTCCTCGGGGGAGGCTCACTACCTCCCCCGGTCTCCTCCACCGACGACGCCCCCTGGCCACGGAAGGGGCGTGGTCCATCCCGGGTCGCCGTAGCAGTCGCGACTTCCTCGCGTCCGCCGGCGACCCGCGGCGGCGCCGCAGCTGTGCTACCGAGCCCGGCGCCGCCTCCTTCGAGCGGGATCGGCCATCTCCCGACCCCGCTGGGCAGCCTCTTTCTGGAGCATCACTGCTTCACAGAAGGAGGCCACAGCCCTCCAACCTCCCTCGTCCAGCAGCGAGACCCTTATGACGATGCACTACCATCCCTCGTGGGAAAAAAAGGTTGTGTCGGAAGGAACGATGAAGCTTTTTTTTGCTTTTCTCTCAGGAAAGGGAGGCTGACAATCCTCACGAGGAGCACAAACGTGGCGAGGATACCACCGCAGCCGCAAGTGCTATGGTGATTATCTTGGACTCCACACCAGTCAGAGCGGTCTGTGTGACCTACCGACTAAACTTAGCCTTAGCCTTGGCCTTAAGGGCCTTGCGGCTTGGATGGAGGACGCTGAAGCACAGCCTAATAATCTTATAACGGTGTTATAGTAGCGCTTGAAGGCGATTCGGTCAAAGTGCTTCCGATCTTAAGCGACTAAAGAATTCTTGATAAACAAAATTTGACAGTCAAAATTGATACACTTGACGAAAAGTTGGTTACGGAATGACAAGGTTGGGTGCTTTTGTCGATCTGTCTGATATAGAATCTAATTGTGTGGTTGATTAGTACATCGATACTCAGATACAGTTTGCTTGTAATTCAGTTCACGCCTTGCCTGAGTCAATAAATAGGTAAATTTCTGAGAACATATAAAAAAAATATATAAGTAACTAGTCAATCCAGATAAGGCGGTTTTCCAAAAACAGTAATGAGTTAATCGTTCACTTATCACAGTCGATAATGAGCGATATAAGAATGTAGCGCACGGGGCACAGTATGGCCGTGTAAGTACCACCACGGAAGATCTGGAGGCCTATTTTTGAATTACGAATGCGACTTCGAAATCACCGATGTGACTAATAATCACCGATTTTCAATAATTCTTATTTTTGAATATCACTGATGTGACTACCCTAGTAACGGATGTGATTTCATTACGAGTGCCCTCACCCACTCGTAATCAAGTCATACTTGTGGAAATGTTATCTGTGTTTTGTTTGATTTTTCAGTCTATATATACACTATATATATAATATTATATATATATATGTATATATAATAACCATAATGGTTAAGTCAGTAATAACCGGCAGCGGCTACATTCTGCATGGAACCGAACTCTTACATTATGTGTGTACTTTATCTATGTTGGCAGCTCTGCGATCGACTTTCAAAAATTGGATGTTTAGGAATCCGTGACCTCAAAGTCACCGCTGACTATTTAGTCGGCGGTGATTTCGAAATCGCATTCGTAATTCAAAAATAGGTCTCCTGAGGGGCGATCTGAAACGAAACCAAATCGTTCCACTCAACCAATCCGAGAGCTAGAATATCACGTCATCGAACAGATGACGTGATATTGTGGCGTTCGGATTGGTTAAGCCGAACGGTTCGGTTGCGTTTCGCTTGCGATTTATTAGTGCGATTGCCCCCCAGATCTCGCTACAAACATCTTTAAAACAGTTTGCTGTCTATTCACGTCATAGGGTCATTACGACGACCGCGTTATATCGGATTATTATCCAAAAAGAGAGATATTTTCACGAGGTAAAAATTATCTTATATTCTTCCCCGTATCTCCATACCCAATTTACAGGAATAGTCAGCTGTTTATATCAGATTTTGCCGTACGGAAAAAATATTTTGGAAAAATATGGAACATATTTAAATTATGAAAAAATATCGCTACATCCTTTTCCGGATCTCAAACTATTCCTATATATAAACTTTCAACAAAATTGATTCAGTAGTTTGTAAGCTTATTTAAACAAAATTCTCATCCTTATCCTCTCTCCAACAAAATACCTTAGGGAAATTATTTTCGAACTTTATATTCCGTGTTTATTTATATCTAATCTAAAGCCTAAAGAATAAGTCTCAAACTTCTATGAGCGACTGTCATCAATAATGCGAAGCAAGAGCTCACGTGTGAAACGCTTAAAATATATTTCTGGTAACACTAATAATATATAATCATGCGTATTCTTCTCCATTAAGCATTATGCTGCAAATATATGTATATATCTCACGTTAGTTAAGTAATAATATGTGAATGCCTTCAACCAACATCTAATTAAATAAACATAATACTTATTCCCCATAGGCCTTTATAGGAATGGTGGAGACAATACGGACTGCGGGATTGATGAGAGGCGCGGGGCGCGGAGCGCGGGAGACAACGAAGGACGACCCGTCATCCACTTTCATTTTTTTAGCATTAACTCGCACTGCGCGCACTACAAAATATTTCATTGGCAATAATTATTGTAATTCTACATATATTATACCTATATTTTAAATATACAGTGCATTCATTGTTGTTAGTATCCAAGTAAATCTACAAGGACTAACGGCCCCACCAGGAATTACCCCCTTTGGCGATGGTTCGACTAACTAAGTCAAGCTAGCCCGTCCGACCTCGACTCGGCCCAGCACACGCTGGCGGAGTGCCCCGCGTGGGCCTTCGGGTGCCGGGTCTTGGTCGCGGGGATCGGGCGGGATCTGTCTCCGCCGGCGTTGGTTGAGGCAATGCTGGCAGACGAGGGAGGTTGGAGGGCTGTAGCCTCCTTCTGTGAAGCAGTGATGCTCCAGAAGGAGGCCGCCGAGCGGGGTCGGTAGCACAGCTGCAGCGCCGCCGCGGGTCGTCGGCGGGCGTGAGGAAATCGTGCCCGCGGATACGGCAGCCCGGGAGGGACCACGCCCCTTCCGTGGCCGGGAGGCGTCGTCGGTGGTGGAGATCGGGGGAGGTATTGTAGCCTCTCCCGAGGAGGGCTCCCCTGTATCGGCGGGGGAGCGGAGGCTGGAGGTTCTCGAAAGTAGCTTGGTGTTCCCGGGGGCTCCCTACATGCCTGAGGAAGGCCATCCTTGAGGTTTTTAGTGGGTAGGACCTCCCCTTCTGGGGAGGAGAGCCCCACAACCGCCGGCTCACCACAGCCGGGGTATGCAACTTAATGCATTTTCCTCAGGGGGAACAAAAAAAAAACTCAGAGGACACCGGGGGGTTTTAGTGGGTAGGCCGGTCTCTCAGATCCACACACAGTGCATAAGGCGCATTTCCCCCCGAAAGAAAGGCCTTTACAGGAACTATTTGACGCTAATCCCAACTAATATTATAAATGCGAAAGTGTGTTTGTTTGTTTGTTTGTTTATTTGTTTGTTTGTTTGTTTGTTTGTTACCTCTTCACGCTTAAACTACTGGACCGATTTCAAAAATTCTTTCACCTTTGGAAAGCTACATTCTCCCCGAGTAACATAGGCTACTTTTTATCCGGAAAAATCGACAGATCCCACGGGATGCGCAATAAAGGCTTCGCTCAAAAACTACTGCACAGATTTTTATGCGGTTTTCATCAATAGATAGAGTGATTCTTGAGGAGTTTTGCGGCATTTTTTATCTCGGAAAAACGGATAGTCCCACGGGAAGCGCGATAAAATCTTCGCACCATAAACCGACTTCCGCGTATATGTAGCCGTGGGCAAAAGCTATGACCCTTAACCCTCTATACACCCAATCCCGAAATCCACGCGGGCGAAGCCGCGGGCAGAAAGCTAGTAAAATATAAAATCAAAAGAACACTAACAGCTTAAGCGTTACATAACGTTATACACGTACGAGGAAAAAGAAAGAAAATAATTCTTCATCTATTCTGAAATTGGGAGGACCTTCTCACGAAGAACAGGCTAGAAACTATGTAGATCTATTTTTGTGTGCTCTTTTCAATATAATAGACATGTCAAAAGGAATATAATATAGTATTATAAACACTTGTATCATTACCACAAGCTTAGATAAATATCACAACACAAAAAGCATATATATTTGTTATATGTCCGTTAAAAGAACAATAAAATTATTAATTTAATACAGAATGATTAAATTATAAGTCATACAGGGTCAAAGTCATACAGGGGGCATTATTCAAGAAATCATTTTAATACCAATTTTTAATTTGAGTATTTTTAATATGTGCTTTAAATTTATGAGAAGGCGCTGTTTTGTAAAAAGTTACAAGTTTCCTCAACGCCCGCCAGATAGCAGCACATTGGCAAAGCAGCAGTTCAAGTTCAATGTTTTCGTGGTAGCCGCGAACCACACGTGAAAATTTATCTACAATTTCAGCGCTTACGCATATTTTAAGGGAATAATCTTATCGTGTTGGATTACGAATCAGATTAGTCGCGAGGACGCATAATAAGGATATTCGATGACAACAAACATGTTTATATGAGCTATTATTGAATAATAAAAGTAGATAAGCACAGTAATAAAAAAACACAAATAATAATAAACATTAATTTCCTATACTTATGCCAGTTAGCCTAGCCCAGAGGTTTCGCAAACTTTTTGTATCGTAGACCCTTTGCTATGTTTTTCGGTTTTGGGTAGACCCCCTACTTACCTGATATTGAATGCCTATCCCAACTAATATTATAAATGCGAAAGTGTGTTTGTTTGTTTATTTGTTTGTTTGTTTGTTTGTTTGTTACCTCTTCACGCTTAAACTACTGCACCGATCATCACGAAAATTTGCATACACATAGTCTGTGGTACGGGGAAGGATATCACATTTTATCCCGGAAGAAAGTAGCTACTGTTCCCGTGGGATCGAAATTAACGCGGACGGAGCAACGACGGGCGGAGCCACGGGCAAGAAATAACAATATAATTATTTAATAATATTTAATATTTGCATACACATAGTCTGCGGAACGAGAAAGGACATAGGACACCTTTTATCTGTTCCCGTGGGATCTAAATTAACACGGGCGGGCTACTAACAGTGTAATCCTTACTAATATTATAAATCGGAAAGTGAGTTAGTTTGTTTGTTTGTTTGTTCCGCTTTCACGCCGTAACTCCTGAACCGATTGCTTTGAAATTTAGCAGACGTAAAGATAAAAGTCCGGATTAAATAATAGGCTACTTTTTATCCCGGAAAAATCGACAGATCCCACGGGATGCACAATAAAGGCTTCGCACGAAAACTACTGCACAGATTTTCATGCGGATTTCATTCATCAATAGATAGACTGATTCTTGAGCAAGGTTTTGCGGTATTTTTTATCTGTTTAGTCCCACGGGAAGCGCGATAAAACCTTCGCGCCATAAACCGACTTCCGCGCATATGTAGCCGTGGGCAAAAGCTATGACCCTTAACCCTCTATAGACCCAATCCCGAAATCCACGCGGGCGAAGCCGCGGGCAGAAAGCTAGTATCCTATAAGTCGTCAATTGTTCATAAAATGCGAACATGTTACAGAAATAATTGACATTTGGCCATTGGACTCTCCAATGGCCAAATGTCAATCTCAAAGGGGCTGAGCAATCCCTAACTTGCATTGTGTCCAACCAAACGTCCCAATGGGACGATTGGCTGTTAAGAGCGGAGCGTTTAGTCAGTAAGTTATGCCTAAGTTAACATTCTGTCTAGACCTAATTTCACCATACTCTGTTTGTTAAAATAACGTCTTGTTAAACCGTTAACAGCTTGTTAGAGTTAGCAAGTGTCCCACCATGTGCAAACAAGAGATTAGTTAGCTTGATGGACTGTTAAATTTAATGACTGCTCTAGTGGTTCGTTAATCTGTAACAGACGATTATTTTACTGTCAAGATGGACGCGGCGTACAATTTTATTATGGTTGACGAAGATTTTTTAACAAATTTAGATACTTTAGACAGCATAGTACGACGTTACAGCATCGGTTTTTTTATTTTCAACGAGATCCTTGTATTGTTTAATTAGAGTTATTAAGATTTCCTTCTCATTGTTTGAAAAATTTGGACCTCTCGTTTTCTTCGACATTATTTTATTTTAAAAAGAAAGATAAAAAGCTAAGTAAAATCACTACCTAGGTATTTTACAAATCAAAGAAAATACCTACAACGAACGAAAACACCACGAAGCGTCAATCAAATACCTACACCATGGAATTATTTAATAAATAATAATAATAATAATATTTTTTTTATAATTCCATGACCTACACAAACAATAGAGAAATAACCTGGCAAAACCAAATATTATGCGCTTGCTTTAGAAACTTATAGAGAGAACGACAATTTAATTTGTTCACATTGTATTGCGACTTGACACATTATACGACCAATAGAAATTAGACGCATTTCCGTATAGTAAGAGTGATACACGACGACACTATTATTTGGTTGTATTACAAATTGAATGAACGTTTCGCAATTCATTCAGTTAACGGTTGATTTAGTAATGGCTTGTTAATTTTACAATGTAGGATCTAGAATAACTTAACAACTCTGTTAATTTTAACAAGCCATTACACAACAGACGATTAGTTTAAGTTTATATAACTCACCCGACAGCATCGCCACCGCACAGTTCTCGGACAATCCTCGTCACCTCGCACCTGGCAGGTTCGAACGTCTGAAGAAAAACAACACGAGTAGAACAGGAAGGGCTGAAGTATAAAGACTGTTAGGGAAAGCCTGTGACGTATTATAGTGTAATATTCATTGTATAAGAGGAAATAGATATTTATTATTATTATTATAGAAATATCTTTCGTCACAATATGGTACAAGATTGAGTTATTACTTAGTAATATGTACGAGTATTACGTATTCCGCTTATATGCATGCAAATATATAATGCAATTATAAATAATAATTCATAAATAGATTCATTAGAAATTACTATACCTATGTCCAGCAATGAGATTCTTTCAGCTGATTATGATCTCTGTTTAAACAGCAAAAAAAACTTTTGTGAAACTTTTACAGACATTTCAATATACGGATAATTAAACCACGACAGAAGAAGACATAGAGGATTACAACAAATAAAAATGGTGATTAAAGATCAGAATCAGCATTGTAGAATTAAACAACATATTTATTGTAATTTTATTATTTGGCTGTGGAATTGTGTTAGTATTATATTATATCATAGAGTATTTATTAAAAAATAATAATATCCGTATTAAACGGCGATTACATAGCAATTAGGTGAATGACATTTTATTAAATTCTATTGTATAATAAGAGTACTCTTTTATCTGAGAAATATTGTAGAACCAATAGTATACCCGCGCTTCTTACTTTTGAAGATGCAGCGCCATGTTTGCGGCGCTGTCGCGGATTGCTCAAAAGCGCTCCATACTAAAAACACTGCAATCGTGACGTCATAATTGAGTAAACTCGCCTAATTTTTATGAGCGTATAAACAAACTTCAAAATAACTTTGTTATTTTACGTTTATAGGTATACTTTCTATATATAAAAAATGTTACATTGAAGAGAATTGAGAATTCTATAAATATGTTCGTTTCATTAGAATTACCTAAAATATAAGTAATTGCACATTTTTAGAAATCTAAAAACTGTATTAATAAAAAAATTAACAGAAATTTCTATATTACCATACTTTCATGAGATATAAATTGCTCAAATTCTATAATTATAATATTATTATAAAAACGGCCATATTCCGTTGTAGTCGTCTACCCTTTAAACCATAATTAAGCTCATAATTTTTTTCTGCAAGTAATGTATGTTACTACGCGAGTCGTAGTATGAAACTTAATAGGTTATAGTAGCGAAGCTTAAAAATATAAAGGGTTTTTCAATAAGGGCGGGTAGATTTTGAAACGAAATTAAACAAGCTGCGTATGAGGTATCAACAATTTTTTTTTATTTAAAAGGCACATATATGCCATTAAGTATGGAACATGACATCATTCAAATGCCCGCCTCGGCTTCTCACAGTGGCACGGATCCGAGTGGTCCAATTTTCAATAACTCTTCCGCATAGATCCGCCTGAATTTGAGCGATGGCATGTGTTATGTTCGCCTTTAGGGCATCGGTGGATTGTGGTTTATTTGCATAGACCTGCGACTTCAAAAAACCCCACAAGAAAAAGTCTAGCGGGGTTAAATCGCATGACCTTGGTGGCCAATTCACATCACCCCTGCGAGAGATAACCTTAGTCTCAAATCGCTCATGCAGAATGTCAATCGTGGCGTCCGCTGTGTGGCACGTAGCGCCATCCTGCTGGAACCACATGTCGTCTAGGTCCATATGGTTCAACGTGGGCCATAAAAAATTAGATATCATCGTTCTGTAGCGCTCGCCGTTGACAGTGACCGCCTCACCAACGTCGTTTTCGAAAAAATACGGACCAATGACGCCGCCGGCCCAAAATCCACACCAAACCGTAACTTTTTGAGGATGCATTACCACCTGGTGAACCTCGTGTGGGTTTGTGTTGTTCCATATACGGCAATTTTGTTTGTTAACAAAGCCATTCATCCAAAAATGCGCCTCGTCGCTAAAGATGATTTTTTGCCCGAAATAGGGATCATCTTCCAAACGATTCGAGGCCCAGGCAGCGAACAAACGACGTTGTCTATGGTCATGAATTTTGAGCTCCTGGGTCAGTTGAATCTTATACGGGTGTTCGCCAAGTTGAAGTTTGCGAAAGGCTGAGTTCTTGTGCACGGCGAGGAACCGACTGCCTCGGGTTCTGCTGTACACTTTGATGGACTGCCGCGATGTTCTCGGCTGATCTTGCGTTTCTTGAACGTACAGGTGTGGGTTGATCGATTAACGAACCGGTTGTTTCAAATTTTGCCACCAAACGCTGAAGAGTCGACTGTGAAGGGCCACCACGTCTACCGTAAAATGGGCGCAATGCACGCAACGTTTGCACTAACGAATACTCATTTTGATAATAAAGTTTTATCATTTGTACGCTCTGTTCAATCGTGTAACCTGCCATGGTGATTTGGCATAAGCAACTGAATTATAAGCAAAAGATTTGACAAGTGTCACCAAAACAAAATGGCCGCCACGGGCCGCCAAAATCTACCCGCCCTTATTGAAAAACCCTTTACTATTAAAAAAAAAACTAAAAACAAATCTCAAATAAACTTACTGAGTTACATTTTGAAGTTCAATACATATAATTACGACTCTTCCCCATGGAGGTAGGCCGAGGACTTTCAAACAAAAGCAAGGACCACACTGTGTTCGTGGAGGAAACATATACAAATATAAAAAACTAAAAAATAACATAAAGACGAGGAAGTTTCATTTTCAGTGAGCGTTAATACAAAATTTTTGGAACGTTAAATCGACAATATTTTCAAGATTCACATTTCCAATTTAATAAAGAAAATTACTATGTCTATCGTAATCAACATATGCGTGATGTGGACCAAATGTCATGCAACAAGAAATAATTATACATATATAAAATTGTCGGTCATAATGTTAGTTAGGTACCATATATATGCACATTCAATAGCTCTATCTTTATTTTCTCTCAGAAGAGAGAGGCTGAAAATCCTCACGAGAAAACGTTCCCAGGATACCACCGCAACGGCAAGTGTCACGGAGATTATGTTGGATTCCACGCCCCTCGCCCCCTCAGGAGAGGAGGCGATGCAGCGCAGGCCCATAAAAGGGGCCCTAAGCGCTTGAGCGCTTTTAAGTCAAAGTGGCGCCGGCCTTAATCATAAAGGAGGCTACTATTAGTAGGGGAGGCCAAAAGGAGATTTTTGCAGTTACTCCGGCGTGTCAGATTAAGATATGGGAGACACCTCTCGTCTTGTTGTATAACCCCACAAAATTTCAGAGCGCCATCTAGTGACGAACTAGTTTATAAAAAAATGTTATATGAATTTAATCGTGCAGATTAGCACATATATGGTTTAGTTTGATGACCTGAATCTGTTGATTCTTAAAATTTTCAATTACATGCAGAGAATTCCAAATTATGGCAATTCGAAAAATTAAATTTTGCCTAGTCGTAATTTGTTTTGGAATTGATTAAATGTGGCAAATATGCTTGTGTCACATTTGAATAGTCTTGTAAAATTGATGCTATCAATATCTGACACGATCGAGAATTCTATATGACTTTTATTAGACTTCAAAATTTTTGAAACCTGTAGCTGCTAAACCCACCGCTAAAAATATACACATGTCATAATCTTTTTTTCTTCTTAAATATAACCTTTCAATTTCAATAGGTCTCTACTACGCTCGATCGAGTAAATACACATTTAGCATCCTGGAGACCTATTTTTGAATTACGAATGCGATTTCGAAATCACCGCTGACTAAATAGTCAGCGGTGACTTTGAGGTCACGGATTCCTAAACATCCAATTTTTGAAAGTCGATCGCAGAGCTGCCAACATAGATAAAGTACACACATAAATGTAAGAGTTCGGTTCCACGCAGAATGTACGCCGCTGCCGGTTATTGCACGCTTAACTATTGCGGTTATTATATATATATATATATACATATATATCATATATATAATATAAAAATAATATGTGCTACATTCATATATATATATTGTAAATATAGACTTAAAAATCAAACAATACAGATAACATTTCCACAGTATGACTTGATTACGAGTGGGTGAGGGCACTCGTAATGAAATCACACCTGTGACTAAGGTAGTCACATAAGTGATATTCAAAAATAAGAATGATTGAAAATCGGTGATTATTAGTCACATCGGTGATTTCGAAGTCGCATTCGTAATTCAAAAATAGGTCTCCAGGCCTCCCCTACTATATCTATTTGTCATACCCTTAAGTGATGAGTAGAGATCGGATAATCGGATGCATAAATGATGGATGATTTACCTAAAGTTAATTTTTGGTTCACAAATTATGGAAGCGGCTTTTTAAAATACATTTTGTTAAATAAAAATCCCGGGAAAATACGGGACTGCAAATTTAACGTAGTGATATTGTTTGAAAGTTACTAAATTAGCACGTGGTATTTATTTTCAAAAGACCGAGACTCCGGGTTCATTTATACAACTATGCATACGTATTTACATGAAGTTTAGTTTCAGTTCCCCGTGCGATTTATGAATGTACGATTTATTACATGAAGAGTGTTATACGAAACTAGTGAGCTAATTTGACTAAAACAATAATCAATTAAATAATTGAATAAAAAAACAGAAATGGTGCCCGGGCGTAAGTATGGTCTAGTACCGGAATTCCGGGATTTTTATTTATGGAAATAAAATAAAAAGACAGTTCCATACTTTGTCAAAAACTAAATTAGGTAAATAAATAAACATCCGGCTATCCAATTCCGCAATCCCGGGATTTTTATATAACAAAACAATAAAAAGCCGTTTCCATACTTTGTCTTAAACTAACTTTAGGTAAATATGCATCCGATTATCCGATCTCTAGTGATGAGAGTGGTGCACCCTTAACATTTTAATTTAATTTTTAGGGCAATTTTTTATTTTTATTTATTTAGATAAAGTGACGTTATAAATTACATACAACCCTAAATTATCACCCGTCTGTCGCCAACCCCTATTTTTTAATAGTCATTATAGTAATTTCCATAGAGATAATTTATATAGCAATACAACGTTTGTAGTGTAATAAAATATTTATTTTTGTAAACAAATTTTATTCATAATGGCAATTCCTTTTATGGGATGTACGCTCTATATACTATAGTTTTTGGATGATTAGCACGGATCTATGGTTACAGTCTACTGTCAGTATAGGTCAGCGCGCGCGTGCTGCCGTCTGTACCCGCGGCGACCCACGGGACGGCGACATTGCCAAGGTCACGGCGCCAAGTCCCATGAACAAGTCCTGGACCAACGACTATCGCAATGCTTACGTCACTTGCTTTATATCGGCAGCCGCTCGCGGCGCGGTGTGGCCAGCGGCGGATTTTGATTTGCCCATACGTTAAAGTCACAAACTTACGGCCGGTTTCTGAAACGCATGTTATGTTAACACGCTGTTAACACGTTTATTACTTCTTATTAAACGCCAAATATATGAGTAATTAACAAAAAATAGTCAATTAGATAATTTTACACTATAAACCCATTCAGTAACCAGCCGTTATCCATACATCTAACATTTAATGAGAGATTAACAACGTGTCAACAACGTTTTAACGCTGAAATGTGTTTCAGAAACCAGCCGTTAGACTCATCAGCAGAGATCGGAATCAGGTAGCGTTATTCATGTACTTACACTGATTTCATACAGTGAAAGAAGAAAATGGAAATGCCTCGGTCTCAATTAAAAGTTATTTTCTTTTACATAATTTAAACTACTGCACGCGCGACGTTGCCAAACTTACATCTATGACATCGGATGTCCGAAGTTGCAACATACGCGCGATGTTGCCACATTTTTATAGTTCGCACAACATTGCCTGTGAGAACAAAATAATACAATAGCGGAAATGCGGAGAACTCTCCGCTTAACGAAATGAACTAGATTTTGTCTCTTTCTACCGCATTCAAACTATATATCAGCAACAAAACGGTTTACTCATTCACACAGCTCATTCGCTTACTTCGGTTCGTCGAATGCGCTCACTTATTTCCTATTGTGTTTTGTGTGGTGAATCCTGTTTGACCCTGGCTTGTTTTATTTATCTATCTTTGAGGTTTTTATCATTATTTATTAGTAATGTTACGAGCTGGGGTCAGTAAATTAAACGGCGGTCTACCAAAACACTGAACTTTTATTAATTAGTACACTAAGTTCACTAACTTCACTGAAAGCACTGAAAGTCGCTTCTTAGTTCTCCAATATCACTTAGATGTTTTCGCACTGTATCGCAAAACAATACTCTTCCCGGCGGCCGGACACAGCCTTATATAGTCCCCTAAGATACTTGCCACTCTTGCCAGAACATTCGCGGACACACTCGAATGTGTAGTCCAATACGTCGCGCGTTCGAGACGTTTCGAGTATAACTGTCTCGATACTCGAATATTCTTGATACACAATACTCGAATATTCCCGTACTATCTTTCTCGAATATTCTGTGTTGTCTATCTCTTTCTAATGATGTTTTCTCATTCTAATACTTCTCGAATGTCTAACTATCTCTGTCTCTTTCTACTATTGCTATCTCTTTCACTCCTATTGAAATTTATGTCCTTTTACTGAAGAAGGCTTAATGGCTCATAAGGGGTCCTGAAAACGCCTGAAAACGGGTTTTCAGGTTATTGCGGCGTTGGATAGAGGGTAGCCTGAAACGTACTGAAAACATGTTTCAGGCGCCTGAAAACTACTGTAACTTGGGTGTAATTTAGATTTTTTAGTATGTGAAAGAGCTACGTCTGAAACGGCCTGAAACGACGTTTCAGCCTGCTGAAAACGTTTCTAAGTCACAGAAAATCACTTTTGAAGTTTTACTAAGCCACCGGCGTAACAGTAATATTGTTGGCCACGCGAGATTGTCCATTAGAAATCCCGGGAAGATCCACATTAATATCAACATTTCGATTCAAGCACATAAATAACTCTACCTAATAACGACGTCTGCTCATCAGACAGTTATCTATACTGATATTATAAAAAGGTTACGTTGTATGAATGGATGTGTAAGAATGCTACATTATACGGTTGTAGGAATTATAATTTTACAAGTGAGAAAAAATATTTTTATGCTATGGGGAAATTCAAATATTCATCATTAGGTTTCATTATCCTTGATTATCATACGCTAAAATATATTTTTTTCTGTGAAGCAGTGATGCTCCAGAAGGAGGCTGTCGAGCGGGGTCGGGAGATGGCCGATCCCGCTCGAAGGAGGCGGCGCCGCGTTCGGTAGGACAGCTGCGGCGACCCGCGACCACGGTCCACGCTCCTCCCGTAGCCGGGGGGCGTCATCGGTGGAGGAGATCGGGGAGGTATTGTCGCCTCCCCCGAAGAGGGCTCCCCTGTATGGGCAGGGGAGCGGAGGCTGGGGGTTCCCGGAAGTCGCTTGGCGTTCCCATGGGGCTCCCTACATGCCTGAGGAACGCCATCCCAGAGGTTTTTAATGGGTAGGCCTCCCCCTTCTGGGGAGGAGAGCCCCACATAACCCCTGGCTCACCACAGCCGGGGTATGCAATTTAATGCATTTTCCTCAGGGGAACAAAAAAAATATTATTATATATCGTCGCTAGGGTGGACCACTAGTTGATAATTGACTCTGTCAATATATATATATATATATATAAAGTATATTTAAAAGTAAACAACAAAGTAATATATTCAACCATCGAACGATTAATTAATTTTTCAATACAACAATAAGGATAAAACAGTACAATTGCTGGATTTGTAATCTAGATATCATGGAGTTAGTCGATACGATAAGCCGAAGAACAGAGATATTATTTTTGTATTTTGCTAGTAATAACGATTGTTTAAAGAACTAACTTAATAAAAATAAAACAATTGGGAAAAAACATTCACCGCTCAACGTTGACGAAATAAAGATTCTTTTTTGTAAAATGACATCTACTACGTTACTGAAATTTTTACCTATATATATTAAAATTGACCTCTAATTTAGGTGACGATCCTATGTATTACCATTACCCTGAACTACAGACATTCAGATTACCAGACAAAAAAAGTAAGGAAGATTGTCATAGCTAAGAATCTTTTAAGTAGAATTAAACAAAAAATAATGCTCCGATTCTGTCACTTGTTTGTTAATTTAAAATTAACGATCGCTATCAAATGAACACGTTACACGTAAAGTGAATTCATTACTGAATTCTGTTTTCCTTCTACATCAGTTTAATAATACAGTAACTATTCACAAAATAGGCTAAAATCGCAATAATTAGTTTTGATTTCTCAAATCAGGTGCCCCCGACAACGTCGAGTCATCGCAAGCGGTGGCAACACTGGCCGTGTCGCGTCGCCTCCAGTCAACGCTGACTTTGCGAGCTGTGCGCACACTTCTGTCTCCGTACGGAATCCGCGAACGACCGCGCCAATATTATGGTGAGTCGGCTGTATACAAACTTTGATATTATTAATTTATATTTTAAGAAGACTACTCTCTAATTTAAATAAGTTGCGCTGGAATCGAAATCAACGTTTTTTTTAATCAAATGTTTGTATTTTACTGTCTTCATATACTAAAATATTTCAATACGCATAGTTTAAATTTTCACAATCGCAAAATTTTATTTTTTGGTATAGGTACCACAACTGTCTTATTTATTTGACACACCATAAACAATATGACGCATCATTTATTAATATAGATTATAAAACAGTTAGACAATGTAACTTGTTTTTACAGGTATGTACAGCAATCTTAAAAATGGTACAGATAAGAACATATTTAAGTAATAATTAATACTACACCATATTAAATTATACACTAAAAACAAAACGATTTAAAGCCTTTAAAAAATCAATCAAAAAAATCTTCAGTTTCGTTACAATGCGATCCACATTTATAATGACAACTAGCTGGAGCCAGCGACTTCGTCTGAGTATGACACTTATTTGAAATTATGATAAGTGGTAGCCTATGTGTTATTGTGATGTATAAACTATATTATTGTAAAGTTTGATTTAAATCTATTCAGTAGTTTTTACGTGAAACAGTAACTAACATCTATCTATACTTACTTTTGCGTTTATAACATTAGTAAGAATTGTCAATGTCAAAATAGTCTTCATTATGTATTGAATGTCATTTGTACGAGTATGGAAGCTGAAATGTGTCGTGTACTGTTTAAAACTGTCAAAATTCCCAAGTCAACACAACGCTCCCGGAGAATTTAGGTTGCCTACGACTAATTTTATATAGTCCAGTCCTGAATAATCAAAACTGAAAGCGAACTAGAATCGAGATTCATGAACAACTCGACAATGTTGCCAACTGTTCACTGAAATGATCTGAAAAATATATAGGATTTTGCGTGACACCCATCTAACTATGCCAAGCGAACGGACGCAACTAAAATGAAACCACACGTTGACATGGAAACGCAATCTAGCTTGCTTAATAAATTAATATCAGTTTTCTCAAGGGAAAAGTTATATTTTCCTTTACTAAAATGAATAGAAACTATATTGCTAAAACTATTGTTCAATAAGTTTACGAAAAAGCGTTAGCATAGCGTAGCGCGATACGCGAATAAACGGAACAAAAATAATAGTTCGCACATTGATCAATGTCAGTTCACTGGAACATTTTATTTATTGCTAGCTTTCCGCTCGCGATTTTGCCCGCGTTATTTCCTCATGTATTTGTCCACATAGTTCTTAGAATATAGGCTTAGTTTAGTCGGTAGTTCCGACGTAATCACCGTAGCACTTGCTGATGCGGTGGTATCTTGGATAAGTTTACTTCTTGTTCAGTCCTTATAATAAAATATCCCTGCCCTTCTCCGGGTTTCAAATTAACCCTATATGAACTTTCATAAAAATCGGTTCAACAGTTTGTGAAGGAAGGGAATTCTAAGTATAAACTTATTTGAAGGGAAATTTTCTTCTCCTATTTTTACTCATTTTGGGGTAACATTTTTACGTATTAATATATATCTAATGAAAAGCGTAAAATATACTTTTCAAGCGTTTTATAAAAAAAATACATATGTACTTTCCATACAAACTTTCATCCCTTATTTTAACCTTTTGTAGTGAGTTCCTTTTTCGCATTAAATGTAGTCTATTCGTATGTACTTTTTCAGACTAGATTAACTATCTGTGCACTAATATAGTTTTAATTACTTAAATCGGTTGAGTAGTTTTGGCGTGAAAGCGCAACAGACAGACATACTGTCGCATTTATAATAATAGTAAAGATTTCGTGAAACGTAAACAATATATGTAACACAACATACTTACAGTCTAGTTAATCAGAAAAATATCAACCAAATTTTAATCTCATACAAAATTGAACATAGCATTGCTCTACAATTTAACCCAAACATCACATATGAATCGAAAACTAATAAGTTATCTTCGATCGAGGTTTAAAATCAATCCAAGATTGGCCTTCCATCTACGTCTCAATATAAAAAAATAATATGTAAAAACAAAATTTAATACAAGCTTTTATTAAATACGTTAAAAAGAACAAAATAAACTTTTACATATAGGTAAAAGCTTGTCGCGAGATTTACTTACTTATAGAATACTTTTAACGACAAGCTTTTATATGTAAAAGTTTATTTTGTTCTTTTTAGCTCACCACGTATCACCGAAAAATTGGTCTTAATTGGGCTTTAAAAACGATCACGTGATTAATAGAGGACTCCTTACCAGACCAGTTTTACAAATATTCATTCCTCCCTTTACACGTATTTTGGATATATGTATTGACTTTGTTGTCATATTCAGACTTAAGGGAAGGGAAGGAAGGGAAAAATAGTTAAAAAATCACAATATTTATTTAACATACTAGCGGATCCGACAGACTTCGTCCTGTCAAAAAGATTTGTACAGTGGCAGTTTTTTGTTCCTAATTATTTTATAGATAATGTCGCATAGCCAACCAAATCGTAAAAAAAGTCTAAATGACCTATTACATTTTGTGGCTATTCAATTTTGGAACGTGACATTAAATCCTCCAACGATGTATTCTGTGCTCCAACGCTCGCACGCACACTGTTTTGATAGATGTGATTGAATTTCAACTATATGTAGCGTTAATAAAGCGCAAATTGACTCTTTGATGTTAGGAACACACCTTCATTGCTTAGACAACAGTGAGTGCTTGCAATATGAACATTATACAATAACAAAAAGCTCAATTCGACTGTACGTTTTAGTTAGAAAACGTTTGCATGGGAAAATAAAAGGGCTGTTTTTAGGGTATTTCCGATAATTATTCGAATTTTCCTCATTGTAAAAACCCTCCTTGAACTTCAACGAACATTAACAAAAAAGAATTGGCCAAATTGGTCCAGGCGTTGTTGAGTTATGAGCTTACCAACACATTTTGCGATTCATTTTTATATATAAGATTATATTTGCTTAGAAAAAAAACTGGTATCAATTTTGATACTTCAGGCATTAAGGCCTTAATAAAGAAATCAGATATACCTATGCATGAAATAATACGAAACAATGTTTTCTTTTTATTTTATTATTATCGCATAACGACACTTCACACTTTTTACAGAAACAAGAGGTTAGTTTCCTACAATTATTACATTTACACTTATTTCTAGAATCCATAGATATTTTTTCATGATCAATACAATCGCAACGCACGTCAGTAGAGGGTAGTACATATACACCTGTCCGGGGTCTTGTCGACTGTTGGTACTGGGTCTTCCCCTATTATTTCTTTTTAATTCACCTATAGAAAAAATCTAATAGTAATGTGAACATTCGTATTAAAAGATTGGTATCGAAATTAAACTCTAGGTTATTACGAGTAAGGGTTAAGAATGACATGTTTATTTATTTTATTCCATTCAAATACCGTCCTATAAGCAGGCTAATGAATGAGATCAAACTTTATAATTGACCAGTTGATTTGGCAAACATTGTCTTTCCATGTTATTGTTTCTAGGGTAATTATTAACCTGACTATTACAAACATATCGGCTGGTGATAGAAGGGTGATAATTAGAGATCGGATAATCGGATTCATATTTACCTAAAGTTAGTTTAAGACAAAGTATGGAAACGGCTTTTTATTGTTTTGTTAAATAAAATTTTTCACCATTTCTGTTTTTTATTCAATTATCCAATTGATTATTGTTTTAGTCAAACTAGCTCACTACTTTCGTATAACACTCTTTATGTAATAAATCGTACATTCATAAATCGCACGGGGAACTGAAACTAAACTTTATGTAAATACGTATGCATAGTTGTATAAAGCCCGAGGACGGTCCCCAACCAGATGGAGCGATCAAGTGAAAGGATCATCCTCAGAAAAATTTTACTCGGTTGTGAGACAAGCGACGGATAGGCACCGGTGGAGGCAGATCATAAGATCTAGGTGTACCACAACACCTGTTTCATCGACCGATGATGACCACGATCCTTAGATATGAGGGAACTACCGCAGAGAGAGTTGTATAAATGAACCCCGAGTCTCGGTCTTTTGAAAATACCACGTGCTAATTTAGTAATTTTCAAACAATATCACTACGTTAAATTTGCAGTCCCGTATTTTCCCGGGATTTTTATTTAACAAAATGTATTTTAAAAAGCCGGTTCCATAATTTGTGAGCCAAAAATTAACTTTAGGTAATATGCATCCGATTATCCGATCTCTAGTGATAATTTAGGGTTATAAGTGTGTTAGTATAATAAGTAAAATGCTAACAATACATGGATAGTCCAAATATGTTCAGAAAATTTTATAATAGAATAAAAAATAAACAGAAAGCGCTTATCAGCAAAATTAATTATCGGCAACCATGTCTAAGAGTGGAACCGCACGCCCGCCCACGCTTAAACTGTCAATTAGAATAAAACCGACATAACTATGAACCCATGTGCGGTCACAGAATCACGACACATTATAGATAAAATGTTTTTCGCCCACTAAGCGGTGCGATTAGACATTTTTGTATGAATAAATTATTTATACGATCTTAATTGGGAGTTTTGTACTAGCGCAGTTTTTCAGTTCCTACTTTCTGGGTCTTTTTTTGAATCATTCTCTTGAAATACAGTAAACACGTGATTTAAGGGTACAACAACGCCCAATGACCTTTAGTATTTCCTTAGTAGTATAATGTATCCTTAAGTTAGTAAGTTAAGTTAGTAACAGAATATAGTAGTAATTTAAGAAAAGGTAAAAGTGTTTCTATTTCTCGAAAATATTATAAACATACTATTTTTAAGATATTTCTTATCACATATGGGTTTGATTTATTATAATATATAATTTTTAATAAACATTCTTCTAGAAACTTTTTTTAAACCCACAGAATTTTTGAGACTGAAGCCATGTACTCCCCACAAGTAATCGAGTTCTCAATCGTAAAAACTATTTTGTCGATATATTAATCATCCGTCATCTTGAAATGGTTAGACGTTTATTCTATTAAGTAATGAGCATTATTATAAACTTAATCTTTGAATACTGAACAGACATACACAGCACAGAATACAGAAAGCAAGGCTGTACACACACCAGTACCCTTTGCTTCTCTATAATAGTGAGAAGTAAAAGAAAGTGAGTAAGACAACGCGGTTTAAACAATCAACTAACATTAGAAAATTAATAGAAATCGGGTGCTCTAAGTTTATTTATATTTTAACTATTAATATAATAATTAAATATGAAGTCTCCTGCTTAGCATAAGATATTGTTATTTTAAAAATACGCGCCTTTTGGTGCTGTCATTAGAATTCCTTTTCAACGTATATACTACATATATATTTACATATATATTTTTACATACATATATATATATATATATTATATATATATATATATATGTAAAAATAATAAGTCTTCGTTCTCCATTAGTTGGATAATTAACAAGTTATCCTTACTAGCTTAACTAAATTATTTGTATGAATAATTCCATTCCAATTGATTAATTAACAACATTATAATATGTAAAAGTAGAGAGATAAGTAATTATATATGCATTCATACTAACTATACAATATACATACATACATACATACATACACTCACGCCTTTTTCCCACGGGGGTAGGCAGAGATTACGTCCTTCACTTGCTACGGTCCTTACATATCTCTTTCGCTTCATCTACTTTCATAACATTCCTCATACATGCTCGACGATTGCGGGTACTTCTGACCTGGCCTTTTTTGAGGACACTTTCGATTTGTTCGAAATATGTTCGCCTAGGTCTTCCTCGTCCCGTGTCTCCACTCACTCCAGCTTCATAAATCATTTTGGTCAGTCTACTTTCATCCATCCGTTCCACATGCCCAAACCACCCAAGCATCCCTTTCTCTATTCTTGTCACGATATCCTCTTTCAAACCACATTTCTTTCTAATCACTTCATTATACAATCTGTCACTCAGTTTTACTCCTGCCATACTCCGCAAAGCTCTCATTTCTACTGCATTTATTCTGCTTTCATGTCGTTTCTCCCATACCCAACTTTCACTTCCGTACATTAATGTTGGGACCAGCACGCCCTCATGCACTGCTAGTCGCGCTTTTTCTGAAATTTTCTGACTACTCAGAAACGTATGCATGGCCCCATTCACCATGTTACCAGCTTTCACTCGCTTCTCTATATCATTATCACACCTTCCATCCCTTGTAAACATACATCCCAAATATACAAACTCTTCTACTTGTTCTACTTTTTCTCCTTCTATCATAATGTCACACAATGTCATATTACATCTCTTTCAAACACCAATAACCTTGGTCTTACTTACGTTCACTTTCATTCCTTTTTCATTTAAAGCGTCATTCATAACAGTTACCATCTCCTGCAACTCACTGGCCGATGATGCCAATATTACTTGGTCATCAGCGTATAGTAGGCATTTGACAAGTAACTCATTCATGCGTAAACCACATTCACTCTCTTTCAAATTCGACAGGCACTGATCCATGAATAGGTTAAACAGCCATGGAGATGCTACACACCCTTGCCTCACACCTTTTTGAAACGGTTCTGTGTATGCACCATTTATCCTAACACGAGCATTAGAATTCACATAGAGAGATTTTAATGCTCGAATTAGACTGCTGCTCACTCCATGCATGGACAATGCCGACCACAACTCATTTCTCACCACTCTGTCATAAGCCTTTTCCAAGTCCACGAATATGCAATATACTCGTTGGCTTTTGGCCAGAAATTTCTGAGTAATGCATCGTAAGGAAAAGACTTGATCCGTACATCCCATTCCCTTTCTAAATCCTGCTTGCACGTCCCAGATTCTATCACTCGTCTCTTTTATGACTCTTTCTATCAGAACCTTAGCATACAATTTGCCAACGACGCTGAGAAGAAGGGGGTTGTCATAGCGACCACTGTGGTGGCGCGCCCCCTATGAGGATTCACTGCCTCCTCCCGCGAGGAAAAAAAAATTTTAGAGCATTATTAAACTGCCTGCTGACAACATAACATCGCAACGTTTATTTATCCCTGTGCCGTGTACACATCTCCGCGCTAATATTTATCTGCACAATGAGATATGCAACTTATGGCTATATCCAGTTAGATGCACAGAAAATATTGTCATTAATCGAACCCAACGTATGTGAAATCAGCCAACCCATACTAAGTTAGCCAGGGTGCCTTATTTTAGGGTGACAAGGTCTAATCACTCTGCAATAAGGTAGCTTCGTGCCTTACGGTGCGTATGAGTGTAATATATTTAATTATATGATGTAAGCATAGTATAAATAGCATGTAGTTTCCTGTAACACTCATTATGTAAATTTGTCCACAATAATGGAAGCCAAATATGTACAGTGAACGATTGCTTCGTATCGAGTGAGTGGTCTATAGGCATAGGATAATGTCGGTTATCATTAGAACAGTTGTTTCGAATGCTAATTGTTGAGAAGGAGCCAGGGCAGCTGGTTAAGAAACTTGCGTCATTCATCTGGACATTTAGCTTATGATTTGCAAAGGTTGACCTTTAATGGATAATGGTAGGCACTTGACAACCCGCCCCCTCATTATGCATTCACACATGCGTTAATAGGCAGCTTTACAATAGAAAAGATATATTTTTTTAAGGGAAAAATTTTCATTCTCCCTCTCCGAGTGTCAAACTATCCCCATACCAAAATTCATAACAATCGCTTTAGCCATTTTCACGTGAAAACGTGACAAGGATTTTCTTTCAAATTTAGTTGATAAGTAAACGACAATAAGATACATAATGGCCATACAACGAAAATAAAAGGTTGCTTCTCTTTCGAATTGCGATACCCGAAAGCAGGTTGTAGCACTTTTTGGGCAGAAAATATGAGTTCAGCAGTACATGCATAGAAATTCATATAAACAATATTATAAAAATTCGATAAATTGAACAGTTATTTTTATGAAGTGACAAGGATGGGTGCTTTTATATCGATAGACATGTCTATGCACGCACAGCTAGTACCAGGGCTTTGAATACCGTTAAAAATTTGGTATCGTTACTTTCATGATCTATGGATAACGTTAAAAGCGGAGGTAACGTTATTCCATATAACGATACTTTTACCGGTAAATGGACTTGTTGTTATTGATTTTTTTTCGGTAATTAATAACGTTACCTTGAAGTATCGTTACTTTTTAACGTTATCAAAGCGATACCGTTACTTTAATGAAGGAAAGAGGTAAAAATATTGTTTGTCTCTTTAAATCTTTTTCCTTTCTAAGCAGTGAAGCATCCTCGCGTCTGTATTTCGTGATTTTTTACATTTTTTACATGCACGGGCTGGCAACAGCGCCTCAAGTAACGAAAAAAGAATCGATACTTTTTAACGTTATTTGTTAACATTTTAATATTGGTAACGATACCAAAATATCGTTACCACACCCAATTACCGTTATTTTTCTTACAGTTAAAATTTTACCGGTATCTCCATATATCGTTAAAGTATTATCGTTATGAAAATACCGTTACATAACGATACTTTTAATGTGAATTTGGTAACGTTACCAAGCCCTGGCTGGTTACAAGATGATTCTCGGCAATATATGTTTAGTGTGAGTTATAACTGTATAACATAATTGGACCTATAAAAATAAAACAGTTCATAATGGAATTGAAATAATGCGTTGTGAATAGATATATTTATAATAGATAAATAGGAAATTTCAGGTCGAGTACAAGTTTGAAGGAGGAGCAGAGGAAAAATGGGAAAAGGCTTATTATACAAGTAATAAATTTAAACAATAGTCGCATAAATTACTAATAAAATTTCAGTCGAGATGTACTTATTTATTTTACTACATTCTTTGCCGCTAAATAATATTTTTATTTTCACGTCTGTAGCGAAAGTCAAACGTAACTAAGGCTATACAGTCAGGTGAAGACGAATTATAGCAAGATTGATTGAGCGTTTTATATTCCAAATTCAAAAATAGCACCGACTATGGATTTGGCTTATTTGTATACTTAAATACTATATTTCGTACGTTTTTTATAAATATAATCTGTACCGAAAGTCGAACGTATGTAAGCCTATACAGCCATGTGAACAAGAATTATAGCAAGATTGATTGAGCGTTTTATGTTCCAAACTGTGAAGAGACACGCGAATTAAAAAAATGTTTATTTGTCGTTTTCATCGCGAAACCCATAAATATAATGGCAACTCGTCAGTTGGGTGTAAATTGATTAAGTACTTGACGTGGCAATTTAATAAATAACATTTCTTTAAGCATTCCGAATACTCAAAACAATTCTGTGAAAATGTTTTTTATTTTTTGGAGGGACCTATGCGCGGGTATTCAGCTTTATCTTGAGTTGTGGAGGGTGCACGAACGGAAGGTTCTACTCCTTGCCTAATAGCGACCCTGGCGCCTTTCCGAGGTCATTAGGGTCGAATAAAAACAGAGACGACGCTAATTGAGTGCGTCCTCCTCCATTCAAGCCGTAGGGTCTTAATGGCCACGTCGGTGCCGTACTCCCGCACCTCGAAGCTTGGCTCAACGGGAAGGAGGAGGTCATCTACCGATTGACTCAGATACTCACCGGGCACGGCTGCTTCGGTGAGTATCTGTGTCGAATAGGACGGGAGGGATCGACACATTGTCACCACTGCGCATCCGACCTCGACTCGGCCCAGCACACGCTGGCGGAGTGCCCCGCGTGGGCCTCCGAGCGCCGAGTCTTGGTCGCAGAGATCGGGCGAGATCTGTCTCCGCCGGCATTGATTGCGGCAATGCTGGCGGACGAGGGAGGTTGGAGGGCTGTAGCCTCCTTCTGTGAAGCAGTGATGCTCCAGAAGGAGGCCGCCGAGCGGGGTCGGGAGATGGCCGATCCCGCTCGAAGGAGGCGGCGCCGGGCTCGGTAGCACAGCTGCGGCGCCGCCGCGGGTCGCCGGCGGGCGCGAGGAAGTCGCGACCGCTACGGCGACCCGGGATGGACCACGCCCCTTCCGTGGCCGGGGGGCGTCGTCGGTGGAGGGGACCGGGGGAGGTGGCAGCTTCCCCCGAGAAGACTCCCCTCTAGAGAGGGGAGCGGAGGCTGGGGGGTTCCCGGAAGTGGCCTTTGTGTTCCCGGGGGCTCCCTGAGGTTCTTAGTGGGTAGGCCTCCCCCTTCTGGGGAGGAGAGCCCCACATAACCGGCTCGCCACAGCCGGGGTATGCAATTTAATGCATTTTCCTCAGGGGAACAAAAAAAAAAAAAAAAAGGTCTTTATGGCCAAGACTAAGGCTGAGTTTAAACGGTAGGTCACGCTGGTCAGACCGCTAATAATCACTGTGATACTTGCCGTTGCGGTGGTATCCTGGGCACGTTTCGTGCTCCTTGGTGAGGATACTCAGACCCTCTCTCCCGAGGGACAAAAAAAATTGAGCGCGCGTCTACTGGCTCGGACGTTCAAGATCGCCGTGTAGTGGAGGATTGAGAATCTACCCGGTACGTGACGGTGCCGGGTTTATGTTTGACGGGGGACAGCAGTGATAAATTGTATGTGTGTATATATGATAAATTGTATGTGTATTTTGTATTTTATTGGTATATGTATGTAAGTATGTTTGTATATATATGTATGTATGTGTGTAAGTGTATATATGTATTATAGTATGTATTGTTATATTTATAGTAAGTATGTCATTAAGTTATACATCGCCATCTTCCCACGAAATAATTGATTTAAATTCCTGTCCATCCTAAGGTTACCTGGAAGAGATCACTCTTTGTGATAAGGTCGCCCTTTGTACAGTTAGTTTTAAGGATTCATTCTCTGTAATTTTTTTTTTCATTATGGTCGATGTACAAAAAAGTTATAAAATAATAAATATATATATATATATATATATATATTATATATATATATATATATATATTATATATATATATATTATATATATATATATGTATTTATCATATTATGCGCTATATATATATATATATATTAGTAAATAATTCTACAGATTATCTAATAAGCTTGTCGTTTTTCGTATAGACTGCAAAAAACTGGGGACTCTTTTATGGGGAAATATATAGCTTTTAACAAAGGTCCACATTGCGCTACCGATTTGCCGTTTCAAAGATTGAAATTAATTATCAAAGATACTCCTATAAAAAAGTTAATTATACTATTAATTATTACTTAAATGATAGCAATGTTTGGCTTCATTCCTAGTCCCCTAACTTTTATGCTAGGTCAAGCCTTTTTTTTTTTTGTTCCCCTGAGGAAAATGCATTAAATTGCATACCCCGGCTGTGCGAGCCGGGTTATGTGGGGCTCTCCTCCCCAGAAGGGGAGGCCTACCCACTAAAAACCTCAGGGATGGCCTTCCTCAGGCATGTAGGGAGCCCCCGGGAACACAAAGGCCACTTCCGGGAACCCCCAGCCTCCGCTCCCCTCTCTAGAGGGGAGCCCTCCTCGGGGGAAGCTACCACCTCCCCCGGTCCCCTCCACCGACGACGCCCCCCGGCCACGGAAGGGGCGTGGTCCATCCCGGGTCGCCGTAGCGGTCGCGACTTCCTCGCGCCCGCCGGCGACCCGCGGCGGCGCCGCAGCTGTGCTACCGAGCCCGGCGCCGCCTCCTTCGAGCGGGATCGGCCATCTCCCGACCCCGCTCGGCGGCCTCCTTCTGGAGCATCACTGCTTCACAGAAGGAGGCCACAGCCCTCCAACCTCCCTCGTCCGCCAGCATTGCCGCAATCAATGCCGGCGGAGACAGATCTCGCCCGATCTCTGCGACCAAGACTCGGCGCTCGGAGGCCCACGCGGGGCACTCCGCCAGCGTGTGCTGGGCTGAGTCGAGGTCGGATGCTAGGTCAAGCCTGTATTACAAGTCTGTGGTTCGGTGACAGAAGTTACAGTGAGATAGTCATGACACGGAACAATTGAGACTTAAGAGTAATAAAAGAAAAATAAATTGATAGAAAATATTGTAGATAAATAAACATTCATGTCATTTACAGTATGTGTGTGTGTGTGTGTAAGCTTATATACTTACAAGTTACAAACAAATAGTAAATAACACAATACAACTATAGTCTTTACAGATATAATGGTTTAGACTATTTACCAGAGGCGAGCTTCGACTCTGTGAAAATACGGGGAGAAAAAAGTCCTTGCTGGTTCTTTCCAGTACAAGGTTTCGGACCGCAAACATGTGCACCTACGAGTATGACGTGGCATCTTTGACGTGCAGTAGTGATTGTATAAGAATTTGAAAAAAGAAACATAGATTTTGTTTTTACCGAATAAAGCGAGCGCACACTGCACAGATACAACTGCATACATCTGGAATCAATCGAATCGCTCTGGAAATTCCCACAGAGTAGAACTAAGTACCTAAGTATGTAAGTACATATATATATGCTATGGCTAAGATAATTATATTTTATTATGTATTGTCCGGCTCTGTCCGACGCATATGGACTTTGAAATGCTGTCAGAATTCAATATATTTCGATTAGGTGCTTTACTGTTTCGAATGCGTACATTTCTATACTATATTTATTACTTCGTTTATTGCGCAAATGGTTATTTGTCGCTGGAATTGACCGCCATGTTCAAAACTGCGATACATATAACTATTTTATTGTCATTATCGAAATGACTTGTATTAAACACTAGTTGGTGCCCGCGACTTCGTCTGCGTAGGACACTTATCGTCATATTTTGATCAATTTAGACAATACCTTTATAATTTTTTTTTATTATGTATGTCTACACCACGGACTCGTAGTCCGTGCCTTTTTTAAACTGTCCTCGTTTGGATCTACTACGTACCTACTGTACGTACAGCGTCATATTATCTTATAATACTATTCCGTGACTTAACATTAACGTGAGTTGCGCAGCACTTACTTATCTAACTACTATCCTAATTTATACCTACATACAACCAGTTAACAATACACTTAATTTCAATACTTTATACAATAAAATTAATTAATCTAATAATAATAAGCTATCCTAACATACATTAATAATTAAATTAACCCTGCAATGGTGTCGATTCTAGCGTGATTCTCTAAACCCAAAAACCAATCCGACAACAGTCCCCCCTGTCATTTTGTATAGAGTATGACAAGGACAGACCGTCGCCAAACTCAGCTCTAGGTTCGGAGAATGATTTTGTACAGGTTTCGAGATGATCGCACATTGTTGCACCTAGATGGCCCCGCAAATTTGCTCTCTGATCGCCATTTTTTTATTATAGTCCGCTACCTCTTGATCCGTCGCCATGCCGGGAATAACAATGGGGCGTCTAATGGCACCATCTTCCTTGAGGTCCTGATAGAAGTAGGTGCAGGACACTGTATGTCAGGATATGGCCACGACTGCATGGGAGACACTGTCGTGAACCGGGTTTTTTCTTTCAGCTCCTCTTAGCACAACTACGTGTTCGTACGTCAGCCCCTGCGCTTCATGTATCGTAAGCAATCTTGACTTTTCGCCGGTGCCATAACCTTCCCTGCTAAACTTTTCCTTCTCGTCTTGAGTGAAAGTCAGAAAGAGAGTGCTAGGGTCGCACCTTAGTAGTCTCGATTCCGATGACATTCTGCATTTTAGAGACCTCAGTATTTGCCGAGACGTATATATACCTTCATATATATTTTTGAGAGCGAACGCCACGTCCATCGGGCAGCGGTGTGTGCAGAGAAGCTTCTCGGTTATAGACGTTATGGCGGCTGGACTTCCATAACGCAGTTCGAACATGGCGTCTCTATCGATGAAGGGGATCTGGTTAGTATCGCCCATGAGGACGAGTTCTTGAGCCTTGGTCAGCCTGGCTATCATTATTATGGCTCCAAAGTGGACCAAGAGTGCTTTATCCATCAAAAGGCGCCTTGTCGGTCCCGCCCCGTTAATGAGAACAGAAGCCACTGTTCTTACCTTCCTTTTGGTTCGACTGCTCCCAACCGACTCGTTATTCTGTCCATCATTTCTTTTGCTGTCTCAAGCGTACTGGTGATGATCATGTCTTTATTCATTTGAAAGTTATTAAGACGCCACGTGGTTTTCCCACATCCTGGCACCCCGTCTATCCATCTAATCGCCAGTTTACCCCATGGTTCGGTGATCCAGGATCCGCTCACGGTTTTCGCCATTTCAAGAATCCTGTTCTCCAACATGAAACGAGTGCACCTGGCGATCACAACCACTGGGTCTTCGATTGGTGAATGTGAGAGCTCCTCTTTCTTCAGTTGCTACATGATCCACAGCAACTATGCCTGACGTGCCGCTGTACGCCGCCATTTGTCTACTGTCAATAGGGTGATTTCCTGCCAGCACAGTACCGGTATCGTTGCTGTAGACCACAGCCCTCGCCTCGGTAAGGAGCTCCTGTAGTAATATGCGGGCATTTATCTGAAAAGCTTCCAGAATTTTGCTGCAGGTAGTATGTTTCACCTGCAGCGTCACTCGCAGGATCTCCAGGTACTCAAGATAGGCGTTTACCTGGTCATCTCCGTCCCGGCCTGTTGTTATTCTGTGCGGCGGTCTTGCCCTTGCTGCATCTACTAGAGCGGTGTTTCCATTTCTGGGCCGGTAGGGTGACCGTGCTTCGGGAACTAAGTCTTCTGCTATCTCTACCCTCGACATCCGATATAATACCTTTATAAATTTATATAATACCTTTATAAGTTGTAGCTTATGTGTTATTCTGACGGATACGCTATATTATTGTAAAATGTATTAAAATCCATTCTGTAGTTATTACGTGAAAATGTATCGAACATCCATCTATATTTATAAATATAAAGCCTATAAAAGTCCCGTTAAAATCGGTCCAGTCATTTCAGAGATTAGCCGGAACAAACAAACAGACGACACTCCAATTTTATTTATATGTAAAATTATAGGATGGTTTGAAGGTCTCGGCATCTCCCGAGGTTCAGGGTACGAGTGGGGGCATATATGCGTGTGGTGTGATAAATGCCATTTATGCCTTAGTTATGGCTGTCAATATATATATTTCTATTAAACATATCTATATGTATAACATTTGTATGTCTATCCGTTACCCTAGATCCCATAACACGAGTCTTACGTACGGTCTTACTTTGGTCTAGGCTAATTGGTGTTAACCTCCCCCGAGGAGGGATCCCATGTATCGGCAGGGGACCGGAGGCTGGGGGTTCCCGGGGGCTCCCTACTTGCCTGAGGAAGGCCATGCCTGAGGTTTTTAGTGGGTAGGCCTCCCCCTTTGGGGAGGAGAGCCCCATATAACCGCCGGCTCGCCACACCCGGGGTTTGCAATTTATTGCATTTTCCTTTTTTTTATAGGATAGGGCAGCAAACGAGCAAAAAAAAAAGCGATGACAGTTGCCCATGGACACCCGCAACACCAGAGGAGTCACAGATGCGGGGAATAAGCGGGGAAGGGGGGGGGTTGACCCTCCAGTACCCTCACTCACTCGGCGAAACACAGCGCAAGCGCTATTTTACGCCGGTTTTCTGTGAGGCCGTGGTATCATTACAGTCGAGCCGGCCCAATTCTTGCCGAAGCATGGCTCTCCCACGGTTTCCTCAGGGGAACAAAAAAAAAAGACTAATTGGTGTGCATGTAAGAAATATTTATTTGCATTTATACCAGAAAAATCTAGAAAATAAAGAACATATACCAGGGTTAAAATTCAAAGAGTCGCATAACAAACAACAAGCGTCGATTCCAAATATTTCTCGACTTAAAATCTTACTTAACAAAACACAAAACATAGAGTCGGCCGAACCAAAATAATTAAAAACAGACTCTTAACCAATGAAGTCACGATTGCTTATAAAATAATTTGAAAGCTCCGATTCGACGTATATAAATATTTGGAAAGCGGTCTTACATCATGGAAAGGTAACAGTTTTGGAGGCGATCCAAATAGTCGTGTATTCACGCGAAACACTACATTTTGTTCCAGCGCCCATATTGTGGTTATCTCCGAGAACCGCGAATGCCGGTTCTCAGAGCGTTGACCAAAATCTTCAGAAGGCAACGCATAAATATATTAACTTGTTTTGTAATGCAACATTTTTTTGCCTTGGAGTTAAAATGTGGTTGCCATTTAATGTTATCAATATTATAATGTGAACTACCTTTCCACTCGACTTAGTTCTGATACACGCTGATGATAAAAATGTGAATAAACATTTATTATTTATTTTATTAATATAATAATAAATATTTCTTACACTTACTTTTATTTTAAATTAGCCTTATTAACCTAGCTCAAAGTAAGCGCTGCAAGGCTTGTGTTATGGGATCTGGGGTATTATATATGTTTAATATATTATATTAAACATATATAAATATTTTTGATAAAAATATATACGTTTATATATATATAATCACAGAAGAGATCTCCTTAAAGCATTGAAGTCGCGATAATCCTCTTTGAAAGTTGTATAAAATTAACGCACGAAAATTTTCTTTACACTTTTCCATTTTCACAACCGACTTGTCAAGTTGACACCTTTGAATAGACGATACAATAAAACTATTCGGTCGATCTAAAAACAGCCTTTTGTTTACGAATTTTAAATCCAAAAAGATGAAAAAGCAATATGTTTTTATTTATTATGCTCATCACATAAACATCTGCCCCCACCGGAACTCGAACCGGGACCTCAGAGATGGCGACAAATTGAAACCTAAGGACTCGAACTAAGGAGGCCCTCAATTCGTACATAAAATTTTAGTTTCCTGTATCTTTTAAAATTATTTGAATTAGTTTAAGGGATTTTTTGATGGGAATTTTCATATGTACTCTGTTGATTTTTGTAAAAATCTATAATGTACTCGTATATAAATAAACAAGGTATGTTTAAATGAAATATGTACTGAAACAAGAATTAACAAAAAATTTACATCCGAAGTGAAAACCAAATATAGATTTGGCAATTATTTTAAGGATCACACTCTCTCATTCTTTCTGAATCTATTGTATTCCGTCTCACTCTCCGACCCACATGCCAAATTGTTTTTGTATTAGTATATTCGTTTTATAATTTTTTGACTATTTTCAAAAAAAAAAATTGTTCTCATTGAATTCTACCCTACATTTCTTATAAGCTCGATGCAATTTTGTAATAAGCGCGTATAAATCTAGAAGACCCAAGTTCATCGAGCAGGGAACGCCTTAAAGCGTTATGTCCGCCTTTGTATTTTTTATGTACAGAAATAAATAAATAACCACCTCAATTAGTCAAAATGAATTCAGAATTTAGCCGTACGCTAACATCGGCAAAATAATATTATTAATGAAGATTTAGTAAATTTCTTTCCTTTTGGCAACCGGCCACCAAACAAGTAATTAAGATACTGCGTACTCAAGAATTTTTACGTTCTTTTGTCATCGCGAAATCGCTATACATTTGTGTATATAGATACATATTTTATGACAGCATTTATCGTTATCATTATAGTTACTTCGTACCTTTATAAGGAATCCCAATAAATTGTTTTTAAAAGTGAATCATCCCTCCCTTATGTCGTAAGATCCAACCGCGTGTGTTGGCCTTGACAGTTAATTCGCCCATGGTCGATGTCCATATATTATCTGTGCCTATAGCCACTTTGCTGTCTGGACTACCTATCGGTTTGTAATTGCTGGAAGTATCAAGTAATAAGTACTTGATATTCTGTTTGTATCCTCTTTGAGATTACTCTTGATAACTGTTCTTATCCAGCGAAAGAAGTGTTATCCACTAGTATTTTTGCTTGCTTTGTGCCTTTGATATGTTTGGCAACCTCCATTTCATCCAATTTGTTTGAGGTCTTTTCATGTTTAATTTGTTCCTTTATGTGTTGATTATTTGGGTTCAAATATGTCGCGTACCAGTGGATCCACTACCAATGTATGTTTAGTTTTCTAATAAGAATTTGTTTCTTTATGTGTTGATAGTTTGGGTTCAAATTGCAGCAAAATATTTCGTGTATCAGTATATCCACAAACACTTTATTTTTTGCTATTTTCTATTTGCTTTATTTTGCTATTTTCCAGTCCGTAACATAGTCTCTGATGCTTTCTCGTCATATAGTCGTATAAACAACTTGTGTCGATGCGGTTTTTTTTTTTTTTGGCGCAGAATGCATCGACATATTTTTCGACAAGAACTGTTTCGATTACTGTTAAATCGTCAGATGATTGGATCAGATAGCATTTTCAAAGCAAGATGGGGAGACCAAATAAAAACATATTTATCACAATGTAATTGAGCATATAGAGTAAGAAAACTTTATTGATACAAATAATAGATAGATACAGATAATAAACGGATATCGAACGTCGGTTGTATAACAATGATACGTACGTATATATAAATAAATAAAGAGGAATCAATATAATAACTAATAGATATTTGATGCAGGCGATTAGTCAACATATAAGAGTTAGTCATCGTTGATAAAATTGCTTAATTTACGACCGATGCAGCCGGAATAAATTATGGAGACAATATTGTAATTTATGCAGCTGGCTGCTGCAACGACCTCATTACCGCTTACATAGATGTCGCGAGGTCGCCTATAGCACTAGAGTAGAGTATTATATGTGACCAGTATATACACACTAACACTTAATAAAATATTTTTGTCAGTAGGAATAATTGATTGATAATATCATCACGGCTGCAATGACATCTTCACCAACAGCGGCATCTTACGCCCCAAATCAATAAGCTTTTTCAATCCAAGTTTGAATTGTTACCAAGATTGATACCAATCCACAGATCCTTCTATCTGTGTCTCGATTCAAAATGTCGTCATTCGTAATCCTATTTGTGGCCTGATGGATGGATATTTTACCCGTCGGGTCAAATCATAAGGTTGTACTTGTAAAATTATGATTACAAATGAAAAAGGTTTTATGATATTTCGATTTTGTGTTTGAACAAGTCATTTTTCGAACAGAACTTTATGGCTTCGACTGTGTCTTCTTCAATTGTCATGTATTTGTGTGGTTTTTATATTAAAAGTATTTCTAGCCTAACTTTTAGTTATTAACTTTGCATATAATTTACACTCCTCATTCTATAAGAACAGCGTCTCTGCACAGTATCTTTGTTATTACGTGGAAAAAGAATAAGACCCGCCAAATCACCACTATCACTGCACGAGATTAAATTCAAGGCCATTTTATTCAACTTTATTACACTAATCAACAAATCCTAAAAATATGTGTGATTGCAAATTTGGATTGAAAACCAACCAAAAGTAACGTCTAAATTGGCGAAATGTGTTATGAATACACACGAATTTTTGAATAGAGGTCAATCCGTAATCTGAGATCAGCCCTCCCATCGAGGGTTTCCACTTATAGTTAATGTTTGCTATATTTGGATAGGTTATTGACATAAACACTTGAAATTGAATTGAAATTGCGATCTTGGATAGGAAAAAATGGGTTAGAATTCAATATTGTTTGCCTCTCAACGTGTGTGTCTCAACCACGATGACTTAGTGCGGATTGGTTGACTTCACATACATACATCTTATGCACGTTGCCTCATCATGTTCTCTTTCACCGTAAGACCATCAGATAAATGATATTCGAACATTGGTGTGACAGATATGATATCTATGGTCACGTTGCTAAGCATTGGGTTCTTGTTGATTCTGATTATTCCTTTTTTTTTTTACGGAAAAAATAATTATTTTTACAACTACGAGCAACCCATGGTTTTGTGAACCTAATTAATTGGATCCTGATTAAATAAGTTAATTCCACTTCCTTTTGCTTATTTATTCTAATAAAGGCTTCCATTACAATTGGATTACACATTGATACATGCCACATTACATACCCTTATGATTAGACAATCAACGCCATTGTTCTTCTCAAGCTTATTTTATACTTACCAATCGTTAGTTATAACTTTCTCAGTCCCATAGCTCAGTGCATGGAGTATAGAGGAAAAGGAGACAAGCACTCAACCCAACTATATACTTGATAATATGAGAAAGGGACAATAAATATGCCATTTCTCTCTTGTCTCGTTTTTACTCCCGTCTTGAACTGCGTCTGGTGTAGAAATTCTACACATCTAAATTTTACAACAAGTAATACTTTTATAGGTACGAGCAATGATGTTATATAGAACAAGAAGTATCGAAATTGTGCCGTTCAAATTCGGGCGGTTGGTGTAATTTCATTTAGTCTCTTAGCAATAGCGAGTGAATGAGGGCGTCATTCCTCTGTTTCTGTTTTTTGGCTAGCGGTGGTCTATCTCTATATCAATTTGTCCCGTCTAAAATATGATCAGTATCAATCATTAGTATTTTGTGACACATTAAAAATGAGTAAATACGAGCAAACAAGTGTACTACAGAAACAAAATCGCGGGCACTAGAGAATAGTTTAATATTACTCGTATTATTGACTACAAGTAAAATTTTTCACTAGAAATAATAATAAAACTACTGTGAAAGTAGGTTGTAATCACAAGAAAATATAATATAACCTATTGAGACAGTCAACAAATTTGTCGTAGTTAATTTGAACAATATTTAGTTTTAGTAATGAGGAAACATCCTGATCTTAATATTAGTAGAGAAGATTTACGTAATAATAAAAAAAATGTTAAACAAAATAAAGTGGAACGAGCAGACATTAATGAAGACAAATCAAGAAAAGTAATATAGATATAAACAACAACTCAAAACAACACACGACCATAATTTCACTCGAACTAACGAGACAATACTACAAGATACAGAGGTAATAAAGCTATTATAACGTCGCTTACAGCGGAATCTATTTCGGAATCCGCTACCCAAGAGAATACACACGTCCCTAAAAACGCCAAATATATCCGTAACGTGGCGTGAGAACGCTGCGCTTCAAATTTTATTGTTACTCATGTTCTTAGTCACGCACCTGTATTGTTTGATTTATCAATAAGATCTACTTATAGTGCGCACCGCACATTTCATCGGCCTTGCACACGAAGATTGATATTTGTAACACGTGATAAGGGATATTGAACAGGGTTATAATAATGAAAACTTAATTGCATACAAAAAACTATATTAAAAGCTATTAAAATTACGAACAAACCAATATCTACTTATAAAGAACCTTGGACCAGAGATAAACATCAAGGAAATATAGTAAGGAGGCGATTTGATTTTCCAAGTGGGATGGATTAGTTAATAAGGTATTTGTAACTTATGATAAGAGATATTGTAAAAAAAATGCTTATGATAAGACCGTCCAAGTTTCTTACCTGTTCATCTAGTAAAGGCTTCCTTAATTTCTGCACATGAGGAAATTCGAATTGTATTTGACGACAATAAGCTTTTGTATAATTTTTCCAATAGAATAAGGCTTTTTGATTTTGGTGACATAATTGGGACATGTGATAAGGAATAAATCAACTTATGGATAATGAATTCAATCAATTAGTGATAGCTACCTAATACTAAATTAGCCGATACTTTTAGTAAATCTCTATGGACCTTCACAGGAGCCAATTACTTATGACAGGATGTTAAAATGTTCTTCTCGATAAATTATTGGATACCTAAAATGCATCAACTAAAACTAAAACAATGGAACATACATGATTAGATGAAACATAGGGAGCGTTTTGTAAAATTTAAGAACAAAATAAAGTTAATTTCAATCAAAGTTTTGATGAGGAATGAAGACTTATTAATCCAGATTATGTAAGCTCGCCGTTTAATGATGAAACAACTCGAATGGAGCCGCGCTCTTAGTGTGTGAATTAATTCTGGAGTATCACAATACCGCCCACGCTCCACTATTTCGGTCTGGCTGGCGGGGCCGCTGCAGACACCAGTATTTTATGGATTTTGGTGCAATGTCGACTACTAGTTGGGGGCCAATTCGCAATAAACATATGACTGACAAGGACCTTTTGTTGCGCCTGAGGAACCGTATTACAACTAATAGTCAACTTTGAGACGTATTTTTAAAACAATAAGATCCCAATCGCAATTGACATCCTAAGATTCGAATGCATCAGCTGTACTTCATATTTCGGTCGATTAGATCTTGGGTCTATCATAAATAATATCAGTTTTTTTTGCGATTTTTGGTACGTGAGCATCGATGGCGTTGTGGTCTCTGCACTGGTCTACGAATAGCTTGATGTGGGTCATATTGCGATACTTATTAAAATATCTTTATTATTAACAAATGCATATGTTGTTTACAATAAACATATATAAAGTCATTAATCGGCTAAATGCTCTAATTTCGCCTTAAACTTTATACCATAAATAATTAGTTTTAATAAAACATGGCTTTTAATGGCTCTTTATCAAAGATGCATTACAATAATTTTATTCATCTTTATGTTTGATTTATAGATTTTTATTTTGCTCAACACAAACGTAAACAACTTCATTTGAATACCCGAATAGAAGTGAGATAATCGAATCATAATGTGATTTCTACGGCCTGGTAAGAAAATATGAGAGCATTTCGTACGTGCAGGATTTTCTACCATTTCGATAAGTAGTTGAAACAAATGAAAGTTCCAAACTGTTCAAACAGTTCTCACTCGTAATAATAATTATTACAAAAACAATAATAAATGGTACCTTTTCTTGTAAGTAGGTCGATGAACCACGAATGTTTTGATTGATTACACAACTAAAAATAACCCGGTCATAATAATACCGACTGCGATAATAAACTTATTATTAATTATCTTATTATTAAGAAATGACTGCATATTAATAGGTTTTAGGGTCGTTAAAAATTAGATGATTAACGAAACACAGTATAGAATAAGGCGTAGTTTATAAAAATAAACGTAAACAGTTTTCTCCATCAAAATTTAAGATCGAGGAAACATTTCTATTCAACCACATACAAGCGTTCCATCCGAAATAATTGTATTTAATTAGATTATCAAATGTTGAGTGTAATAATTATACTTCGCAACGCCTAAATCGGGAGTTGAACTTGAAAATGACACCAACCAATTTTAAGAGACGGCCATCTCCGCTGCTGAAATACAAGTCTGTTCCGACATGGCAACTCGATATGACGGTTGGCCCACAAGATCGAAACGAGATCAAATGCAGGAGAAAGAAAGCACTAATAAATATTGCACCGTTCTTGCCCAGTTACGTTATTGCAATTGATTTAATTCAGAGCAGTTTGATAAGATTTGGTAATTATTATGTATATAAACCATTAGATTTATAGGTTAAATATTAACGTAACTTTTCTTTTTATTACTTAATCATGTAAAGTTTTACCGCTAATACCGCTTGAATGCTGGTTTCGTTGGTAATGACAGCCAAGTAAATTAAAGTGTCCAGTATTATGCTTTTTCTATTATTATTACTAGAGATCGGATAATCGGATGCATATTTACCTAAAGTTACTTTAAGATAAAGTATGGAAACGGCTTTTTATTGTTTTGTTAAATAAAATTTTTCACAATTTCTGTTTTTTATTCATTATTTAATTGATTATTGTTTTAGTCAAACTAGCTCACTACCTTCGTATAACACTCTTCATGTAATAAATCGTACATTCATAAATCGCACGGGGAACTGAAACTAAACTTCATGTAAATACGTATGCATAGTTAAATGAACCCGGAGACTCGGTCTTTTGAAAATAAATACCACGTGCTAATTTAGTAATTTTCAAACAATATCACTACGTTAAATTTGCAGTCCCGTATTTTCCCGGATTTTTATTTAACAAAATGTATTTTAAAAAGCCGCTTCCATAATTTATGAGCCAAAAATTAACTTTAGGTAAATATGCATCCGATTATCCGATCTCTAATTATTACTGTTTATTTTACTTAAATGGTTTCTTTCTATGGGTTATAACAAATATATTATTATAGACATATCAGACTCCTCTTAGTAATTCTGCATTAAGCGACTAGGGGTCACCACAAGATGTGGACTCTTTTATTTTTTTTCGAATCGGATTATTTTTTTCCTCAGGAGAGGAAGGCTGAGAATCCGTCACAAGGGGCACGAAACGTACCCAGGATACCCTCGCAACGGCAAGTGTCACAAGGGTTATGTTGGCTCCACACGACCGGAGCGATCCGATCTCGTGACCTAACAATTAAACTCAGCCTGAGCCTTGGCCATAAGGGCCCTACGGCTTGAATGATGGAAGGTTAGCCGCACCCTCGCAAGCTGCGAAAAATGGACTAATTCGAAGAATGGACTAAAAAGCATCGGAAGTCGCGCGCGCTCATTATTGTCAATCCATTAGTCATGTGAGGCGGGAAAAGGGGAGGGATTTCACAAAATATCACACAAGGGTGTAGTAAGATATCATATTTATTTATTTTTTCCTCAAAATCGCGATTCCTGAACCGATAGTGTAGTGTGATCTTAACAAAAGGTCAGGTGTTGCAGGTTTCTCCCCGTTCCATCTACTATCAATCTTCCAGAGTTTAGAGGTGGCGTCTCGTGCCTCAACTGAGGCGTCACGATTAGTGATCGTCACTAGCTGGTTGCTGTTACCCCACTCCTATGTTATAATTGTGCTCATGTGTTCCGCCATCTTGCGCCCATGATGGCGTTTTGGCAACTGTGCTTAATGGCGGAATACATGTCTCCTGTCCTTTATTATTTTAGTTAAATTTAATACAAAAATAATAGCCAACTTTATGTTATCCAGCATAACAGAACTAAAATTAACTTTGAAAGTGTAATTGATTGAAATTAAATTTGAGGATTTGCTTATTTCTGCCGCAAATATTAGTGCTTGGGTTACTCTGTTTTTTTAAAGGGTAGTCAAATGGACGAGTTTATATCTTATATAAGTTCTTGTGAAGGTTACGAAATTGCATTAAATTTAAAATGTCAGTCTTCACATATATTTCCTCTCCATTTTAGATATCCTTATTAGGTTTGATGAGATGAGACCTGAGCTATATCATACGATTCAAATACAGTAACGATCTTGTTGTCATGATCAAAAGTCAATGTCAGTTCAAAACAATTGACATAATTAATTATCTGTCATGAACTACTTCCGTGTTTAATGAGACATCAATCTGTAGTTCTTTATTATCTTCTTATATATAAAAATGAATCGTAAAATGTGTTGGTAAGCTCATAACTCAACAACGCCTGGACCAATTTGGCTAATTCTTTTTTGTTAATGTTCGTTGAAGTTCAAGGAGGGTTTTTACAATGAGGAAAATTCGAATAAATATCGGAAATACCCTAAAAACAGCCCTTTTATTTTCCCATGCAAACGTTTTCTAACTAAAACGTATAGTCGAATTGACCTTTATTGTTATTGTATAAAGTTCATATTGCAAGCACTCACTGTTGTCTAAGCAATGAAGGTGTGTTCCTAACATCAAAGAGTCAATTTGCGCTTTATTAACGCTACATATAGTTGAAATTCAATCATATCTATCAAAACGGTGTGCGTGCGTGCGTTGGAGCACAGAATACATCGTTGGAGGATTTAATGTCACGTTCCAAAATTGAATAGCCACAAAATGTAATAGGTCATTAGACTTTTTTTGCGATTTGGTTGGCTATGCGACATTATCTATAAAATAATTATACTATTAATAATAATACATATAATACTCACGCCCTTTTCCCCGGGGGTAGGCAGAAGATTACGTCCTTCACTTGCACGTCCTTACATAATCTCTTCGCTTCATCTTACTTTCATAACATTCCTCATACATGCTCGACGATTTGCGGGTACTTCTGACCTGGCCTTTTTTGAGGCACTTTATATATATAATATTATATAATATATATATATATATCCGCGTAACACTAAAAGAATTTTTCTAAAATTGAATCTAGCTTAAGTTACTCCTTATTATATCAGCTATCTGCCAATAAAAGTTCCACCAAATTCGGTCCAGCTATTTCCGTGATTAGCCGAACAAACAAACAGACAGACACTCCAATTTTATTTATATGTATAGATGTATAGATATACGAATTTTAATACATTCAATTTTTTATTTATGTAAAGTGTGCGTGAAGTGTACCAATTGGGACTAATCTGTTTCAATACAATCAGAAATCTAGTCATAGAATTATTTCAATCTAATGTGTTTGTTTTGGGAAAATAATAATGTATTTATATTAAAATTTCTCGCATCTTAGGAAAGCATAAGTTAGTAACTTTAATAATGGCAATGGTTTAGGAAAGCAAAAAACTAAAACACGTACAATTCAACAATGTTATAAGGAAGATGGTCCATAGACAAAACAATTTTTTTTTATAAATTCAACAGTACAGTAAATTAGATAAGTACTAGCTGTCAGATTACATTTTCAGTCATTATTAAATTTAAAACCATTTAAAAAACTTTTTACTTATTCTTTAAAAGCTAATGATTAAAGTAGTCACTTTAGTCTCGCTTCGTAAGGCTGTATGATTGAAGTACATACCTTCATCATGAGAAGTGAAATGAAATATCTATGTAATAATAAGCACCGAATCGATCTAAAGTCATTAATTCTAGAAATAAGTAGCTACTTACAAATCAACAATATCTAGAAATTATCGTCAGCGATATTCATCTTTTAAAGATTAGATTGTTGATGACAATATTTTGTAAGATTGCAACGAAAAGTGTGCGTTAAAATAAATCCGAATTACATATAACATATACTGTATATTCTTGTTATTATAAAATAATATAATAATAATATTGTTTGTTAGTAAAAACATTTTCAAAAAACATAAAATAGTATGCGCACTAAACCCGCACAGATGCAGTTTATTACGTAATATTTTAAACCAACATTTTCTTCATTTTAACTTATTTACAGTTTAACATGCAAGGTTTACTTATGAAATATGTTTTTTATACAATTTTTTTTTATAGGATAGGGCAGCAAACGAGCATACGGATCACCTGATGGTAAGCGATAACCGCTGCACATGGACACCCGCACCACACCAGAGGAGTCACAGATACGTTGCCGGCCTTTAAAAAGGGAATAAGGGAATAAGGGGGGTTGGGCCTCCGGTACCCTCACTCACTCGGCGCCTCAAGCGCTATTTTACGCCGGTTTTCTGTGAGGCCGTGGTATCACTCCGGTCGAGCCGGCCCAATTCGTGCCGAAGCATGGCTCTCCCACGGTAAATGAGGCCGTGGTATCACTCCGGTCGAGCCGGCAAAATTATTATTATTATAAATATAATATATTATTTATTAACTGCAGACATATATTTTCGTTATTTTCTTCTAGCAATCAAGTCATCAACATAAAACAACTTTTCACTGTTAGCATCTTTACAGTTAATGACATTTAAATCAATATTTGCTATTTTGTCAAAATTTTGGAAAAACACAGAAGAGCTTAATATGATGAAAGTATATAAAGCGTTGATTCTCTTTGTTATATATATTTTTTCATAATAACAGCTGTAATTAAAAAAAAAACGATTGTCGATTGTCACCTTCGCCTAACATATTTGTACTTTTTGATTAACACATTAAATGTAATTATTCAATACACAATTTCTAATTAGTATACAAATAGTTTTATTATCACAACATAATATAAAACAAAGTCTCTATCCGGCGTCTGTCTGTCCCTATGTATGCTTAGATCTCAAAACTACGCAACGGATTTTTTAATAGATAGAGTAATTCTAAAGGAAGGTTTAATATGTAAAATACATGCATAATATAGTAGAGAAACATTGATAAATTTAGAGGTTTCTAATGTGATGTCGTAAATAGTTACATTTTTTCCGTCTACATTGCAAATGAGTATATACAACAATTATATAATTAAACCAGTCGGAGACCACACTCTTCATCTTGGAAGACTTCAGAATCAGTAATGCTGATCTCAAACATCAAAAACCCACGTGGTCGTCAAAATAAGCGAGGATGTAATAGGTGCAATCTTAACTGTCTTCCGTTAGTTCTACTAGCAAAGTGCCCTAGCCACTGCTGCTAATCCTTAGGGATATGTCGTTTTGGAGGGCTGTGGTCTCCTTCTGTGAAGCGGTGATGCTCCAGAGGAGGCCGCTGAGCGGGATCGGGAGATGGCCGATCCGCTCGAAGAAGGCCGCTGGCCTGAGGCGCCGCCACGCGGTCGCTGGCGGGCGCGACGCAGTTCGTGCCGTGGAGGCGACCCGGGAGGCACCTCACCCCCGGATGGTCGGGAGGTGACGTCGTAGGAGGTTGGAGGGGAGGAGGCGGCAAGGATCACTCCTCCCCGAGAAGGGCTCCTCTAACGCACCCAGGGGTGCAAAGGCAGGGTCCTAAGATGCGATACTTGATCTGAGGGCCCCCTACAACGCCAGAGGATGGCCATCGCTGAGGTTTTTAGTGGGTAGGCCTCCCCCTTCTGGGGAGGAGAGCCCCTATATGCAATTCAATGCATTTTCCTCAGCGTAAAAAAAAAAAAAGGGATATGTCGTTAGCCCAGTTTTATCTGTATTCCGCTGCGATCACGCAAACAAGTCGCGAGCGCTCTCGTGACTATTAATTGCCTGACTGTACATTTATATTACTGTTGAAGGGAATTATTGATTAAGTTTATTTATTTATTTAATTAGTTACAATATATAAAGTATAATTTAGTTTACTATATCTATGTATGCCAATACAATCAACAACGTTATCCGCAGATATTAGATCGTCGGCAGCACACAGCGCACATTTTTTATGTTTAAAATCAAACAAATAAAAGGTTGGAATTAATTTCAGTTTTGACGTGACAACGTCTATTAAATTGGTACGGCGTGGAGTCATTCTCGTCAAAACACCGTAACGGCCGAATCTGACGCCACACGGAGTCCACGCCTACTTTACCCCCACCCCTAGAGCGCCCGAAGGCATACTCGGAAACGTTAGTGTGCAAGTGCACATTACTTATAATAATTGATTTATGTATAACTTCAGAAGCAGAAAATTTAAAGAAACTATTAAATAAAAATATAAATGTTATACATTACTTTATTTTAAATAATTTCATTGCACCCAGAAAAAAATACCATGTAATAGACGTTGTCACGTTCAAATATCGGCAGTAGACGGAGTTCTACAGACAACCAATTTTTAAAGTAGTGACTGATCATTATATCCGCGCGGCGGAAGAGCAAAGTTTGTCATCACAACAAATAAAGCGATTCACAGTGATTCAAACTATGATTGGCCACACGAAAACACATGCGCGTCGCTGCGGTCCAAAACGCGAGACAATCAGCCGGTTGCCTTGACCTTGCGCATGCGCAGCGCCCTACATCCCACTGACATTAACGACTGGCCGAGCTGCGAGCGACCAGCGGAACTGACAAACCGAAATATGGAAATAGAACAGGATAAAAATAAATATCGTCACACTTTACGTAAATACAGGAAGAAAGTGCTAGTGTAATTCTTGCTGAGATAGTTGACACTTAATTAACGATTTCCATCCATCTTTGAGCTCCCGGGTTCGAGTTCCGGTAGCGGCAAATATTTGCGTGATGAATGCGAACAATTGTACTTTAGACGACCTCTTTGACGACCTCCATAGTCGAGTGGATAATACACCGGTTTCAAGTTGTCGCCATCTCTGAGGTCCCGGGTTCGAATCCCGGTGGGGGCAGATGTTTGTGTGATGAATGCGAGCATTTGTACCTTAGTCATGGTTGTTGATATATATTTCAATAAAAATTATTTATATATGTATAATATATGTATGTCTATCCGTCACCCTAGATCCCATAGCACAAGCCTTATAGAGCTTAGTTTGGGCTAGGTAGGTAGGCTAATTGGTGTAAGTGTAACAAATATTTATTTATATTTATTTATTAGCTATGGTTGTTATAAGTTCTATCAAATTTATTTATATATGTATAATATTATGTATGTCTAACCGTTACCTTAGATCCCATAACACAATACAGACCCTACTTTGGGCTAGGCTAATTGGTGTAAGTAATATTTATTTATTAAGAAAAATTCTAACTGAACGTTAAGGGATTGTATTACTCAGAGCCTGGATTGCCCTAAGGAAGAAATTTATATCGGGATGGGATCCTGAGTTTATCCTACGGGTTGCCACGTATGCCTTTAGCGTTGTCAGACATGGTGCGAATATAAAATTTTTACTAGGTGGAATCTAGTAAAAAAAAATACAGAAATTAATGTAAGCAAATGTATCATTTATTTTACTTAATCGTTAATATACTGGTAGAGAATACCGCAGGCATTAAGTCCGCCATTAAAGTTACTTTATGTTTCATACATCCAATATGACTGTTTTCCTTCTATTTTATATTTTGTATTAGTTTTGTTATCGGTTAATCAAAAATACTTGAACTTTATATATACTTTTTTACTACGTTTTTATCTACACTAATATTATAAAGAGGAAAGATTTGTATTTTTGTTTGTATGTAACGAATAAACTCAAAAAGTACCGATTTTAATAATTATTTTTTCATTTGAAAGCTACATTATCACTGTTGAGTAACATGGCCTATATTTAGTACTATTATCTATAAGTAGGAACGAAAAACCGGCCACTTTACAAATCTTTTTGATAGGACGAAGTCTGTCGGGTCCGCTATACTATCTTATCTTATAAAAATGGATCGCAAAATGTGTTGGTAAGCTCATAACTCAACAACGCCTGGACCAATTTCGCCAATTCTTTTTTGTTAATGTTCGTTGAAGTTCAAGGAGGGTTTTTACAATGAGAAAAATTCGAATAATGATCGGAAATACCCTAAAAACAGCCCTTTTATTTTCCCATCCAAACGTTTTCTAACTAAAACGTACAGTCGAATTGAGCTTTATTGTTATTGTATAAAGTTCATATTGCAAGCACTCACTGTTGTCTAAGCAATGAAGGTGTGTTCCTAACATCAAAGAGTCAATTTGCCCTTTATTAACGCTACATAGTTGAAATTCAATCATATCTATCAAAACAGTGTGCGTGCGTGCGTTGGAGCACAGAATACATCGTTGGAGGATTTAATGTCACGTTCCAAAATTGAATAGCCACAAAATGTAATAGGTCATTTAGACTTTTTATCTATAAAATAATTAGGAACAAAAAACTGCCACTGTACAAATCTTTTTGACAGGACGAAGTCTGTCGGGTCCGCTAGTACATTATATTTATATGGTGGCAATGTTATTTCGCCACCCGCTACCTTTTATGGTTTGATCCATCGGAATTCAATACATGCGCGCACACACTTCCCGCATTCGAAATCGACGCTTCCGAATCTGAGAGTCAATTTTATGACTAATATCGAAGACGTGGCAATTTAAAATTCAACATTATTAAAGATACTCGTAACGAATAAATTCCTAAAGAGCCTATAATACCTACCTACTAATATTATAAGCGCGAAGGTTTGTAAGTATGGATGTATGTTTGTTACTCTTTCAATGAACTTTACAATAATGTAGCTTAATCATCAGAATAATACATAGGATACAATTTAAAAAATATTGTGTGTACTGTCCAAAATATGACGATAAGTGTACTGCGCAGACGAAGTCGCGGACACAAGCTTTTCATTTTAAAAAAATCAGTTTAAAAAGATATTTTGGCTGTATGGGCATAGGGAACGCCCTTTGCCTTCCCAAAATGGGAAAATTAACAAAAAAAAAAGATATTGTGTGTACTGTCCAAAATATGACAATAAGACGTGTACTGCGCAGACGAAGTCGCGGACACAAGCTAGTAATTTACATAAGTATTTCTCCGAAATTAACAAACGTGTTCAATGAAATAACAAAATTAAATATTGCCAAATATAATCACGTTCGTCGAAATCGCCTAATCTTGTAGAAGCCACGTTCACCAATAGTTAGATTTGAGTGATGCAGAAAAAAAAATTCCAATACAAATATTCCAATTTTTACAATTTTTTTTTTTCATTTTCGACAAAGTTTTAAGAGCAATCAAATAGTTTTTAAGTTTTTATCAACGAAATTTTTTTTACAAAACAAGAATATACATCATCTTTTCATTTTTGCTAAAGTCGTGTGTTGAATAAAAAACGGACTTCAAGCAAATTCGGTACTCAATTTAGTTATTTTAGAAATATTTACTGGATTAAGATTTTGACATGGTTTCACGATGTTCGCATTCTATGATCAAAAGGTGTCGTGAGTCGAGCTCTAACATTAAAATAACTTAACTTTTAAAGAGAACTCTATCAAACATTACATTAAAGGTTAAATTTAGATACATGCATAAAAATTCAAACAATATAATCACAACTGTTTTAAGAGACAACTAAACTAGTTAATTTGCAATGGTTATTTGACAATAAACCAAATCTAATCCAATTAGAGTCTGTTTAACAATGTTGCCTCATAGAGGATGATGTAGGCGCAGTGACACGTGAAACTTGCGTCATGAAAATCTTTGGAGTACTTTAATAGGTCTGGAATTACCTACTTAGAACCAATAATCTTCTATTACTAAAATCTACAGTATTATTTTTAATGTCTTTTTTATGGTCATACACCTCATGGTTAAATCGGCCAATCATTAGTTTATAATAAATAAAACAAACACAATAATACGCAAAATATTAAATTTATTACAATACTCTTAAATTATATTCGAAATTAGTACATTATGATACTAGTGTGCAAAGTTGTTCATTGCATACGAGGCGGTATTGGTCGCGCGAGCCGTAAGGTGAGCGCGACAATTTAGCCGAGGATTAGGATTAGGATTTTTTAGAATACATTTGTTCGAGAAAAAGAAAGTGCTACCAGACTAAATTAAGAATGCATTGTACGTATATAAAAACGTCTTGTAACAGGGAACAACCGAATTTTATCGGGTTATAAATATTGCACACTAGTGCGTAATGAAATTGCGCACTAGTGTGCAATATCCTAGTTTTTGAGATTAAAAACACGCATGAAACAGCCCCGTTATGAGAACGTGTGTTGAAAAAGTTATTTTTATCTTTACTGTTTAATTACATACTAACAACCTAAACGCCGAGACAGAGACCTGTACTATTAAAAAACCTAGCAGACCCACAAACAGATGGTACAAGAGTCGATTCGACCCCGCCTAATCTGAGCGATTGGAAAATAAAACACATTAATCTATAATTCTATTTCGTATAAAAATTGGAACTAACGCAGTGATGTATATAAAAAAGATGATTCTGCCTTGAATCACCGCGCAGTAATTCTTTTACTAATAAATAGTTGTAAGTAAATTCGCATAAGATGTGCGAATTTATTTAATGGAATGTGTTATGGACGAATTCTGAAGAAATATAAAATTTGTTTATAAACATAATTATAATGCTTTCGTAATCATTATCATTGCCCTATCATCATTATTATTTGTGCTTCGAGCCCACACTATCTTAGATTGTCAATCCTTTTTTTTTTGTTCCCCTGAGGAAAATGCATTAAATTGCATACCCCGGCTGTGGCGAGCCGGCGGTTATGTGGGGCTCTCCTCCCCAGAAGGGGGAGGCCTACCCACTAACAACCTCAGGGATGGCCTTCCTCAGGCATGTAGGGAGCCCCCAGGAACATCAAGCCACTTCCGAGAACCCCCAGCCTCCGCTCCCCTTCCTAGAGGGGAGCCCTCCTCGGGGGAGGCTACACTACCTCCCCCGATTTCCTCCACCGACGACGCCCCCCGGCCACGGAAGGGGCGTGGTCCATCCTGGGTCGCCGTAGCGGTCGCGACTTCTTCGCGCCCGCCGGCGACACGCGGCGGCACCGCGGCTGTGCTACCGAGCCCGGCGCCGCCTTCTTCGAGCGGGATCGGCCATCTCCCGACCCCGCTCGGCGGCCTCCTTCTGGAGCATCACTGCTTCACAGAAGGAGGCTATAGCCCTCAGCCCTCCAACCTCCCTCGTCCGCCAGCATTGCCGCAATCAATGCCGGCGGAGACAGATCTCGCCCGATGTCTGCGACCAAGACTCGGCGCTCGGAGGCCCACGCGGGGCACTCCGCCAGCGTGTGCTGGGCCGAGTCGAGGTCGGATGCGCAATGGTGACAATGTGTCGATCCCTCCCGTCCTATTCGACACAGATACTCACCGAAGCAGCCGTGCCCGGTGAGTATCTGAGTCAATCGGTAGGTGAGCTCCTCCTTCCCGTGGAGCCAAGCTTCGAGGTGCGGGAGTACGGCACCGACGGCCGATCCGTAATTCGAGCTGCGCACGCCAGGCCAGATTGTCAATCCTGGGAGGTCCTTAATCAACCAAGCTGAGACAGTGCAGGTTGATCAATATAATAAGTTATAATCATAAATTTCAACAACGTAAGCGTTTGCAGACACCTATTAATAATGTTAAACAAATATAAAATTTAAAGGACATAAAGACACAATACATTGATACATTACCTTAAAATAGAATTCTATACCTGTTCGGAAATTATTATTCATTTTTCTGTTTTCTTTTGTAAATTCTTAAACTGGTGGCTTTTATTTATTTTTATTTATTTATTTGTTATTAACAATAACGTGTTCAGAATATAAAGGACAGCACTACATAAACTAATTCTAGTTAAATCTAGCTTAAAATCAATGTATTATTCTACTAGCTGCCACGACTTCGTCCGCGTGGAATCATAATTTTAGGTTGCATTTTTAACGACTGAGAGTGTTATAAACGTAAGAGTAGACAAATATAATAAGAAAACTTCGAACTGCCAAGCTATTGGGAGTTACATGTGTTATTGTGTGTCAACCATAAAATATAGACGTAATGCTGTCTTGGGATATTTTTTATATAATATTGATGAGAAATTTCCGTTATACATGATTTCTGTGTAGCTTTAACCATTAAGGTTGCACACGCGACAGAAGTATAAAAAATGGAGTAACTTGTCGCGTTTTCACAATATTTTCCTTCACTGCTCTGCTCCTATTGATTGTAGCATGATAAAAACTATACTACGACAAGCTAAGGAGTATGAAAAATAATTGTACCAAGTTTCGTTAAAATCCGTCGAGAAGTTTTTGTTTCTATTACGGTTGTACAGACAGACAGACATTAGTATCGAACTCTAATCACCCCTGATAGATATTTTGGAAATATGTTTCATGTACAGAATTGACCTATCAATAGATTTATTATAAATATAGATAAAGGCCATAAGTCTTACCAAGTCGTAACGCTTTGATGCACTACAGCACTAATGGACACTCGGAAACACATCAAGTTTTACATTGACTCAAGGTTTACATGTAAAGGCAGACTTGTCGCTGTATGTACTCCATCTTGTTCGTGATCATTTTAGATATTGTTGTTTGACTTTGTATAATTAATGAAAATTCAAAACAAATTGAATATTCAATTAATCATGAATCAGTTACATTCACTTAAAAAAGATTTTTTATCAAATACCCTTTCACTATAAGATATAAAAAAAATGGTAACTCATCCATCATCTTGTTTCAGTCTACCAAAGATGAAGGACCAGCAGTTTGCAACAGCTGCAATGCAGTTATATCGGGCAGAGTAAGTGCTAATTTTATAATAAATAAAAATTAATAATTACATATCTATCTATGGATTTTATAGAAGGTGTTACTTATAATTGTCTTCTATTAATAGTTATGTTATGAATGTAATTACTGCATGACTAAAACAGGTTTTCAGTCGAAATCGAAACCGAACTAACGATCTTGTTTTCAGTTTCGACCGAAACTTGCTTAAATATTTATATACTAGCTTTCGCCCGCATGAAATTACCAAGATTCATGGCTCTATCTTCATTTCAACCCCTATTTCACCCCACACTGGTAAAAATTTCAAAATGCTAGAGCAAACGATTTTTTGTTTCTTATGATATTTGACGAACTTGCATACTAACTTTCAACCCTTATTTCACCCCTAGCTGGTCGAAATTTCAAAAATGCTATAACAAACGTTTAATGATTTCTCATCAAGTGCTTAAATATAAAGCTTCATGGTTTTATCTTTTAAAATTAAGAAATCCCATACAAACTTTCAACCTCTATTTCAACCCCTTCATCCTTTTTTTCGAAACAAAAAGTAGCCTATGTTCTGTCTCAGGGTCTAAAGATTGTTTGTACGAAATTTCATAAAAATCGGTTGCGAGGTTTAAGCGGGAAAGCGTAACAGACAGACAGACAGAGTTACTTTCGCATTTATAATATTAGTTGGGATAAACCGTATAATATAATATATAATAAACCGTAATTACCGGCGAAACTACATTTTGATACTAATTTTGATAATCGTTAATTGCATCTTAGTTAGACGAGTAGCTGCAGTAAATGGTTAACTATTAATTAAGCACAAACATTAATTTCGACCATATGTTTAATCATTTCATATAGCGGCAGAAATCGGGTCAATGAGCTAGTGCTGATAGTGTTGTAGGGCAAATACCACTAAATATTGATAAATAAACTCGTCATCGGCAAACATAGCAAATGAAAACCTTATCAAGATAATTTATATGGTTGGAATTGGTCAAGTGGTGATTAAACGAAGCGCAAAACGCCGTGTGCGCAGTATTATTGAAATGTTAAAAATTCTTCAAGCTATGCCAACGTGTATGATCATAGCAATTAACAGCAAATAATGAGTCATTGATAATGTTCTGCTCCTATTAACTATACAGAGTGGAAAGTTTGAATAGGGCAGCCAAGGGAAGTTTTTTTTTATTTGTGACTTTTCTAGTACTGAAACCTCAGTTGGTCTTATAAAACTTTTTGATCAGCATACGAAACAGGATCGGTTAGCATAAAAAAAAGTTTTTGTGAAAAATGCAAATTTTCTTGCTAACCGTACATGTTTTTGAAAATCTGTGAATGGGAATGAAATTTTTTTGAAAAATTTTGATAGTTTCCTAAGACCAATTTCTTGTATGTAACTGCAACGATTAAGGTACCTCCCTTAGCTGCCCCATTGAAACTTTCCATCCTGTATAGATGTAACTATATAGCGTATTGCAATAAGGGCTTTACTGATAGCTAATAAAAAATGACATATATATCACATCACACATCACAGATCACAGTTTTCCCTTTTGCTACAATGCAAACGTACTTCTCTAGCTTCTTCGACCTCCATTAATCATAAATATGCTTGTATTTAAAACTTTTTAAATTTAAGCGCCATAGATAATATATATCTATGCATTACTTTTTAACCCTCAAATGCAAGTTTTGGTTACAATCAAATCTCTGATTTAGGATATTTCAAACTAAAAAACTTTTTATTGTATACGTTCCGGGAATGTTTCAAGAGTTAAATGATCCAATTTACCATAAAAGATACCATCATAATGCCTATTCAACCTTACGTAACTATATATATATTACGTAATACTATATATAACGTATACCTTACATAAGGTGTGAACTACAAGACAATATTCCAAAACAAACAAACCTAAAAGATTATAGGGCACTATTTTGAGTCGGTAATAGTTTCGTCCTCGTTCAGTACAAACGACCGCTCCCGTGCCAAGCGACAAGCATCCTTGTCGCCTTGACCTCAGTACTGTTAGTAAACAAGACTCGCTTTTATGACAGACACATCGTTTGCGAGTGACGTACACAGCGAAATGACGGTGAGATTAAATTTGCACTGAGCCAGCGATAAAACTGACGATAAGTTAATTTTGGCGGATAAACTTGAGTTAGGTAATTCTGAGAAATTGTCATCTTCCACAGAAGAGTTGATAAAGACTGCAACAGCTTTAAATAATGGTCCTATTTATATTTATTCTGAAGCAAAGCAAATCAGGCTTTGTGACAAATTAAGTTTTAAAACAGACGGTCCTCAACATTCGGGGACAATGCCGTTTTGAATAGAAATTTCAAAGAATTTGGCTTATTCCATACTGACGTTTTCGTTATTTAATTAATAACCAAGATAAAATACTTTATGGAATTTTTACTCACACATCAGTAGACATTAAAATAAGTAATAATATAGTTTTATGAAGACTATGAGTTGTCATAAAGTTACATTCAACAATGTACAAAATTCTGACGTAAAACCACAGTACATACTTTTTAAAATATTTTTTAGTTTATAATTTTGACTAAAACTTTCACTTTAGGATTAAAAAGTAATGCTAAAATATATGTTTTCTATGGTGCTTTAATTGAAAAAAAAAAGCGAGAAAATCCGTAATTTCATAGTTAAAAATCTATTACAAATATTGCATTACGAATACTGAGAGGTAACTCTATCTGATATATTTATATTTGAACTCACGATAGCTGTAAATATAAAAGCTAATGATCGGTCTTATTGAGAGCGGCTATGAAGAAATTGGAATGTACACAATTTGACCGTGATGATAACTATGTGAACTGTTCACAGCGGGATAGCATTACTTTATTTGATACTAGCTTTCTGCGCGCGGCTTCGCCCGCGTTATATTCGAATTTCCCACAGGAAGGATATGTTTTCCGTCGGTAAAATTATCTTATTTCCTTCCTTGGGTCTTCGAGTTTTACGATTGGTATATACGGGGTGGTTACCCCGTATATACCAAACGTAAAACCCTTCAACCCTTTTTAACCCTTTACAGCCCTTTTCTGCTTTAAAAGGTAGCCCCTGTCCTGTCTCAGCTTCTAGACTATCTGTGTACCAAATTTCATTTAAATCGGTTCAGTAGTTTTAACAATATTTACATACAACCTAGCATCCCTTCTTTCAACCTTTTACAACCCTTTACAACCTATTTTGTATAAAAAAGTAGCTTATGTCCTTTCTCGAGCTTTAGACTATCTGTGTACCTAGTTTCATTTAAATTGGCTTAGTAGTTTTAACAATATTTCTATACAACCTATCATCCCTCCATTCAACCTTTTACAACTCTTTACAACCTTTTTGAATGAAAAAGTAGCCTATGTTCTTTCTCAGGCTCTAGACTATTTGTGTACCAAATTTCAATTAAATCCGTTCAGTAGCTTTGGCGTGACAGCGGAACAGACAGACAGACAGAGTTACTTTCGCATTTATAATATTAGTATGGATTACCTGATTACGTTCCCAATTCGCTCTCCTGTCCTAAATTATAGTATCTTGCTTTATATTATTTGGTCAAGGGCGTAATTATCGATTGATTTCAAAAGCTTTCCTTTTTTATAAGAGAAATATTTCAAAGAATGTTTTGTAAAACAGTAACATGTAAGTACAAAGGAGAACGGCAGTTCATGTACAGGCCATTTTTTCTCATGTACCAGGGCTACGTTTATGCAATATCTTTTACATTTAAAATACACTATTTTGCATTTATCAGATTACAATTCCAACTTGTCTTAAATCAAATAATCTTATATATAAAAATAAATCACAAAATGTGTTGGTAAGCTCATAACTCAACAACGCCTGGACCAATTTGGCCAATTCTTTTTTGTTAATGTTCGTTGAAGTTCAAGGAGGGTTTTTACAATGAGAAAAATATGAATAATTATCGGAAATACCCTAAAAACAGCCCTTTTATTTTTCCATGCAAACGTTTTCTAACTAAAACGTACAGTCGAATTGAGCTTTATTGTTATTGTATAAAGTTCATATTGCAAGCACTCACTGTTGTCTAAGCAATGAAGGTGTGTTCCTAACATTAAAGAGTCAATTTGCGCTTTATTAACTCTACATATAGTTGAAATTCAATCATATCTATCAAAACAGTGTGCGTGCGTGCGTTGGAGCACAGAATACATCGTTGGAGGATTTAATGTCACGTTCCGAAATTGAATAGCCACAAAATGTTATAGGTCATTTAGACTTTTTTTGCGATTTGGTTGGCTATGCGACATTATCTATAAAATAATTAGGAACAAAAAACTGCCACTGTACAAATCTTTTTGACAGGACGAAGTCTGTCGGGTCCGCTAGTATAAATTAAAATCAGTACCGCAAAACAGGAAACAAAACGCATTACGAAAACAAAACGCAACACGATTATCAGTACTACATAGAAGAAAAATGTATTAATCGATTGAACGAAATCGATTTTTTGTGCATTTTATTATATATTTTGAATCTTTAGATTAATGTCATGCAAATGGTAGCACAGTGTTTTCTTAATGCAAAAAACTTTGCTTTAAATTATACTTTGAAATCGAAGAATTAACTTTCTCTTCGATTTTGAGTACATTATTATACGTTATTATTACAGATAAGTAAGATGTGCAGAACTGTAACTAATACAATTTTGATGCATTATCTACATATTTCAATGTCTAATATTTTTGTTGCTGTTTGCTACGTGTTCTGTAACTCATATTCATTCTTTTTGAAAAAGATATACAAGGCTTAAAAATAATCAGTTACAAAGAACAAAAATCTATTAACATAACCTCACTTTTTGTATTCAAAACATTGTAACTATTGAATGACAACTTAATAACTGTTTTCTTTTTTTGTCAGTGGCTTTCCAGAAAATTATCATTATTTCGACATATGTTTCATTACAGTACGTGATAATAAATGATGTTCGAAACTCCCATACAAGCTTACCGTTCTCCTTTGGATCTGGATTAAAAGGGCAGAGATTAGTCGAGCACAGATCACAGTGCCACCTTTTGACAACTTGACGTACGAACATAGAAATAAAGGAGATGTCCTCTTATTACAAGGAAGTTGGTTTTTTGTGATCAGCGTTAACTAACAAACACCAAACTACATTAAATTGAAAGCCGAAAAAATATGAAGTATGAAACAAATAAAAGAAATATTTTTACCACCCCCAATTATTTTTAAATAAATAAAACATGTTTTTAAGAAATATTTCATTATGGTCACACCTTAATGATGTTTTTATTAATCTGTGACTACCGGTATCTTACTCTATGTTTGATATTTTCCGTTGAGTTATGACATTGACTGCAGGTGCCTGACTTGTCAGTTGATTTTTTATTAATATTTTTTTCTGGCTCTAGATAACATATATTAAGTAACATAGCAGTCCCTATATTTTGTTAGTTAAAAACTTCTCAAAATTAGAAATATTCGGTTCATTAAAGCAATCATGTATGTATTTAGATTTTTAAAAGGCTTGTTGATAATTTTTTTTAAGCAATGTGTAATTATTGCATTAAAGATATTTCATTTTTTATTATACTAGAATACGAATTATAAAAAATCGGGGGTCTTGAAAATAAGATGACTTACGGCGATTACTTTCATTTAGAGCCTTCTATCCAAATATATCAAATTTACCCGAGTTAGTTACTATAAACCAATATGGGACATCTCCTTTGCCGAAGGTTAAACTATTACAGATTACATAAAGGCTGCTGCACGAACATGTAATCTTAGAAATGAACCAATAACAAAAGATTACACTGTAACAGATAATTAAACGGTCGCGACATGACAATTTAAACTGCGTCTGATAGTCTTCGAGACTAGTTAATATGTCAATAAAGGCTGTTTGCTCCACATTCGTGGCGTCACCTTCATTACTGTTCGCATTTAATTCAGTGAGCAGCGTTGACACAGTCCTTCGCTGCTAAAGGCAACCGATGCGCTGTCATTTTCCTTGCCTGACCAAATAAATACAAAACGGTTGTTATTGATAGAATTGATCAATCATATGCGTATTGACAATGTTATCCTCCTGTCACAGATATCAATGCAGACTTTTGATAGTAAACAAATTATGTCATGATTGAATGAACAGAAATGTTTGAATATTGATTGGTTTTTTGTAAATGTGAGATACACCATATTTTAAACTTTTAGGTATTGAATACCAATAAAGTAAAAAAAATAACAACAAAAACATTGTATATTTACAAAAATAAAATATTTGTACGTACGTCACGCACAGAGGAGTTTTTTTATGGTAATAATTTTAAACTGTCAACAAATTCCTCTGAAACCATTAAGTCTCCTAACCTTAGTTTCTCTTAAGAATCTCTGAACTTTTCTCAGATTGTGAAGGCGCTCGATAAGAAGTGGCACCCTGAACACTTCACGTGCCACACGTGCCGGAAGCCCATCGACGGCGCCAAGTTCCACCAGCACGACGGCGGCGTGCATTGTGTGAAGTGCTTCTCCGAGCACCACAGCCCCCGGTGCCATGGATGCGGACAACCCATCACCGACGTAAGGAGTTTAAATTCTATCTTCGCTATTTAATCATCTTTATGGATTTTCTGACACAGTGGCCATTCTTAAGAGAGAAATATATGTAAAAACAAGTAAAATTTCGTATATACCCTTTTTATTTATTTATTTCATATAAGTCGGGGCTGATGTGCATCACTGCGACCTATTAAGATCTATTGTGACCAGCCTCCTATGTAGGTTCTATGTAGGCCCTACAGTAGCTCCCTTAACTGGGCACTGACCAAGAAAGATAGGATGTTCCCAGTTCGGATTGTTTTTATTTCATCTGGGTCAAGGATGTGTTTCCCCAGGTGTCTGTTTCTTTTGTGAATCAGCGGTTCACAGTAGCACAAGAGGTGTATTGGTGTTTCACGCTCTTGTTCGCAGACTCTGCATGTGTCAGTGTCCTTAAGTTTCATGTATATACCCTTAGTATATATCCACACTCTTAGTATATATGTAAACACAAGTGAAATTTCGTATATACCCTTCCTATATAGCCTAGCCCAAAGTAAGCTCTGTAAGGCTTGTGCTATGGGAACTAGGATAACGGATAGACATAAATATATTATATACATATATAAATATTTTTTTATAGAAATATATATCAACAACCATGACTCAAATCAAATCAAAATTTATGCTTCAAATAGGATTTTACAATCACTTTTGAATGTCATTGGTTCACAAGTCTACGGCGGGAGACCTTGTACTGGAAAGAACCAGCAAGAAAACCAGCAAGGGCTATTTTTTTTCTCCTTGTATCATTACAGAGTCGTCAGTTGGAAGCCGGCTTCAGATACACAGTCTGAACCCAACCTCCGATATAAGTTAAAACAACTAACAAATATATATTTCCGTCACAAGAGTCATATCGCATTAAACAAATCGGATATGTATATGTCCGGTACAAAACAAACATATTATTTATTATAGAATCATTAAAATTATATATCGCAAAATTTACATCCAAGCATGTTTAATCGTTCAGGATGTTAAATATCATAAAAACTACATCCAAGCATTTTTATCATTCAAGAAATCATTAACCTTGTAATACCCTTTTTTCATTAGAATATTTTTTAATATGTGCTTTAAATTCATGAAACGGTAAAGCAGTAATATTTTCTGGAAGTGTGTTATTAAAAGTTACACATTTCCCTAAGAACGAACCTCTAGTTTTTTGAAGCCTGTATGTTGAACAGCAAGTTTATTTTTATTTTACTAAGGTACAAATCGAACCCGGGACCTCAGAGATGGCGACACCTTGAAACCGGTGTACTAACCACTCGACTATGGAGGTCGTCATCGGTATACTAATATATATTATAACATGAAACTAATATAGAAGTTGGGTTTAGAATATTTATCTGAGGCCAGATTCTAAACTGTGTATTATGCACTGGTGGATTCACTTATCAGCTACGCTGTTGAAGTATATGGCCGTACTTACAAAACTTACACAAGCGAGATATATAATCTTCAAACTAGATTTTTAAAATATCTAATAAATAAAAGAGAAAAAAATAAATGTAAAGGAAAATTATAGGCTATTGTATAAAATAACAAAAAATACTACCAGTAGATTTAAAAAATAATATCAAACAGTAGTCTATCATAGTAACGACAATGTAAAAAACCCATAATTAATAAATATAATAGCAGAAGTGTAAGAGAGCGAAAGCTAATTGTACAAAATATAAAAATTGCTATGGAAAACGACTCAATAGATATCTGGTACCGGTTATATTTAATGAGATGGCGTGGTTGAGGGGTGAGTCCAACATGTCAAAGAATGTACTCAAAAGAAAAATGAAATGTACTCTACTTGATAGTATTGAATAGGATATTGTGCTGCACTGTGGTTGTATTGTATAAGGATTAAGTTAAAATTAAGCTCTATAATAGTATGTAGGTACACTTAACTATATTATATAGAATAAGCGCGATTACTTGCCAACAAACTGTTTCAGTTTGGCAGGACTATACATTAGACAAAAAAGTGTGCCAATGTAATTTAACAATAAATTAAAAAAAAAAAAAAAAAAAAATTAACGATTCGGTAAAAATACAGAGGGAATAAAAAATATATACTTCGAAATATAATTGATTGAGAAAACCCCATCATTTTAAAAAGTTTAATGGGTTTAACTAAACGGATGAATACATCGTCTTTATCAACAACCTCATCATGATCTGTAACGCGAAACTACGGTTCTATTTTGCCGTTACTAGCAGAGCACATGTCGAGATCTTTGCAAAATTTATATTTAAAGGTATTCAAATAAGATGAACATGAGTTAATATTAACTAAAAATATTATACGTAGAATGTGGTATCTAGAATCGTTTTAAACCTTAATTTTTAGGGTTCCGTACCTCCAAAGGTAAAAACGGAACCTTATAGGATCAATTTGTTGTCCGTCCGTCTATCAAGACCCTTTTTCTCAGAAATGCGTCGAGATATCAAGCTGGAATTAATATTACATACTCAGGTCTCCTATCTGTCAAAGCAGTGAAAAAAAACAAATTTCTAAGTCAAAGCAATTAAAAGATACGGCCGTTTATATTCCATTTATATTGTATACTAGCTTTCCGCCCGCGGCTTCGCCCGCGTTATATTCGAATTTCCCACAGGAAGGATATGTTTTAAGAATACTGCCATACAACCTTTCACCCCCTCCTTTCATCCTTTTACAACCCTTTTCTGCTTTAAAAGGTAGCCTCTGTCCTTTCTCAATCTCTAGACTATCTGTGTACCAAATTTCAATTAAATCAGTTCTTTCATTAAATCGGTTTTAACAATATTTTCATACAACCTATTATCCCTCCTTTCAACCTTTTACAACCCTTTACAACCTTTTTTATATAAAAAAGTAGCTTGTGTCCTTTCTCGGGCTCTAGACTATCTGTGTCCAAACTTCATTTAAATCGGTTCAGTAGTTTTAACAATATTTCCATACAACCTATTATCCTTCCTTTCAACCTTTTACAACCCTTTACAACCTTTTTTGCATGAAAAAGTAGCCTATGTCCTTTCTCAGGCTCTAGACTATCTGTGTACCAAATTTCATTTAAATCGGTTCAGTAGTTTTGGCGTGAAAGCGGAACAGACAGACAGACAAACAGACAGAGTTACTTTCGCATTTATAATAGTAGTATGGATTTTGACATTTGCAAGGGAATCAAAACCTATAGGGTACTTTCCGTTGACCTAGAATCATGAAATTTGACAAGATGCAATGTTATGTAGCACAAGCAAAGGAAAAACTCGAAAACCGTAAATTAGTAGTTATTTCACAAAAAAAAATACAACATAATTAGGAAAAATAGGATCTTTGGATTTTTTTTCAGGAATCTTTGAGACTTAATTCTAGTAATGAACGAACAATTTACACGTCGACAATTTTTTTAGAGTTAATCTACATTAAAACATATAGCAAAAACATAGAATTCAATTCATACAAATTTCACACACTAACCTATCAAATCGTTCCTTTTAACACATACCGGCAAAATGTGTCATGGCTTCAGCACAGAAGGAACAAGAAGCTCGAGAGGTACCAGTTAAGTTTGCACACGGCGGCAACCTTGAACTTGCGGCGTATCATTCATAAATAACAGTTAAAAAACACCGAATGATTCACGCGACGACGGTTAAGGAAACGCCTTTTGTGGAGCACCGCTAAATGTTAAAACGTTTTAATTTCATATTAGTTATATGCTTGATTGGGTTTTTGTGGAGTGGTTTCACAGTGTATTCTTGGTAATTATTTGGAAGGACTTTACCGCAGTTAGTTTTATAATTGGGTCATTGTGTGTCTTTAAATAATTACACTTCCTATTCACTCCAACCATCCCAGTCCCTCCTGATAGCAGCTTGTTCGGGTTTCTGCCTACCTCTGGCAGTGATACGAGGTTCGTTTATGGGCAAATATATAAATTTTTATAACAAGATTCCACATAGTGTAGCTAAATTGCCTTTTCATAAGTTCAAGGTACATGTTAAATAGAAGCTAATAAGTAAGCTAAACAAGTACTGCTCACACTTCTGAGCTGGAGCCCCCAAATATCAACTCCACCCTTTTGACTCCCTGCAAAGGCGTGCTTTCCGTATCATCGGTGATCCCAATATTACGGCCTCAACAGAGACCTTGGAGCAGCGGAGAGACTTTGGCTCTCTGTGTGTTCTTTATAGGCTCTTTATAGGCTCTTTAACGGAGAGTGCTCTGAGGAACTATTTGCAATGGTGCCATTGTCACCTTTTTATCATCGCACCACCCGCCACCGCAGTAGAGTTCATCCATATCACCTGGAATCGATCTTGTCTAGTACAGTTAGGTTTCAGTGTTCATTCCTTCCGCGTACATGCAAACTCTGGAATGAGCTCCCAGCTGCGATGTTTCCTGAGCGCTACGATATGTCTAACTTCAAACGAGGCTTAAAAAGAGTATTTCTCTCCAGGTAGGCAGCGGCTCAGCTGTGCCCTTGGCACTGCAGATGACCATGAGCGATGGTTACCACTAACTTATCATCAGGTGGGCCATTTGCTCGTCTGCCACCGTATGGAATAAAAAAAGAAAACCTGAATGATGTAAAATGATGCCAGTGCTTGGTGTTGATTTGCAGACATTACATTCAATATTTGTTTTCCCGTATAAATTGTAAACACATATGTACGTTGTATGATAACGACATAATTTATTTTAATGTTGTTATTACTTTTGATAATGCTGATAAGTTTCTTGCGCCCATTCTACTTATCAGCTAAAAAATACGTGCTGAATTTGGACGATTCAAAAGAGCTTTCTATAAAGTCATATTTGAATAAAATTAATTTTTATTTTGATACCAACGGGTGGAGATGTTTAGCCCGTTGCTTAGCAACGCTTCTATGAGGACGTGCTGTGTTATTTCCATCGCCTCCATGCATCTTCTGCATAGTGCGCTGACCGTCATCTCTATTATGAAGAGGTCTTTGTGTCCGGTTATATTAACTATAACTTGACTTCGGGCAAGTAATTTTTCCCTCACACAAAGTGATGTGATAGTAAATTAAGAAGGCGAGAACTTGAGGCTTTTTACACGTTGATCGTGAAGTGGGTGTGAACGTACCAATCACGGCAAGATTAGCTGCCCATTAGGATTGACTCATTGCGGAACGCCGCCTAATAAGGTCGTAGGACGCGCACGCACTTCACTGACTAATTTACTTCCCTCCCTACCGCACTTGTCTCGAATTTAATTTCTTTATAAAGTCAATTAGTATTTAATATAATGGTTATGTGTGTCGGAAATCGGTTCAGCCATTTCATAGATTGGCCGGAACAAATAGACAGACAAACAGGCGACTCCATAAATGCACAGATAAACATCGATGTTTAAAATGTGCTCTTTTTACTAATAAATAGCATTCATTGTATATAAACAGCACGCAATGTCTGCAGATTTAGTATGCCATCACGTTTGTTTCATATAAAGGCGACGAAGCGGGCCAAGGGACGTACCTTGACTAACACCAGATTACTGAAGTAACGGTAATGAAGATAACGACCAGCGTATAGTAAATTATACCTGGCACTGTTTACACATAACCAATCCAATAGTAATAAATGCTTACAGGTATACAAAATGTGTTATTTAAAAGTGATAATACACAAATACGCAAGGTGTTACTATTCGCAATCTATTTTAGTTCAAAGTCGTCTACAAAATTATGTCATGTCTTCAACTCAGCTTACAACGGAAGAACATCTTTATAACGTCGTGAATACTCAGACTAAAAAACCTGTTACAAAGTAAAACAATGTATTGTAGTTTTTCCATCTTTCCTAATTTCTCTTTCTTCAGTAGTGTTTCATCCATTTCTTTCTACACGTCCTAACGTAACTATATTAGGAATCTCTTCTCGATTCTTATTACTAAATCTTCTCTCACACTATTTCGAAATTCATTCTTTATTAACTGAACATTACAAAAACAACAAAATATTTTACTGCTCTACATGAGTCATCAATCAAATAACAGATCATTAATATTTCCGATCTTCACTTTTACGAGTTTTAATGAACCAAATAATTATAGTATAGACGTCGAAGATGAATAATCAGATATAAATATAAAAAGTCATCCACAAATGGTAACAAGTCATGGTTCAACGAGCACCATTGTTACAAGCGGTGACATCATTGTATGTGATCTAAAGAAAACATCTGAATGCGGAGCGCCTTGCTATGTTCTTTAATGAACATAGCAAGGCGCTCACACAACACAACATGTAATCAGAGAATATAACGATACATAATCACATTAACATAAATAAAATATTCCAGTACCCGACCTGCTAAATTAACGTACAGTTTGTCTAGACGACGGTGTCATCTGTAAAAAATCCTCACGCATAATTTTGCTGCCTATTAAAATTTTAAAACTCAGAAAGTCAAAATGAATACAACTCAAATCTCGCGACAAGTTTTTCTAATATATACATTGTAACAAATTAAAATTTAATTGTATTACAAAGGATATTGGTTACGTTTGCTGATTCCGCGGACTTCCGCAAAATAACACCTGCTACAATAGAGTACTAAAATTTAATTGCTTAAATTTTAAAATGACGTTGTAAGTTTTAGTGTAAATGTATATTTTTTTCTTTTTAGCGCATTTAAATAAAATCTTGTTTTTAAAGATTTTTTTATATTAATTTTATTTTTTCTAGTTATTTTTCGCAAGCCCTTTCATTTGATACCCATATTGTATATAACAAAAGAAAATTATCCGCCGATTTGGGTGTTCCGGCATATTGTATTCAGAGTGACGTCACACTTTTTTTTCTAGTTATTCTTGGTGAGCCCTTTTATTTGATATCCATATTGTAGGAGTACATTAATAATAATTGGTCGGCCATCTTGGGTACGCCGCCATGTTGGATTTAGAATGACGTCACACAGTTAATCATGCATTGTCATCCAAACTAAACGTGTATTTTTTTCAGCTCAATCGGTTGAGGGCTACTGCCTTAAAATTGAGATGTAAGATTTGACCCGAATATACGAGTACAATTATTTTGCATGTTAAATAAAAGCTTGTAAAATGGCGCATGTTTCACAAGATTCCGACCCCAGCTTATAGTAATATAATATAATAATAATATATTTATTGTTTCTTTCTTACAAAGAATTTTTTATATTAAGGGATTCCCGAATAAGGCCTTTGGGAGAGCTGGAGTCTGTACTAGGTATAAAACCTGTATTACAGAATCTCCAGGCTCTCAACCTTAAAGATTTAAACAAGATAGCAAGTTTCATAATTATTTACGAAATATCTTTGCTTACGTTTAAATAATTAAAAAAAATCAAATTTAAACTTATCATTAAAACTGTTAATTATATAAACAGACGAAACTGCATAGATTTGATTAAGAAACGTAAGAATTTTACAGTTATGATGATGCACTTCGCACATCAGCAACAGCATGGATTTCTCGATAAACGAAATTTGATCGCTAATATCGAAATCGCCAAATACTAGATACACAGACAGTTACTCTTGCAGAGTGATAATTGATGCTTTTGTCGATTGATATATGTCGATGAAACATCTATTCTACTACGCCTCGATTCTCTCTCTCGATTTATGAAACAAAATAAATAAAAATATTAATATAGACCAGAGGCTCCCAAACTTTTTTGTGTCGTAGACCTTTTGTTATGTTTTCCGGTTTTAAGTAGACCCCTGCATACCTACTTACCTTATATTGAATGTTTGTTTGTTTGTTTGTAAAACTCTTTATTGCACATACACATAAATAATACATTTAACATATTATGTATATGCAAAGGCGAACTTATCCCTGGCGAGATCTCTTCCAGTTAACCTTTGACACATCAAAGAACCTGAATTGGGCAGGGGAGATTGTGATTAAAATATACATATATATCCATACACGAATACATAATCTTATACACTAATATATATAAAATAATATATAAATCTATATACACATATATATTAAATAATAATGTCTACATCCTACAACTTATAAATTTTAATAAATACCTATATACAACTAGCATCCGCCCGCGGCTTCGCCCGCGGCTTCGCCCGCGTGAAATTAGTTTTTGTCAATCCTGGTCCCTTATGTCTAAGGTATCAAGATTCATGGTCTTATCGTCAATTCAACCCCTATTTCACCCCCACACTGGTAAAAATTTCAAAATGCTAGAACAAACGATTTTTTGTTTCTTATGACGTAATATTTGACGAACTTGCATACTAACTTTCAACCCTTATATCACCCCCTAGCTGGTAGAAATTTAAAAAATGCTACAACAAACGTTTAATGATTTCTTATCAAGTGCTTAAATATAAAGATTCATGGTTTTATCTTTTAAAATTAAGAAATCCCGTACAAACTTTCAACCTCTATTTCAAACCCTTCATCCCTTTTTTTCGAAATAAAAAGATAGCCTATGTTCTGTCTCAGGGTCTAAAGATTGTCTGTACCGAATTTCATCAAAATCGGTTGCGAGGTTTAAGCGGGAAAGCGTAACAGACAGACAGACAGAGTTACTTTCGCATTTATAATATTAGTTGGGATAACTTTTTTACTTCATAGCTATTTTTATAAATAATGTATGAATATGTCTTCATATTAGAATATTAATAAATAGGTACTATCAATGTTTTTTGAGATCTAATATCATGGACCCCCATTTTCATTTCATGGACTTCCAATTTTTTTTTTTCGCTGACGTAGACTCTTTGCAGATTATCATAGGGTCGAAATAGATATCTTTGGGAATCGCTGATTAAACTTATTGACGTCAAAACAAACTATAAAAAATATGACTATACTTTATCGGTAACGAAACTGTTCCAATCACTCCGAAATCATCGATCATATAATTGAATTATTATACTAACTTTACCTAGGTATATAAAAAGATTATCGCTAACATGGACACATCATTTCAAATAATTAAAGGTGATGGTCAAAAGGAGAATGCCCAAATTTGCCCCACTGGTCCCAAAGCTATAACAAAATGTAAATAAATATAAAAATAAAATTACGAAATTTAGTGGCATTTATTTCGCAAATAGGCGTGCGAGAGTAAAACACAATAAAATAAAGTGTTTCTTAGAAACGGAAATGGCAATATGACATAAATACGAAACCGAGTAATATGGCCAAAAGTCAAAACGACAAATTAAATTAATTTAAATTCTATTATTAAACTGCACATAATGTAAATTACTGAAAATCAATGAAAAGGCTAAAAATACTGTAATTAAATAAACAAGCTTTCTTATTTCATTAAGTATATTTAATAAACTTATTTTTACATTGCACGTGTGCTTTGTAAAAATAAGTTCTATTTTTTACACTATGGTGTAAGCTGCTAAAAATACACGAAAATGCTAGGAATATACTGTGATTCCAACTAATTACATTATACATACCTTTCTTTTTATCAAAAAATATTTTATGTCAAACAAAATGCATATCGTCGTCTTACAACTTTGCTAATAAATATTAGTGAGCACTCATTTTATTTGTCTAATATCCTTATTTTCGCACGAAGTTTCGACTTATATCTGCTTCATTTAAAAATCTATGCTAATTACGCACACATTAAAAAATTCTCATTAGTGGGCATGCATGAATATGACTGGGGCACAGCTCTTTATAATTTGGGCATTGTCCTTTGTATGGAAGGTGGGCCTGAGTAATGTGCAGCGACGAAACTTTACTAGAGAAGAGTATACATTACCTATTGTACATCATCTGAATAAAGATTAGACTTTAAATATCTCCCGTTTTTTTGTAATTAATAATTTAAATTATTTAATACTTGCAAGTTGATGGCAACTTTGTTTTTTAAAGTTTTTTTCTTTTTATAAATTTGCGCAAGACATGCTGTCAAAGTCGCATTGACAGCGGATGAGTGTCATCATTGGTCACAGACTATGTACATTCAGCGTGGTCAGTAACACAACATGTCTAGAACTTCATTATTTTATAATTACTTACATTTCTTTTGTTAACTATATAACCATTTTTCAATAAGATTTAAATAAATTATCATTTTATATACTTAATTAAAACATTTTAACCACGTTTTGGGATGTGTTTACTTGAATATCTAGTTACTTTCAAACATCATTTACAGAAAAACGGGGGATTTAAAAAAAATATAACAAATCGTAAATTGATGAACTGGCACTTTTTGTCTATGTCCTTTGCTTCATACATTTAAATAAACTAAATTACGTATATACCATTGTGAATTATAGACCACATTTTTAATGGACTACATATTAACGTATTAATATCGCATATACCCTAAAATACGTATAGAAAATATCACGAATGCAAAATATTGGAACATATCAATTACATACTCTCGTTGACAAATAAAATATTGACTCACTTTATATTAATACTATTAGGAATTCGATAACGCAAATTTATTGAGGAAAACTTTATGCTTTAATATTTTGCCCAGCCAAAACTATTTACAGTTTTAGTATAAATGTATTTAAGCTGCCAATTTAACAACAATGCATCTGACTAAATTATTTATAATGTAATTTCTAATAATATGCTTCCCGTAGTATAAATTAGTTTACTTGCATACCGCGTAAAAGCATTTGAAATAATTACTTACATCGACCTCGGACAAAAGTGTAGTAATTCAACTATACCCTTACGTCAAACCTATCTTACCTTCAATTTCCGAACAGGTGCCCTTTTCTTATTATTTTTTCCTTATACAAGTTTATTTAACTTTTAAGGTCTGTGTCTGTGATTTTATATTTGCTTGACGTTCATACATGTCTGTAAAGGCGTATATTATAAATAAAGATTATTTTGATTTTAAGTATCACTAAGTTTTATAATGACAATCAAATATCAATTCAAAACCGGTCAAATGCAAGTCTAATCCAATGTTTTTCTTAATTCTTTATTATATTTGAATTGATTAAATGAAAAAGAAAATTATCATTCCCTTACTTTAGATGTTACGGAGGGGGGGGGGGGGAGGACACTGTGTTTGATGAACAAAAAAGTTTGACTTTCAGTTCTAAGTATGGGGAACCCATTTTTTCTATTTTTGTATAAAAATCTTAATACTTACATCCAGTTTCCACAGTATAGTTACTGGAAAAGTGGCTGTGACATACGGACGGACAGACATGACGAATCCATAAGGGTTCCGTTTTTTGCAATTCGGCTACTGCAATTTGTTTTGACGTGTTGTGTGTAAGGCTTACGTTGAATCAAAACATTTTATTTTTTAATTTTGCTGTATGTGAAGTCTACTAATACGCACTGAAGGCCAGCGTGGTTGACTAAGACCTTAGCTGTGTAGGATATGGAATCGAGATAATGATGAACTAACCTAATAACTTACTCCAAGATCAAATAACAATCTATAATAAATAGGACAGTGCAATAATAGTTATTTATGCAACTGTTGTATAATCAGGGGTATCACTCATGTGATACTATTATCACATTCAAAATCAAAATCAAAATCAAAATAATATTTATTCAACATAGACCTTTACAGGCACATATTGACGTCAACAAACAAAACAAAAAAAAAAGCTTAAATAAAAATAAAAATAATAAAAAAAAAAAACAAAAACCTTGTCCGTACGTACGAATAAGGAAAAAAAAAAGAAAAATATATTGACTCGACACCTGTTCGGAAATTGGGAGAGCCTTCTCGAGAAGAACAGGCAAGAAACTCTGAAGGTCTATTTTTTATCTCCTCTTTTCAATGTTAATAATTATAATAATATAATATAACAATACAATATAGTATAAGATACAATCATACCTAATACGATTACAGTCGTATGTATGTTTACATACACATATAAAATAATACAATATTATAAATAATGTTACCAAACATGGCTCTATGAAGAGTGTCCCTATTCCCAAATACTGTGATCATTTAGATAGTCACTTACTTTATAATAACCTTTACTCATGAGTGTATTTTTGATATGGATTTTAAATTTATATAAAGGCAAATCAATGACACTTTGCGGAAGCTTGTTAAACATAGATATACATTTCCCCAAGAACGAACAGCTAGTTTTATGGAGTCTGAACATTGGAACGGCAAGTTTATTTTGTTTCTAGTATTCACATTATGTAGATCATTGTTTTTATTGAATTTATCATAGTTACTATGTACAAAAACTAAATTATCATATATATTGACTAGCTAAAGTTAAAATATTCATTTCTTTGAACAATTCTTTTAGGGATTCTCTACAGTAAAAAGCACGAATCGCTCTTATTTGAAAAAGGAAAATACTCTCAATGTTAGCCGCTGATCTCCATATCAGCAGTCTATAGGACATAACACTGTGAAAGTAGCTGAAATAAACAACTCTTGCCGTTTCAACATTAGTTAAAAGTCTAATCTTTTTCACTGCGTACGCCGCTGAACTAAGTTTGATTGCCAAAGTTTCAATATCTGGATCCCACTGTAGTCGTGAATCTAACGTAATGCCTAAGAATTTAGTATTATTCACCAAGTCAATGACATCACCATTCATATTTAAACTAGTATCAACCTGCCTTACATTGGGCAAAGAGAATTTGATACATTTTGTTTTCTTAGAATTTAAAGATAAATTATTAGTTGTGAACCAATACAGAACTCTCGAGAGAGCACTATTTACATCGTCATAACATTCCTTTTGTCTATCAACTTTGAATAGTAAAGAAGTATCATCTGCAAACAATACTGTCTCACACGATTCTGTAATGTAGTAAGGAAGGTCATTTATATATATTAGAAACAGTAGAGGACCCAATATTGATCCCTGGGGAACCCCCATAGTTATAGGCGAGCTAGCAGATTCTGATCTATTAATAACGACTTTCTGCAATCTGTCTGATAAATAAGATTTTAAAAGGCTAACAGCTCCATCCGAAACACCATAATGTCTAAGTTTACTTAAAAGCGTTTCATGACTCACACAGTCAAACGCTTTGGAAAGGTCGCAAAACACTCCAATTACATCCCGCTTGCCCTCCCATGCGTCAAAAAATGTTTCATAAGTGCAGTTCCGGCATCGGTAGTGGATCTACCTTTGGTAAAGCCGAATTGGCTTTCATGCATGAATCTGTTTGTTCTCAAGTGACCTATTAGTTGATTGTAAATAACTTTCTCGAAGATTTTGCTGAAAGTAGGTAATATGGATATAGGTCTAAAATTTGAGGGATCTTTTTTGTTACCCGATTTGAAAAGTGGTATTAATTTACTATATTTCATTAGATCAGGAAAGATACCCTCATCAATACAAGAATTAAAAATTTGTGCTAACAATGGGGCTAATTCATCGATGACAGATTGAATTATGTGAGTTGATATACCCCAGAGATCTTCAGTTTTCTTCTTGTTAAGTAAACGGAATGTTTTCTTAATTGAAGAAGCATCAATATGGCTAAATTTGAATGATTCACTGCACCTATTCACACTTGACTCCAGGAGGGTGACGGCTAAACTAGGAGATGAGTTAAGATTACTGGTAGTTATAGCAGGAATTTGAGAAAAATAATCAACAAATGCATTCGCAACTGCATCGTCCGACTTGATAGTCTTATTATTAATTTCTAAAGAGAAAGAGTTCCCAGAGCTTCTACTTTTTCCCGTTTCCTGATTTATTATAGTCCATGTAGTCTTAACTTTGTTCTTTGACATATTTATTTTATTTGATATGTATAAAGATTTAGCACATAAACAAACATTTTTAAAAGTCTTTGAGTATTTTTTTACATAATCTAAAAAGGCAGGGTCGACAGAAGTAGTTTTTAAAGCATATAAGTTTTTAACCCACATTCGTGTTTTAATACCTAATTATAACAGTTGCATACAAGACTTTATCTACAATCATGATGTGAATCCTCTATAAAAGATTCTCATACCATAGGGTGTTGTACAGTGTTGTAAGAACTATGTAAATTCAAGAAAAGTCTAATTGAGAAGCATGTAAAATAAACAAACCTTAATAAGTAAAAGAATTATTTATTGTAATAATTATTTACATTTTGGATCGTACAATTATTGAAAGGCGCTTGAACATTTGCACCTTGTTGAATGTTGGCAGAACCTGATGTACTTGGAATATTTATATTCACCACTTCATTATTTCTATTTTCTATAAAATTTAAAATTTGATTTGACACGTGGATTTTGTTGGATATAGAGTCATTAATGTAGCCTTCAGCAACAGATGTAGATTTTGTGGAATCCGCAACAGATGTGGATTTCCATCCGCCGTGCCGTTTTAAATGTCATTGCATGAGAATGTTCTTTTTTTTGAAATTCATAATAGCACGCGTTTGGATGATATAATAATCATAATATCATTGAGTGTTTTAATGTTGGCAATAAGCTAATTGTTATAGGTTCTTTTATAGACGATCAATAGCATGATAGTAGATAATAACTATTTATTTATCTGCTTCAGCGCGTGATCCAAGCGCTGGGCGTTTCGTGGCACGCAAACCACTTTGTCTGCGGCGGTTGCAGGAAAGAGCTGGGAGGCGGTGGCTTCATGGAACAGGTGGGACCTTTATTTATTGTAAGAGGGTGGCACACTGCCATGATTTTCAGTATTTTTTGAGATTTTCACTGTCATCAGCCAAAATGAGCACATTAGCTGGCGCCCGCGACTACGTGCGAGATTAGTATTTCGCGTAGCTTATATTATCGTGGCGTATATCTTTGTAAAATGTAACCTATATGTTATTCTGATGTGTAAGCTATATTATTGTAAAGTTTCATTAAAATTCATTCAGTAGTTTTTACGTGAAAAAGTATCAAACATCCGTGAAAAAGTATCACACAAACTTTCGAGCTTATAATTGTTTACGCCCTGGCGGCATGATGGCATTTATCATTTAGAAGATTAACTCAAATGATATGTTGATGATATTTAATAATTGTAAAAACTACATGTGGAAGTTTGTACGGAAATATAAACAATTTTACACAAAGCGTGAAGACATCTTATATATAAAAATGAATCGCAAAATGTGTTGGTAAGCTCATAACTCAACAACGCCTGGACCAATTTGGCCAATTCTTTTTTGGTAATGTTCGTTGAAGTTCAAGGAAGGTTTTTACAATGAGGAAAATTCGAATAATTATCGGAAATACCCTAAAAACAGCCCTTTTATTTTCCCATGCAAACGTTTTCTAACTAAAACGTACAGTCAAATTGAGCTTTATTGCTATTGTATAAAGTTCATATTGCAAGCCCTCACTGTTGTCTAAGCAATGAAGGTGTGTTCCTAACATCAAAGAGTCAATTTGCGCTTTATTAACGCTACATATAGTTGAAATTCAATAATTTCTATCAAAACAGTGTGCGTGCGTGCGTTGGAGCACAGAATACATCGTTGGAGGATTTAATGTCACGTTCCAAAATTGAATAGCCACAAAATGGTAGCCACAAAATGGTAATGGATAATAGGTCATTTAGACTTTTTTGCGATTTGGTTGGCTATGCGACATTATCTATAAAATAATTAGGAACAAAAAACTACCACTGTACAAATCTTTTTGACAGGACGAAGTCTGTCGGGTCCGCTAGTTGTAAATATAATTGATGGTGCCAACTTCACGAGTGAAAATGAGTTCTTCGAGTACCCTCAGCTCTGCTATAAAAATATATAATAAATTGCCTAATATATTAATAAATGAAACCAGTGATACAATATTTATAAATAAATTGAAAAATTCCTTAATTAGTAACTGCTATTAGAGTATTAATGAATATTTTAACGATAATACGTACTTTCATTATTCAAAACAATAATGTTTATTAAATTGAAATACTATATAATACTATATACCAAAAATATTAATACTCAATGAAAACTGAATTTGATTATAATAATAAATTGTAATATTAGTTTAATTATGTTAATTTCAATATGAATTTAATTAAGTTAATTGTAATTTTACTTTAAGTGAATAATATTATATACTACTTCCTCTCTCTTAACATTGGTCTTAAATTTGTATTTTTGTAACATCTGTTGTAATTGTAATTTATTACATTATGGTTTGGCAATAAATGATTGCATATTGAATATGTTCTGTTGTTCCAACTGACGTCGGCAATGCAATGGGCGGCCGTAGAATGACGATTTGACAGCACCGAGGAGTAGTAAAATTGCTGCAATATATCTTCTAGGCGTAAACTATAATATAAGTAAAGATAATATAATATAATATAAGTAAGGATATAAGTAATATAAGTAAGGTTACTTATATATAATATAAGTAAGGATAATAAGCAAAATGTATAAAATTCTCTTTGCCCAATGTAAGGCAGGTTGATACTAGTTTAAATAAGAATGGTGATGTCATTGACTTGGTAAATAATACTAAATTCTTAGGCATTACGTTAGATTCACGACTACAGTGGGATCCACATATTGAAACTTTGGCAATCAAACTTAGTTCAGCGGCGTACGCAGTAAAAAAGATTAGACTTTTAACTAATGTTGAAACGGCAAGAATTGTTTATTTCAGCTACTTTCATAGTGTTATGTTCTATGGACTGCTGCTATGGGGATCAGCGGCTAACATTGAAAGTATTTTCCTTTTACAAAAAAGAGCGATTCGTGCTATTTACTGTTTACGGGCTAGAGAATCCCTAAAAGAATTGTTCAAAGAAATTAATATTTTAACTTTAGCTAGTCAATATATATATGATAATTTAGTTTTTGTATATAGGCAGGGGAAAAAAATTGAACGATTCAAAAGAACTTTCTATAAAGTCATATTTGAATAAAGTTAAATTTTTATTGATTTGATTTAATTTTGATGATAAAAAAGAAAATGTAGCTCATTGACGTGCGAAATTAAAATCCAATCGGTATTTAAATATTTGCAAGCGTTCTGCCAGCCGCAAACTGCTAAAGATGGCGGAATTTCAAAAAAAAATTAAAAATAAATGCTTTCTCCGTAATTTTTTCTCGCAGCTTTGCCATTCGTTATTCCATTTTTAATGCGACAGACAAACAGAGTTACTTTCGTATCTCTAATATTTGTAAAGATTTACGGACTCGTAGATATAATTAAATCAAATCACATTTATATTTAGATGATACAGAAGTGTTTCAAAATTTATAAGAACGAGTACTATAACGTATTAAAACTTTAGTCGCTCAAGTAATAACTAGTTACTGCCTAATTTTCCATTCACGACTGTATTGAAAAAAAATAATTACATATATATTTTTTTTTAATGTATCACGATATTATATCGGATATAAGGTTTTGGTTCAGTTATTTTGACGTGAAACGTCTTTAAAATCGCACCGAAACATATGGGTACCAGGTTTAAAAAGTGGACCGTAACGAAAAGGTCTATATCATCGTACCTTAATAATTAAAAAAACTATTAGTCTTAGAAACAAAAATGTGGTGTGAATATTTCACTTATATAGTCAGCTCGCTGTTGTGACATTGAGTTTTTTATTAAAATACTTAAAACACCGTCAATCTTGTTTTTATTTCAATCTTTTACCTTAAAAACGATTTCCTAACATAGACGTTTCACGTTAAAACCAACGGCCGTGTGCCCCGGCACAGCCCCACCCGATTTTTTTAGTCTATATAAATAGGAAAGATTTTTTGTTTGTAACGAATAAACTCATTAACTATTAGAGTAATATAAACAAAAGTACGTACATGAATAGATTAAAACTCGGCGAACAATATAGGATAATATTGATTACGGAAAAAATATAACTTTTCTGAAGGAAGCCTGAATGAAAAGATAGTTCTATTACTATTATAAAGGCGAAAGTTTGTAAGTATGGATGTATGGATGTTTGTTACTCTTTCACGTAAAAACTACTGAATGGATTTGAATGAAACTTTACCACAATATAGCTTATACATCAGAATAACACGTAGGCTACAATTTTTGAGGTTCCTAAGGTCGTAAAAAAAAACACATTTTTTGCGCTTACATTTCAAACGCTGACTGAATCCTACAAGATAGATCAAAACAATTTACTACAGTATTGTACAACTTAAAAAGGTCTACAAAAAAGTCCGTGATGGTATATGTTTATCTCTTAGGAATAACCCACAAAAGGAAAAAGATCGTTAAATGTAGTTTATAGGAGCATACTGCAGTAGCTACCTATAGGCCTATGATTAGGGCTCTGCAGTGCTTAGTTACCGTATTTCTTACTTATTACTAGACTAGACGGGACGAACCTGAAGTCCACGCGAACGAAGTCGCGGGCAAAAGCTAGTATTTAATAAGAAGTTCGCGCGCTTGCAGGCCGGGCGGCCGTACTGCGCGGCGTGCTACGCGGACAAGTTCGCGGCGCGCTGCAGCGGCTGCGCCAAGCCCATCGTGGACAAGGCCATCATCGCGCTCGACGCCAAGTGGCACCGCGACTGCTTCACTTGCAAGGTGACTACCGGCTGCCATCTAACACGATTATAACTTGTTGCACGGTTGCAGGTGGTAATATTCCTATAGCCACATGCGAAGCGGTAACCACACTCTGGATACTAGCTTCGGCAGTGGCTTCCGGCCTTCTTCGCCGCCTCGGCGCCAGTGATCTCAAGTAACCTGGCGCCGGCGAGGGTCTGGCGCAGCCCCATCCTCTCTATACCAAGGCCCGCAAGGTCTACAGACCTGCGGGCCTTCCCTAATGCCTTCGTGTAGATCACCCCCTTCTCGACGGCCGCAGGGCGCAATGAGATAATCACAGCAGCCGTCTTAGGGGGGGACCAGTTTTGGTATCGCGACAGCCGGCCTCGCCTTTGGGGCTGGGCCGGCTGGGGCGCGCTTAGCCGGAGCGCGCGGGGTCTTCACCGCTGCGGTGAAACGCGGCAAGTAATATGGGTGGATAGCACTCCGAATAAGCGCTGGAAATCTTCTTCACTTATGACACTACACAAATTTGACTGCAAAGATATGGTAAGAGACCTACTTCGAACCACAGCTGGTAAATAAGCCTGTGGTTCGCCTGATGGGAAGCGATAACCACAGTCTAGATGCCAGCTTCAGCAGTGGCGGCATTGGCGTACTGCTGCACCTTTACACCGTGTAGCCAGGATTAAGATAGCGCTCCGATTAGGCGTAAGCAAACCTCATTCACTTTTAAGATTATACCCAACTTGACACGTCTCTTGAATGCAGTCTTCTGCGAAAGCCCCACCCCAGGCCGCTGTTTATTAAACAGTTTCATTCTCCATTCATTATTCATGCTATGGGGATTCCAAAAGAAACCGGCAGTACGTGACTTTCAAAGTAAGTCGCTTTCCACTCACCACTAGACTACCCGGATATCCTTTTACTACTACGGACTGCTTCGATAGCAGAGTAAGATATAGTATTCAACTTGAGGAGGGGGTTATTTACCAGGCGGAACTGTTAAGCTCAGAGACTAACTTCGGACGGTGTATGAGTATGCAGATTTGTAGCATAAGGATCAGGTCAGTTAGAAAAGCTTGAGTTGAAAAACAAAATGAAACCTATTTAGAAGACATAACGCCTTATAATATGGTCAAGACAAGAGAAATTCTAGGTGGAGAAGATGTGTGAAGGTGTGGAATTCGTAATGGTGTCTTCTAAGATGTTGTCGTCGCACCAATGATCTGGTATAGTGCAGATTGGTTTTACTGTTCATTTTTTTTTATATAGATGCGGACTCTACTATGAGTCATGTCTGCAAAGAGTTTAAGCTTCAGGCTAGGTTTAAAAAACCTGTTTGCGTTCTGCTTACACCGTTCTGCTAATGTTGGATTATCACTCTTTTATTATACATCATTTTTATAATTTAAAAAGTCCGTTGCCTTAATTTATAGACTATTTTTATTATTTATCGAAGAATTATTTATTATATTTGGCACGAGTATCTTCAGATAGGCAGTGACTTGGCAGTGCCTCTAGCATTACAAATGTCTACGAACGATTGGTTGCCATTTGCTTCACTTTTTTTTTTTTCCCTGAGGAAAATGCATTAAATTGCATACCCCGGCTGTGGCGAGCCGGCGGTTATGTGGGGCTCTCCTCCCCAGAAGGGGGAGACCTACCCACTAAAAACCTCAGAGATGGCCATCCTCAGGCATATAGGGAGCCCCCGGGAACATCAAGCAACTTCCAGGAACCCTCAGCCTCCGCTCCCCTGCCTAGAGGGGAGCCCTCCTCAGGGATGGCCATCCTCAGGCATATAGGGAGCCCCCGGGAACATCAAGCAACTTCCAGGAACCCCCAGCCTCCGCTCCCCTGCCTAGAGGGGAGCCCTCCTCGGGGGAGGCTACACTACCACCCCCGGTCTCCTCCACCAACGACGCCCCCGGCCACGAAAGGGGCGTGGTCCAAGACGGGTCGCCGAAGCAGTCGTGACTTCCTCGCGCCCGCCGGCGACCCGCGGCGGCGCCGCAGCTGTGCTACCGAGCCCGGCGCCGCCTTCTTCGAGCGGGATCGGCCATCTCCCGACCCCGCTCGGCGGCCTCCTTCTGGAGCATCACTGCTTCACAGAAGGAGACCACAGCCCTCCAACCTCCCTCGTCCGCCAGCATTGCCGCAATCAAGGCCGGCGGAGACAGATCGCGCCCGATCTCTGCGACCAAGACTCGGCGCTCGGAGGCCCACGCGGGGCACTCCGCCAGCGTGTGCTGGGCCGAGTCAAAGTCGGATGCGCAGTGGTGACAATGTGTCGATCCCTCCCGTCCTATTCGACACAGATACTCACCGAAGCAGCCGTGCCCGGTGAGTATCTGAGTCAATCGGTAGGTGAGCTCCTCCTTCCCGTGGAGCCAAGCTTCGAGGTGCGGGAGTACGGCACCGCCGGCCCGCTGGCGCGCGCAGGTCCGTAATTCGAGCTGCGCACGCCAGGCCGCCACAATCCGTCGGCGCCACTCCCGCTTAGGCACTTCGTGCGCGGGTTCCAGGGCGCTCCCCCCATCGCCCTCCCCCGGTCGACACGCCACGACGCATACGTCGCCGCCATTTGCTTCACTGATAAACTGATTTGAAAATTCATTACGATTCCAGAAATGCCGCAACCCCGTCACGGACGCCACGTTCTCCGTGATGGACAACAAGCCTCTGTGCGGCAAGTGCGCTTAAGACAACGACCGCAGACAAGACAGATTATCCGTAGACACTATTTATTGAAACTAGACGATGTAATAGTATTAATGGTACAGAGTAGGAAGCGTGAGCTGAAACAGATTTTTAATTTGTCAAATATTTCCAGATCAAAAGTTAAATCATAAAATGTATCGAGATTAAAAGTCTCATGAATTGCATTTATATTTTTCAATTATGTAACTAAATTCAAAATTTACTATTCAATAGATATTTATATAATGTTTATTCTAGCGGGCAGTACAAAAGTTAATGAAAGCACAATTTTTTAAATAGATTATCATTGCTTTAAGCATACGAAAGTGATATATTTTTCCATAAGTGAAGTGTTTTTCTACATTTTCGGGAACATAATTCGTGTCGTCATGGATTAATTATCATATTAATAGTATTTCAAACGACATTTATGTGTTACAGCGTGTTTAACTGGACCTCCTATAAAAGGATGGTTTAATATAAGGGCATATAAAATATAAATAACACCTTTAGCGCACCGTCCATACCGAGTGTATACTAACGCAAAATAAATGCCCAGAAAATGTTATTTTTACATTTTAAATATTATAAATTATTTAACACAAAGTAATGTAAGACGTGCTACTATAGCGCCGTCTATAGAACCTATAGAAATTTGTGTGAGTGTATATCTCATACACCGGCCAATACGTTTGGCATGTTCAGATAATTGTTTTGTCAAGAATTTAATGAACTATCGTGAATAGTAAATAATTCCTTATTTACTGATTTCTCAGGTATCGTATTTTAGACAAAAAAAAATACCATAAAGATGAGAAGAAATAAGTTGTACATTCTGTATATGAGGGATATATTAGTCAAATATCAAAGACAACAATAAAAAATACGAAAAGTTACTAAAAAGGTAATCCTCGTCATTTAGACGAAGTAATCATTTTTGAGGCCATACCTTGTGATAGTTATAAAACGTCACGAATAAATCAAATTTCAATGATGAATTAATATAGTGTGGTGCATCGGAAAACATCGAAACTTGTGTCATAAGGTTCATTGCAATTTATTTTTATGTCACAACATATATATATCACAAAGAGATAAATAAGCAAAGCAGTATTTTAAGCGATTCGCTTAACAAGTGCATAAAGACATTTCGTTGTAAATAATTATAAGTGTGCATACAGTGAAAATATTTATTGACTAATTAATAATCTATCATAATCTTATTATGTGGTTACGCTAGATTTATTTTTGTACGCTTCATTGTAACAGATTTTAATAAATATTTTTGGTTACTAATATTTTTTTTTTAATACGAGTAGACTTGACAGTTAATGTCAATATGACATTAATGACATTAACCGTTAACAGTCACTGACAATTTTGTCACTAATTGATGACGCAATTGAAACCCCGAGTAATTATTAACCAACCATTCGCATACGAGCACTAGCGGCTCATTTTCGTCGATAATTCAGGCGATTTTTAGTATGTGAGTAGACTCCGAATACAGGTTATTGCGTAATACATTTATTTATTTTATTTATTTATTTATACACTTTATTGTACATGTAGTAAAACATATTGTTATTAAGACTATAAAGTAAACAAAAGGTGGACTTATCTCTAAAAGAGATTTCTTCCAGTCAGCCCTAAGTAGTGGAAGTAGTAGAACGGTGAGATGACTCAAGTGTATTCGAGTCTAGTATTAATTTTTAATTAAATATTTATTTTAACAATATGTATATCTAAAAGATAACACCTATACAGTATATACATACTTACATATATATAATAGATATAATACATACATAAATATTAAACACAAATATATAAATATTAATAGATATATTACATACATATTACATAAAAAATAATAAAAAATATATAAATAAGATAATATAAAAAATTTACAGATCAGTACAAAACGATGGAGTTGTTGAAATATAATGACATACGTTACCTATGTGTTGATTTGCGAAAGGTAATAATTTTTAAGCTGACGTTTGAACGAAAATATGGATGGACAGTTTTGTATATTAGTTGGGAGTTTATTCCAAAGTTGAGCGGCATGAACGGAGAACGAGTGAAAGAAGGAACGGGAGTTAGTAACGGGAAGCTCAAGCATTCTTGTATTATATATAATATGAGCTACATATATTAATCGAGACACGGCATGCAGGAATACCCCGTATTATAAAGATCCATTCATAAATAGAAATTACCCGAATTTAGCTCTAACGTCTAATAAAAATTCCGGACCGCACTTTTTACATTTGTATGTGTATATTTAGACTGAAAGATAAAAAACAGACTAAGACCTAATTTCACCATACTCTGTTTGTTAAAATAACGTCTTGTTAAACCGTTAACAGCTTGTTAGAGTTAGCAAGTGTCCCACCATGTGCAAACAAGAGATTAGTTAGCTTGATGGACTGTTAAATTTAATGACTGCTCTAGTGGTTCGTTAATCTGTAACAGACGATTATTTTACTGTCAAGATGGACGCGGCGTACAATTTTATTATGGATGACGAAGATTTTTTAACAAATTTAGATACTTTAGACAGCATAGTACGACGTCCGAGGATTTTTAAAGAACGGCGTGACTATTTCGACGAATACGACGATGTCGATTTCTGTACAAGGTTTCGTTTGTCTAAAGAAACTGCTATGAATGTATTGGAGTTAATTGAAGACAAACTGGAATTCCCATCAGACCGGTCAGTAAATAATGCTAATTTCGTTATATAGGTACCTACCACGAACGAAAACACCACGAAACGTCAATCAAATATCTACACCATGGAATTATTTAATAAATAATAATAATATTTTTTTTATAATTCCATGACCTACACAAACAATAGAGAAATAACCTGGCAAAACCAAATATTATGCGCTTGCTTTAGAAACTTATAGAGAGAACGACAATTTAATTTGTTCACATTGTATTGCTACTTGACACATTATACGACCAGTAGAAATTAGACGCATTTCCGTATAGTAAGAGTGATGCACGACGACACTATTATTTGGTTGTATTACAAATTGAATGAACGTTTCGCAATTCATTCAGTTAACGGTTGATTTAGTAATGGCTTGTTAATTTTACAATGTAGGATCTAGAATAACTTAACAACTCTGTTGATTTTAACAAGCCATTACACAACAGACGATTAGTTTAAGTTTGGTGAAATTAGGTCTAAGGCTTAATCTATATAATTATTTATATTTCATTTAACTCTCTTTTAACTAAACTGTGGAATAAATTGTCACCTTCAGTATTTCCGAACCGATGCGTTATCAATACCTTAAAAAAAAGAGCATATTCTCAAGGCCGGCAACGCATCTGTGACTCCCCCGGTGTTACTTACCATCAGGTGATCCGTTTGCTCGTTTGCTGCCTTATCTTTATATATATAAATCTTCTGTACGTGTGTTAGTTAGGGTTTGAGAATGGTTTAAATTCACAATACGGTCATCTAGATATTGTTTTTCAAGCTAAATTATTTATTTTAAAATATTTGAGACAACATGACATCTGAGACATTTGACAGGACAACGTCTTTCGGGTCAGCTAGTCCTATATAAATAAAGAAACATTATGTTAACGTTTATTTTTAAACTAGATCTATTGTGAGGATATGATATCACGATTTCAATTCTATCAATCGATAGCTATCGACTTACGTGGCGTTTTTTTTTTTACTTACCTTGATCTTGTTATTTTCGGATGGAGCTCCAGCAGCGTGTATCTGATTACCAAATCTTTCAGTTTCATTGTCTTCATTATGTTTAGAAGTCGGAGCAGGCAATGATACGCCTATTTATAACAAAATAGCAGAATATTAGACAATAATGAGTTCTATAGCTAAGTTCGATTGTAATTAAAAAATAGTTGAGGTTCTTTGCTGCTTTTTAATGTTATCTTAATAAAGCCGCATTGTAATTTCTTTATATGTTAATTACAATCGAATTGTTGGGTCATCATTAAACCATAAGTGGTATAGTATCCCCCTACATGTATTTATTGTATAAGCAGAAACTTACTTTTTTACCATATTACGGTCACCTTACGAAGAGGAGAGTACTGGTAACTGAGATACAAGCCTCTGCTTAGTTCAGGCAGCAGTCTCTCACAATCTAATGGAAAACTTATGCATTGTCTATATATTTATAAGCTGTCACATGTAGATTGTGGGAGATTCATCACAGCTCATATACGTCCCCACCGAGGGGCTCGAGCCTACCCTAATTACGTTAGGGCGATTAGGCCTTAGTCAGCCACGCTGGCCCAGTGCGAGTTGGTTGACTACGTACACCTTTGAATCGCTTCGCAGATGTACGCAGGTTTCCTCACGTTGTTTTCCTTCACCGTAAGAGCGTCGGATAAATGTACATATGAAATTCGGAACGAAAAACACATTGGTACACGGTGGGGATTAGATCGCGGGCCTCCCGATTCTATGCGGCACATAAACCAGTGCCGAGACCACAGCGCCACCGACGCTATTAAACGCTGTGGGAGATAAATAAATTAAATTATTAGTAGGTATATTTATTATATCATCTTACGTATATATTTATTTATAGCATTACATGTATGTATATATATATATATATATATATATATATATATATATATATATATATAGTATTGTATGTATATTCATGGTATATATATGTTTGTCTTATAAATAATTAATATTCTTTAACAGTTTTGGTTGCTTTGACGTTACTCATTATAAGTAGCATTCCGTAGACACTCACAGGTTGGCTGGAAGAAATCTCTAATAGAGATAAGTCCACCTTTGCGAACCACATTGTTTTTCTTTTTTTTTTCTTTGTAACTAATTATGGCAACAAAGTATATATATAGGTATTATTACTTACTATTATTAATAGTAAGCAATATTCGACCATATTTACTATGTGTCTCTAATAAATACTTATTTAAAATTCGTAAATAAAATTATTATCTATTTATTTAATAAACATTTAAATCGACATAATCGTGGCTCCATGGTGATAATCATGCCTAATTTACTTTTTATAATAATACTGTTTGAAAACGGATATAAAAAACCGGAGTCACACTGAGGAAGCAGTTTATATGATTACATCTATACTATATATATTTAGATTACATTACATAGATTAGATTAAATATATACTACATGTAAAAAAAACACTGTATTATAAATAAATGTATAGTGTAATCGTTTAGATGTCACTTTATAATTGGCTTTTGCTCATGAGTGTGTTTTGATGTTTACAAACATCTAAGTCCAAAGAAATTTATCCACCGTTTAAAAGTCTATCACTTACTAACTAATTGCCGGAGTTGTCTCATTTTTGGAAAGTGTAGCTTAAAGTCCAACTTACAGATCACTGTAGGTATTCGAAATGGTCACCATTAACATCCACACAGTAGCGATGCTGCCGAACTGCAGCACTAACTGAATGCAACGTGTTCAGTTGGTTATTGGCACATGAATGTATGATGGATTCTTGAAGTTCATCCAATGTGCGTGGCTTTTCTTGATAAACAACGTCGGTTCAGTTCCTCACAGGTAAATGCACAGTTAAGTCTAGGGAACGGGGAGATGGCCGATCCCGCTCGAAGAAGGCGGCGCCGGGCTCGGTAGCACAGCTGCGGCGCCGCCGCGGGTCGCCGGCGGGCGCGAGGAAGTCGCGACTGCTACGGCGACCCGGGATGGACTACGCCCCTTCCGTGGCCGGGGGGCGTCGTCGGTGGAGGAGACCGGGGGAGGTGGTGTGGCCTCCCCCGAGGAGGGCTCCCCTCTAGGCAGGGGAGCGGAGGCTGGGGGTTCCCGGAGGTGGCTTGGTGTTCCCGGGGGCTCCCTACATGCCTGAGGAAGGCCATGCCTGAGGTTTTTAGTGGGTAGGCCTCCCCCTTCTGGGGAGGAGAGCCCCACATAACCGCCGGCTCGCCACAGCCGGGGTATGCAATTTAATGCATTTTCCTCAGGGGAACAAAAAAAAAAGTCTAGGGAACGTGGTGGAACACAGCCCCTGGCTTCAAATTTGTCTTGAATGCGACAAATCGTTAAACGTGTCGGTGGATCTGTTTGAACCTCATTTGGCCATTGCCTCTGAACCTCATTAATGTTTTCGTACTTAAAATACCACTTCAAAACAGATTTCCTTTCATCGAATGTAAGCCTTGAGCCAGCCATGCTTACTCGAATCACTAGGTACAAGTAACAACAAAACACTGACTATCCAGCGACTATCATCTGACAAAACGAATCAACACAATACAATGCTTGTATGGTGATTGCCAGACCTCAAAACTATTACATCAGCGATTCCCAAACTGGTCTATATGAAAACCTGCAAGGGGTCTATGCAGCGAAAAAAAATTGGGGGGGTCCACGATATTAGATCTCAATTAACACTGTTATTAGTATCTATTTATTTGCATTATACTATCTTCCAATATAAAGACATATACATTATTTATAAAAATACTTTTGAAGTAAAAAAGTTATAATATATGTTTATAAAATTTTGTAACTTATAGGTTCAATATCAGGTAAGTAGGGGGTGTACCGGAAACATGACAAAGGGTCTACGACACAAAAAAGACACAACTCCGGCAATTAGTTTGCAAGTTATGAAGTTTTAAACAGAGGATACATTTTTTTGGAGCTCTGTATATTTCCTTATAAACCGAGCATACCTTTGGCGCCATTTTCGTTCACTTTAATGCTTCGTGGAGTTCTAGGGCTACTCTTCCCTCGCACGTGGGGCGAAGGTCTTCCAGGAGAATGAAAGTTCTTCCCACAAATATATTCAACTTCCTCCATTAATTTATCTTTACGGACGACATTATTTATCAGCGTCTCTTGTAATATGTTAGTATTATGAAATTCAGCACTCTTTTCCTCTCGCATCTTGGGTTGCATATTGAGTCGCGGCGTCTTTTCGCACGGTCGTGTAGACTTGTTGCCGCTATGAAGCGTTTCGTTGCGGCACTTCGGAGTAGGGGACCCTTCGAGGCGTGGTGTAGTTTCGCAGCTCGCACGATTCGATGTACACTAATACACCAAATGGTTTTACACTAAAATGAACCCTTTCCGGCTCTGTACGAAACTGAGTCATCGTAACCAGTTACGAACGTAGACTTACGTTTAACTAGTTACGAACAGATAGCATAATACTTTTGTTCTTAAACGAGACTACCAATTTTTGCACTAAAATTAAATATTTATCCCTTACAGCCGTGTACGACACTTGAGTCTTCGTAACCAGTTAAATATGTAGACTTAAGTTTATTAACAAAACTGGTTGCGTAAAAAGATCGAAAGCAGTTACGAACTGATGGCACAATACTTCTGTTTTTGAACGAAACTACCAATAAACCTGAACCGACTCGCGATTCCCCTTCTGAACGCTGGAACTATAGTGAACGGTGGAGACGTATGAGATTTGAGCTGTTATATTATACCTACATAATATAACAGCTCAAATACTTCCCCACTAAGGGGCACGAGCGATTAGGCCATAGTCAACCACGCTGGCCCAGTACAGATTGGTTGACCACATACATCCTGCACCTGTAGGCAACCTTGCCTAACGATGTTTTCCTTTACCTTAAGAGCGTCAGCCCAAGGAACATTTTAGCAAAAAAAAATAACATTTTAACGAGTAGAATAACAGCTTGAGACTTTATAAATGGTGTACAAATGCGTATAAATATATTTAAGGCTGTAGTAGAGCATAAATTGCATTCTTTTATACAGTAAGGCTGGTTGAGGGCTGTACAAAACCGAAATTATTACTTTTGGCTGTAGCACGGAAATACTCCAAAATACAGTGCGTGGTATAAAAAGCAGCTTTGAGAAAGTTTAAAAGATTAGGGCAGTATAACAACTGAATAGTGCTCTAGAATTATTTCTTTTTGCAGCAGTAATCATTATGATTACTGTACAGAGTAAGTATACACCGTTATTCAGAAATAGCAATGTTCAAGAACTACGCTGCAACAGAACTAGGCTGCAAAAAGAAATAATTCTAGAGCACTATTCAGTTGATATACTGCCCTTAAGGCTTGATAATGGTTATCTAGGACACCCTTAAAAAGCTAATTTCTGTACAAGAGTGTCATACAGTGTTGTCTGCTGAATAATGGTTTAGTCTCACTTTATTTTAAAGCTATCGTGATTAGCGAAAATGTTTGTCTTTAGTACACTTATTGGTATATCTGGATATACAGTCCTAATTCAGCCATTTGTACAGCCTAAACTCTTGAAATTTTTCATTGTACAGCGTTTATACAGTTTAAAATGTTACTTGGGAGATAAATGTACATATGAAATTCCAAAACACTTTGGTACGTAGTAGGTACCGATTCTGGATCTAACCTTTAATGATAATAATGCAGCTAAAGATTATACCCTAACTAGGTATGGTGGGATGCACAGATACTATTGTCATAACTGGTAAAAGCGTTTGTGGACTATAGCATTTCGATTTTGGTGGTAATGAGAACCGGGCAATAGAAGAGACTCCGGTTAGTTGCCTTCTCAAAGCCTTCGAATTAATTTCACTCACGCTCGCTCACAAGATGGGCTCTTCCAAAAACGCAGACCAATATTGGTGCGAAGGAAGTAACATTGGTGATTTGCTAAGGGTGTAGAGAGGTGCGTCCGCAACAGCGATCGAGACGCCGTCGGCGTTATGGCATTATTACACTTCCACCCTTCGAGCATCTGCTCTTGCGACTCCACTCTGTTTGGGCGGCTAAGGCAAGACAGAGGCTGGTGGCTCACGCCCTCGTGAAGTATATCGGAACCCTCGGTGACGCAACTCACCGACAGCTCGCCACAAGTTGCCCTGAGGGAGACTGACTGCACTGATGGGGCATTAAATGCCCCACCAGCGTCAATGGAGTCGTCACTTCCCTACGCACTTATTATTACTAAGTTCGTGATTTGTGCTTTATATATACATATATTGTGCAATAAAGATCAAATCACCACCAAAAGGCAAAGGAAGAATATAAGAGACAGACCTCGACGAGCGTGCGCACGCGCGCGTCGCACGGACGCGACCGGCCGCGGCCCGCGGCGCCGCGCATCTGCGGCCGCCGCGACCTGCGCATACCAGACGACGCATCAATACATAGTATAAAACAAAGTCGCTTTCGCTGTATGTCCATATGTATGCTTAGATCTTTAAAACTACGCAACGGATTTTGACGCGATTTTTTTAATAGATAGAGTGATTCTTAAGGAAGGTTTGTATGTATAATAAATGCATAATATAGTAGAGAAACACTGATAAATTTAAAGGTTTCTAATGTGATGTCGTAAATAAGCACGTTTTTTTGCGCTTATATTGCAAACGCTGGCTGAACCCTACGAGATAGACCAAAATAATGTACTACAGTATTGTACAACTTACAAAAATCCACAAAAAAGTCCGCGATGGTATATGTCTATCTCTTAGGGATAACCCACCATAACCATTTTTTTCACTGCACCCGTGCGAAGCCGGGGCGGGTCGCTAGTACATTGATAAAGCAATCTATATTTCTTACAGTTACACCAATTAGCCTAACCCTGAGTAATCTCTGTAATCTCTGCAACGACGACACATATTTTGATAAAGCAATCTATATTTCTTACAGTTACACCAATTAGCCTAACCCTGAGTAATCTCTGTAATCTCTGCAACGACGACACATACTTTGATAAAGCAATCTATATTTCTTACAGTTACACCAATTAGCCTAACCCTGAGTAATCTCTGTAATCTCTGCAACGACGACACATACTTTGATAAAGCAATCTATATTTCTTACAGTTACACCAATTAGCCTAACCCTGAGTAATCTCTGTAATCTCTGCAACGACGACACATACTTTGATAAAGCAATCTATATTTCTTACAGTTACACCAATTAGCCTAACCCTGAGTAATCTCTGTAATCTCTGCAACGACGACACATACTTTGATAAAGTAATCTATATTTCTTACAGTTACACCAATTAGCCTAACCCTGAGTAATCTCTGTAATCTCTGCAACGACGACACATACTTTGATAAAGTAATCTATATTTCTTACAGTTACACCAATTAGCCTAACCCTGAGTAATCTCTGTAATCTCTGCAACGACGACACATACATTGATAAAGCAATCTATATTTCTTACAGTTACACCAATTAGCCTAACCCTGAGTAATCTCTGTAATCTCTGCAACGACGACACATACTTTGATAAAGTAATCTATATTTCTTACAGTTACACCAATTAGCCTAACCCTGAGTAATCTCTGTAATCTCTGCAACGACGACACATACTTTGATAAAGCAAATATATTTCTTACAGTTACACCAATTAGCCTAACCCTGAGTAATCTCTGTAATCTCTACAACGACGACACATACTTTGATAAAGCAATCTATATTTCTTACAGTTACACCAATTAGCCTAACCTTGAGTAATCTTTGTAAGGCTTGTATCAACGGATCTAGGGTAACGACCATGACTAAGGTAGAAATGCTCGCATTCATCTCACAAACATCTGCCCCCACCGGGACTTGAATCACCCTGAAACCGGTGTACTAACCACTCTTTATTTGATCTACAACAACATACACACACATATAATACAAACAAACAAAGAGTTTTATACAGATATAAATGTAAAAAAAGAAGTAAAGTACAATAACAAAAATAAAAAAGCAAACATCTGCCAGATCACAATATCGTGCGTGTACCCTGTAGCAACACAAAAAGGCCATAATTCAGCGTCCAATATTTCCTCATGAGACTTGGTGTACAATCTCAAACTGTACATATCATCTTGCCAACATACTGAGCAATATTTTACTGTCATATAATTTTAGCTGCGTTTGCAACCTTGAGTTGTAATGCTTAACTTTATTAATATTCTTTTTGTGTAATAGGTAGATATGTTTAGTGTGCGATTAACAGCCACAGGGATTAGCCAATCAACTTTACCCTTTACTTTTATAACTTTTATTATTATTATTATTCGACAATATACGTCAGTTTAACTTATGGTGATCTTTCTCTGCGCACCGACCAAACTCAACCCTATCACATTCATACTCAAGTGTACATCGTACACATGGGAAAATCGCTGATTTTCAGTTACAGCCTAACAAGACAGGAGACAGCTCCGAGTCGAGCTCGCGTCCTTAACGGTTTGTTAACTTGACTTCTTGCCTAATTTGAACACTCTACTATCTGTTCCAATTGAAAACTTAAATTAAACTAAGAGTTAAAGTATGCAATCGCTGTTTTGAATGGAGATTTCAAAGAATTTGGCTAATTGCACACTAACGTTTTCCTAAAGTTAAAGACAATAATTTACAAAATTGTGACGTAAAATAACAGCCAGTACTTTTTGAGTCTTTTATATTTTATTTATAATTCTTAATTCAGATATTTAATTGTAACCAAAACATACTCTTTACGGTTAAAAAGAAATGCAAAAATGTATAGTTTCTGTGGTGCTTAAATTCAAAAAGTTTTAAATACTCGTATAACCGATATCCACAATTTCAAAGTTAAATATTATATTGTTAGGTAACTATTTCTTTGCCAAGCCAAACGGACTCTAACCACTGTTGATAACTACAAAAAGATATCAACCTAAATAAATGTAGAAATAAAAAACAACAAACAAAAATTAATTAAATCAAATAGTCTTCAATAAGGCAATAATTATCATTTGCTTCTTTTACATACAGATTAAACATAAAACTCAAAGATATAAATACAGATTCAAAAGCTCCAATATCTTCTTAGCTTAGATTCGGTATCAGGGGCCAATCTGAGACAGACAACAGAAATCTGCGTGCCACGTTATTGCGTTTGCGCAGACACATGAAAACTTTATTCTCTCAGTTTAACGTGTCTCTCAAACACGGATAACTTTGGTCACCCATCACATGGTAGGGGAAAAAAATTGGACGATTCAAAATAGCTTTCTATAAAGTCATATTTGAATATAGTTAATGTTGATTTTGATTTCATGCACGACCACAGCCAACGTTGCTTAACTTTTGCGATAGTTATCCTAAACCTGATAATTATGACAAAGATCATACCTGGGCGATTTTTTCACGACTTTGTGCTGCGCTTGCGGAGGAACGCTACGTTGAGGCAGCGACTGCATCCCTCGAGCCTTACTCGTTCCGCTGGGAGATATTGGGAGGAAAGGAGAGGGATTTAAAAAGATGTGACTGTCCTCTTTTATTTCCCGCAGATATTGTACGAGCCAATGATGGGCGTTCACGACATACTTGCGTCTTATAGATTGTATATAAAATATAGTAATGGGCTAAATTACTATATTTTCATGACATATATTGACAAATGAGTAGACCCGCCTGATAGTAAGTGGTTATAGTCGCCTATAGTACGTGTCCTGTTGTTTTTTGTTAGCGAGAGCCATTGCCCTGTTCTATAAAAGAGAGCATATGCGCCTAGAAGAGGCACTGTATACTGAAATGCCTCCGGCCTATATTTCTAGAAACCTACAGGTGGCTAAGCAGAAGGCTGCCGAGAAGGGGATGGCAAGGGATGCGACGGCTCAGACGCCGCCGCAAGCAAGTTTTGAAGGTTCTGCGTTAATTGATTATTTCGCTAAGGACGTGTTGTGATCTACAAAGTTTTTGCCGATTTTGATTGAACTATTTTTGTGAAAACATTCTATCACGAAACGCTATCGAGATACAGTACCACGGTATGACAGCGTACAACGCCATCTATCGCGACTGTCTTGATTTACTTCAATTAATTATGTTGTAAAATGCAACAAATTGCATTGATTGATGATACTGCATAGTTCAGTAGTTTATAAGCTGATTGATGTGATGTTATGGTATCATTTTACTGTGCTATAGCTGTGCTTCCCAAGGGATGTCTACGGAAGACCAGCGTCGAGGGTTTGTGACTGCCAGACGTCATGCTGAGTAGATATCCTTTTCCGTGGCACATTTTTATAGTTTTTATCGTGTAGATTGTTTATTGTATATGTGTGTGATAAAATGTTTTTCTTTCTTTCTTTCGATCATCATGCTACAGGGGCAGTGTCAGTTCAGCTAAGGTAACGTACCTCGTCTGACTATCTTTAGGACGCAAGCTCTTCGCGTGCGCTTGACCGCGGAGTGTCTCCAGCGAATACATCGATAACCGCGACTGGGCATCAGATTCTAACACAGAAAACATTGTTTTTTTAGCAAAATAATCAAATATAGATTGACGTAAGATCCGTATCTGAGAATTGGGCAAGAAGACTGTCGACTAGCTATGGTAAACAGGTAGGTAACTGTTTACCATAGTTAATCTATATTTCATTTTTATAATGCCTGTAGGACAAGTGGATTTTCGTGGCCCCCCGCGAGAATCACAGGGTACGTTGCCAACAAGTGACACAAGTCATGGTACTCAGTTATTCTTACCAGTTTGAGTGTGACATAGCTGTTTTGCGGCAGAATTAGGTAAGACGAAGGTACTAAAGCAGTAGACTAAGCCATGATATAGATTCTCCGTCAGTGTCGAATTATTATTAACAACTTTCAAAAAAAGAGCAGGTTCTCCATTTGACTGTATTTATTTACATGATATGATTATCCCTCCCGAATCGAAAGACCAGTGTCAAGATCACAACACCGAAAACACTCTTAGGAAGCATTATCTAGGGGTATGAAGCCTGAATACATACAACATAACTTCAGAGGAAAAGTCATAGCACATCCTTATGGAATGCAGAAACATATACATATCAGAAGAATACATTAGCTCACAAAATTTGCTAGCGTAATGGATGAAGCTGGAATAGTTGGAGGAGTTGGGCAAAAAGAAGATACTGGGGACATGCAAATATGTCGCTACCACATTAAATATATGGAACCGATACGCTTCTGGCACGTCACGAAATGCCACGACTCGTAAATAGGTTTTCGGCGTAAGTCTAGAAAAACTCGTTAAAAAATAACTGAGTATTATTACGGTTCTTCTTTCTCTTGTCCGGATCCCAATTTTATTTGTGATCGGCGTAACATGTTTTCTATCACTCGCCATTTCGATACTCAGCCCTTCTTCAACATACTAACATTTACACAATCCATCCACCTTTTCGTCGGTCTTCCTCTCGCCACACGCCCATCCACTCATTAATTTTGGGTGTTATTAATAATTTAATAATAAAAAAGCACCTCTGGACTATCTTTTTATACGTAAAATTTTGTATTACGTTATTGACGTGACAACGTCTTAAATTAGGTTGCGGCTGGGAGTCACTTATGAAAAAGTGTAACGCTCGGTAACGTTACGATGAGTCACCGAACGAGAGAGAGGCCCGCCGAATGCCTTGCGTCTCTCTCCCACTCAACTATGATCGGTCTGCCGCGCGCGCAGCACTAGAGAATTAGGCGCATTGAATCGGCGCATGCTTGTGTCTCTGTCTTTGTCTTTCTCGAACGTTCTTGGCGTTGGAAAAACAAGAAAGCGTCATAATACAAGTTCACACGTGTGGTTAAAGTATCGTCAGCTGTGTCTGTAGTGAAAATGTGGAGTGCTTAGATTCGTCATTTACAACAACTACAACAATAAAGGTAAATAATTGTACACTGATATTTCATTATCGTAAACTATGATTGATTGATTAATTGTTAGATTGACACAAAAGTTGAGAAACTGAGTTTTTTCATTCAATTCCTTGTTCCTATTGTGCAATTTAATTATATTCATATCAATAAATATTCTACCGAGAAAAAGACGTTGTCACGTAAAATCTTCGCCCGTAAAACCGACTTTACAGGCAACCATTTTTTTGTGTTATATAATAAGCGAGAGTAAGGAACTCACTAGTTTTAGCGTCGATCTTTGACCAGGTAGATACGGACGACTTCTTCGAGTTATTCGATCTTCTTGAGCGCGAGGTATTCTGAAACGTGTCATGAAATCCTATAAACAAAGCTGATGCACACAATCCACCTGAAGATCCATACATATACCGAATCAAAAAACTACCCTCAAACAAAAACTAAGGTCTTTTTTTTCTATCCATCCATTAATCTAGGAATTCAATAATTTTGCAATTATTAACTGTCCAAATTGCATCTGCTTTTCCCGATTGCGCAACGCATCGGAGAGTTAATGTGTTTATTTGCATTGCCCGAGACTCAATAAGGCTCCGCAAAAATCTCTGCTTTAAAGTAATATAACATGCTGCTGAAGCCTTAATCTACTGCTGCCGTTGAAGAAGTTCTCCAGTGAAGTGTAAGAAGTCACTACTAATTTGTTTCTACGAGTGTCTTGTCAGTTTAACGTTTCTACAGCGGGCCTGGCCTTTCGAATGCAGCCGTCTGTCGAAGTAAATGTTTACAGAGTTTCTTTAAAGATAAACTGTTCTTATTTTTCTCACAATATAACTCGTCTTACTTTATGTGCCCCGATGTTACCACCTGCGGCGAGTGCTGAAATTCCCTTTCTCTCTATCTTCCCTTTTACCCTACATAGTGACTGTATAAAACAATAAACTCGTACTTTAGTGTTTTTCTATTTCCCCCTGAATATCTGGTCCCTTTTTTATTTTCCCTGTCCGAGAGGTTGTAACGTGATATGTATGTTATCATAATTTGAGCCAAGAGACGCCCACTGTTGGATATAAGCCTCCCCGAGGACTTCCACAATGATCGCTAGCGCTAAGTTATAAATAATTTTGGCGGGCTGTGGCCTCCTTCTGTGAAGCGGTGATGCTCCAGAAGAACCTCCCCAGATTGCAAGATCACTTCTCCCTGAGAAGATAACCGCCGACACTCTGAGCCAGGGTATGCAAATCAATGCACTTTCTTCAGCGGAACAAAAAAAAGATTGTAAATAACTTACGGTATTTTTGACACTGCTGATCATATACTCGGACACCTTGGCCTCGTGTTTGGTCACAGCTTCTTCCAGTTTTGCACAGTTTACGACCATATCCTGGGTGTAAAACATGAAAAAATGTTTTATAGTTCCGTACCTCAAAATGAAGAACAGAAACCTTAAAGGATCACATTGTAGTTAGTTAAAATATTTTCTCGTGAACGCATGCAGGTTGAAGTTGCCATATAGGTACATAGCCATATAGGAGGACATCGGGGAGTTTTAGTGGGTAGGCCGGTCACTCAGACCGGAGAGCCCCACACACGGCCGCGCCTTGCCAGCGCGGTGACAAGGTGCATAATGGCCCGGCCACACGCTCAGTCTTGCCTGTGCAGTCCGGTTTGTGCATTCATGACTGTGCAAAAAGACGGAACACCGTGTAGTGGCCATACGGTGCAGCTAAGCTCGTGCAAACTAACTGTGCAATCCCTAGTTGTGTTTAGAGAGCTCGTTAACGCACCATGTTGCCAACGGAAGAGGGTTTATTATTAGGAGCATTATTTTATTGTTTACTGATAAAGAAACAACAAGCAATCAAGCGACGCCGTAGAAGTCATAATATATATCATTAAATGATATGCTTCATTTTTTTTTGTTTCTGTCGGAGTATTCTTTGCTTTTAATTTTCCATAAAGCCGGCAATGATTTGTACAGATCTATGAACTGGGTTAAAAATTCTTTAGAATAATTTTTTACATCACTCATTTTTTAATTTTATCTACAATATCGAAAACAATTTCGTCGGTCTGTTGCGCGGCTTGAATAACCGGCCATACGTTCAAGTAAAACCGTGCAAGTCAAGTTTGCACAGTCTAAATCTTCAACATGTCGACGATCGCACAAGCCGCGCATTCAGGACTGCGCGAGCTACCGTCTCGCCCGCCGTCTACACACACGCGCTTACCTGCGCAAACAGGTTTGTACAGGCAAGCTCGCAGGCAACACTGAGCGTCTAGCCGGGCCATAAGGAGCAGTTCCCCTTGAAAAAAAATCATCCGGCGGCTATCATCCGTAACACAGTTACATCGTCGTAGATGGCACATTTTTGCTTTAGGCAGCCATCATCTGTAGCACACATACATCGTCGTAGACGGCGCATTGTTGCACTAGGTGGATATCATTCGTAGCACACTTACGTCGTCGTAGACGGCAGATTGTTGCACTAGGCGGCTAATTTCTGTAGCACTATCGACGATGCTGCAAAAGGTTCGCACTGCCGCCACACTCTCTGCGCCGCATGCACTACTGGCGCTGCCGATTGACTTGTGGAACACCTTGCGGGAAAAAAAACACCATATTATCTGTGCTGGACTGAAAGTATTTTCAACTCATAAACCTAAAATAATTGAAACTGTAATATATTTTGGGTCCGAAATTTAGTAAAAAATTATTGAATTTCATTTCTACCATCATGGAATTATTACGTACTAGCGGACCCGACAGACTTCGTCCTGTCAAAAAGATTTGTAAAGTGGCAGTTTTTTGTTCCTACTTGAAATGACATATCATGACATTAAATTTGCTTGACAGAATTAACGTCACTTTTTTGTCTGCCAAAGGTTCAAATTGGCTTTTAAGTATTAATACAAATTGTTTGTATACAAATGTTGACTTTACACTTTTTCAAATTTTATTTTTTTAATTTTCTCTACGTACAAACCTTCTCTGGACTTCTACGAATAATTCAAGACCAAAATTAGCCAAATCGGTAAAGGCATTGTTGAATTATGCGCTTACCAACACATTTTGCGATTCATTTTTATATATAAGAGATAAGATTATTTTAATCTAATAGAAAACCTACTTGCACCATCTTCAATAACAATTCTTGAATAAAATCTTTATATGTTTCTTAGATAAATTTCAATTTATTTTTTAAGAATATTCACATTTTTCACCAAAAACTATATCTTGACTACAGTCCGTTACGAACGCGGGTTATCAACACGTCGAGGTTTTACATTTGAACTACGAAAGCTACCGCTATCACAAGCAACATAAGAGCCACCTCCAGGACTGCTGACGTATTGCTGTGTGTACATAAATAGTACCTGCAAAGCTTGAAATAAATTTTGATGCAGCGACACTACGCGAACCATCTGCGACTGAAGTTGCGTGTGTCGCGCGAACGGCAGCGACACGTCGCAGTTACGTTTCACGTCGTGGATCTGAAACGAGCTGGCAGTAAATATATTTATCTACTAACATGCTATTAATCCTCTTTAAATAACCTATAACAATTAGCTTATTGCCAACATTAAAACAGTCAATGATATTATGATCATTATATCATCCAAACGCGTGATATTATGCATTTCAAAAAAAGAACATTCTAATGGAATGACATTTTCACCACCAGATTGCAAAAAATTTGAAAAAAGAACAATAAATTGTAGACTAATTCGTAATTTCGGATTCTCGTCTTATCGTGTTATGTTCAAGTGCATTTCAATAATTGTACGATGCAAAATGTAAATAATTATTACAATAAATAATTCTTTTACTTATTAAGGTTTGTTTATTTTACATGCTTCGCAATTAGACTTTTCTTGAATTTACATAGTTCTCACAACACTGTACAACACCCTATGGTATGAGAATCTTTTATAGAGGAATCACATCACGATTGTAGATAAAGTCTTGTATGCAACTGTTATAATTAGGTATTAAAACACTCATGTGATGCTATTATCACACTCGGCTCCTCCTCGTGTGATAAACCCACATTCGTGTTTTAATACTCCTGATTATACAACAGTTGCATAAATAACTATTAGGTATAACTATAGGTAAGAATATATTTTGTAAATCTTAAACTCTTTTATAGTAGGTCTTTAACAATGTAATTACCGATACATTTTGATAATATTTTAGATGACCTCCGTCGTCAAGTCGAGTGGTTAGCGTTCAAGGTGACGCCATCTCTGAGGTGCCGAGTTCGAATCCCGGTGGGGGCGGATGTTTGTGTGACGAATGCAAACATTTGTACCTCTATTTTTTATTTGTTTATTTAAACTTTATATACAATGGCGGACTTAATGCCTTAGGCATATTCTACCTGATTGGTCACCTTCAGGTGATGCAGAAATATAAAGAAGTAGATGTACAAAAGACAATAAAAACAGATGTTAATACATACACAGAAGATACATATATATAAAATTTATAAAAAATCCTAATACATAAATAAAATATATATAATATTATTGTATTAGTAGTCTACATAATAGCCTAATATTACATTTTATAACCTAAGACCTCTCAAAAATAAGTCATTTATTTTTAATTGATTGTTGTGCACAAATACCCACTTTAATAATACACTGTAACACACATGACCCCCCGAGGAGGGCTCTCCTGTATCGGCGGGGGAGCGGAGGCTGGGGGTTCCCGGAAGTGGCTTGATGTTCCCGGGGGTTCCCTACATGCCTGAGGAAGGCCATCCCTGAGGTTTTTAGTGTGTAGGCCTCCCCCTTCTGGGGAGGAGAGCCCCACATAACCCCGGCTCGCCACAGCCGGGGTATGCAATTTAATGCATTTTCCTCACGGGAAAAAAAAAACAAAAACCATGACATGACACATTTCTTAAATAACTACCAATAGTCTGACCAAAAACCATGTTCAATATTCGACGCACTACATTCAACCCATAACGCTAAGAGAGAAAGGACAATATTTCATGGCGTATGTAAAAATATCCTTTTAATCAAGAAAAATAACACTGACCTGTCGTTGCAGTTGGTACAAGTGGATGCGGTTGAAACGAGTGGAAAACTCCGCAGAGCGGCGACACATCTTGGTTAGTTCTTCTAGGTCTATTCCTTCTACGTTCCTCTGTTCCAGAGTTGTTCTACCAGCAGCAAGGATAACATGCAATTGTGTTAAAACCTTAATTATTATACGCAGTCATTGTAATGTAAATATGCAATTCTACTTCACATGCTTGAGGTTATACCATGATGATAGATTGCGGATTTGACTACTGTCTCTTTTCTGTTTGTGACATTATCCAATAGATGGCAGCACAGTGAGCCACGTGGCGGAACACAGTTGCGCATTTGATTTTAAAAGGTGTAATTAATTATTACACCTATGATTACTATATGACTTGTTTGGGATCAGTATTCAGTCAGTCGGGAAGAGTGTAAGTTATAAAAGTCACGCTAGTATTCCATTGTTTTAAATAATTAAGCCGTTATTTCTAGAAGGTGTTGGTATTGTTGACAACAATATTAGAGGCAAGAAAATTAGTTGTCATAAAGTTACAGCCAATAATTCACAAAAATCTGACGTAAAACAACAGCAGGTACTTTTTGAGATATTTTTTAGCTTGATATAATCCAATTCGACATAAATATATAGTTTCTTTGGTGCTTATATTTATATATTATTTGTATCACTACATTATTTGTATCTTAGACATGGTTGTTGATATGTACTTCTATTAAAATGTTTATATATGTATAATATATTGTATGTCTATCCGTTACCCTAGATCCCTTATCACAAGCCTTACAGAGCTTAGTTTGAGCTTTTTTTGCGACGGGAAATGCTCCTTATGCACCGTGACACCGCGCTGGTTAGGTGAGGCCGTGTGTAGGGCTCTCCGGTCTGAGGAGACCGGCCAACCCACTAAAACCCCCTGGTGTTTCTTGAGCCCATTTCGGGGCGCTTGTGGCGGGGTGCGCTTCCGCGATTCTACCGCCACATAGCTTAGACTAGGCTAATTGGTGTAAGTGTGACAAATATTTTAAAACTCCGTCTACTGCCGATATTTGAACGTGGTAATTTTTTCTGGGTGCAATGAAATTATTTTAAATAAAGTAATGTATAACATTTATATTTTTATTTAATAGTTTGTTTAAATTTTCTGCTTCTGAAGTTATACATAAATTAATTATTATGAGTAATGTGCGTGGCTCCGTGTGGCGTCAGATTCGGCCGTTACGGTGTTTTCGAGAATGACTCCGCGCCGTACCAATTTAATAGACGTTGTCACGTCAAAAATAAAATCAAATAAACAAAATTAATTTGAATAATCCAAATGTTAATTTAAAATCTTAAGGACAAAATGAATTAATAATTAATAGCAATATGTCAAATGACATATTTAACAATTTTATCTATGAACACTAACAATATTTAATACACAAAATTAATTCGAATATTCCGAATATTAATTCAAAATGTTAACTTACAGGAAAAATAGTTTGTTTAAATTTTCTGCTTCTGAAGTTATACATAAATTAATTATTATGAGTAATGTGCACTTGCACACTAACGTTTCCGAGTATGCCTTCGGGCGCTCTAGGGGTGGGGGTAAAGTAGGCGTGGACTCCGTGTGGCGTCAGATTCGGCCGTTACGGTGTTTTCGAGAATGACTCCACGCCGTACCAATTTAATAGACGTTGTCACGTCAAAATTATTTAAAATAAAGTAATGTATAACATTTATATTTTTATTACGTTGCCGTGTGGCGTCAGATCGGCCGTTACGCCGTTCGTGGACTCCGTGTGGCGTCAGATTCGGCCGTTACGGTGTTTTCGAGAATGACTCCACGCCGTACCAATTTAATAGACGTTGTCACGTCAAAAAAATATATATGATAAAATAAAATGCGATTTAAAAAAAGCGTGTGTATACAGTAAATATTAATAGCCTAAATAATGGAGAGATTCAAGTGATCATAAAGACAGACTTACATAATGGCTAGTATTTCCTCCTTGATCTTCGTCCTCAAATCCTTGATTTTTGCTGAATGGACACTGCTGTTCTCGGCAACGCTCTGCACGTTTTCGCAAGATTTACCTGAATTTAAATAAAATTATGACTCATAAAAAAAATACATTAACAAACTTCCCGTATGTATGGACATACGGCTTAACAGTAGTTTGTTTTTTCTAATCAACTGTATCTACAGTTTATTATGGAAATAAATTTAACCAGTCCATATTGGCAGAGGACACGCAGACCGCGACATGTCCTAAGCGACCCCCCTAATCAATTAACGCAGGACCTTCTAGACCTGCAAGCGGCGGCGTCTGAGCCGTCGCCTCCCTTGTCTCCCCCTATTCGGCAGCCTTCTGCTTCGCCACGAGTATAGGTTCCCAACCAACACAGGCCGGTCCCACTTTGGAGAACCGCGCCTCTTCTAGCTCTTATGCCCTCCATGGGGCAGCGCTAACCGTACCTCTCGTGAGGTGCCCCCTTCCATATAAGCCAGTAGGGTCATTAGGACCAAAGGCTTAGGCTGAGTTTAGTCGGTAGGTCTGTTGGGTCGGGCCGCCTCGATTCACCAGGAGTCCGACATAATCAACGCATCCCTGCTTGCCTGTTGCGTATCCATGACGGATTCTCAGCCTCCTCTCCTGAGGAAAAAAAAAATATTATAATAACAGTTTTTGTATTAGACGACAGAGGGCACACTGAAGACTTAGCCTAGAGAAGGGCCATTCTGGAGGTTTTATTACCAGAGGTCGGAATTAGGTAGATTTATTGATGTATTTACACTGATTTCATACAGCGAAAGAATATAATGGATATGCCTCATCCCAAGATTAATTTAAAAGAGCAGAAAAAAACTCGTGATTTTTTAAATAAGCCACAGGGGATTGTCAACATTTCGATGCAAGTACATGAATAACTCTACCTAATACGTAGTAGTATTGCGGATAATACAATATATACTCAGGGTCAAAGTAATAGCGAACTTACAGGAAACCTTGTCTGGTGAAGGTGGTTTGGGAACCTCGCGGACCGTGTCCAGGCTGGCGAGCGGAGACGCTGGGACTTCATCTTCCCCATCTGTGGACCGGACACTTGCATGAGCACGCGTATCAAAGCGAATCTTATATATGAAAATGAATCGAAAAATGTGTTGGTAAGCTCATAACTCAACAACTCCTGGACCAATTTGGCCAATTCTTTTTTGTTAATGTTCGTTGAAGTTCAAGGAGGGTTTTTACAATGCGGACAATTCGAATAATTATCGGAAATACCCTAAAAACAGCCCTTTTATTTTCCCATGCAAACGTTTTCTAACTAAAACGTACAGTCGAATTGAGCTTTATTGTTATTGTATAAAGTTCATATTGCAAGCACTCACTGTTGTCTAAGCAATGAATGTGTGTTCCTAACATCAAAGAGTCAATTTGCGCTTTATTAACGCTACATATAGTTGAAATTCAATCATATCTATCAAAACAGTGTGCGTGCGTGCGTTGGAGCACAGAATACATCGTTGGAGGATTTAATGTCACGTTCCAAAATTGAATAGCCACAAAATGTAATAGGTCATTTAGACTGTTTCTGCGATTTGGTTGGCTATGCGACATTATCTATATAATAATTAGGAACAAAAAACTGCCACTGTACAAATCTTTTTGACAGGACGAAGTCTGTCGGGTCCGCTAGTAGATAATAAAATAACATAGCACAATTATTTCCGATCTTAATTTTTTTATTGCTATAAATTGGCAAACACTCGGTGCCCACTTGATGGTGGGCAATCTGTGTATTTACATGTTTATTTATTTATTTAATAATAAGTACAAAACAGGTTACAGCCAATTAAACAAAAATAATCTATACCGAATTGTAATATAAGATTTTAAACTTTCGCGTTGCATTGTATATATACGATATAGTTTCGGGACGTAACGCGACGTATATTACGTAGTATGTAAGTACTACTTACTGCTCGACGTTTCGGCTAGGTTGCACTAGCCGTGGTCACGAGCTGACTGGCGCGCGGCGTCGTCTGCTCAGGTGGGCTCGTGGTTCTTCTTCTACCCACATATTATCAGTATTAATGTCACTTCGGCACACCACACTGACGGTATCATGGTTTATTTTTGATTTTGACGGCACAGTACGCGGCGTACATTTGTTTATCACTGGATTCCACGCTGATGACAATTTGAATCCATCATCCCGATTGAAATTCTTATGTTTCTTTATCTCAATCGCTTCACGAACTATTCTTGTATGATAGTAGCGATCATTGGAGAGGATTTTTGGATCATGTAACTCCATCCAGTGATTAACTCCACATTTAAGTAAATGTTCAGCCACTGCGGATTTATTGTCAGTCGATTTTTGACCGCTGAGATATGTTCTTTAACACGTTCAGCTATTGACCGCTTTGTTTGTCCTATATACGAACTACCACAGCTGCAATCGATTTTATATACACCCAGAGTTTGAAATGGGATGACATCCTTTGGTGTTCGCAGTAATTTTGACATTTTGCACAACTTATACTCCATTAAGACTGTATTTACTCCGTTGTATTTTATTGTATTGTATTTGTAAACTATATCGTATATAATCTATACCGAACCTCAAAAACTAGGTTGAAATCCAATATACAGTAAAACCCGGTTAAGACGATTTCTTAGGGACCTTACCAAAAACGCGTCTTAAGCAAGAAAGCATATTATGCGGGGTAGGGAAAATAAAAAAAAAACGTAATACTATTATGTATTATGTTAAAATTTTTGTAATTATACATTTATAAATTACGTTAAATACATACATACATATATGTCACGCCTTGTTCCCAATGGGGTAGGCAGATACCACCTCTCTCCACTTGCTACGATCCTGGCACACTTCTCTTGCTTCCTCCACTTTCATGAGCGTCTTCATGCATGCTCGTCAGTTGCGAGTACTCTTGACCCGGCCTTTCTTTAGGACATCTTCGATTTGATCGAGATATGTCCGCCTAGGTTGACCTGCACCGATTCGTCCTAACATTCTTACCTTGTGTATCTCTTTCGTTAATCTTCCTTCATTCATTCTTTCAACATGGCCGAACCATCTAAGCATCCCTTTCTCTATCTTTGTCACTACATCTTCAACTACGCCGCATCGCTCCCTTATCACACTGTTCATCATTTCATCAATTAACAATAAATCACATTATTTAAAATAATCAATTCGGGATGTGTTGCCATCCATGTATCAACATCTTGTTGTGCCACTGTTTCCGTTTCCCCACTAATTTGACGGTACACAATGCCGTTGCGATTTTTAAAACGATCTATCCAGCCATTTAAAGCGTTAAAATCAGTGATCTGTAAGCCTTTAGCAATTTTACGCGCTTTTTCACATATTATGAGGCCACTTAAAAAGTTTAAAGCTCGTGCTTGATGAAGCCCACTAAAACTTTTTCCAATTTATCAAACTTTCCTACCTTTTACGGCTAAGATGTGGAACTCTTTGCAGACGTCGGTGTTCCCGGAACAATATAGAATCTTACGGTCTTCAAGTCACGAGTGAATAGGCATTTGCTAGGTAAGCGTGTTCAATCCTAGTCCTCATCGTCACTTACCATCAGGTGAGATTGTGGACAAACGCAAGCCTATTATATATATATATATATATATATATATATATATATATATATATATATATTAATTAATATGATTTCCCTTGTTGTTGTTGTTTTCCCTTGAACCCTTACCCTATTGCTATTAGTTAATTTAAACAAGTACAGTTAGTATCTCTATTGTGGCTATTTCTTAATATTTTTACTTAAACTTAAACGCGAACGGTTTGATAACAGTTGAAATCGTCAAAATTATATACACGCACAGTGGCTGCTGTCTGCTCACTGGGTTTTAGCATGTATAAAATACAAATAGAACAAGTAAACAAAATATTCATAGACATATTTTCGAAGTCTACAGTGGTTCTTCATGAATCAGGCATGAAAGAGTGCGATTGGTTAATCGCGATGCTAACTTACTTTTTTAGTGGTAGAGAGATCAATTCTCATTTTTTGAAGTCGATTACAAATATTGAAAGCGAACTGCTCACCCGTCTGTTCCTCTTCCTCTTCGTACACATATGTATGGTAGTCTTGCTCCTCAGCATTTTCGAGTTCATTTGGATGTGAGCCTTCGTCGCTGACAGCAACATCCTCCTGATGACAGTCGTCGGGAGCAGGGATTACCTAATTGGACGAAAAGGCGAACTGAAAAAATCATTTCAAAGCGGTCTCAAAACTGTCAATGGAACTGACAGTTCAGCGAAGGTGTCGATAATCGAGGTCAGTGAAAGACAGACTTTATTTTTAGACTGTCAGATTTCAAATTGTGGGTCTGTCAAAAATTTACTTTTTAACTGGTTGAAGTACTATCCAAATATAAATACTAACCACATAAAGACTTTTAAATGATTAGAGTACTTCTCGAGTAGATTTACTTCAAAAGGAGAATATTGGTATCATTTTTGAAGTAATAAACATCAACTTAGAAAGAAAACGTAAACAAACATAAAACGAAATTGTTAATTTGTCAATGAGTTGACAATGATCACTGCCATTTTTGTGTCGTTTTGTTTATTTTCTTGCGAGAAGAATTGACAAAATTTTATTGCAAATTATTTCTTTTGACGCTGCTATAAAAATCGTATTATTTTACCATTTACTTACAATTTTGAAGTTACGAGCCTCATTAATACGTACAAAACTGAAATAAACAATAGAATGTACTAAATATTCACACTAAATTAGACTAAACTGTAGAATGTACTAAATGTACACACAAAACTTGACTAAACTATAGAATGTACTAAATGTACACACTAAGCTTGACTAAACTATATAATTGTAATAAATAGACACACTAAGCTTAACTAAACTATAGAATATACTCAATGTACACACTAAACTTGACTAAACTGTAGTATTTACTAAATGTACACACTAAGCTTAACTAAACTATAGAACATACTAAATGTACACACTAAACTTGACTAAACTATAGAAGGTTGTCTTTCGTCAATCCTTCGCGTCCAAGCATTCCCTTCTCGATTTCGATTCAGATACTTCATCTTCTTTCACACCTATTTATCCTTTATCGTCACTTCAGCCAGTTTACCATTTACTTACACTTTTGAAGTTACGAGCCTCATTAATACGTACAAAACTGAAATAAACAATAGAATGTACTAAATATTCACACTAAATTAAACTAAACTGTAGAATGTACTAAATGTACACACAAAACTGGACTAAACTATAGAATGTACTAAATGTACACACTAAGCTTGACTAAACTATATATTGTAATAAATATACACACTAAGCTTAACTAAACTATAGAATATACTCAATGTACACTCTAACTTGACTAAACTATAGAAGAATGTCTTTCGTCAATCCTTCGCGTCCAAGCATTCCCTTCTCGATTTCGATTCAGATACTTCATCTTCTTTCACACCTATCTATCCTTTATCGTCACTTCAGCCATCTTCCAAATTTCATACATACATACATACATATATGTCACGCCTTGTTCCCAATGGGGTAGGCAGAGACCACCTCTCTTCACTTGCTACGATCCTGGCACACTTCTCTTGCTTCCTCCACTTTCATGAGCGTCTTCACGAAACCTCACAATAATATAGCTTATTCATCAGAATAAGATATAGGTTACAATTTATAAAGACATACGCCACGATAATATACGCCACAATAGCAAAATTCAAATTTCCACTGTATTTATTTAGCTTGTATCCTTATTTTACCACAAAATCAAAATAATATTTATTCAACATAGACCTTTACAGGCACTTATTGACGTCAACAAACAAAATAAAAAAAAAAAACTTAAAAAAATACAAAAACCTTGTCCGTACCTACGTACGAATAAGGAAAAAAAAAATATTGACTCGACACCTGTTCGGAAATTGGGAGAGCCTTCTCGAGAAGAACAGGCAAGAAACTCTGAAGGTCTATTTTTTATCTCCTCTTTTCAATGTTAATAACTATAATAATATAATATAAAAATACAATATAGTACAAGATACAATCACACCTAACACGATTACAGTCGTATGTATGTTTACATACAAATATAAAATAATACAATATTATAAATAACTAGCTTTTGCCCGCGACTTCGTTCGCGTGGACTTCAGGTTCGTCCCGTCTAGTCTAGTAATAAGTAAGAAATACGGTAACTAAGCACTGCAGAGCCCTAATCATAGGCCTATAGGTAGCCACTGCAGTATGCTCCTATAAACTACATTTAACAATCTTTTTCCTTTTGTGGGTTATTCCTAAGAGATAAACATATACCATCACGGACTTTTTTGTAGACCTTTTTAAGTTGTACAATACTGTAGTAAATTGTTTTGATCTATCTTGTAGGATTCAGTCAGCGTTTGCAATGTAAGCGCAAAAATGTGTTTTTTTTACGACCTCACATTAGAAACCTCAAAAATTGTAGCCTGTGTTGTTCTGATGTATAAGCTATATTGTGGTAAAGTTTTTCTCCTTCAGTCCTTTCATTTGCAGTATTTTGTATTCTTCTTGCATTACGGCTTTGTCGGGAAAGATTCGACCGTCTTGGTCGCGGCATTATTAATTAAACTTCACTTCACTTCAATCCACTTGTTAATTATTTATTTAATAGAAATAGTTTTAATATTGATTTCTTACAAATATCAAATTGTCATCCATACGTCATTACATAGCTGTCATTTTACGTCAATTACATAGCTGTCATTTTACGTCAATTACATAGTTGTCATTTGCGTTTTGTTATTCCAAGTCTGATTCTTTTTTGTTATACCACGTTTTATAGTGACTGACGTTTCATGTCAAGTCACACAGGAACGCTGTCGAACGGGATGAAAAGTATCCTATGTCCGTCTCCTGGCTCTAAGCTACCTCCCTACCAATTTTCAGCCAAATCTGTTCTGCCGTTCTTGAGTTATAAGTGGTGTAACTAACACGACTTTCTTTTATATATATAGATGTTGTTACCAAACATGGCTCTATGAATAGTGTCAATATTCCCAAATAGTGTGATCATTTAGATAGTCACTTACTTTATAATAACCTTTACTCATGAGTGTCTTTTTGATATGGACACAGCCATATATAACCGTACGGACTAGCATGCCATAAAAAATCAAATGTATTTATTTATTTTTTGTTTATCAACCATTGCCAGCGATACAAGAAACGAAATCTGATATTAACTTTTAAACCATAAAAATTCACATATGCCCTTGGCAATTCCCCTCTTTATTTATATATACCTCGCCAAAGAGCTTGAGTGCGTATTACTAACATGGACCTGTTGAATATTTCGTTTGAACGAATTAGGAAATGATTCCTTAATATGAACTTAGCATTGCAAAGATTACAGTGTTACAGCAAGCAGTAATGTATAGTGAACGTCGTATTCGAAACTGCGTCAGCGTCATGACTGATTACAAAATAGCCCCTTATGAACCTAGCAGCATAATTTAAAGCTCACATCATCAGGCTGTTCCACTGCCACTTCGCTTTTCATTTTGCTCAGTTCTATCTCCATGAGCTCCTTCAGGCAAGAGTCCGGCAGCTGGAGTAGGAACTGGTACGGGTCATCTGGGAAAGAAACTTATTGTCAAAATATCAATCAACTATTTCGAATTGAAAAAAAAAAATTATTCAGATAGGAAGATTCTGATATGTGTTGTCAACTATTGACTTTTTATTGTTAGGATATTTTATGTGATGAAGGCAAAACATAAAGTAATTTTTAAATAAAATGAATTAAAAAGTTAAAAATAAAATGAACTAAAAAGTTAAAAATAAATTATTAACACTAAAACTTTTCACCATACATAATTATTCAATCTCGTCCCCCTCTTTATCATAGTCCCCATTTATAAATAAAAGCGTGTTACATTTAATACAACACAACATTTTCCTCAAGCTATGATAAAGAGGGGGACGAGATTGAATAATTATGTATGGTGAAAAGTTTTAGTGTTAATAATTTATTTTTAACTTTTTAGTTCATTTTATAAACAAATAATAAAAGCTGTTTTTAAAAAGGTTTTTTTTCTTTAATTTTATTTTTAACTTTATAGTACCTCTACAGGCTTGCTGAGAACAAGCTCTTTCATTTGATACCCATATTGTAGGAACGAATAAAAGAAAATTATCCGCCATTTTTGGTGTTCCGCCGTATTGGATTAAGAGTGACGTAACATTATTTTTTTCTAGTTATTCTTGGCAAGCCCTTTTATTTGATACCCATATTGTAGGAGTGCATTAAAAATAATTGGTCCGCCATATTGGATACGCCGCCATGTTGGATTTAGAATGACGTCACATTATTTTTTTTCTAGTTATTCTTGGCAAGCCCTTTTATTTGATACCCATATTGTAGGAGTGCATTAAAAATAATTGGTCCGCCATATTGGATACGCCGCCATGTTGGATTTAGAATGACGTCACACAGTTAATCATGCATTGTCATCCGAACTAAACGTGTATACCAAATTTCAGCTCAATCGGAAACCGGGAAGTGGATCTAATTTAAGTTGCAAGATTTGATTACAGAACGACAGACAACGGGACAGGTGAAAGTAAATAAAAGCTTGTAAAATTGTAATTGGTTTTGTTTAAAAGGATAAAATGCAGGATTTTCTGATATCCTATTAAAAAATAATAAAATTGTTCGCATAATATTCGCTTTAAACATAATAGTCGCATAATAGTCCAAAAATATAAAGTAAGTCAAAAATATGAGAAATTTGCTATTGTGGCGAATATTATCGTGGCGTATCAATACATAGTATAAAACAAAGTCGCTTTCGCTGTATGTCCGTATGTATGCTTAGATCTTTAAAACTACGCAACGGATTTTGACGCGGTTTTTTTAATAGATAGAGTGATTCTTAAGGAAGGTTTGTATGTATAATAAATGCATAATATAGTAGAGAAACACTGATAAATTTAAAGGTTTCTAATGTGATGTTCGTAAATAAGCACGTTTTTGCGCTTATATTGCAAACGCTGGCTGAACCCTACGAGATAGATCAAAATAATGTACTACAGTATTGTACAACTTACAAAAATCCACAAAAAAGTCCGCGTTGGTATATGTCTATCTCTTAGGGATAACCCACCATAACCATTTTTTCACTGCACCCGTACGAAGCCGGGGCGGGTCGCTAGTGTCTTTATAAACTGTAACCTATATCTTATTCTGATGAATAAGCTATATTATTGTAAGGTTTTATGAAAATTCACTCAGTGGTTTTTACGTTAAAGAGAAACAAAAATCTATCCATGTAAAGTTTCGTATTTTATAACATCGGGACTATAACATTTTGGGATTGGGTCTATAGAGGGTTAAGGGTCATAGCTTTTGCCCACGGCTACATATGCGCGGAAGTCGGTTTATGGCGTGGCGGTTTTATCGCGCTTCCCGTGGGACTAACCGTTTCTCCGAGATAAAAAATACCGCAAAACCTTGCTCAAGAATCACTCTATCTATTAATGAAAACCGCATGAAAATCTGTGCAGTAGTTTTTGAGCGAAGCCTTTATTGCGCATCCCGAGGGATCTGTCGATTTTTTCGGATAAAAAGTAGCCTTCATCCCTTCAACTATCTCCACGTAAAAAATCACGTCAATTCGTCGCTCCGTTTTGCCGTGTAAGACGGACAAACAGACGGACACACTTTCCCATTTATAATATTAGTATGGATATTTTTTTTTATATAAATATTTCTCACACTTCACCAATTAGTCTAGCCCAAAGTAAGCAGTAAAGCAGTAAAATATTGTATATGGAGATTTTACATCTTATGTCACAAGTTAGCGACGTGCACTGTAGTTTTGTGACAAAACTGTAGTGTGGTGTCAAAATAAAGTGCAAACGTTACTGTATAAACCCCATTTTCGATAATAATGTCCTTATGTTTAGTTGAAGCAAAACTAACCTTCACATACGAAACTCAAGATATCTTTCTCCTTGACAAACTCCTCCCAGATCTTCTGTTCCTGCTGCTTCAGCCGCTCTCGCCGGTTCAACTTCCACGTCCGTTCCAAGTCTTCGCTTTCAATGTACTGAGATGAATATAAAATTCTAATTTAAAAATTCTCATTTAATACGCCCTTAAGTCTGCCCTTATTCATCTAAAACCTATCTTCGAAGATGCATAAAATCATCAAAAACAGCTCAGTAGATCGAGACCGCGAATTTTCCAATGAAAAGCTCGACGGATCGAATGCGTGAAAATGTCTTATTTGGAAACATATTCCCTTCGATTAAAACTAATTGTGATCCTAAAATCAATTCAGCGCTCAATTCGGTTCGATTCGATTTCTACACCGAAGCAAATGTGTGTTGATGATTTGTAGAACCTTTATGATCATCATCGAATGATTGCCATACATTCGATGCTGTATTCGCAATAACTAAAACTCCAAGTAGAAAGAAAATGAAGCATCATATTTTTATACAAAACTAGCTTCTTTCCGCGACTTGGTTTTTGCAGTACACTTATCGTCATATTTTATGTATATTATGTCTGATGTATAAGCTATACCGTTGTAAAGTTTCATTTAAATCAAAATAATCTTTATTCAACATAGACCTTTACAGGCACTTATTGACGTCAACAAACAAAACAAAAAAAGAAAAGCTTAACAAAAAAAAAACAAAAACCTTGTGCGTACGTACGAACAAGGAAAAAAAAAGATATTGACTCTACACTTGTTCGGAAATTGGGAGAGCCTTCTCGAGAAGAACAGGCAAGAAACTCTGAAGGTCTATTTTTTATCTCCTCTTTTCAATGTTAATAATTATAATAATATAATATAATAATACAATATAATATAGGATACAATCATACCTAATACGATTACAGTCGTATGTATGTTTACATACACATATAAAAATAATACAATATTATAAATAATGTTGTTACCAAACATGGCTCTATGAATAGTGTCTCTATTCTCAAATAGTTTGATCATTTAGATATTTTTTTAATTGCAACAGCGATGTTTTCAACATCGATGCAGCAATTAAAAAAATATCGATGTTTCAGTATCGATGTTTTTTATGAACGATGTTGCATCTGTACCCAGGATACCCGCAACGGTAAGTGTCACGGAGGTTATGAGGATTCCACGCGGCCGGAGCGGTCCAGCCACGTGACCTACCGACTAAACTCAGCCTGGCCTTTTTTTTTTGTTCCCCCTGAGGAAAATGCATTAAATTGCATACCCCGGCTGTGGCGAGCCGGCGGTTATGTGGGGCTCTCCTCCTCACTAAAACCTCAGGGATGGCCTTCCTCAGGCATGTAGCGAGCCCCCGGGAACGCCAAGCTACTTCCGGGTACCCCCAGCCTCCGCTCCCCCGCCAATACAGGGGAGCCCTCCTCGGGGGAGGCTACAATACCTCCCCCGATCTCCACCACCAATGACGCCCCCCGGCCACGGAAGGGGCGTGGTCCCTCCCGGGTTGCCGTATCCGCGGGCGCGATCTCCTCGCGTCCGCCGGCGACCGCAGCTGTGCTACCGAGCCCGGTGCCGCTTCCTTAGAGAGGGATCGGCCAACTCCCGACCCCGCTCGGCGGACTCCTTCAGGAGCATCACTGCTTCACAGAAGGAGGTCACAGCCCTCCAACCTCCCTCGTCCGCCAGCATTGCCGCAATCAATGCCGGCGGAGACAGATCTCGCCCGATCTCTGCGACCAAGACTCGGCGCTCGGAGGCCCACGCGGGGCACTCCGCCAGCGTGTGCTGGGCCGAGTCGAGGTCGGATGCGCAGTGGTGGCAATGTGTCGATCCCTCCCGTCCTTTTCGACACAGATACTCACCGAAGCAGCCGTGCCCGGTGAGTATCTGTGTCGAGATGAGGCCATACATGGCCACGGATCGAACGACGCCCTCGTACAGGCGGCGAACTCCATCCCTCGGTCCCCCGAGATTGGGCAGCAGGCGATGCAATGCGCCCGCCACCCTTTTGGCTCGGGGGACCAACCGCAAGAAATGCTCCTCGAAGCTCCAGCGGCGGTCCAGGGTGAGGCCCAGGTACTTGATGTACGGCCCCACAAAACTCAGCCTGGCCTAGGTTCTAAGAACCATATAGGCAAATCGTGAGGTAGCTAAAGCAGAACTCGCGGTTTTATTAACAGTTGCGGTAAACTTCAGACAAAGACAAAATTATCTGACCGAAATACGAACGAATAGATATTCCATTACTTCGTATTTTAGTGTTGCGAGGTCAACCCAAAAATATATCACTAGTGTGTTTAAAAAATGCTGATAGTGTATAATTGCACCAAGAAATACAAGAATATGTAAGGATACCAAAAATAGAATTATGTTAGTTTTACGAAACTCAAATTATAACAATTCGGTACTGAATATACTAGAAACAGTCCCACTGGCTGTAATATAAAAGTGTTCAGTGATTTACATTTACGGATGCAGTGTAGTATAGAACCAAACTGTTGACACTGCAACCATAAGGTTGCAGTGTTAACAGTTTGGAATTGGAAGAACTTTGGAAAGAATGTGAGTGACCTAGAAACAGCGTCTCTACCGGCTACAAAGGCCCCTAACATGTGTAAAAAACAATTGTGAAATGTTATTCCCAATGTCACTTAATCTCGTGTATCCCGGGGAAAAACATATAACACCGATGTAGGATGATAAAAAATTACCTAAGGACTTCGATGGGGCAGGAACTGCTATCAGACTTGTCTTGATGAAATGTTAGAAAAACTGAAATCGTTTTCAGCTACTTATAGAAGATTTAATAAATCGATTTGCCGAAAAAAAGGTATGAAAAATGTACTTTTAATTTGAATTGTTTGGCTAGCTCAATTTCTAGGAGGAAGCAATAAATTATAATCAACAAATATTTATTTTAATATAATACAAGCATTTTTGTTTCTTTTGTCAGAAAACTTTACCCTTCATTTGGGGTCCCTCAACTAATTTTGATTCAGGGCTCCTACGCCAATGTTGCAAATTATACAAAATTATGAAATGAATTTCAGATTTCAATTGAAGTCTGTTATTAGGTAAATAAATGTTGATTAGACATATTTTTGAGAATTATTTATATTAAGCATTATATATTAATAGCGCTATATATTAAGCGTGCAAGTCTCAGACGTTAATTTAAATATAAAGATATTCAAAATACCTGCATATTAATCTCTTCCACTTTGGTATTAGGCATGAAAGAAAATCCGCGAGTACTCGTTTCCATTTGTGTCTGTTATCCCAATAATCAAGAAAATAAAACTGCGTATATTATACAAGCGAAAAAATCACAAGAACCAAATTCAACAAATTATTCAAAACTGTTTTGATTTGTTATTTTATTGTAGTCTTCAACTTGACGTTCAAGGTCAAGCAATATTAAAACATTCTATAAAACTTTTAAACACGTTTAAATTATTTATTTATAATTTTGTTTTACTAATCTAATGACTAATTAATCTCACTATTAATGATGAAACTTTAAATACAATCACGTTTTAGTACAGTAATTAAAAAGTTAAGTTTATAAACAGCTTTAAGTTTATATAAAAATGCGTGGTCGCGTGTTTGTTATTGTTTGTCATTGCGTTGCCTAGCAACGATCGCTAAGTTACGGTTAGAGGGGGACATCCCAAAATATACGGCAAATATTAATTAATAAACAAATAAAATATCTCAATATAATTAAGTGAATTTATAAATACGTAGATTTAATATAACAACAAGTTAAAAGAACTTTTCAGTAGTTGTGTTATTTAGTACCGACGCGACAGGAACACACACGCGCTAAAACATGTGCGACAGTAATAATTAATAAAGCCTCACGACAAAAGTCGTTTTCAATCAGATAAAGCGTCAATACCATTATGAACTTACCCAGTAATTACAAGGCACAATTTTATTGCTTAGTTTTTATGTGAAATATCTACTGAAACCATGTTATTCGGAGCTCGACCTTTGGTTGCAATGGGGGCACAGCAAATGCAAAGTCAGCCGCGGAATTTCCCTCAGTGGAGTAGGACCGCTATTTTGACTATTGCTGGCGTCGAAGATGATATTGAGGAAAAGGTGAGTCTCTTTTATTATTAATTAGCTTTCCCTGTCATTCTTGTGCCCGCAGAAAAAGTTTTAATGATATCTTCAAACAGGTATCTTTCTCTGATAGAATTGTCGCGCATTATAGATAGCGCAATATTATTAAGCGATTTTTTTTGTGAGGGGGGGAATGCGACCTTATGCACCATGACACCACACTGGCAAGGCGCGGCCGTGTTTGGCTCTCCGGTGATAGAGGACTGGCCTACCCACTAAAACCCTCCCGAGTTCTCTAGGCCCATACGGGACACATGGTGGGCTGCGCTTTCACGATTCGACCGCCATGTGTCCCGGGGCCGCCACCGCCAAAGGACGCCGGGGGACTGTCCGAGAACCCCTGGATAGTCCCCCAGACAGAGAGACTTCACCACGGCGTGCGCGCTTAGCCGGACGCGCACGCAGCCTCACGGTACCCAACCGTGAGACTGACACTAGAGGCACTAGACGGGCAACACCGCGCTTGCGTGTGCCCGCCTTCGCCTACCTAAGCAATTTTCGACCTTAACGCAGAGAGGTTAAATTTAATTAAATTCAAATTAATTAAACAATAGGATTGAGGAAGTTGAGGAAGTAGAATGTTACATAACAGGTGGAAAATTGTGATCTGACAGAGATCTGCCTACGTTACAAGACGCGAGAATATGGGTGTATGTAGGAACTAATGCATCTGGTCCTTACGAGAGGTCTGTGTGCAATTATTTTTTATTATTATTCTTACCGTGGGAGAACCAAGCTTCGGCACGAATTGGGCCGGCTCGAGCGGAGTGATACCACGGCTTCACAGAAAACCGGCGTAAAATAGCGCTCACGCTGTGTTTCGCCGAGTGAGTGAGGGTACCGGAGGGCCAACCCCCCCCCTTCCCCTCTTATTCCCTTTTAAAGGCCGGCAACGCATCTGTGACTCCCAGTCAATCCGCGTAATACCGAATATCGTCGACCCAGGCACGTCATTTCTGACCCTCCCGACTCATTGACGCTGGCTCTTCAAGCCTTGCGAGAGGCGGCATCTGCGCCGATCCCTTAGTTAGTCCATACTTCGCAGCTTGCTGCACATGTACGAGTAGGCCCCATCACTTCAAGGCCGGACCCACTTTGGCGTACCGAGCCTTCTTTCGCGCATATGTCCTCTTCGGAGGGCAGCGCCGACGTGCCCTCTCCTGAGGGTGCGCCAACCATTCCGTTCAAGCCGTAAGGCCACTAGGGCCAAGGCTAGGCTGAGTTTAGTCGGTAGGTCTGCTGGATCGAGCCGCCTCGATTCACCAGGAGTCCGACATAATCAACGCATCCCTGCTTGCCTGTTGCGTTGGTATCCATGAGGATTCTCAGCCTCCTCTCCTGAGGAAAAAAAAAAAACATCTGTGACTCTTCTGGTGTTGCGGGTGAAACTATTACTGAATGAAAGAGATTATACAAATGTACGGAATGATAAGAGATAGCGTTGCGCTAGTCCAAAGATTTCTAAAGTGGTCCATATCGACCCATAGGGGTCTATCATAACCAGCAAGGGGTCTACGTCAGCGAAACAAAAATATGGGGGTCCATGAAACGAAAACGGAAGTCCACGGCAATAGATCTCGACATACACTGATATATTTACTTACATTATACTGTCTTTTAATATAAAGACATGAAATTTCTCTGCGCTAGTCAAACATGAAATCGGAGTAAGGAACGTCTTCATAGCCTCGCTATTATCGCAACTAATATTATAAATGCGAAAGTAAGTCTCTGTCTATTACGCTTTCCCGCTTAAGCCTCGTAACCGATTTTGATGAAATTCGGTACAGACAATCTTTAGACCCTGAGACAGAACATAGGCTACTTTTTATTTCGAAAAAAAGGGATGAACGGGTTGAAATAGAGGTTGAAATTTTGTACGGGATTTCTTAATTTTTACAAGCTTTTATTTAGTTTCACCTGTCCCGTTGTGATAGCTTGAGGAAAATGTTGTGTTGTATTAAATGTAACACGCTTTTATTTATAAATGGGGACTATGATAAAGAGGGGGGACGAGATTGAATAATTGTGTATGGTGAAAAGTTTTAGTGTTAAAATTAAATAAATTTGTACAATATGGAATTATTTTGTCCTAGACGAAGACGCTTATTTGTCGTTAAAGGTTACAATCAAGTTACAAAGTGTTATATTTCTTTTTAGAGTTAATTTATTTTTAACTTTTTAGTTCATTTTATAAACAAATAATAAAAGCTTGTTTTTAAAAAGGTTTTTTTTCCTTTAATTTTTAAAAGATAAAGCCATGAAATTTTATATTTAAGTACTTGATAAGAAATCACTAAACGTTTGCTCTAGCATTTTTTAAATTTCTACCACCTAGGGGATGAAAAAGGTGTTGAAAGTTAGTATGCAAGTTCGTCAAATATCACGTCATAAGAACCAAAAAATCATTTGTTCTAGCATTTTGAAATTTTTACCAGTGTGGGGGTGAAATAGGGGTTGAATTAAAGATAAGACCATGAATCTTGGTACCTTAGACATAAGGGACCAAAGGGCTTAAACAAAATGCCTTTCTATTTTCGTAATCGCATCGCTAAAATAAAAAATGTATGGTATTGACATAACCGATCGCTTGACTTTTCGACTGGTTATGTCAATACCATACATTTTTTATGTTAGCGATGCGATTACGATAATCGAAAGGTATCTTGTCTAGGCCCTCAGGATTGACAAAATCTAATTTCACGCGGGCGGAAGCTAGTTGTTAAATAAATAAATATTTCTTACACTTAGACTGCGGCGTTTAGGGGAAGTTTTCGCCATCAGGCAACCAAATGTTGGAACAACATCCCACCTCCCATGCGGCAACTAAAGTGTAAATCTACGTTTAAAAAAAAAAAAACATGTGTTACAAAAACAAAGAACTGGTTTGCCTGATAGATATGCTGACTCTCCATTTGTATGCTGATGGCTAATTGGAAAATATGTATCTGTATGTGTATGTATATGTATGTATGTGTATATGTATGTATGTATATATATATATATATATATATATATATATATTAATATTATCTGTCTACATTCACGTATTGCGCTTTATTTATTAATGTAATATGTATGCTTAGGTTTGTCTGTTTCTCTCTGTGTGTCTGCTGTCTGGTTTACTTACCCTCTCAAAGGGTTTCGGCAGAATATCAGCGCTTCGCGCTGTGTGAAAGCACAACGCTGAGCCGGGACCTGTTTGCTACTAGGGCACAATGTTACCTACGTATTTTTAATAATGTTCTGGTGTATATTTTGTGTCAAGGTTGCAAATAAAGCTATGTCTATGTCTATGTCTACACTTACTACTAAGTCTAGCCTAAGTAAGCTCTGAAGGCTTGTGTTATGGGATCTAGGGTAACAGATAGACATACACATATAATATATTTGATATAAATATATATTAACAACCATGAATGCGAGCATTTGTACCTAAGGTACAAATGCTCGCATTCATCACGCAAACATCTATCCACACCGGGATTCGAACCCGGGACTTCAGAGATGGCGACACTTAGAAACCGGTGTACTAACCACTTAACTACGGTTGTCCGAATCCGAACGGAACGGAATCCGAGTTTTAACGCGCAAATGCGATTTTTTTATATAGTATCATTGGCTGTCAATAACAAAATAATTCAATATTAACACTTCATGTGACTTACGACGGTGTTCAATTGATATGTTGATTTTAATCCAAACATTTCCCACAGAGCTCTTTAAAAACATTCGGTAGATTTCTTTAAGGTTACATCACATACAAACGAACAGTTTTTACACGTCACGTTTGACATTTGCTCAACGAAAACCGCTGCTATTACGAGCAACATAAAAGCTATTTTAAAGTCTATGTGTAAAGGTTCAAGTATTATTGTGCAACAAAAGTGCAAAGAAAACAACCACGCTGAAGAGTGCGGATTGGTTTACTACACACACCTTTCAAATTCTTCGCAAGTTTATGCAGGCGTCAGATAAAAGTACTTATCAAAAATTCAGCAAACTAAAAACTCATTGGTACATGGCAAATTCGATCCCAGGCACCCCGAATTATCCGATTCACATACCAGTGCCACAACCTCAGCACCACCGACGCTCCCGACCGTTAAATGAAGAGGGTATAGCAACTATTGTTTTAGGGACTTCTAAAGGACATTGTTCAATTTTGGGCTAAGAACCGATCAGAATATAAATTATACTATAAGTTTTATTTATTTGTATATTATTTGAAACATATTTTAGTATTCCACGGACACTTCAAATAAATAAATTCCAAATAAAAAGTTAGGTCAGAATTATTGATGCCGTATAAAATGTTTTCCGTCAGCCAGTGCTGCCAGTTTCGGAAGTTTTCGCGATTTCGGAAAATACGGATCGAATTGAGAACCTCCTCCTTTTTGAAGTCGTTTATTAAAATTGGTTGATAACACTTTATTCATTTAAAAATACCTAATTTGACTAGCTAGAAAAAAACTAGTATTATATATTTTTTAAGCAGAAACGCGAATTTCTAGCTTGGCATTCGAGTATTATAGTTTTCGTAATAGACAACACTGGTGTACTTCATACCTTATCTGTGTCCGTTTCATTCAATTTTTGATTGCTTTGCGACTATCGTTTCTTTTGTGATTTTCTATGCGTTTCATGGTTTTATTCTAAAAAACTTAGGCTTGATTACGGACTCCGATTACATTGCGTAGGTACTTGGTAGACTCGGATGTGTGTAAAGGACTGGAGTTTGTAAAATGATAATTGTCAAAGAATTATCTTAAACTTGACTAGGTACTATCTCTTTTCCTAGTATCTAGTAGAGTAGTCCTTTCCTAGTTTAGAATAGAACATATATAAACTGTACATAGTATTGTTAATATTACTTTGATATTACTACTCTGATATTTCACGTAAGGTTGGTTATTTTTTAATTATAACCTCAAAATATTAACTATTTTCGTAATTATTTTAGTTTCCTGAAGTGTCCGTTCGTGAAAACTTATTTCATAGGATTCCATATATTTTAAGGGTTTATATAAGTCACTTTCGATTGGAACGGTTCTTAGGCAGAACATGTATGGAGCCGAACAATGTCCTTTACACTAAAGAACATCGGAATTGTTGTAAATCTTGCGTTATCTGAAGATGAACCGAGATATAGATTAGAAAAGGCGCCTGTTGCAATTTCGCTTGGTAAACGTTTTAGAAGCTTATTTCATGAACACCTCTCAATGTGTGAAATCCCTCATGACAAGGCCGGCGCCACTTGGGCTTCCCGCGCCGCTTTCGTGCCCTTTTTATGAGTCTGCGCTGCATCGTCTCTCACGATTTGCCTATATGGTTCTTGGAACTTAGGCACAGGCTGAGTTTAGTCGGCAGGTCACGTGGTCAGGCCGCTCTGGCCGCGTGGAGTCCGACATAACCTCCGTGACACTTGCCGTTGCCTTGGGGGTATCCTGGGCACGTTTCGTGCTCCTTGTGAGGATTCTCAGCCTTCGTCTCCTGAGGAAAAAAATGTGTGAAATGATAAAACATGTAATCTCTATTCAACTTTAAAAAGAAATAATACTTTTAATAGGGTTTAGGGAATTGACAATAAATCAACGTCTTAAATAATTTATTTTGTGTCTTCATATGGACGGAACGTACAGATAGACAATCATATTTATTATCACTACATACCTATTAGTGAAACATTTTACGCAACTATGAAATAAATATTACGTTTTTGTCACAAATTAAATCAACGCTCCTGAATTCATTAAATGTGGTAGCATACTTATTAATTTATACAGAGGTTTATTGAAAAAAGTCATAGTTATTTATTTTATTTATTTATTTAACGATTTATTGTACACAAAAGAAAAGAACAGGAAAATACAAAATTATAGACAGTACAATAGGTGTGGCTTATTTCTAATGAAATTTCTTCCAACCCACCTGTGATAGGAAAAAAAATACTGAGAAACGTGGATGTCGCGTGTACAAAATTATATATAATAGTTGTTAACAAAAAGTACTTACACTTACATACATACTTATACATATATACACTATTAAATACATACATATATAACATATATACATGGATATATACAAACTTAGATTAGGTTTAATATAATACAGAAAAATTACTACCTCCATAGTCGAGTGGATAGTACACCGGTTTCAAGGTGTCGCCATCTCTGAGGTCCCGGGTTCGAATCCCGGTGGGGGCAGATGTTTGTGTGATGAATGCCAGCATTTGTCATGGTTGTTGATATATATTTCAATAAAAATTATTTATATCTATACATATAATAAGACAGTAAAAATATTTTGTCTGTACATTTAGTATTTTTGACTGAAATGGATAGAGGGGCACTTAAATAGATTATTAGAAAGCAAAAAAAATTTTTTGGAATTTTTTGTCTGTCTGTCTGTCTGTCTGTCTGTCTGTATGTTTGTTCACGTTTATCTCCGAAAGTACTGAACCGATTTGCTTGAAACTTTCACTATTTGCTTTGTTTTAACTCAGAATAATATCTAAACTTTGTTTCATCAAAATCGGTTCATTAAAAAAAAAGTTATCGTCATTTTAATGAATCTATACTAATATTATAAAGAAGTAAGTTTGTGTGTTTGTATATTTGTAAGGGGTAATCTCGGGATCTACTGAACCGATTTTAAAAATTCTTTCACCAATAGAAAGCCACATTATTGCGGAGTGTCATCATCATCATCATCATCATCATCATCATCATCATCATCATCATCATAATCATCATCGATTTTAAAAATTCTTCACCAATAGAAAGCCACATTATTGCTGAGTGTCATCATCATCATCATCATCATCATCATCATCATCAGCGGACGGCGCGCGATGGCTTCGGGTTTAATTCCGTTCGCTTTCGTGCTCGCTTCGGGGATTATTAATATTATGCCCAACGAAGTGGGCGCGGGTCAGCTAGTATGTATAATATATGTATGTCTATCCGTTGCCCTAGATCCCATAGCACAAGCCTTACAGAGCTTAGTTTGGGCTAGGGCTAGGCTAATTGGTGTAAGTGTAACAAATATTTCTTTTTTTTTTATATTTATACTGAGAGGATAGTTAATTACGTTAAGGAAAGATAGTGCTCTTTTACTTTCTTCTTGAAAAGCAAGAAAGAACGAATGTCTCGCACTGAAGGCGGAAGTGCATTCCATAATTTAACTGCATGAACAGAAAAAGAGTTAAGGAAGAAATTAGTGCGGAAAACATCAGAGGGAAGTTTAAGAAGAGTACGAAGGTGAGATCTGCAAACAACATCAGGAGAATGAGCAAACTCAAAACGAGAGCGAAGGTAGGTAGGATAAACTGGGTTATAAAGAATGTTAAAAAGGAGAAGTTATTTTCGTGTCGTAATAATGTAATGAATATTTGAGGAAAATAATGTCAAGCTTTAGTGTCGTAATGATAATTTACGTACAAACTAACAAAAAACAAGCCATACGGACATAAGCCGAAGTTGTTGAGAGTTGGCTCCATGCCACAGATGTGTAGTGAAGTGACAGAAGCGAAGCCCGTGAGTCAGCGACTCAGCGATTACGCGGAACGCGAGTGCGGCGGCGCGATCGATAGACACTGCACCCCTGCCCCCACCGTCCCGGCGACTTGCACCTGCCCGGGCATCCGCAGCCGCGACTTGCCGTCCGCCACACGACAAAAAAACAGAATAAACCCTCCGTAAAAACATTAAACAACAGTGAAACACAGTGCTTTCTTAAATTGTCAATTCATATCAATAACCAGTACGTAATAGTTCAAGGTCGAGAACGGTCAACGACCTATTTCAAAGGAAACTACCTCACACTGTGGAGATCTTAATATACCGGTGCTTATTATTCAAGAAGTGATTTTTATTTTTAATTATTACGTGTAGTGGACAAGGCCGCCGTTTAATAGCAGTGCCCAAATGTTGGATCTATACCACTGTAAGCCCGCGCGTCCTCCGAGTTAATCTCGAAACAAAGGAGGTTGAGCTAATTGCTTCAGCCTCGTAAGTGATTCCTCATCATCAGACCAGTTCACGTGTTTGTGCGATGGCATCGAAAGTTCTTGTGCCGACCGCTCCTTTTGCAAAACTGCAAGTAAGTATTTGTTGCATAAATTACAAATTCGTTGACTAAATAGGTAATTATATAGTACATTTCCATATTTTTTATTTACAATGTTAGTTTTAGATAATAATCAGCCAGTATTGCTGTTAATAGTAATTATAACGATGAACACGATATAAAAATAGTAAACGCACGATGTTTAAATTACACTCACTTTTAGTGCATGTGGCAAAATATCGGAAATATAGGTAGGTACTTAAATTGCATTATTGATTTATGAGAGGTCATTGACTTTTCAGACAAAGCATTCTACCTTGTCTAATTATGGGGATTTCCACGATAATTGGTTTTCCACCTAGTTGTTGAGTCACCGTGAACGATGTGTTTAGAAGTAGAAACAAAATAAATTATAAAGTATATAATCTGTCAAAATTAAGAATAATTGTATCTTCAGTTGTTGTTAGAATTATTATTATGTTGAAGCCTTTCCGAAGCTTACAAATTTTCTTGTATATACATTACATCATCCAGTTAATTATACGTATGCTCCACTAACAATTTTTACATTGCAATTGATTTATTTGTTTTGCTAATTTTTATTCATTGGACTTCGGCGGTTTTGTCTAATTCTCGTCGACGACTTAGTATTGAAATTTTTGTTACGATTTAAGAAAATATTCTCGTCAGAAAATGTAGGTAATAGGTGTTTCGAGAAACATTCTTGTCAGAAGTTGCATAATGAGTTTTTGATAACAACTATAACTATCGTACACATTCTCACTACTTGAAAACATAAAACGCCAGCAAAACTATTCTTCGTACAGTACATTCTCATCAGCTGGGTGATTTTGAAACGTCGGAAACTTTTCGAATCCGAATCGAATCCGTTCGACTCGAAAAATGCTATTCTAAAACACCGTCGGAAAGGCCACGGAAACTTTCCGTTCGGAAAGTCAACCATAGAGTAACGTGCATTTACCTTTACGTTTACAAAGTATGATTGAAAATGGTAGGTTTAGTAGAAAATTACACGCACCATATTTTAGTCATTATATATATTTTATAAGCATATTAAAATAACCTATATTTTTTGGGGTTTTCATAAGTGTCTTTTTTTTCATAAGACCATATTATTCACGACTTCCTAGTAAAACTATCGTGATTTTAAGAGTAAATAATCAGTTAATATTTACATAAGATTTACATGAACAAAATTAACAAACCTATTACATTCTATTTTACATTCACATTTCCATCATTCCTTAATCAAAATCTTTTTTATCTGATGCAATTTATTAACTTACCTCTAAATGTGTTACAAAAGGCTGAAAAGCGTTGAAAATACACTCTTTTGGCCAAAACTCGAGATTCGACAAAAGTTTCCGACAGCAAAAACCAAACGGAATAGTTTCCGTAAGCTAAAGTTATTCGTTTCGAATCCTAATGTCGATCCGACATTTCAAAATAACTCGCCTTCGGAAAGTTTTCGTATCCGAACGGAAAGTGGGTTTCCGACGTTTCAGAATAACCCTACAGTACCTACATAGTATAAAACATTCGCTTTCTCTGTCTCAACATCCCTAATATGTATGCTTTAATCTTTAAAACTACGCAACGGATTTGGATGCGTTTTTTTTAATAGATAGAGTGATTGAATAGGAAGGTTTATATGTATAATAACATCCATTAAATAGTGGAGAAATACTGTTATTTTTGAGGTTTCCAATGTGATGTCGTAAATAATTATATTTTTTCCGCTTACATTGCAAGCGCAGGCTGAACCCTACGAGATTTATCAAAATAATGTACTATTTTAAAAACCGTGTTTTTTTACTTTTTTAAACTATAATTTATTATATACAACGTTTACAGTTTTTCTGTAGTGTATTTAGTATCAACATAGCATCCGTGCGAAGCCGGGGCGGGTCGCTATTACTTAATATTATAAAGATGAAAGATTTGATTGCTTTTTTTGTTTGTTTGTTTGCATTGAATAGGCTATGAAACTACTTGACCGATGTTAAAAAAAATATCTGTTAGGAAGCTACACTATCTATGGTGAACATAGACTATATTAAATTATCTAAAAAGATAGAGATCTTTACTAAATCTCCGATAATGTACTCCAAGGTGTGAAATAATGACAAAACACTTTCTTAAATCGCGTGCGCTGCGAAAACCATTGTGTTATTAATGAATGAAAATACTGTAAAAGTATTAATTTCTTTACTTACCTATTACAGATAAAGAAATCTCCGCCCGAACCTGGCAGTAGCGGATTCATAATAGGCGGCAGCGATGCTGCGGCCAGAGTCGCGCATTTGGAGCACAGCGTCAGGTTCCTGCAGGAGCAGCATCGGCAGATGCTCAGCGGACTGCATGCTGAAATCGAAGCATTACGAGAAAGAAATCGAGGTAAAATTGCATGAAATCAATTACAATCAATCAATCACAAAAAAAAAAGAATTCATTACATCATGTCACACAAAAAAGAATTATTTCATTCAATCTTTAATTAATAATGCAATAAATAAATCTATAATGATATATGTTAATCTTAAATTAGCTTTATAAACAAAAGTCTTAAAAATTATTACAATGGAGCTGCTGAGGGGTACAAAAGCCTTAGTTTATTAGTTTATTGCGGAACAAACGAAACGAAACAAAAATCATGAAGAGTATCCATCTTGTCACACCTATTACTCATGCTATTGTGCATTCTATTAATCAGAGCTTTAGAGCACAAATTGGTCCCTTCTCGGTCCCCTTATCACGTGATAAGGGACCGAGAAGAAGTCTTGTAATCGGATAACGGGGCATATTAAATGATACATGAATGAATGAAATAGAGACGTACTCCAGCAGATCACGACAACCCGTTTGACCGTTCACTATTTTGAGAAGTAAAAAGTACATGGTGAGCAGATCTTCGTGTCTTTAGTGGAAACATCTTAAAAAGTCTTTGATTGTATGGTCACCTGTGGGAATCTCCCTGGATTATGAAAGTTCGATGCCGTGTTGAAATTTGAACACTTTCCAGCCATTGTAGTGGATGTATAAATTTATAAGGGAAAAACCGGCCAAGTGCGAGTTGGACTCTCGCTCGTAGGGTTCCGTACCACTATACATTCAAATAAATGTTTTTTTTATTATGCACGTTCGTTTCGTTTCGTTATCGAAATACATAGTACTGGTGTTGAACGCATGAGAGTAATTCCATATTATCTCTCGTTCCTCTTTACATTTTGTTAATTATTTTTGCTTGTTTCCCAAATTGCAATATAATAATCGTTTTGTCAGTTAGAGTTCAATTTTCAATTATACAAGGAGCCTACATTCATACAAGTTCAGATGTTATTTGTATATCTCAACTAAAAAAAAAGTGATTTACAAAACTAGTTGAGTTAACCGACGAATAGACAAACTTTTTAACTTACGAATAAATTGAACTTTCGTTTAGATCAACTGCTTTGTTTCAATGAGTTTTTATCTAATAAGATACCAATTTTTTATTATAATTCTTTATTTTTTAAACATTTTTATATGCAAGCTAAAGCTTTTGTGTCCTCTTAAATGTAAAGGACATTGTTCAATTTTGGCCTAAGAACCGATGTGAATATAAATTATACTATCATTTTTATTTATTTTTATATTATTTGAAACATATTTTAGTATTCCACGGACACTTCAAATAAATAAATTCCAAATAAAAAGTTGGGTCACAATTATTGATGCCGTATAAAATGTTTTCCGTCAGCCAGTGCTGCCAGTTTCGGAAGTTTTCGCGATTTCGGTAAATACGGATTGAATTGAAAACCTCCTTTTTGAAGTCGGTTATTAAAATTAGTTGATAACACTTTATTCATTTAAATACCTAATTTAATTACTAGCTAGAAAAAAACCAGTAGTAAATATTTTTTAAGCGAAATCGCGAATTTCTAGCTTGGCATTTAAGTTTTAGTTTTCGTAATTGGCAACACTGGTGTACTACATATCTTATCTGTGTCCGTTTCATTTAATTTTTGATTGCTTTGCGACTATCGTTACTTTTGTGATTTTCTATGCGTTTCATGGCTTTATTCTAACAACTTTGGCTTGATTACGGACTCCGATTACATTGCGTACTTGGTAGACTCGGCTGTGTGTAAAGGACTAGATTTTGTAAAATAATTGTCAAAGAATTATCTTAAACTTGACTAGGTACTATCTTTTTTCCTAGTATCTAGTAGAGTAGTCCTTTCCTTGTTCTAGAAGAGAACATATATAGCTGTACATAGTATTGTTAATATTACTTTGATATTACTACTCTGATATTTCACGCAAGGTTGGATATTTTTTATTTATAACCTCAAAATATTAAATTTTTCGTAATTATTTTAGTTTCCTGAAGTGTCCGTTTGTGAAAACTTATTTCATAGGATTTCATATAATTTTAAGAGTTTATATAAGTCACTTTCGATTCGAACGGTTCTTAGGCAGAACATGTATGGAGCCGGAACAATGTCCTTTGTTTTGATGTCAATAAGTGTGAAATTATTAATAATTCTGTGTTGAAATATTTTTGATATGTTTAAATAAAAAATATTATTAGAATGTTATGTTTGTCCGCAGACTTACAGTTTCAATTAATATTTAATAAAGAAATCAAAGAAGCATTACCCAAATCGACAACACCACAAGAAGACTGTAGCGATAGTAATGAGGTAAGTTTAATGGGGCATTTGAGTGTTTTTTTTTCCTGTACATATACATATTTTTGTATGGTTCTGAGTCGATTTGGTTAACTGAGTTTTAAATAAGTTTGGTGGGATAATTTTTTATTTTATGTATTTTGGACAGGCATTTGGCCTCGATCTCACCTGATGGTAAGTGACGATGAGGCCGAAGATGGTCCGTGCCTGTCCAGATAGTGCCTATTCACTCTTGCCTTGAAAAAGAACGTATTCTTAAAATTGAACTTACATTTTATCATCGTCGATAATATATCGACTATACTATCTATGTCTAGACTAAATAATATATAGACGATATATTATATCGACAACACGTCTCGCTTTTACTTTGTCGTGTGCACCGAAGGTAGAGTAGAAAATAGCGCAACAACGACATATAAAATTTAAAGATATAAAAACCCTAAATTTAGAGAGCCAGTTCCTCGGATGTTGAGAAGTCCAAGGGATACCTGCTACTATTATGAAGCTTATAGTCGCTTATCGCCAGCTGAGTTAAAGACCAAGCTTCTTTATCACATACAATAAGAATTAGCAGTATTCTTTTTTTTAATAGGAAGCCAAATTGAAAAGAGACATAATCCGGTTGGAATTGGAAGCGGGAACAGCCCGCTGCGAAGCCCGCGCTGCTGAAGCACGAGCATTGCAGCTACAACGACTGTTGGATGCGCAAAAAGAGTATGTAGCTCATGTTTTTTACACGTTGAGATTTAACTTCTAGCTTTTAAATAACTTGATAAATTTCATTCTTGGCTTTCAATGAATCTTTGTTGAAACGCCTAATATTATCACGCGAGCAATATCTCAAGATATGCCATTTACAAATTGTGTGGGTAAACCGAATTAAAATTTATTATATCTGTTTTATTCGATTCCAATACGCGTCCTTTCATTTTTCTGCGTCTTAATTATTTTTGTAATATCCTATTCTTAAACATGGTCCTTCGAGCCGGATATATGTAATTTTAATTAGGTACTGGTGCTTCATCTTTTTTTTTTTTTTTATTGCAAAAGTTGACAAACAAGCAGGCTGCCCACCTGATGGTAAGTGGTAACAGTCGCCTATAGTACATGTGGTTCCCGAGATTCGCAGCAAATCTGCAAACCTCATAAGAACCACAGTGTACGTTGCCAACTTGTGACATAAGATGTAAAGTCACAGTACCCAGTAATTTCATTGCCTATCTTACCCTTCAAGCCGGAACACAGCAAAGCGAACCCTGCTGTTTGGCGGCGGAAATAGGTAAGACGGAGGTACCCATGCAGACGACCCTGGTACAGAGTCTACCTCCTCTAGTAGTATCTTCGTGGATAAATAATAATAAACCATCGGCAGTCTTAAGTTTTGTTGGAGAAATATTGATGTGAAGCGGAATCGGAAGCGGAGTATAACTTTTGGCTTGACAGTAATCTCTTCTTTACATAAATAGATCGGTAGGACATTAGAATGACGTTTAAAATGTTTATCATTTTACAGGCATTAAACTCAACCTTAATAATCTTGCATAGGTAAAGCAGTGTATCATATATGAAAGAGTATGGTATATATTAGGTAATTGTGGGATTAAATATATAATTCTGTGCGGCAGACGCCTGCTTGGTTGTCTCTTATGTATTAGGTTGTAGGAAAAGTTCGTCGAAAAATTAGGAACAAAAATGTTTTGTATTAATTTTCTTTATTAAAGTTTAGTTTTTACAATATAATCGCCGTCAGAACTAATGACAGTGCTCTATCTATTAGGAAGGTCGCTGATACCTCTGGCCCAAAACTCGGGCAGTTTAGAATCAAAAAACTTAGTTACTTCTGTTTTCAGTTTATTAAAATCTTTGAAATTTTTTTTACTTAAAAAATGTTTTAAATGCGTGATACGTGATAATCTGAAGGAGAATGTGGTACGGTTTTCCAACCGAGTTTCTCTAATTTTATTTGAGTCTTTTTGGCGATGTGGGGTCGTGCGTTGTCTTGGAGGATTGATTGATTCTCTTTGCATTTTATAGGCTGGCAACCCCTTTTTTTGTTCCCCTGAGGAAAATGCATTAAATTGCTTACCCCGGCTGTGGCGAGCCAGCGGTTATGTTGGGCTTTCCTCCCCAGGTGGGGGAGGCCTTTTTATTTTGTTCCCCTGAGGAAAATGCATTAAATTGCATACCCCGGCTGTGGCGAGCCGGCGGTTATGTGGGGCTCTCCTCCCCAGAAGGGGGAGGCCTACCCACTAAAAACCTCAGGGATGGCCTTCCTCCACTCTCAGTCACTCTTCCTTGACCCCCCCCCCCTTGACTTCCGGGAACCCCCGGCCTCCGCTTCCCTGCCGATACAGGGTAGCCCTCTTCGGGGGAGGTTACAATACCTCCCCCGATCTCAACCACCGACGACGCCCCCCGGCCACGGAAGGGGCGAGGTCCCTCCCGGGTCGCCGTACCCGCGGCTGCGCCACAGCTGTGCTACCGAGCCCGGCGACGCCTCGTTCGAGCGGGATCGGCCATCTCCCGACCCTGCTCGGCGGCCTATTTCTGGAGCATCACTGCTTCACAGAAGGAGGCCATGGGCTGGCAACCCTAGTTGTGACGAGTCGCTTGTCCGTAGGAGAGTGCGCGAGCTCGAGGCGGGCTCGCGGGCCGCGTGCGGGTGCGCGGCGGAGGCGGCGGCGGCGGCGGCGGCGGCGGCGGCGGACGGCGACGCGGCCGAGTCCCGCGCGGAGCTGCGCGCGCGGCTGGCGGACGCCGAGCGGCTCGTGCGCCGCCTGCGCGCCGACGCCGACCGCCAGCGCAGAGAGGTACTCGCCGCCGCGGCCGGGGGCGCCGTCACTAACCTCTTGTTTGACGGCGCGGCCGCGCGTCACGCCCACGTATGTCACCGACACCGATTGCACGCGTACACAAGGGCCGCTCTTACTGCTGTCCTCTAACTAAGAGGACGCCAAGCCAAAAACAAATGTTCAAGAGAAAACGGCAAGAAACGAAAAACAAAAGAAACTTAACTAGAACTGCGTTAAGGGCGGATAATTGAAAATTAAATTATGTTTTGCACACTGATATATTCAGTAGAATATCTTGATCAAATACTATTTGTAAGATCTTTGTAACCATATTCTGGCAAATAAAATGATTTATTATTATTATTATTGTAGCTTAAATCACGCGTCTTTATAAGACACGGTCCTTTATAAGGCGTACACGGGGATACAAATCCAACGCGTAGAGACCACTTAAGCAAAATTTAATGAAAGTGTGCGTGGAGTGTACCAAGTGGATCTAATCTTTATCTGTATCATGAAAAATGCAGCCAAAGACTACACCCAGTTAGATGCACAGAAACTATTGTCATTTGTGGTCAAAAAGTTTGTGGACTGCATTTTGATTTTGGTGGTAATGAGATACGGACTATGGAAGAGACTAAAGATATTTGTAAACTTATTTTTCGCAATAAATTCGTTATGGGTGCGTTACGTGTTTTTAATTAAGAATAATCCTAAATCGTACTTTTAGTGATGAAGAAATCTAGAATATAATTAATACATCAAGCAGTTAAGGTAGTTTAACGTATTTTTAGCGTAGAAGTGTGGGTTAGTCGCTTTTAAGTAGGCAATCATTGAAGTTTTAAAAACTTAACGGTTATAAAAGTTCCTATAACTTACGAATTATTTAACATTACAATGATTCTTAGACGAAATGAAAGAAAATCTTCTGCTCATTCATGTCCAATTAAAAAATAAAAAAAAGACGGCAGCTCTGTACTCTCACCAGCTGCGCAGATGTACAAAAAAAAAACGTGAACAACAGAAGTCATTCCTAGCTTTCATATGATCTCGCGTAAAACCATTTCTCGGATATGAAAGCATAATTTAAACACAAACCATATAGGTTCTTACCATATGAATATATAATAAGAATATACCAATAGGCAATTTTTACGAGTGTATATTTGTTACATAACAGACAATAACGAATTCCGGTATATTATTAATTATGTATAATTATTTAAAAAGACGAATTAAACATAAGTATTACTATATTTAATATGAAATAATAAATTTATTAACTCACACTTGAAAGAGCGGCCCTTTTGTACAGGATTATTTATCGCGACATGTTTCTCATTCGTATACTTAAGTGCGCACGGTCGCTAGCGTCTGCATTTATTGATCAAAGAGTTAAGTAACTAAGGGGGCGTTCAAGTTTTACGTAACGCAATTTGGGGGAGGGGGGGGGTCTCGTAAAACGTTACGATGTGTTACAGTGGCGGGAGAGAGTCTTTCTTACAACACGTTACGCCACATTGCTTTTTTTAAATAAATAATTAGGGAATTATAACTCCCAAATTGGCAACCCTTTTCGTTTACGTTTTGCGGGCGATCCCTCGATTGTATTAGTCAGGAGACCTATTTTTGAATTACGAATGCGACTTCGAAATCACCGATGTGACTAATAATCACCGATTTTCAATCATTCTTATTTTTGAATATCACTGATGTGACTACCTTAGTCACAGGTGTGATTTCATTACGAGTGCCCTCACCCACTCGTAATCAAGTCATACTTGTGGAAATGTTATCTGTGTTTTGTTTGATTTTTCAGTCTATATATACAATATATATGAATGTAGCACACATATTATATATATAATAACCATAATGGTTAAGCCGGCAATAACCGGCAGTGGCTGCATTCTGCGTGGAACCGAACTCTTACATTTATGTGTGTACTTTATCTATGTTGGCAGCTCTGCGATCGACTTTCAAAAATTAGATGTTTAGGAATCCGTGACCTTAAAGTCACCGCTGACTATTTAGTCAGCGGTGATTTCGAAATCGCATTCGTAATTCAAAAATAGGTCTCCTGGTCGTCATTTTTAATTAGTTCCCGCAAGTTGGCAAATCTTTTCGTTTATATTTCACGGGAATCCCTAGATTGTATTGTACGTCATTTAATGTTGTTTTCGTTGTCAGTATTCGTAAAGCCGAATTTACATTACGAAATTAGTTGCATGCATGATGAAATGACTTTCATGAAACTTCTTACAATTGCAATGAAACTAGTTTCGTTTAAAAAATAATAGTGTCGTGAAATCAACAGTATTGCTCTGATTATGGCTCCGTCGACAGTAAAGCTAGTTAGCGTAGTACAAAACGTTGTCGTATAGGTGATACTAAATCGAATTAAGAAAAGGTTATCTCGAAAAAAAAGACGTTGGTGGATTCGAGGATGGCTTCTCGGGCATCCCGATTTTTGTATCGAGGGTCTTTTGGATCCCAAAGACATTAGTTTCGTTTCGTTGATATTCAATAATGAATTGTATATTTTTGTCGGCTGTCCAACGTTGGTTCGCCATTTTTAACGCGTTCTAGCCTGTACCGCGCCAAAAACACACGTCAACTCGGCGCAAGCGCTTTCGCGACACTAGTTTCGCGTCACATTTACACAGTGAAACTAGTTGCATAACATTAGTTTTAACAAAAAATTGCGCGTGACACGAAACTAATTTAGTGTCGTGAAATTAATGCATGCACTGTGAAACTTGATATTTACACGTGAAACTGTTTATAAAACTAGTGTCGTGAAACTAATTTCATGCCACTAGTTTCGTAATGTAAATTAGGCTTTAGTGTTTATGTATACCAAGGATAAAAATTATAACATAACTTTTTGCGACTTTAGGGTAAACATGATCACTTGAGTGTTACGTAACGTGTACAGGGTACAGAAAACGTTACGGTGTGTTACAAAGGGGGGGTCAAAAATCTTCAAAAATTGCGTTACGTAATACTTGAACGCTCCCTAATTCATAATATTATATAACTATAGACAATAATACAATAAATCAATATAACATCATTATTAATTGTAAGTGTCAATGTAGCTATATAAAGTTTGTTATGACATATAATTTTTGGATTGCAAATTATTTTAACGCCTGAATCGACTCACCAGTTGCAGTGTATGAAGAACTCGCTACACGCCAGTCTCCGAGCGAGCGGGCTTGACAGCTACGGTTATCAAAACAATTACCATTTTCCGCCGGTAAATACGACTGACTTTTGGCGGGAGCCAATCAGAGAGTGAGTTCTTTATTCGAATATTTGATGAGATTAAAACTAAAAAGGTTTGATGCTAAATAGTACGTACCTCATTCAATTATTATTTTATTACCAACCTAGAAAACGAAAATTAATTACAAGTAATTATTTAAAAAAAATACGATGCGGCAGTATGTGATCTTCAAGTCAGAAGGCTTAGTTTTTAAGCAAAATAATTCGTACTTTATTTGGTCAGAGAATATTTTTTGTTGTATAGTTATTACCCACAAAAAAGTGCCAAACCTACGCGTATAGTATATTTGTGAAATTAAAATATCTCCTTTAACCTCAGAATTTCATAAAAACTATACTACTTATATAGTTTGAAGCCATTTCTAGAAGGACCTTTTTAAGGAAGAGTCGTGTAAAATATAACTTCAATTGTTTAAATATTTTTTTTTTATTAAAAGAAATGTTTTTTATATTCCTACAAATTAATTTAGGGACAAATAAAAGGTTGCGAGGTGTTTCACATTTTTTTTAATTACATCGTATCTTTTTAGCCATAGACAACCTAAATAAATTTGGCTTCGTTAACGCGGGAATACTTTTTAGTAAGAAGGAAATGCTGACGATAATTATATATATTTGTAGCGTAAAAGCGACATTATATGTATGTATGTATCACTACATTACTAAAACAAAGTCGCTATCCGCCGTCTGTCTGTCCGTCTGTGTATGCTTAGATCTTTAAAACTACGCAACGGATTTTGATGGGGTTTTTTAATAGATACATTAAGGAAGGTTTATAATTACAAACATGCATAATATAGTAGAGAAACACTGATAAATTTAGAGGTTTTTAATGTGATGTCGTAAACAAGCACGTTTTTTTCCGCTTATATTGCAAAAACGCTGACTGAAACCTACAAGATGGATCAAAATAATAAACTACGGTATTATCCACCTTAAAAAGTACAACAAAAAAGTCCGCGATGGTGTATGTTTATCTCTTAGGGATAACCCACCATAACCATTTTTTTTATTACACCCGTGCGAAGCCGGGGCGGGTCGCTAGTAAATTCTAATTCAAATTGCTAATTTATTATGAGTTGACAAATCGTATTTTAAAAAAGATTGAAATACAAAACAAGATTGACGATGTTTTAAGTATTTTAATAAGAAACTCAATGTTACAACAGCGAGCTGACTATATAAGTGAAATATTCACACTACATTTTTGTTTTTGACTAATAGTTTTTTAATTATTAAGGTACGATGATATAGACCTTTTCGTTACAGTCCACTTTTTAAACCTAGTACCCGTATGTTTCGGCGCGATTTCAAAGACGTTTTACGTCAAAATATGATATAGTATGATGGGCTTCCGTTTCCAGTGAGTTCAGCATGGGCAATGGGCGTGGGCGCGGGGCGCGGCGGCCGCTCACCCTGCCGGAGCTGGCCGGCCAGTCTGTGCATCGCTCCACCATCTACGCCAACCGTATGTATTATTATTCCAGACTTCACTGTATCATCAATACATAGTATAAAACAAAGTCGCTTTCGCTGTATGTCCGTATGTATGCTTAGATCTTTAAAACTCCGCAACGGATTTTGACGCGGTTTTTTTTAATAGATAGAGTGATTCTTAAGGAAGGTTTGTATGTATAATAAATGCATAATATAGTAGAGAAACACTGATAAATTTAAAGGTTTCTAATGTGATGTCGTAAATAAGCACGTTTTTTTTGCGCTTATATTGCAAACGCTGGCTGAACCCTACGAGATAGACCAAAATAATGTACTACAGTATTGTACAACTTACAAAAATCCACAAAAAAAGTCGCGATGGTATATGTCTATCTCTTAGGGATAACCCACCATAACCATTTTTTCACTGCACCCGTGCGAAGCGGGGCGGGTCGCTAGTGACTTATAAGGCGGATATATTTGTCTGATGTGTTGTGACGTGACGCGTCAGAACGGTATCGGTTTCATACACACATACATACAACACAAGTCGCATTACTAGTATGAACGTTGCTATACTACACGTATAAAACTGATACCGTTCCGACGCGAATTACGTTTACTGAAGACGGAAGTTCGAAAAAAATCGGGTGGGGTTGTGCCGGGGCACACGGCCGTTGGTCTTAACGTGAAACGTCTATGTTAGGAAATCGCTTTTAAAGTAAAAGATTGAAATAAAAAAAACAAGATTGACGGTGTTTTAAGTATTTTAATAAAAAACTCAATGTCACAACAATATGACGACCTCCATAGTCGAGTGGATAATACGCCGGTTTCAAGGTGTCGCCATCTCTGAGGTCCCGGGTTCGAATCCCGGTGGGGGCAGATGTTTGTGTGATGAATGCGTTTGTACCTTAGTCATGGTTGTTGATATATATTTCAATAAAAATTATTTATATATGTATAATATATGTATGTCTATCCGTTACCCTAGATCCCATTGCACAAGCCTTATAGAGCTTAGTTTGGGCTAGGCTAATTGGTGTAAGTGTAACAAATATTTATTTTATTATTTACAACAGCTAGCTAACTATATAAGTGAAATAATCACACCACATTTTCGTTTCTAAGACTATTAGTTTTTTAATTATTAAGGTACGATGATATAGACCTTTTCGTTACGGTCCACTTTTTAAACCTGGTACCCGTATGTTTCGGCGCGATTTTAAAGACGTTTCACGTCAAAAACCAAAAATGTTTATACTAATTTAATTAATAATGAATTACATTTAAATTACAACTAACTAGCCTATCGCTCTCTATTCGAAGTGTGAATATTAAGACCTTTGTTAATGGAAAATTAATCTTATATATCATTCGAAGTTGCAGAGTCGGCATATTGCAATCCGGCGCTCTGGAGACGAATTTTTGAAACAACAGAAAACCAGTTAGCATTCGAAATCGTGATATTCGTATACGAATAACTGAATTCACTATTTCTGAACTTTCATTCCGTGCGTTGTGCAACGAGTGGTTCAACCCACTCGTTTTTGATTTCTACTAGTAGAATATCCAACGCTGAAGTGACGTTGACAGTGATCCGTTTCACGGTGGGTCGTCGCCGGATATTTGTTTTTTTGCTGTGATTTTTAAATTTTCTGCGTGAAACGGAAAAAGAATTTGTTTTTAATGACAACACTGAATTCGAGTGATTCAAAAATCTATAAAATTGTATGCCGAAAATCTAATTCCAAATTCATGTCTAATGATTCAAAAATACGTCTCCAGATCTGATGATGCTTATTCCAAATAGGGAGGAATTTGCAATGTCGGCAGTTTTCATATTGTACGTGTTCGTAATTCACGTCACGTCACAACACATCAGATAAATATAAATCCGCCTTTACATAACCAGGGCAATGGTAACTGGATGTATTATATCTACATCTATGTATGTACACTATCGCTAGGGTTGCGTAATTTCCCCGGATTTTAGAGCTTTCACCCCGAACATATCAATACTTTTTTCATTCACTTACATCTTGACTAAAACATATTTTACTACGTACTTGATAGAGCGTAAAATAAAATTGCGTCCGGGGGAAACCCGGACGGATGGCAATCCTAACTGCCACTCAAAAGTATTTGGCCACCTGCATTTTGTATAAGCTATAAACAATACATAAAAAAAAACATTTATTAGCTTTCGTTGTTCGTATATCACCGCCAAATACAATTATAGTTATGTCAAAAAAATGCTAATATAAAACAGTTAAAATATTTATGAAGGTATCAATTTACAAAATATATGACTTTCCTTGGGAAACTCCGATAACGCGGGCGGGGATAAAGATATTTATTTACAAATTATATATAAGATAATTAATGAGTAATCCCGCGATTACCTTTGCGTTCAATTCAGAATTATCGTTGCTACCATCAGGTGAACTTAGAAAACTTCCTTGTTGAATGTAAAATACCTGAAATATTTATTTCAGATCACACAAGACCGACTAGAGCGAATGGATACGAGCACAAAAGCAAGAAGGGACAGACAGCGGGCACGGAAATGGCCGACGGCAAAAGCTGCGATGATCAAACAGGTACCCTGCATAGCCTATATTACAGTACCTTTATACCACTGGTAATGCAGGTAACGTGAGTATAGCCTTTTATAGTAAGGGAAACTTACTTTTTGTATCAGCAATTCTTTCGATATTAGAACCAGCTCCAATCAGAGCTCTCGTACTGGTAACTTAGGTGAAATCATTGCTTTCGCAAGCAGCCATTCGCTCACCTTCCCGAAACGACTACACTACTGCCTTGAAAAAGTGCCCTGACAAGATGCAAAACTATAATATTATGGAGGTAACCTTCTTGGTTCCTGACCATTTGTTTACGGCAAAGATTAAGTAACAATAACCATCCCTGATCTTCTGTTAAAGTCAGAGATTGCTTTAAAAGTCTGTAAGATACGAGTAATATTAATAGTTACTAGAATCAAATTTATATTTTTGTTTCAAGTTTCCAAATTTCTATGTAGCTACTACATTTAAATACTTTTTTTGTGTTTCTCTAAACATTTCCACGATTCCTGACGACATTGTGATAGCGATCTACTTAATTATTGAATTGAGAATAAAGAACGTTCTAAATGTTACCTGCAGTTTCATCCTTTTTAATTGAGAATAAAGAACGTTCTAAACGTTACATGCAGTTTCCTCGTATTGAATTGAGAATAAATAACGTCTTAAATGTTACCTACAGTCTCTTACTATTGAGAATAAAGAACGTTCTAAACGTTATCTGCAGCTTCTACCTTTTGAATTGAGAATAAACAACGTCCAAACGTTACGTTAGTGAGAATTAAGAACGTTCTAAAATTTCTTCGTGATTCGAATTCAAATAAACAAAAAACGTCCGGCCAATTGAGAGTCGGACTCACACAAGTTAACTAGCGTCAAGTAAGGACTATAAGGCTTCTGTTATGGGATCTAGGGTAAGGGATAGACATATTTTGTCATTGAAATATATATCAACAACCATGACTAAGGCACAAATGCTCGCATTACATTCATCATACAAACATCAACATCAGAGATGGCGACATCTTGAAATCGTTGTACGTCCTAACCACTTGGTTACAGAGTCGATATCGAGATTATCGATATATCGATAGATTGTGCCTCAGCTATCGATAGTGAATTATTGAGCTCCAACACCATAGAGTAGCAATCTATGTTAGGCAACCTACGAGTATAAGAAAGTTGACAGAATAAAGCAACAAATTTTGTTTCGTTAAAGTAACAACTGTCGAAAATACGAATATTAGAATATTAAACTAATACATTGGATATTTGCTTTTCCAGTTGAAAAATATTTTTGTTATCGTTCGCTTTAATAAGTCCTATGAATCATGTTTCCTTTATAGCGTGGAATTGGTTAAAATATATAATAAATCGATAATCGTATGAATTGGGTTTTATTAACAATAGATAGCGAGAAAAAAATATAACATCTGACATATGTCAAAATACATCGTCAGTAATAAAAATAAAACACAAAAAAGGTTAGTGTCCGTGACAAATCATATTTCATTAGTTATTTATTTCACGATTTTGTTCGTGTACGTTTTGTATATTGAGGACTACCAGTGCCATTCGAGGAACGAAACGTTATTTTTTGAGATTGAGTACTGAACAAATAAAATGGCTGTCACCATTATTGACATAAAAAAATTAGTGCAACAATTTATGTGTCACTTAAAATTATCGTTAACATGTAACAAAATGCTCTTTTGATTGGATTCCAGACATGCAACGATTTAGACCAATATATACGAACGAAACGACAAGGGTCACCGGCAATTTGCTGAACCCTCGCCCACAGTACCCAGAACTGAAAATCGTGGTAACCAAACTGATACCACTCCACAAGGGTGAGGAATCGTGATAAAGTATAGAACACAGCTATGTTGGACTAACTTGCTTTCACATAACAACTTGTGTCTGACATTAACAGACTGAGGGCTCGCTATATGGCAACCTACCCTTTTTTTTTAAATATAAACTTAGAGTAAATATATCTTGTGAGGTACGCGTGAAAATTTGATTATACGTCACCTACGAAATTTATATTCGTTCATTCCGTTACATCTTGCAATTTCGTCAAATATTGCTGACTCGAGTCCAAAGGCCACGCACGAATGCCTAATAAATGTAGGTACTATGCCATCAGCACTATTTGTAATACAAAAACCCCTGTTTTTACCAAATTAGTCAGTCTCTGTTCTGATTTGTCAATTCCCTGACCAATTACGGATCCGGTTTCTGCCTTCCGGTTGGCCTCAGCGAGGAGTCTGAAAGTTCAGGTTCTGGTCGCGATTCTATAACCGATCCCGATTATATTCAAATTCTTCAGGAGATACCTATAGTAGTTGAGTGGAGTAAAAGTGATCGTAGAACTATAATAAAAAAATTAATGTTAAATAACACTCAGTGTACTTAAACATAGTTTTTTTTATATAAAATCAAGTGCGCCGTGTAACGTTCGTTCACGAAAATTCCTTTCGCAGAAACAGACTAGACTAGCAAAAATCTATGAAATATTCAAATCTACAAATAAATATTTTGCGTGCGCCCATTAAGTACTTTAGCTTTCTTCCTACAATGCGGGGTTATGCACTGATTCCAGCGCCAAGCTTGACGTTGAAAATATTAGTTAATCGACCGTACGGTACTCCAACTTACATAGGTTTATCTATATGCGGGCCCTTAATCTTTAACTCTGTGTTGTTATTGGAAAATGTTGGCTTTAGAATGGGGTTGGTTTCATCTGCTTATTTGTTATATTTCCGCGACTTATCCTCGTTCGTTGTTTTCCTTTAATTAGATTAACTCCTTCACATTTAACTTCATGATTTGTTATCCTTATATCATTATCCATGTCATGGTGTGTTTTTCCAATTTCGAAGTCTGTCTCTGTCATACTAACACAACTGGCAATGTGTATGTAGCATACAGCTGTTTGGTTCTTTGTTCCGGAATTCGAGCACGTCACGCATCAATGCATGTAAGAATTTAAAATTTCAAATGAACATTTCTGCGGCGCTCATTCGGTGAAGGAAGTGTGTATTAATAATTATAATTATCTAGCAATAGTCGCAGAAGTATTTGAGGGTGTTGATGGAAAGGAGAGAGTCACTAAGGTTCGTATTGCGGTTAGTTACAAAAGAGCGTTCTTAAATTAGAATCATTTGGCAATAATCATACATAGTGGCAGAAGTATTAGTGGGTGTTGGTGGGAAAGAGAGTCACTAAGGTTTGTACTGCGGTTAGTTACAAAAGAGCCTTCTTAAATTAAAATCATTTGGCAATAATCGTACAAGTATTTGGGGATGTTAGTGGAAACGGACAGTGGTTAAGGTTCATACTGGGGCGGGCTAAGAAAGCGTCTTCCAAAATTAAAATCTCTTGGCAATAATCGCAAAAGTATTTAAGGTGGCTGATAGAAAGGAGAGAGTCACTAAGGTTCGTACAGCGGTTAGTTACGAACGCGCCTTCCAAAAGCTGTCAGTATCTGACCTTCCTAAAATTCAGTCCACTATAAACATCATGAAAGATAGTTATGACTCATACAACACACGACCATGTGTTAGATACGATGAATACTAATTTACCCCTTCCCATGTCTTTCCTTCGCGAGTATATATCAAGAACGAATCGTTGCTTGTTAATAGTTGCAAAAAAATTGTGTTAATGTATTAAATGTTAAAGAGGCGTGTAATATCTGTAGACTTGACACTCGTCGCCCTGCAGGAAGGGTGGTATGATATGTAGACCAATCTTAAATGGTGTTTCACTTTGTAAGAAATTGGAGAACGAGAATGAATATCAGGGGAAAATAATAATAGCAGATGATCAAAGGTTGGAAGTGTAATAATGTCATATTGCCGACGGAGTCTCATTCGCTGTCACAGACATGGCATGTCTGCGGCAACGTTTATTAGCAGCATGTTTATAGGGGTCTATAGCCTTAGCTGTTGACACCAATACTGCTCCCTTAGCACGAACATCAGTCTGCAGTCTTTTTTGGAACAGCAATATTCACTGCTACGAGGGCTATCCAGAAAGTAGATTACGTTTTGGATTAAAAAATAAACGAGCTTCGAAATTCCTTCGTCGAAAAATTTGCCCGCCTGCGCCTTAAACCACTTCGTTTTTCGTGCGACTGTTTTTGGACTTCCTGGAAAGAGGCACTACAGTAAACTCTCAAAGGTATTGCCAAACTGTCCATAACCTCAGAAGAGCAATTCAAAACAAGCGCAGAGGAATGTTGTGCTCTAAGATCTTGTTGATTCACGACAATGCCCGGTCCCACACGGCAAATGTCACTCGTGAAGTTCTTGAATCTTTTAAGTGGGAATTGTTTCCTTATTCGCCGTACAGTCCCGACCTGGCACCGAGCGACTTCCACCTATTCCCAGCAATGAAGAAGTGGCTGGCTATGCATTGCGTTTATTTGCGTTTTGATGCAGACGCACAGCTGCAAAAAGAGATAACGAAGTGGTTGAAGGCGCAGGCGGCCGAATTTTTCGACGAAGGATCTTCCAAGCTACATCATCGCTACGATAAATGCCTTAATTTGAATGATGACTATATATAACAGTTGTATTTGAGTGTGGCTTTCATCTGTATATAATAAAATTTGTTACCTATACTTTATTTTTTATTCCAAAACGTAATCTACTTTCTGGATAGCCCTCGTATTTTGCGTCATAAATAGGTAAGACGGACGTACCCAATCAGAGCCTGGTAGAGTTCTCTCGAGAAGTTTGATTAGCGGTTTGATTTTGGAACGAACACAGTTGGATAGGTAGTATATCCGCCCTGTACCAGTTTGAAAGCAGCTGCGTATGTTACAGCGCAGCCGCAGCCCTCCACGAGCGAGCGCCGCCCGCGCCGCAGCACGACGCGCCGCGCGCCGCCCGACCACACGTAGTGCTCAACCTGCCGCCGTAGTATAGATAACTTAGTAGGCGGACTTCATACTTGCGCACGAGCGTTTGAATGCGTCGACGCAGAAGACATTTAAGAGGAAACTACAAGCCCGCGACAACTGACAAATAGGCCTTCATTCGCACTGTAACCGACCTCGCTAGGGACAGCAGCAGTTCGGACAGAAAAATCGTTTCTTAATCCCCTGTTTACTTCGTCAAAACTGAACCGATTCAAAAACTTTCTCCAATAACTAATGAAGAATGCTTTAGCTGTGTTCTTATAAATAGTCACGGAATAACTGGCTACTTTTATTTCTTTTAGTCAACTTTAAATAGAGATACGACGATAGAAGCCATAGATTTTTAGGAAAAAAAATATTGCTCTAGTGTAATTTTTAATGAAAACAGGGGACGTTTGCTTGGAAAATATTCCGCGCGGTTTCCTCTTTTTTAAGCATGATAAAAACATTCGGCGAAACGCTCAATATCGCCGTACTTTTTCACAACACGCATGCTCACTGTGTTCTTCCGTGAGAATGATACCGCGTGCGAGAGGCGCTCGAGTTAGCCTACTCTAATATTTATACTATGCCACCGCGCTCTGCCAATTTTTGTGCGTGCGACGAAGCTAAGCGGTGCGAGAACGCGTATTTAGGCTGTGAAATTGTTTGCTAACAAACAGACTAGTGTTAATTCCTATACGCAGTTATTACTTTGTTTAGATCAAAACAAGCGAGGTCATGATGCCACACCTAGATAGATTTAATAATGGGCTTCTACGTACGTAGGCATGCATCGGTTCGTATACTCCATTGAGTCACTTAACTTTTCAATAAAAACTGTATGACGAAGGAAAACGGATAACCACTGGTCTTCCTCGCACTGCTCAGCTTTCTCACACTTTTGTCTGGAAGTACGTAATCTGAGTGTGTGACTTGAAACTCACTGCCCTGTATACTCAGTCGTACTGTAATGTCAGTCGAATAACATATTGTATTCATCCATAGACTATAGTATAGTTCTAGATTTCTTTGTGTCCGTCAATCACTCTCTCATACGTATCTCACATTCTAGCAGGAAACCAATAATTAGAAATCAATTTAATCTTTATTCAAAATAGAACTGGACAGCCATTGACGTCAAAACAAATACAAGCGTAAGAGAACAATAACCTTGTACGTGCAAAATATTGACTACACTTTTTCGGAAGCTGGGATATTCTCGAGAACAGACAAGACTCTGAAGATCATTAGATTAGATAGAAAATCGATCACAAATTAATCGAAACAGCATGATTTTTAATTAAACGTAATCACTATCACTTCAATGATTCTTACGTTGATGGATAATTAAAATATTAATTAATCCAATTGTATGTACTTTTTATTTGTATAATAAAGAGACGCACATACAATTTATTTTATGAGACTATGGATTCATCATTTTTATATGGGGTGCATGCAAATCAAGGAAATATTTAGGAGACAAAATATATACACGGCAGCGTGTGATAGATGGCTGTTACAGCGTCGCCTTGGCTTAATTCGGCGAAGGCTATCCACCACAACTTTACAAGACCAAATAGCCTAGTGGATTTTTTTCGGTTAGACGTGACCTCATAGGTATGCGTGTATTAAAAATAAACAGTACTCCGAAGAAGAAGCGACAACATACATATGTCAAAACATTTATCGCGCGATATAACCGCCATTTTATTTGGAAACTCAAACAGTAATTCAAAGATTCTTTAAAATATTTACGTGCCATTTGTTTCGATGACTTTACTATCTTGTAAGAAGTGAAAAGTCCCATTTTAAAAGGTTGGTACTTCTGATGAAAATGCAACAAATGGTTTTGGCAGTTAACTCTCTGCTCTGTTCTTATGATGTTAAACCGAAACTGCCTGTAAAATTCTATAGACTAGAATAGGTGGCCCATAACATGAGCAACAAAACAAGATATGATAAAGAGTTTATCCTGCAATATGTCCGCCATCTTGAAATTTATTCTTTGTACTTTGACAGTTCACAAATACACCGCTATATCATATAGCGTTTCGCTGCTCATTCTATGGAAGTTGGGATTTTGTTATACATAAAGAGTATACGAAGCTAATTAAATCAATCACGGCTTTAAAACTCGGGAGTTTATGGAGTTACGAAATAGACCCGCCATTTTGTTTTTAAGCTTGTTGAAACAATCGACACCTGTAAACGTGCTCGTAATGGACATTTGTCAGCTATAGTTTTTTCATTAATAATTAGCAAAACCTTGTTTTGTTTAAAATATACATAAGTTCTTTTTTGGCTCACAAATCAATGACTTGATGAAAAACTATTTACTAGTTTGGTATGTCGTTCTCTCGGACCATGAAAATATTGCGAGATAAGAATAAAATAAAAAGCATTTTAAAATAACTTGCATAGTGGTGTAATATTCTACAAGTTATAAACTAACGAAAGACAAAAACAGAAAATTGTTAAGCAAGGATCGATAATGTGTGGTGTGCAACTATAAATATTGACTGTGTCAAAAGGGAATAAGTTTATTTATTAAAACGTTTAACTGTTTATACTTCCGCTTTTAGTTATTACATTTTTATTAATAAGCTTGCATTGTTCTGAGCAAAGATCATTTGATACCTATGTCATGAAATCGGATAAAACGTACCTCATTCGCCATATTGTATTTAGGAAGTGACGTCTTTTAGCTGAATATTCTTGATTATTACTTCAAAATTCATTCACGACATTTATATCGAACGTTTATAATGATGTCTGTAAATTAAGTGATGATTTCTTAATTATTTCAACAGTAAGAATTATTTTTCCGCGGTAAATATATCGTATGTTCTTCCCTGTGTCTCTCGCCATCCTCGTGCAAACTTGTTAAATACCCCGGCTAGTGTTATCAATTTTTACTACAGGAAAACTATTCTTTCCCATGGTAAAATATTCCTGCCCTTCTCGCAAACTATTCCTATATCAACTTTCATCCTAATTGGTTCAACAGTTTGTGAGCTTATTCAAACAAAAACTTTCATTCCTTATTTTTCCCCTTTAGGTTAAAATTTTTGACACACTTTTTCGGAACCTAGTTTGAGAAAGTTTTTGCCGACCCCCACCCAATAGTCAAAAGATGATGAACTGTGGTGGGAGTCAAATTTAACTGTTCAACAGTCATTCTGATTGCGAACTAAATCTGAACAATAAGTTTCCGGATTATGTAAATATTTTAATTGGTTGATGAAGGCATTTCGCTTTAGGCGAATCTTTAATCAACTTCTCTGAAAATGTTTTAAACTACCAAAAAACCTAGGTTGTGGACAATACACTTCACAGACTTAATGAAGTATGAAGTTGCACTGTACCCAATTTTGAAAGTCACCCTCTTATTTCTAAAAAACAAAGAAAACTATTTCACAAAAGCAATAGCTAACTCCAGAGTGAGATTAAACTCGTACTGAAGGCAGAGCACGTGTTCCACTGCCACCCCTCCAAGCAGGTTTCTAATGTTGCCAGATTAAACGCGCCGTGGTTGGTTTCCTTTCTTAATTTACAGACAAATATTGCTAGTTAGATAAAAGCTTGTGAAATTGTTACGAGAATTCGAGATCATTTCTCATTATTTACACGATAATAAATAATCCCCCTAAATCAATTTGTAGCTTATCTAATAACTATCTAGTGTGGATAGGCCTTAAAGCTACATTTATGAGTGATGTGAATTTTTAAATTATATTATTAGCCTTATCCATTATTATAACTATATAAAATATTATTATTATTGTAAATGATTGATATAATAAAATATTTATTCCGTAAAAGTGCTTTATTTCCTCCAGTTTTAAGCCTAGTTTATTAAGCATGTTCAACGAAGACAGTAGACGGTTAACATTGGCCTTATTTTTGTGGGGGAAAATGCTCCTTATGCACCTTGTCACCGCGCTGGCTGGGCGCGGCCGTGTGTGGGTCTCTCCGGTAGAGGACCGGCCTACCCACTAAAAACAAGGTGTTCTTCCAGCCCATATCGGGGCGTGTAGCGGGGTGCGCTTTCGCGATGCTACCGCCACACGCCCACGGGCTAGCTCGACCTTAGTCGGTCGAGCCTTCGCCAAGGGGGGATTGTCCCAGACACTAGGACAATCCCCAGCGACTAACATTGGCCTACTGTCTTCGCTGTCGGTCCTGCGATGCTAGTGTCGAGCACGCTCCTGCGATCTATACCAAATCGTCACCCATTTTGTGGGAGGCCTACTAACGCTGCGGTGTCAGGCATACCTTACACCTTTTATATATAAAAAATTAAAAGTATTTTCTTTTTAATACAAGCTTTTATGGAATGCGCTAGAAAGAACAAAATCGCATTTAATAAAATCTTGTATTTACTTTTTTTTTCTTTTAATTTATTTTCCGACTAATAAATCAAGCTTAGCAAACCCTTTCCTTTGATACCCATATTGTAGGGGTGCATTATAAATAACTGGTCCGCCATCTTGGGAAAGTCCGCCATATTGGATTAAGAGTGACGTCACATTATTTATAGAGATGTTCTTTGCAAGTCCTTTCATTTGATACCCATATTGTAAGAGTGCATTAAAAATAATTGATCCGCCATCTTGGATTTAGAATGACGTCACACACATAACCATGCATTGTCATCAGACTTACACGTGCATGCAAAATTTCAGCTCAATCGGAGACCGGGAAGAGAGTCAAATTAAGATTCCAAGATTTCCTTACATAGTTATAAGTGAAGCTAATATAAAAGCTTGTACAAAGAAAAAATGACCAGGGCCGTCGATACCACCGGGCCCATGCTCCAGTTTTGAAATCATTTTTGAAGGAATTGGGCAGTCTCCCACCATGCTGGCTCAGTGCAGATTGGTAGAGAGCGCCAGAGCCAGTCTTGGTTGGCAGGCTGCACTACAAGTAGGGGGTTGGCTGGGGTCCCGTCAGCAGTAATTCGCAACCCTTAACACTACTAAGTATATTAAACAAATAATTGGGTTGGCTCCAATTTTAACTACCGTAGCTGTTTTGAATTGTTCAAAAACCTTATTTATTAAAAATGGATATTAACAAGTCTTTTTGCATTATTTGGTAACTATTGCTTTAAAAGCTATATTTTCTGTATTCAGTTTTATTTGGATTTGCCATTCTCATTATAATTTCTAGACTTGCATTCTAGAGATTTACATTTATCATTCATCATTTCTAGAGACGCCCACTACTGGACATAGGCTCTCATCACCAAGGCTGAATACCCGTATTTAGCATACAAATATTGTATGCTTAATTGCTCCTGCAACATCCAGAGAATGCAAAGCTATGAAACCGCTACACAACACTGGGACATCATGAAATAAAGCTACAATATTATTTCAAATATTTATTATTACAGAGTTTAACTCATTAAAAATATCACTGTCTCCACAAGTATTGTATAAGTTACCCAGTAACCATAGCAAAGACTCACTGATGACTCTATTACCACCACAAAGAGTCCGCACCAAACGTTCTGCACCAATTTCTACCTCAAAATACCTTAGCACTTCACAATTGAACTCATCCGAATTAGCCAAAGTCCTGATCACATACAACAACTCACAGCACTGGTTCACTCCCGCGCACTGGTTATTGTGGCTGTCAATGAACGAAGATGTGGCCCTTAATAATTTATGTAAAACTGGAGAGTCCATTTTAAAGTCTTGGTGACAGGACAGCACAAATAGCAGGTGAGACGACGCCATGTTAATCTCTAGGGTTGATAACGCGTGTAAGATTTTCCCTAAATATTCTTTGCTGAAAATAATAACGCCTTCTTAGAGGATTTAATTACGATTAAGCAGAACATTTTTTGGCAGTAAAAAATATAATACGAGTAATTTGTTTTAATTGTTTAATTGTTCGATGCTCTTACGGTGAGGGAAAACATCGTGCGATAACATTCGCTGTGGGCCAGCGTGGTTCACCTTAATCTATGGTAAGCGGGCGCGTCCTTCGAGGGGGGGGGGGACAGCAGTATATACTAGCAGTATATTTTATAAAAAAATCAATGATCCGCAATTTTTCTAGGACATTTTTATATGAGCAAATCGGACAGAAAATATCTACGAATACAAGCCAAAATAAAAAACGTTTTGGAGTTGTTTAATCCTCCAAGGTTTTACAAGATTTGAAAAGAGAATAAGAGATAAGCATTGAATTATCCTAGTATTTATAAAACTAAATAGAATAACAAAAATAAAACATGAAATACAACATTGAACCATTTACTTCAAAAAAGTAGAATGAATATTTTTTATGGCAATTGTGGCATTGCTCATCGATGCTTGACACTGGTGTTTTATAGTGCATCGAAGATAAAAAAGGATGCAAGAATAGCATAACAAAAAATTCTACTTACATAGTCAAATCTAGCCTTTTAGGATATCCTTTTATTACCCTTCTTTTGTTAGAATACACAACAGAGTTAAAGGTTGTTTTCTTGAAATAAACTCTGAACCTGGACCCTTAAGTACAGCTACAGATACTGAGTGGTATAGACACTTGAGGCTTACCTCAGGGTATTTTTCATCTGGTAAGCGCAATGAAGCATAGCACAGAGAGCTGCCTCACTAATTCTTTGGTCCGGAAACTTCGTAATAAGTTTGTGGATAGCTCCTCCGTCCATTAGAGTAGCACATATGCGAGGTCCTGACCCCATGAGGTTACCCAATGTCCAACAGCTTAACACCTAAAATTATATAACAAATTATCAGTCACTGCAGGTTTATCTATAAAAATGAAATCTATGAAAGATTGTTATAAACTGTGGTTCTTCATTCATTCTCTCAATATGCTTGAATCGCTTCTCTATACTGTAAGGTCGGTACCGATTGTTTCTGAATGTTCATATGAAATTATACCTAAGGAATGTATTATGATTAGAGTATAACATTTGGATTTAAATCTATCCTATATTATTATGTGCAGATTGCAACCGTTTTAGAATAACCTAAAAAAATCTGTAATACCTTATGATAAACTAGCTTTCTGCCCGCGGCTTCGCCTGCGTGGATTTCGGGATGGGGTCTATAGAGGGTTAAAGGTCATAGCTTTTGCCCACGGCTACATATGCGCGGAAGTCGGTTTATGGCGCGAAGGTTTTATCGCGCTTTCCGTGGGACTATCCGTTTTTCAGAGATAAAAATACCGCCAAACCTTGCTCAAGAATCACTCTATCTATTGATGAAAACCGCATGAAAATCTGTGCAGTAGTTTTTGAGCGAAGCCATTATTGCGCATCCCGTGGGATCTGTCGATTTTTCCGCAATAAAAAGTAGCCTATGTTACTCGGGGATAATGTAGCTTTCCAAAGGTGAAAGAACTCTTGAAATCGGTCCAGTAGTTTCGGAGCCTATTCATTACAAACAAACAAATCTTTCCTCTTTATAATATTAGTATAGAATAAGCATGAACAAAATGAACATGCCCTAAACTATATCAACATGTTTCCAATCTCGACTGGAACATTATTTTGGAATTACGGAACTTGATAGACATGAATTGTTTTGTAATAAATGTATTGGATGACCACAGCTACAGTCTTGATACAATTTAATTTCTTAGTTGAATGGATAATTAAAGTGGTTCTTATTAGTAACAAGTTGTTGGAACACAACAATGTTAATAATATTGTTATAATGATTGACATACTACCTATATATTTATAGTCTATTATCAAGCACAGAAGGCCCATACATACAAATCTTATAAATTAATCATTTATTAATAGATAGACTCAGATAAATCTTGGTAACTAAACAAGCCAGTTCAGTAGCCTTTTTTGCTGCTAAATGTGCATTATGTGTTTTATTTAAAACCGTTGTGATAAAATTTCTATAGACTTTGTGATAAACGACTATATTATTATATTATATGACTATATTTATATAAAATTAACTGTGAATAGAGATTATTTATTCTAAATGAAACATCCACTACTGAATTTGTTTACTTTTTTGTTAAACTACACATATTTATCAGTTACATAAGTTTAAATATATTAAGTTACATGACAATATTCTGCATGCAGCAGTTCTGCTCCATTGAATAAAACATGAAATTCATTCTGTCACATGCTTATTTATTATTATGACTAGACAAGAAATTTGATGTTATGCATCTTAAACAAGCACTCCAATTAATTAACTCTAATATGTTATAATGTTGCTGGTTGAGACAATGCAGATCACACGCTTTACCAGCTACAGAGGTGTAGGGCACAGGGGACATAACAGAATCGTGCCCTGTCATCGAGGCTTTCATTTTGACTTGAATTTACCGTCCCGGTACCTTCCAAGAAGCTTGCCTGTTCCCTTATCAAACTAAAGAGAGACAAGATCCGAAAGGTCATAGCTACCATAACTGGACATTGCCTTTAAACAAACACCTGTACAGAATTGGTATAACAGATAGCCCCTTGTGCAGAAAATGCATGGAGGCTGAGGAAACGCCACAGCACGTTCTTATGGAATGTGCAAGTGTGGCCGACCAACGGGAGAAACTTCTCCATTCCCCGACGTCCCTGCCAGAAGCATGCAGCAGCCCATGGAGGCTGCTGGCGTTCTGGGAGGAACTGGGATGGATGGAGTAGGAAGGAGGCAGACGCAGGAGAAGGACGCACAATGGCCCAATCATGAGGCTAAGTGCGGAGGAGCCCAGCCAAACTAAACTAAACTTTACTTGAATTTGCACTGCGTTAACTATAGCTTATTGTTGTACACTATTATTGTTATTCTTCATTAATAATACATCTTCAAAACTATACAGTCCATTTTTGTATATTGTTAGTATCCATGTAATATTTGCACGGACTAACAATGACATTACTTGTTTATGGACATTTTAAAAATGCTTGTATTATGTATGGGGTATAGCGATATTATTTTAGCTTATATAAACTTTGAATATTATTGCAAATGTTATCTACTCACAGCAATCTCTGTGGTTAGACTGTCTAGTCCTAGAATAAGGTAGGGGCCAGCAAGTTTGGCCACAGCGCTGCAGCCCTTTGAGTCGCTAAGAGCTAAGTTACAGAAACATCCTGCTGCAGCAATCTGCTTTTTAACATCTGTCCCTAAATATTAATTATAAAATTAAAAGATTCACACTTGTATATTTTACTAATAGCACCCGAGTCATTAAAAGTCTAATAAGCTTCATTCTTGTGAAGTACAGAAAAGTACCTATATGTTAAATAATATTCAGTTGTTATCTAAAGCTGTGAAATAACTTAGTGATAGATAAAATCTAGTAGGATGACATGTAATAATAACAATAATAGTTTTTCAAAGTATAGTTATTTACAATTATATTTTATATAATATGAATGGGTATGAAAATGTTTTTTCTTTGAGATACATAAAATAAATTTGGTTTAAATTAGCTTGTTGTGATACTTATCAACTTTTGAAAAAAAAAATATTTTATTGCTTTTTACCCTAAAAGTGGCTTACAAGCAAAAATGGTTCTCATTATGAGTTTATCTCTAGTAAAACAAGGCAAGGCAAAAATAGTAACAGGGTTACTATTATGAATGTATTAAATTTTCTTTGTATTTACTGTAAATATTCCTCTTACTTTTTTATTGCTGTATATTGATAAGACATACATCACATAATTGCATATAATATCTTTATCACAGACCCTTCAATGCCATCATAATTATTTTTTATGTTTTTCTACATTTGTCTGAACATGTATATTTTCTCTATTTGTGAGATTTGACTCCTAGCACTAATAAGCAAATTTCAATAAATAATTAAAGCATTTTTTTTTAATAATTGTTTTTTTATATATATAAAATTATGATATTTTCCATATTCAGAATTCTTTCTCACCAGGAAACACTGCTAAGTTAGATTCATTCTGTATTATTATTACTAATACAATTAATTGCCGGCTCTTTTAACATAGTAATGATTAATACTAACCTGTGAGTTCTCTCACTAGACCTTTTAGAGCTCCATGCACTCCTAATACCAGCTCAATATTTTTCTGATCATCAATTATAACATTCTTTAAAATGTGTAACTCTGGCTCAGCAACTGAGGATTTTGTTTTGAGTTTGTTCACAATATCCAGTATAGCTCATTTGTAATTCTAAAATGAAAATAATTTGAAATTAAATAAAATGCAACGATTTATACAAACTGTTTGATGTATTTGTATATTTATCATTGTATTGATTTCATGTCCGTCAGATATTAAGAGGAATGCAATCAAAATAATCAGCTGTGATGACAGAAATGCAGTATTATTTTCTTTTCTTTGAAATTATATGATTATATTGTAAACAAACCTATCGTTGATTATATTCCGACCGCAATCAGTTTGAGCATCACGAAGACTTTGCCTGTCTGATTTCAGAATGTTCCGACTTGACTGGCGTATTATTTGAATTGATTCATTATCCATATTGCAAGGAATTTCAAAATACCTGTTTCAGTATATATAAAGTACTCCCTAGACTAACTGTGCTGATAACTTTTAAATTAAAATATTTGCACTTGTCTAAAAAAATAAGTACTTTTTTTCTAATCTTCGCTCG